>CM035415.1:177913725-178513725 GCA_020310875.1 Ceratopteris richardii | reverse complement strand
GCTACCATTTTCAAGTGGAATGAGAAGAAATGATAAACCACATCCAGAGAAATTGATTTAGCAAAATTATGATTACCCCCGACTTTTTAGGAGAGTTGCAGAGATAGACCAGAGGTGACTTCGAAGTCGATTTCTCGAAAATGGCTGAATGAAATCTTCTGAAATTTTGTATGCTTGTAGAAGACCTTGAGCTGGTTCCAACGAGCTATTAAACTCTTGATTTGGTTCAGTGAGCACTGAGAAATGCTTCTTGGAAGTTGACAGACTTGAAGTAGAAAACACAGAGAACCAGATATGATGAATGTGTATATATCTATTGATTGATATGATTATACAAGCTCATTAGCATGACAAGCATAGCTAATTGAGGTGTGGTGGTGTAGGCTATGGAGTAGCACTAACACACACACAGTTACAACAGTAGAATGCCTCGGGGAGTGAGCTAAAGTGAGTGACACACCCGCGAGTTTTTTCTCTCCACTTTTATATGAGTTGAGTGATCCTTTGAATTTGAAATTCAAATGTAGGCTCCCTTGAATATCTCTACTAAAAGTATGGAGATATTCTCTCCACTAAGCCATCTACTTTTCCATGAATACAATCAAGTAGGTAGATGATTAAAGTGATTACAAGTAAATGCCAAGTCATATAGACTTTTACAATGAGTAAAAGGTAATAACACATAGGACTAGGTTCCTATGGTTCTTGCTTCTCATAGAGATATCCTTCAAGGGTTCCAAGCCAAATCTTCCAAGGGTTCAGCCAATGTGTGAAGGCTTGAAATGCACCAACAGCTCCCCCTCAAGCCAAACACTTTGGCTTAAGTCTTCATCGTCAATCTTCAATTACTTCCTGCAATCCAATCATAGATTTGAATCTGCATAACTTGTTTCCATCCAATGCCTTTGTAAGTAAATCTGCACATTGCATATTAGTAGACACATATGTCAATTGAATCTCTTTGCTAAGTAACTTGTCCCTCACATAGTGGTAATGAACCTCTATGTGTTTAGTTCTAGCATGATATATAGGATTAGCTGCAAGATGAAGAGAGCTAGTGTTATCTCCAAAGATAATTGGTGGCCTTGTATATAGGCCTAACTCTGTATATAGAAGCTTCAACCAGATAGCTTCTTGAGTGGCATTGGCAAGCCCTCTATACTCTGCTTCAGTGGATGAGAATGCCACTGTAGGTTGTTTCTTGGCTGACCAAGAAATAGGCTTATCTCCTGCAAAACAAATATAACCAGATGTGCTCCTCCTATCATCCTTGCATCCTGCCCAATCTGCATCTGAGTAAACTTTAATGTCAATATCTGATGTATATGGAAAGTACAAACCATGACTTTGAGTTCCCTTCAGATACTTGAAGATCTTCTTTGCTGCCTCTAGGTGAGGTACCCTTGGTTTGTGCATGAATTGACTAAGCAATCTAACTCCATATGCTATGTCAATTCTTGTCAAGGTAGCATAGTTCAAACTTCCTACCATACTTTGGTATCCTGTAATGTCTTGGACTTCTTCTCCTTCATGAGCACTTAGCTTTAGGTTGACCTCCATTGGAGTAGTAGATACCTTAGCATCCTGCAAGCCAAACTTCTTGACCATATCCTGCACATACTTCTTTTGAGTGATATATATACCTGAGTTGGTGTAGACTAACTCAAGACCTAAGAAGTACTTCAATAATCCAAGATCACTAATCTTGAATTCTTTCATCATCTATCCTTTGATGTGTCTAATCCCATTGACATCATTGCCTGTAATGATGATGTCATCAACATAAACACATAAGTAGATTACCTCTGTACTACTTCTCTTTATGAATAGAGAAGTGTCTGCTTTACTCATCACAAATCCTTGGTCTTGGAGGTAGGTTGTCAACCTGTAATTCCATGCTCTAGGTGCCTGCTTTAAACCATACAGAGCCTTCTTCAATTTACAAACATAATGTACCTTTTTTGGATCTTCATAGCCAGGTGGTTGTGACATGTAGACTTCCTCAGATATCCATCCATTCAAGAAAGCATTCTTGACATCTAATTGGTACATATTCCAATTTTTGGATGCAGCTACACTCACCAATATTCTTATAGTTGGCATCTTAGCCACAAGAGAAAATGTCTCCTCATAATCAATGCCTTGGGTTTGTGCAAAACCCTTGGCTACCAACCTAGCTTTGTACCTGTTTATTGTTCCATCTGAATTCTTCTTTAGTTTGTAGATCCATCTGGATCCTATTATCTTCATAGAATCCTTCTTGGGTACCAAGTCCCAAGTATCACTCTCCTTGAGAGCTTCCATCTCTTCATCCATGGCTTCTCTCCATTCTGGTTTGGTAATTGCTTCTTCATAGGTACCTGGTTCTTCATTCAACAAGTCCTTTGCAAGATATACAGAATGTTTAGTTACAAGTGATGTGTCATACCCAAATCTGATAGGCTTCTTCTTTTCTCTCTGAGATCTCCTCATTGCTTGAGTTGAGGATTCTGGTTTATCTTCTAGTTGCTTCATCTTCATCTTCCCTTTGGACTTCCAAGCCTTGAACTCTTCAAGATTTATTGTATCATCATCATCTGAGCTTGAATCTTCTTGCTGAATTGGTTCCTCCTTGGTGAGCTTTGGAAAATCTTCTTCCATGTCATAGGGTAGACTCACTTTCCTGCATTCATTCTCATACCATGAGTCATTCTCATCAAAGATGACATCTCTACTTACCTTGAAACCTTTGTTTGTTGGGTTGTAGAATCTGTATCCCTTTTGGTTCAAATCATAACCAATGAAGATACATTTTTCAGCCTTGGGATCTAGCTTTCCCCTTACTTGTGAGGGAATATGCACATATGCTATACAACCAAAAATTTTGCAATGATCCAGAGAGGGTCTCTTACCATGCCAAGCTTCATATGGGGTCATGCCATCAAGTGATTTGGATGGCAACCTATTTATGAGATAGGTGGCAGTGGATACACTCTCTGCCCAAAGATAATTTGGTAACTTTTTCTCATTAAGCATAGACCTAGCTGTTTCTACTATGAGTCTATTCCTTCTTTCAGCTACCCCATTTTGTTCAAGTGAGTACCTTGTAGTAATCTCCCTTTTGATGCCTCTTTCCTGCAAGAAATCTTCAAACTCATTGGAGAAGTACTCTCCTCCACCATCTGACCTTAGCCTCTTCAAGCTTCTTCCTGTTTGATTTTCAACAAGTGCAAGATACCTCTTGAAACAATTAAACACTTCATCTTTATGCTTCATAAAGTATAAAATGGTCCACCTGCTATAGTCATCAATGAAGGACACATAATACCTTGAACCTGAAATGGAAGGGTCCTTGCTAGGTCCCCAAACATCTATGTGTACCAAATCTAGGTAGTCTTCATGCATGAAACCTTTCCTTGAATAGGGTAACCTGTGAGACTTACCAAATTGACATGATCCACACTTGTAAATCATGTGTTGCTTGGACACATTAGGTATCCCAAGCACACATTGATCCCTGCACATTTGCTTAGGGTTCTTTCACCTATGTGCCCTAATCTCTTGTGCCATATTTCTAACTCTGAAAGTGTCTGATCCTTGTAATTATACAAAGCAATGTTCTTGGTGTCTTCAAGTTCAAAAGTAAACAATCTACCTGATTTCTCCCCTTTGGCTATCCTTCTGAATCCATGTCTTGGGTCCTCCACATATGCTCCATGTTGTGTGAATCTGACCTGCAAACCTTTCTCCACAATCTGACCAACACTCATTAGATTCTTGGTGATGGTTGGTACATAGAGTACCTTGCTCAATAGATTCTGGTTACCATCACATGTCTTCACATTTCCAATTTTTACAACAGAATGTTTAGTGTCATCACCTGTTTGTACCTGATGTTTGCCCTTGGGCTCTTCCAAGTCAGAAAGTAGTGCCACATTGCCAGCTACATGGTTAGAACATCCTGAGTCAATATAAAATAAATGATCATCATTTGTACCTGCCTTGGAGGTCATATTCATGATCAATAGGGAGTCATCTTGCTCCTCTGTGTAGTTGTTGTAGTCTCTTCTGTTTCTGAATCCACCTTGGTAGTTACCATTGTGGTTGTGATTGTAGTTGTTGTTGTATTGATTGTTGTATCCATTGTAGCTTTGATGTTGGTTGAATTTGCCTCTCCCTTGAGAGTATCCACCTCTTGAGTAGCCTCTTCCTCTCTGATTCTTCTAGTTCTTGTAGCATTCATCTGTGGTATGATTGGACAATCCACAAATGTTGCATGGTGATGAGTTGTAGGGTCTCCCCCTACCTGACTTACCTCCTCTGCCTCTTCCTCTAGATGATCTACCTCTCCCTGCATAATTAGCTTGGGAGGTAGAGCCTTCTTCATCCTGTTTCTTCCCTTTACCTTTATCTTTAACTTTCTTATCAGTATAGAGAGCAGAGGGGTTATTACCTTTTGATTGATCTCCTGCCTTTGTAAACTTTGCTTCATGTGTGAAAAGTTGGCCCATAAGTGTTGTGAGATCTCGGGTATGCATGTCCATATAGAGGTCCATTGCAGTGGTGAAACTTTCCCACTTATCATCTGCTTTGAGTCCATTTGTTACTTGCCTGACTATTTGCTCCTCTTCAATCTCCTCTCCAATGCTTGCTAATTGGTCTGCCACATCTTTGATCTTTGTCACATACTCTGAGACTGATTGCTTGGGCTGCTTCCTAAGGGTTGTGAATTCAATCCACAGTTGATTCTTCCTAGCCCTTGTGTTGGAAGAAAAGTAGTTTGACAAGGTTTCCCAAGTCTCTTGGGAAGTCTTACAATTCCTTACATGAGGTAAAAGAAAATCAGATATAGAGTTTAAGAGATAAGACCTTGCCAAAGCATCTTTTGCACACCATTGGTTGAGTCTTTCATGTTCATCCTTTGTGGGTAGTCCTCTAGTCTTGAATGAGGGCAATTCCTCATCTCCTGATATGTATCCAAATAAACGTCTGCCTTGTAGATAGGTCTTCATTCTCAATGACCAAGCTTGGTAGTTGTTCCTGTCCAATTTGTCAATGAATGAAGGAAATCCATCACCCATGTTTACCTTCTTTGCTCTGATACCACTGTTGGGAGTGATGGTTGGATGCACTCAAGAAATGAGTTGATGCTGCTATACCTGCTTCACACCAGCCCTCCTCTGGTTCCAGATATGCTTAGTACACTTGCTTAGCTTCCAAATGACACAAAGAAACCATATATGTACTTTGCAAATGATTTGTGTAATGACCAAATTAAAACAGACAACTTTGCACTTCACAAATTTTAGAAAACTTGCTATTTCTGTAATGACACCTGCTCAGTGTTATGCTCAGTGTGGCCAGCACACTTGAAATTGAAACAATTCCTTTTGGGAGTATTAAAGTACCTTAACAAGCTACCATTTGCAAGTGGAATGAGAAGAAATGATAAACCACATCCAGAGAAATTGATTTAGCAAAATTATGATTACCCCTGACTTTTTAGGAGAGTTGCAGAGATAGACCAGAGGTGACTTCGAAGTCGATTTCTCGAAAATGGCTGAATGAAGTCTTGTGAAATTTTGTATGCTTGTAGAAGACCTTGAGCTGGTTCCAACGAGCTATTAAACTCTTGATTTGGTTCAGTGAGCACTGAGAAATGCTTCTTGGAAGTTGACAGACTTGAAGTAGAAAACACAGAGAACCAGATATGATGAATGTGTGTATATCTATTGATTGATATGATTATACAAGCTCATTAGCATGACAAGCATAGCTAATTGAGGTGTGGTGGTGTAGGCTATGGATTAGCACTAACACACACACAGTTACAATAGTAGAATGCCTCGGGGAGTGAGCTAAAGTGAGTGACACACCTGCGAGTTTTTTCTCTCCACTTTTATATGAGATGAGTGATCCTTTGAATTTGAAATTCAAATGTAGGCTCCCTTGAATATCTCTACTAAAAGTATGGAGATATTCTCTCCACTAAGCCATCTACTTTTCCACGAATACAATCAAGTAGGTAGATGATTAAAGTGATTACAAGTAAATGCCAAGTCATATAGACTTTTACAATGAGTAAAAGGTAATAACACATAGGACTAGGTTCCTATGGTTCTTGCTTCTCATAGAGATATCCTTCAAGGGTTCCAAGCCAAATCTTCCAAGGGTTCAGCCAATGTGTGAAGGCTTGAAATGCACCAACACATCCATTGTTGCTAGAATTTCTGCCCAACCGTGAGGTTCAATTCTTCGTCAGGAAATACTACAGGTGCATAGGCTAGGTCTTGAATTGATCTATGGGTTTCTTTCGCACCTACCTCTCTGGCTATTTCTCTCTTCTCCTCTTCTACTGCCACTTTGCACATCCACAAGTGGGTGTCTTCATGCATCCATAAGGATCCTGATCCTATGGAATGCACCGACTCAGTATCATCTTTGGCTCTATGGATGGGATTCCACTGGATGGGGGGTACATCTCTATGAGAGTAATCCTTGAGATTGACTTTGGTCGTGACACCTAAGTGTTGCAAATACAATGAGTTGGTTCCCCAATCTTGTACCACTTGCAACTGTCGCATAAATGGTCTTCCCAAAATCATCTCATAGGCCTAGTTCTTGCTAAAGTCACAGATAGCAAATGTGTCCTCAAACTCTATACCACAAGTAGTGAGAGCTATTCCTTCTAGCAAGCCTAAGGGTCTTTCTATGTGACCATCGGCCATTTGCAATTTCATCCTCGTGGTTCTGAGTGTTGGCTTTCCCCAATGCTTCCATAGGGAAGTGGTCGCAATTGTAACTCCGGCACCTGAGTCTAGAATTGCCTTGGTTGTGTATCCCTGATGGGTAATGGGAAGATAGGTGTTTCCTACTTCACCTTCACTCATGTCTCCTATCTTGTCCAAGGGTATTTCTGGCATTGTTCTATGAGATCCTTCCTACTTCTGGCACTTGATTGGCTACATGTTTCCACAGTTCTGGCCTAACCGTGAGTAGCTCTTCTAAAGTGAGATTGCACTGCACTTTAGTATTCTTTACTACCTCCGTATTCCTAGGTATGACTGAATCTTCATTTCTTACCATGACAGTGGGTGGTCTCATACATGTAGACTTTGCTTCCCATGGGCCTGTGAAGTGGGGTAATTCGTGTAAAGAATTAGACTCGAAGTCTAATCTCTCGTGAGATTGTGCGCTCTCCTGCTCTCCATAAATGGATGGGATGTCTTGTGGGAATCGGTCATGTGCATTATCCATAAGTTCAATGGGAGGAGGGATTTCACTCTCTTTAGCCCATTTTTCTTCTTGAATCTCTCGTAGGAATTCTGGTGTGTATCGATTCATAGAAGAAGATGTGTCTGGCTCTGTGGAGTTAGGCACATAGGCTTCCTGGGCAGGAAGGCTTACTATTTCACTTGCCTTGCCCTTATTTGGAGGGGTGGTTTCCTTTTCTGATTGTGCGATGAGCCTCTCCAATCTTTCTAGTAGTCCATCAAAGTGCAACTACGTCTTAGCTGAACTAGAGATGTTAAAGAGGCGACCGGCTTCAAACATGGTTTGAGCCAATTCCACCATCTTAGCATAAATTTTAGTTCCTTCAAGCTCTAGTTCTGCTCTAGGGTAACACTTTTCATAATTGGTTACGTTTGGCCCTTCTTGGAGTCTGGCCTGATATGTCTTAAGCATCATATTTAGGTCCTCGGGAGTGGGATCTGCCAATACTGATCCTACTCTAGGGGGTGGTGGAATGGTGTGAGGTGGGTTGGAAGGTGGTGGATCGGATGGAGATGGCAATGGTGGAGGTGGGGTAGTGTGAGAGGGAGTTTGAGATGTAAGTTCAACTATCCTGTCTTTTGTTTCTTTTAGGCTTTCCTCCAGTTCACTTATCTTCTTAGCCCATTGCCTTTTCATTCTTTCTCAACTATCTTTCTAGGCCCTAGTCCTTTTCTTAGTGGTGCTCTCAGTTTCACTAACCTCAGCATTTTTCTCCTAGCCTAAACTTTGGTTTTGCTGCAGGTCTTGAGCTCTAGTGACTACTTGCACTGGTGCAGTCGAAGTCACACTCCCTGTGGAGTCTAGAATTAACCCAATAACATTAATAGGAGTGATTTTTGGCATATTATTGGGATTTTTTGGGCAGTCTCGTAAGAGATGCTCTTTTCCGCAATCTTGACAAAATCCCTGGATTGTTACCAACTGGGGTTGTGTAGGTGCAGGCATTGGACAATCACGAATGAGGTGATCTCCCTGACATCTATAGCATGGTCCTCTAGGGAATGGGGGTCTTACTTGCCTAGGTTGAGGTCTAGAGTTGGGGTTTGCATACATGATATTTACATACTCTGGCTCCCAACTAGGTTCACTCGGTTCTTCACTATAGTAAGATTCACCATGTTCAGGAGACTACATGTAGTAAGCCTAGGGGCTATCAGTATGTGTAGAATCAAAGCTATGGTCACTTGGGTCACTTCCAAAAAGCAATGGTGTTACTAGGACTATAGCTCTATTCAGGTTCTCCTCTGTAACTGCATATTTTATTGGGATCACATTGGTTGGGGTAGGAGGTTGCAGAGCTAACACAGGCTGAGGCCTTTGCTGGGCTTGATAGGGCTGTTGATAGGGTTGTTGAGGTCTGCCATATTGCTATGGTGGGTATTGGTTCTGGTATCTTCCTTGTTGAGGGTATGGATGAGGGTAGGTTTGCCTAACTTCTTGCTTGTTATATGGGCAATCCTGTGCGGTGTGATTAGTGTATCTCCTTTCAATGGTGCAATACTAGCTACTAGGATTCACCTGGGGTTGAGCCATAATGGGACATACGTTTTCCATATGGTCACCTCCACAAGTATAGCATCTTTTCACTAGGGCAAATCTTGGAATTTGTTTACTTGAGACTCCTAATTTCTGAGCTACTTTCTCGGCAAGTTCCTCTATAGATGTAGACTGCGTGGAAGAGAGGCTAGTTGAACTATCTGAATCTTTGTAGATTTTTGAAAGCTCCAATTCCTCCCCTAGGTTATCCTCAATATCAATGCACATGCGTACACACTCTTCTATGGTTCTAGGGTCTTTCAAGTACACATATGATCTCAACTTTTTACTCAGCAGCCCATCGAGGAATAAAGCCACTTGTTTGGATGGCGTGGGTAACTCAAAAATAGGACATCTTTCTACATATTGCCTAAACGTTCTTCCTGCAAGTCTAACCATCTCTTGAGGGGTTTGCTTGAAGCTATGAATCAGTGAGGAAGTGTTATGCCTTATGCCACTCTTAGAGAATTCAATAATGAAAGCCTCTAGAAGTTGGTCTATGTTCTTGAAGTGTCTTTCATTTGGTGGTTGAAACCACATAAGAGCGGTGTTCCTAAGGGTTAGACCAAAGGCATTTTATTGCGTGAATAGGTCCTTCACTTGCTCAGCTCTCAAGACTTGCCTAAATTCGGCCACATGATCGTATGGGTCTCCAGTGCCATCGAAGTAGTTCTTCATGGACTTAACCAGTTGTGTAGGTCTCAAGGTTCTGGTGTGTTCTCTAGGCCTTGGCAAAGGAAAATCATCAGCATTTCTTAGGTTCCTTGGAACTCTAATTCTCTCTGTTTCTTCTCTATCTGTCTCTGTCCGGGATCATTCTCTGCCTATTGGGTTGGCAAAGCTTACTTCTGGCCTATCTCTACTTCTATCCCTTTGAGCTCCATGAGTTTGGGATGTTCCCGCTCCTGGGTGGCCATAAGAGACATTAGATCTTGGTTGGGGAAAAATGAATTCACCCTTCCAAGTGTAGGCGTGCCTACCATGCTCTGTGACCACAAATATTCTTTCTAAAGCGTTGTCTAAATAGGTCACCTTGTCTGGGCTATCAAGATCTTTGAGTTCATAGATTGTGATCGTTCCTATCTCATTAGGCTGATCAGGCTTATACCTCCAAAAAGCTTCATCAGTCTCTCAGTTCAAGAGTAAATCTATGCTCTTGTTGTCCTGGGGAATCCACTCTGGTGTGATAATTCTAGTAAGAACGGATTTGCCTCGAGGAGTTTTAGGTTCTACACTCATGTTCCCTTGCTCTAGGTCACCTAAGTCCGTTTCTGGGATCACATTTCCAAATTCATCTATCCTGTCTGGGTGACTAGTGACTACCTATATGGTTCCTTCTTTGTTCGAGTACGCTCCATTTTCAAACTTGACTGCTGGACGTTCTAGTCCAATGGGTTGATTTGGGTTTTTTATCTGGACCACAGACCTTCCTAGGCCGTCCTCATAGATGCTAGCACCTAATCGGTTGGTCCTAAGGTATTCCAACTGCATCTTGTAGGGGCCTTCTACCCTATGTAAATATGGCACACCTGAACTTCCTGTAGGTCTCTCCATACCGTGGGACATCTCAGACTCGCTAGTTTCAGAGCTAGGGTAGTGAGAATGATGGTTCAACTA
Organism: Ceratopteris richardii; assembly: GCA_020310875.1. Classification (NCBI taxonomy): domain Eukaryota; kingdom Viridiplantae; phylum Streptophyta; class Polypodiopsida; order Polypodiales; family Pteridaceae; genus Ceratopteris; species Ceratopteris richardii. The sequence goes on along the minus strand of CM035415.1, from coordinate 178,503,318 downwards.
CTGGGCCCAAGACCTAGCAGTATGATTGACACTAGCCTCTGAAGGCTTAAGACTGTCTATCTCTCCCTAGGTGTCGTCCTGATCTAAGGTTCATATGCTTAGCTGAGCAATCCCAATTTTTACCCAAGGTAGAGCCTCGTTGCCAATCAATTTGTATCAGTCACTTGGTTCTTTTTAGTTGATTATCGTGTTTATGATCTTGTCTGATATCACGTCATCAGGAATACTTAAGTCAATTTCTGCTGTTTCAGTTGATCGTTCCACGTTAAGTTCCTTTCCTTTAAAGTTATCAATCACACAGATTATGTTTTAGCTTGAACTTGAGTATGTAGGTAGTCTTCAACTTAATAGATGCCTATCATTGCCCTGATTTACTTATAGCACTATTCGCACTTAGCCTAAGCTAGGAATTGACAAAGGGAGTTGAGAGTATTCCAACCTCACTTGCTGATCCTTTGATCTTTAGTACTCAAGAACCCTGCTCTCAAGCTTGCAGATTGCCCTTGCTTTGAATGCCCTCTAGTGCTCTCACTAGACCTGTAAAAGTCCCAAAGATAGCTCAAGACTTAAATTCAAATGACACCACAAATCACTTTCATTCATGTAATTCAGATATCAATTTGCACTGTGACTTTATGGAAAACAATTCTAGAGATCCCTGAGTTTTGTTCCCCCTGGGCATGGTCCACTTAAAAATACTATATCTAATAATCCTGGTATTAATTTAACCGTAACCAGTGGAAGTTTTGGTTGTACTCCCCACGAGCTTTCCAACAAAACAAGAATCACAGCATTTAACGGATTTCGTATGAGAAAGTTATGACTGCTCAGGGTTTTGGAGTTAAAAGAGGGTTCAAACAGGCTAACACTTCACATGATTTTTCTCAACACACACTTGTAGGGACCTCACAAGATGTTAATTGCTAGACAAATATGCCCAAAATTATCCCCAAAATGTGGAATAACAATATCCCTAAATTTTTAGCCAAAAAGCTTGTCAATCGCGATCGACAGGTCTGTCAATCACGATTGACAGAGGTGTCCGTCGGGGCCTGTCAGTCACAATCGACACGTCAGTCACGATTGACAGTGTCAATCGCGATCGACAGAGTCGGTCGTGGGTCCTGCCAATCGGGATCAACGATGTCAATCGCGATCGACACTTTTTCCGCAAATTTCACCGTGATTTCAGTCAATCGGGGAAGTTTCCATCGCGATGGACACGTGGGCATGCAAATTTATGTGTCAATCGTTAAAATTTAGTCAGTCGCGATCGACTGTGTCAATCACGATTGACTGAGTCCTACATGGTAGTCGGTCGATCGTGGGGTCTGTCGGTCGCGATCGACAGGTCTGTCGGTCACGATTGACAAGGTCTATCGGTCGCGATTGACAGAGGTTGTCGATCGTGATCGATTGTGTCGGTCACGATTGACAGAAAAATGCGGGATTTTTTATTTTTGTTTAGTGATTTGGAATGTGCTCTCCATGTGTATTAAGGTGGTGTACTTTGTTTTACCAAAAACTCAAATTTTTTGTCGATCGCGATCGACAGAGGTGTGTGACATAGAGACAGTTTTGAGCTTGTCCGTACCTGCGTAGCCTGCTGGACAGGGTGATACAGCAACAACCTGCAAGGAAGCTCAAAAAGAACATGCAAAAGCAGCACACACAAATCGCTCTCTCGCTCTCTCTCACAAGTGAAATGAGGGAAATGGAAGGGGAAAGGAGATATGATAAAAAAACTGAAATTTTCGCAATGATGGAGATGGAGATCAGATATGGTGAGGATGATGATGGTGATGATGATGGTGAAGTAAGAAAGAGAAAAGTAAGAAAAAACAAAGAAATTACCTAAAATGCCAATGTCACAAATCTACGTCTTACCATCACACGCTCCTCCTCAAAGCTCGATCCTCGGCAACGGCGCCAAAATTTGGTGTAGCTTAGTGATGAGTAGCACCTCCTTTAATGTCAATCTGGGAAGACGTGAGGATGGTATGATGACCTCAAGCAAGTGAAGGCACAAGTGTGTGAGTGAGAAGCACACTAACATGCACACACATACACAAACACGCGCACACATGGCAAGACAAAGAGAAATACAATGGAGTTCTTTTTTATTACTTCAAAAGTTCTCATACAAGTTCAAATCTATTACAAGCTAACCTCAAAAATGAGCTCTCTAGCTCTATTTATAGTTTTTTACTAGCTTTGGCTCTGTCCAGACCTAGTGTCCGGCCTAGTTAAAAATTAGGTTCTACGGCCTATTTGAGGGCTCAAACGGAGTCTAAAAAATATGAAAATTGATAGGTATATACTTCTAATGCTCCTCAAGCTCAAGGACTCCTTGGCTTGCACAAAATGGAGCTACAAAAAGGTGAAATGGTATTTACAATGATGTAGAGTGACTAAATTCACTATTTAGGAAGTATTACTTCATGAAAAATTTTGGACGGCCCACTTGCCAGATCTTCGTTGACTACTTTGTCTGCTTGTGCTTTCTCTTCGCTCTGACTCCCTTCTTTGACTTCCTTGTCTTGTGAGTCCTTGGGTACCTTGACTGCTGCCAACAGGGACCCTAGGCCTAGTGATTATTCCTACGAAGTATCAAGTCGTTCCCTTAGTAGACATAAGGATATTACTCGAGGAACATGATAACTTTTAGAGTCATATAGGAAGTTGGAATCAGAATGTGTAGGCCTTAATAAGTAGTTAACCACTATCAACACATCTGAAGTGAAGCCTGCCATCCTCCCTCAGCCTATAGAGGAAGTTGAAGCTATCAAGAGATAGGTGGAAGAACTACAAGCAAGACTACTACCATATGAGAGGCCACACTCTCCAATTGAAGACCCAAAACCAGATGCAATGGTGGAAATTCCAATCAAAGAAGGTTTCGAAGAACCATATGAGCCTATGCCAATAACTGGAGGGTGTACCGCTAATGAGGGCCATGAAACCTTTGAGATAGAAGTACTAGATTGGCTCAAGAGGGTAGAGTAGATAGGCCAAACTCATGATGATAGAGTATCCATACAAATCAAGTCACTTTCCAATTTTGAAGACACAGTTCTTAAGTCCTATTATTTTCAGAACCTATCCCATCAATGACTTATCACCACATCCGAAATGTATTACATGTCCTATTTTGTCTTGTTAGTAGACTATAATGCAGAGATAAAGAGTCATACAGGGAAAGAACCAACATTCGCTACTCAATTTAAACCAATTGATCTACTAAAAAAGGCATAAGTAGGCACTATTTTTCAGCCTGATTGGCATGTGTGAATGTTAAGAGACTACCCTAAAATGATGTGCACATGGGTAAACATGCCACTATATATTAAATATAACCCATGTTATTGTCCTATTGTCCGTCATAGATCCTGGCAAGCATTCGCAATCAAAGTCTGCAACAATAAAGGGTGTTCGGATTAGATTAACTATCTGTATTTTGCTCCACCCAGAGCGCCACCCACCATTGCCTATATGATCGCAACCATATGCCACTGGTCTACATGATTAAAGAATGTACTGAACATTGCCGAAAAGACGTGTATGAAGATTTTCAAGCTAATGATTGTAGTGTTCAAGACTATTCGCAAAATCCAAGCTCCAGTTATTTTGGCCTCAGGTTTTCTGAAGAGAATTGCAATTTGGTATATGACATTAGCCAAAAACCCTACATCAACACAATTTATGCATGGCATGCATGCATCAACTACTTACCTACTTGCTACAAGCAGACATTTGAGGAGATGTTGTCTACGGGTGTGGGAAAAAAATTCAGTCTGCACACGCTGGGTGTTTGAGACAAACTCAGGTAAATTAAGTATACTTTACGACTAGGGTAAATGAAGGTTCAAATAACTCTAACTACTTATCGTAAGAAAGATCTAATAAATCTCTAAACTTAACTAATATGAAATGCTTATTACTCTATCCTTCTATGGACGATATGGTTGAGCTGCCCTATACCTAGAAATAGCCTCTTGATATGAAGGTAAAATTAATGATTCCTCAGTTAATTGTTCTTTAATAATCTCTTCTACTTCGTTTTCAATGTATTGTGGTTGAGTACATCCAATTAGAGGTGGCGGAAATAAATCTTTGCTATCCTGAGGTTCAGTAGATGCAATGGAAAATAAAGTTAAAAACCTAATAAGACAATGATCATAAGATACGGAGATTAAAGATTCTTGCGTAATTTGATCCTTGATGAATTCTTCTACTTCTACTTCTATAATTGCATTACTTTTAGACTCAACTAAATGCCCTGTGGACATCGGCAATGAAGAACAATGGAAATAGGAAATGAATTAATGAAAATAACAAGAATAGTTTTTAACAATAATAATGTTAATGCTAAATGATAGAATTTAGCTAAAATGATGATGAATTCTAATGAATCCTATACAAAGATAATGAAGTGAAGTTGTGAATGAGCAGCTCCTATTCTCAGATCATGAAATGGCTTGATACTCTTGTTCAATCTTTATCAACTCTTGTTTCAATATTCTTTTTTTCAATGTTTGCAAAGAAACATTAAGTATAAGTATAACTTTACAAAACATTAATCTTATACATACTTAATACACATGCATATGTTCATGCATACATTAAGACATTCACATGCTCATCATAATCACATACTTATGCTTATCACACATTTATATATATACCTACTAATAAGTTATCATGCATAACAATGCATCCATTCACACATTTCCTAATGCATTTATTATTAACATGCCTTCACATTCTTAACTATGCTAATATATATCCCAACAAATTCATTTTAAGCATATTAACACTCATGTTCGTGCATACTAATGCATTTACATGTTCTCACGTATTTATACATATGCTTTTTCATTTATATGAATACATACCCCTACTCGTGCTTTTCATTATGTGCACATACATATGTATACTTATGTATACATATATACATATGTACATAGATATATGTATACTTATGTATACATATATATATGTACATATAAAATAAATTAACAATAAATAAAGTAACTTAAAAAATCAATTAAGTAAAAAACATATCATTATTTCTCTCTTTCTCTCTATCGTTTTTTCTTTCTTTCTCTCTCTCTCTTTTTCGTTCGTCGTTCCTCCCATAACAGCAGCCGCCATTTCTTTCTCTCTCTAATTATATGTATATTCAGTAAAGTTGAAATCTCTCTCCTAAATATATGCACGTGTGCCAACATATGCACAACACATGCGGTCAATCGCAGGTATTCCAGGTCCAGCCATGGTGCAAAGAATAGCCAATAAGCTTTAATTTAAGCAGCAAGCATCGACAACAGGTGCCAACTATGAAGAAAAAAAAAAAATCTCTATCTAAATCCCTCTATCATTGTCTGACTCTCTCTCCTCTCCTGCACATTGTGTGTCGTCTGCAGCTGGCAGAATCATTCTCAATCTCTACCTCCGCACTCTGTGTGTGACCCAGACTGCCCAACCTTCAGCCAAAAATCTTCCAGAAAAGAAACAATTAACTCTCTCTTTCTCTTTGGGCGCGCACTGCGTGCTGCAGTCGCCGTCAGGGAAGGAGGGAGGAAGAAATTTAATTTAAAGAAAACTCAAACCTCACTGATTGACTCTCTCTTAGTTTGTATGTGTGTGGGCCTATTGCCACCAGGGAATCCTATGTGCGCAGTTGTCACCTCTTTCTAGTTCTCGAAAGTCCTCCGCTCTCTTTCATCTCCTATCTGCGTGTGTATCGTTAGAACTCATAGAGAGGAGGGAAGGATGCAAGAACAAAACCCCAATTCACTCTCACTAGCTATAGTGAAAGAAAAAATAAGATGAAGGGAGCAAGAAGGCAAGTACCTGCAAAGAAACATTAAGGAGAACTAGAGTACAATACACATATATATACACACAGAAGTCATGAACTTACCACTTTTTTTATCCTGCTTTAATTCCTCATACACACTTTACTTCACTTTCATTCACCACACTTTTAATTTAGCTTTAACGACTTTAATTACACAACTCTTCTACTCGTCTCTTTTCATCTACAACAACTCACACCATTCCTTTAAATTTACCTTTCCCACACTTTAAATACACATCTTTTTCTTACCACTCTTTAATATTGACTCATATACACCACTATTTATCTACTTTATTTATCATTTTAATTACCCTAAATTTCCTAATTAAATAATTTACTTAATTTAAGCTTGCATTAAGGTTTTAATTAATTAAATACCTTAATATTTATATTCACACACACAAATAAATTAGCTAATTAAATCATAATTTAAATTTTAATAAATAAATACCTAATTTATAGATTAAATTAATTGAATACCAAATATTTTTACCCTTAAAACACACTAAATCCCACGGAAACCTCCTTGAAACTCATCGAAACCCATTGAGAACCTAGTTTAACCCTAGTTGCAGGAGCACATTTTGAACCAGATCGGGTGATCAAGGCAATACTATTTGCAAGTCTTTGGTGGCCAACCCTTCACATGGATGCACATACCTACATGAAGAGTAGTATGTTTGCCAACGAACTCAGTATCCAATACGAAAAGATGAGATGCCTTTGAAACCTATGATGGGTGTACATGCTTTCTCTAAGTGGGGAATATACTTTGTAGGTCCTATTAATCCGCCAGCTAAGAGTTCCCATGCGGATTACATCATCGTGGCCACTATTTATCTGACTAAATGGGTAGAGATAAAAGCCACAATGAAAAACGATGCTCAAACGACAGCTAAGTTCTTATTTGAGAATGTGTTCACGAGATACAGGCTACCTATATAGCTATTAAGTGATAGAGGCACTCACTTCTTGAATGAAGTCATTGAAAATTTTCTTCAAGAGTTCTTGGTGATACACAAGAAGTCTGCCCCCTATCATCCACAAGCTAATGGGCAAGCCGAAATCACAAATAAGATTCTATGCAATGTGCTGACCAAATTAGTGAATAAATAACTACACCACCCTTTGGGCATACCGAATTGCCTATAAAACAGTACTCCAAGCCACACCCTTTCAGATGGTATTTGGCCAAAATGTAGTGCTACCATTGGACTTCTTGATACCTACACTGAAAGTAGCACAGGAGCATGAGTGGACAGGTCATGAACTCTCTTCGAGGATCTTTGATCTTGAACGGCTAGGTGAAACAAGACTGAGAGCTTCCACATGGATATATGGAGCTAAGAAAAGACAGAAGGCGTACTTTGATGCCCACGTTAAGGATAAAGGCTTGAAGGCCGGAGACTTAGTTTTGGTGTATACCCTAAAACAACATGCGAGAAAGCTAGAGAAGTGTGGCTATGGACCTATGATCATAAATAGGATCTCAACTAGTGGAGTAATTCAATTAGCTACACTAGAAGGTGATGTTCTCCCTAGTTATATTAGCGGATGTAGAGTCAAACTATATCAAGAACCCCTCACTGAGGAAATGCTCAATCGACTCAACACTTCCAAGAAAAGTAAGGAAGAAGAAAAATGAATCTGAGAAGAACTTGCACATGTAGAAGCATTGGAACACATCCGAAGAATGAAATTGAGAAGATAGGGTAGAGATCAGCCTAGGACAGATGCCTATGCAGACCCACGATATCATATGGCTATGTGTGAAGTCTCCGATGTAAGTTCCACTAGAATAAATGACCGACATCCTTTTGTAACCTTAGAGATAGGACAAGGAAATAGTGCAAGGATTGTTAGGACTTTGATTGACTCAGGTGCAGCTACTAGTGCTGTTAAACTTTCTTACTGTCAAGAATTGAAATTAAGTGTCAGTCCTATAGAAGCACACCTCATAGGATTGGGAGGCATGGAAACCCCTTGCATGGGCAAGGTGGAACTTCCCCTCTATATTCAAGATGTTCTCTTGATAGTAAAAGTGCTAGTGTGTCAAGACGAGGATCTCACTGAGCCTCTTGTCTTGGGTCAAGGCTGGATATATGATCATGCAGTCAACATGAACCTAAGAAGTGGACTTCTTCAGATCTGGGTAGGTAAAAATTGTATTACCATCGAGTTAGAAGATCAAGCACTCTAAGGAAATAGGAAAGGCACCAACTCTTAGTCCTTCCAGGAGTACACATGAAGATAAAGATGTTGTTCTTGTCCAAAACTCAGAGATGCAGAGAGATGATGTTTTCAACCATGAAGTTAAAGATATGATGGAAGTCCCTTCTTTTCCAAAAGTGATCAAGACATGGCAACCAAAGGAGTACGGAATGCAGAGGAAGCAGGCGGACTATGCTCAAAGCCAAAGGAGAGTACAAAGCAAGGTGTCTCCGCCAACAAAACAAATATGGGTATGGAAAGGTGAGCAACCTGATGGGCCCAAGTTAAAGCCTCTGACTAAATTTCATGCTAATAAACACGGATGCACTAATAAGAAATCTTTCCAGGATTTGCCAATGAAAGTAACACTCATCTGGGTACCTAAGTAGTCGATGGAGGGCGACCCACAATCAAGACACATCTGGGTGCCTAAGGCTTGCTTGAGGGCTCAAATGGCTACCCTTAAGCTTCACGAGACAAAGCTCCATTCACACACAATTACAGAGGCTCCAACCGGCACTAACGGGATCACTTGTAAATGGGTCCTAAAAAGCCTCATTTTCAAGTAGTCACTTTTTTAAAGTCCCCCATAGGCCACCGACAATCCCATTGTAAAACCACACATTACATTTGGCGACCAAAAGCTTGTAATAAACCCCCCGACCCCAATTTTTAAATTCATCTCCACATACTAACTGCATCATGTGATTGAGGGAAGTTAGCCTCCCAAACTCAACTATAAATAGATGGCAGTTTTAGTCGTGGTTAGAGAGACTCTGTACCTAAGTCAAAATGACTCAAGGACTTGTGCCAATGAGACTATACCTCGATTGCCACACAAGTGCATATAGTGGGAAATCAACACACATTCAAATGTCAATCCGATCAAACGACCTAACCAAGTGTATGAAGACATGTGCACACATGATGGAAAATGAAGTGGTTAAGCTAGCATGCATGAGAAAAGACTAATCCACTTCCCATACTCACTGAAATCCTGAAAGTGTTTGCCGCGATACCTCTTACAGTAGTTTTCACAAAATCAAGGATTTCTCCCAGCTCCGGACTCCGAATATAGGCAATAGGGTACTCGTTTCGAAGCTCTCGACGAGACACATCTATTGGAAGTGTTTCACTCGATTCTGAGAACTCTGCTTCAAGTTATGGCCAAAATAGTAAATGGCGGGAACCACCCACACTCACGCCACAACTCCTACTAGTTCGCACACACACTACAGCAGCTCAAAATCAATAGGAAGGGGTAGACAACAGTCCTACACACACATTTCAAGCTACACACACACATACAAGATCAAAATGAAGATCAAAATCTCCAAGGAAGAGGCAAATTCGAAAATTCAGGAGTGCTCCCTCTTCACAATGGCAAAAAGTCTCTACAAAGAGTCACAAAGTGACTTATATACATGTGCTCTAAGTTTGGTTCTTTCACACAAGAGACCGGCAAATTCGAAAATTCAGGAGTGCTCCCTCTTCACAATGGCAAAAAGTCTCTACAAAGAGTCACAAAGTGACTTATATACATGTGCTCTAAGTTTGGTTCTTTCACACAAGAGACCGGCACTTTATTCACTAAAAGACTAATCTCCTACTATTTTACAATGGATATTTTACAACAACTTGGGATTATGCAACTAGAGGACTCCTCTAGTGCATTTACATGGCTTGAGGGAATTCTTGAAGACTTCGAAGAAGAAAAAATATGTCCATCATTTTGAAAATTTTGGGGCTCTACTCTTATGCTCTTTTGCTCTGCAACACCCTCCCCCTCTTTCTCTGTCGTCCCTTGACAGGCTTTACTTCTTGTTTGTCTCGATCCGCACCCGCATCCTTTGGTCAGTTCTGCCTGATTCTTGATCTTGCATTACGTTTTAGAGGCGCTCTGATTACTTAAAGCCTGTTAATTCAGTTTGCCATGCACGCCATCAGTGCACATATGAGGATGTAGCTCGTAAGCCTTGATCTGAATCCCCTGTAACTCAAGAGGTTGAAACACCCTCATATGGAATACTTGTTGGCCCTGGTTCCTCCTCTCAACTGCGTGCTTTTCCTTGGTGTGTGTGCCCCTGCGGGGCTCTGTGCAGAGATGAGTGATGCGCCCTGCGGGGCTTCTTGCAGGGACTTGTTCTTGTCATGTTTATTTCTATTGAGCCGTTCTAGACTTTGATTTTCTTCTTCTTTTCTTTTTGCTTGATTGTCCCTCTACACGTCCCTCCTCCTGAGCTCTGTCGTCCTCGACAGGCTTTTTGTGGCGACGTGTGTATGTTTGTATAGCTCGTTGCTCTCTGTTGTTTAGCAGATTAGCGTGACAAAGCATAAATTCCTTCCATTGTTGTGACTTTACTCCGTCCTCTGGCGCCTGTCTATGATCAGCAAAGAAGCTCGTTTCATACGCAACTAGTCGCGCATTTAAGTTGGAAGTCATTTTGACAAAAATTTCTCAATCCATCTCAAAGAAGCCGGTGAAAAATGCTTCTTCGAAGATTTGCATATATGTCGATGGCAAGAACATTAGGCGAGAATAATAGGCCATGATAGTTAGGCGGCTGGGAATAGTAGATAAATAAAAAACAAGTGCTTCCGATCCTTGTGTAATGCCGATGAAATTCAAAAATGTATACTTTGCATGTTGGAACACCTTAATTACTGTAAGCATCATGCTGAAAATTTTATTGGTCATTTTTACCGCTAAATCTGGTACTGTGGCATATCTGGCAGTCCAAAATTCCATAGTTTTTACCATGTATTCCTCGGTCGATAAGTAATTATGTGGCGGACTAGGTAACAGGGGATAATTGAGCCACTGATTATTAATGTTACCCTGGCGCTGGCATTCCCAAAAATGCGTCCAGGAGCGTCTGTGGGGCATAGGACAAAAAGATGGATTTACTTGAAGCTCATAAGGTGATGCCTCCCACTGTACCCACAGTGTAGGATTCTTTTCCAAAAGTTTCCTCCTCCAGATGGGATCCGCCTTTTCAAATTCTTCCTGTGTATAGTTGAAGGTATCATGTTTGAATTGGAGGTTGTGATCCGGATCTTTATTTGTTGTAGACCTTATATAATTTCGCGTTTGTTCTTTAAGTAGGCCATATGGTACATTGAATGGCCTCAAAATTTTCTCTAATTGTTTATTGTCGATTTGAGCTTCCTTCATGATCTTTATGATCTGATCTTCAAACTCAGCAGTGAGTTGGGACACCAGTAGTGCCCGTTCCGGTCGGCTTAGTTCTCATTCTCCACAGTAGCCTCTACAGACTTTGGAACTACTGGTGTCCCCTCGTTTCTCGTTTGTGCTAATTGATCCTGTAGCTGTTTGATCATCTCTTTCTTTTGCTTGATTTCTTCTTGAGCCTGCAAAATTGTTGATTTATTTTTTTCAATTTCCTCAGCTACAATTGCGAGCTGATCGGCATCTTCTTTACAATGTAATAGGTATCTATTTTTTGCTTTTTTCCATTTAGCTCGTAGAGCTGCAGTGTCTTCCATGTACCTTCTTTCCCATTCGACAACTTTTGCTTGCTCCTTTATGAGTTGATCTTCATACATAGCTGCCTTTTCTTCCAATGCTTGGATATTTGTTTCTAGTCTGGCTTGCACTTCGACGGGTTGATCACTTAGAATAGCTGTCATCAGCTCCTTATTTCATTGGTGTAAGCTTTCCGCTTCTTCCATGTACAGTTTTAATTGAGATTCCAAGATTTTGCTTCTTGAATTTATTCGTGCCTTTTCAGTCTCATTGGCTTGCAGTTTCCTTGTGACTTCCTGAAGTTGTTCTTTCAACCTTTCATTTTCCGTCTCTAGCATGGTGTATTTGTTTCTGATTTCTTGAAGTTCATTTTCTTTTCCTAAAACATGTTCCTTTACTGTCTTTAACTCAGTAGAGAGATTCTTACCCAATTTTTGAAGTTCGTTTTTTTCTTGCATGGCCTGCTCATAATCTTCATCAGCTTCAATCATGAGTTGCTGCGTATCTAGAGCGGTTCTAATCAGGTCTTGTACCACAGGCTTGAGCTGAGCAATATCCACATTCAACCAAGTCTTTGGGATGCTTGGGGTTTCTCCTGTTTGTACATCTCTCCCTTGTTCCACATGGATAGTTTCATTGTGTGGTTGTCGAATCTGTAATTGTATGTTTTGGACATTGGTTTGCTCATCACACTGATTAGCTTTTGTGGCACTCCCTTGATATGTGATATCCATTGGGGAGGGTTCTGCCACTACTCTGATAGGCGTGAAAGGTTCCTCTTCTTCTATTGTGTTTTCCTGAGTCCCCTTGACTTGGATGTTTGAAGTTTCATTAACTGTTATTGTATGCTTTCCTTCTTGTTCTTCCTTCTCACTTATGATGCTCTGATCAACACCGGTGGGTTGATCTTCCGCCTTAGGGTCTTCTGCTTCCTTGTTGTAATCGACTTCATTCAGTTCCTCCCATTGTCCATCATCTTTCGATTCACTTCGAATATCGACATCCAACAATGAAGTATTTGGCTCTTCTTGGTCGTCCGATACAGAACTCGAGTTATCCAAGCCAATCTCCCTATATCTATGGACTTTTGTGAGTTTGCTCTTTGTTTCTCTTGCTTGTTCTGACTGCTGATAATGATGACCTTGTACTGGCAGATTGATTTGCCCTCCTGTATATTGATGAGTCTCTTCTAGGGCTTTAGCTAAGTCTTCCTCTGTTATTTGCTTCTGTCCTTCAATAGTAGTTTTTGGGAGTACATGTATCCTTTTTGTTGTTGGTGCGTCCTCTTCAGCTTGCTTGGCTTCCTGGAGTCTTTTTGTGCCTCTCATTTTGGGTTGAGAGCTAGTTTCCGCCACTTCCACACTCTTACTTCCTTTTTTCTTTTTAGGGACAGTGGCGACTTTGGCGTATTGTGCAAGAACAGTTGAAGATGGCATTTCCTGTAAATGTTCTCTCATGCCCAGAGCATGGTAGATCAAAATTGTTAGGGCCGTGGTACCATTGAGGAACTTCTTATTATTCCATTGCTTCTTTGCCTCGAATAGTCGTTCTTGCACATAGGGAGTCAAATTCACTTGATTTCCGATTTGTTTGCTGGCATGAGATAATAATTGAACAATGAGTTTTTGTGGGGCTGTGTATCGATTCATGTTGGGGAAGCAGAAGTGTTGGTGAATCAGTCTGACTTCCTCTTCTATATCCACTCTGTTAATGTCAACAAAGGTACGTGTCTTTGCTCCACGACTCTCTTCTTTTATCATCGTGACCCCATCTTTTTCCCATCTGAATGCTTCTTTAATCAATTCATGTGTGAATTGAATGATTACCCATTATCCTCCTTTATCCATAACTCTGGCTTCTGGCATCAGTGGATCATGTAGTGCTGGCTGTAGGGTGTTCATGACTTGCGTGCATCTTTGGAAATCAGGTTTATATATGGGTAATTCAAAATACTTGTGAATTCCTGCTTTCTTCATTATGGAAATTGTGGATGGTATCTCATGTAAGACCCTCAAATCTTGGGACATAATCGGAAAATGATGCTCTGTATCCATAATTTCTATGTTTGCCAAGAATAAATATTCTCCAATTGGTTGCTCATCTCTAAACCAATGTCCCTTTGCTTTCGTGAGACTTTGGGGAGGAAATTCTTGCACCTCCTCTTGGACTGTTGCTTCAGAATCTTCAGAAGCCATCTGCACTTGTAACGAAAAGTGCGTTAGCTTCAAAGGAAAGTATGCAACTGTTCAATGTATTGTTGTGATTATTGTCATTTTTCACTCCGTTTCCCCATCATTGAGTGAGGTCTCTTACCACCTCTTTTTATAACTTTTCTTGAAAGAAGACAATCGTTAGTATAGTCGAAGCATTTGTTTATGTACATAGTAAGTCCATTCCTATCAAAGTGAAGCTAAGATCTAATCTCTCTTGGAGAATGTGCACCACTAGTTTTATTATGTACATCATGTGCCAAATGCTTGGCCATGTAATGTGGCCCTATTATGCATACTTGAGGTGCATTAGAGACTTCATGAGTGCAATGGAAATCTTTGTTTCTTCGATCGTCCAATCCTTGCGGTTGCTTGGGTTTCCAGATCCATTTCGTGACCACTAAGAGAGGTCGTTTTGTGTCTTTGATCCTTCCTGCTTCATGTGTTCTCTTTGCTTTCTCCATTATTCGCGTGATCTTGGTCTTGCTTCTCCAGTTGCTTGGATGACTCTTATGTGGTTTTGTCATGCGCTTTGTCTGATGTACTGCTTCTTCCTGAGTCCTTATAGCCTGTTTAGCTGCTTGTGTTACCTTTTTGGGAATCCATATCTGCTGTCGCGATCTTTGAGCTTCCATCAATGGTTTGGGTATCCATATCCGCAAAAGTCCTTTTGATGTGGATTCCGGCGTAGTTGTCTTTGTGATCCTTGCTTCCTTTTCAAGATTGGGTTCTGATTTTGCCTGGTTCTGCATCTGATCCTTGCGTACCCATTTGTATTTTCGTTGTCCTTCATATGAGTATCTGGTTGTGGTTTTCCAATGTTGCGGTCTTTTGGCTTGTTGAAGAGGTCCCTCACCGTTGGTTTCCTTAGTGACTAGCTGTTCCTCAACAGAATGTGGTGAGTGCGACTCTTCTGTGGACCTTGTATAGTCAGGACCTCCCGTTTCATCTAGGTTTGTTTCAGAGATATTAAGACTGGGATCATTCTCCAACTTCTTTTCCTGGCAGCTCTCGGAACTAGTGATTATGTGGGGTGGGAGTAAAGGTTTTTCTCCTAATAAACTGAAAATTTCATTGTTCCCTATCTTGGCTGAAATGTAGCCTTGAGCTAGATGGATACACACCTCATTTTCAACAATCCATTCTTGTCCTAGAATTAAGTCTTCTATTAGATCCTTATCTTTGCACACTAAGACTTTCTGTTCCATGGAGGAATTGCCTAGATGGAGGGATACATTTGTTGTTCCAATACATTCTAGGGTTTGACCTCCAATTCCGATCAATCGGGCTTTTGTGGGAGTTACATTCAATTGCAGATCCTTTACTATTCTATTTCGTATGCAACTAAGTCCTGTTTCGAAGTCTATCAATGTGTCTATCAACTTGTACTCTGTCTTGCCGATCCCTAGGTTTAGGTAAGGTTGCGTTGTACACACACCCGTGGGATCATGATTATCGACTTGATAATTAGCCATAGGGATAGGCTCTTCTCCTTGTAGATAGCGTTCATCTCGTTGCCTAATCCATTCTTTCCGTTTCCTAATGCGCTCCAGTGCTTCTTGTCGAGCTTCCTCTCTAATCCGTTCCTCTTCCCTCTTCCTATTTTGGGCACCTAGTAATCGTGCTAGCATTTGATCGGTCAAAGGCTCCATGAATCGTCTCACCCTACATCCACTGATGTAGTTGGGAAGAATGTCGACATCTAGGGTGGCTAGATTGACTGCTCCACCATTCAAGATTCGATTTATGAACAAAGGTCCATAACCGCGTTTTTGCAACTTCTTGGCGTGTTTTTTTAAGGTGTACACTAAGACTAAGTCACCTTCTTTAAGTCCCTTGTCTTTTATATGTGCATCATAATATGCTTTTTGTCTCCTTTTAGCTGCATAAATTCCTGCCACTGCTTGTAACCTAGTCTCATGTAGTTTCTCGATTTGGTCTATTTGTTGGGATAGTTCATGTCCATTCCACTCATATTGTTGGCCTACTTTCAGTGTTGGCACTAAGAAGTCAATAGGCAGAATTGCATTTTGTCCATGCACTAAGTTAAATGGGGTAGTTCCAATTACCGTTTTATATGCAACTCGGAAGGCCCAAATCGCATGATGCAATTGTTTGTCCCAATCTGACCTTCCATTATTGACAATCTTTGTCAATACTGTACAGAGTACCTTATTGGAACTCTCTGCTTGTCCATTTGCTTGGGGATGATATGGGGCTGATTTCTTATGAATCACTAAAAACTCATTCATTAGTGACTCGATTACTTCATTGAGGAAATGAGTTCCCTGATCACTCACAATCTCTATGGATAATCCAAATCGGGTGAAAATATGCTCAAAAAGGAACTTGGTAGTAGTTTGAGCATCATTCTTTCTAGTGGCTTTTGCTTCTACCCATTTGGTCAAGTAATCAGTGGCTACGATGATGTACTCCGCATGTGATCCTTTGGCAGGTGGATTGATAGGTCCTATGAAGTCAATACCCCATTTTGTGAATGCCCTCGCACAGACCATGGGTCTTAATGGCATGTCATCTCTCCGAATTGGGTATTTAGCTCTCTGACAGGTTTTGCAGCTTCGCACATATGTTTCAGCATCCATATGTAGAGTTGGCCACCACAAGCCCGCAAAGAGAATCATTTTGACAGTTCTTTCTGCCGAAAAATGACCTCCTGCAGCACCTGCATGTGCCATTTCTAATATGGGTAAATATTCTCCTTCATGCACACATAATCTGAGTTGGTTGTCTTTACCTCGCCTAAACAATTGTCTTCCCATGAGAATGTAATCCTTGCTCATTTCCTCTAAGGATCGCTTTCTTGCTAAACTAGCTCCTACCTCATGTTCTTTAGTTTTTAAGAATTTCACTAATGTTTTACTCCAATTGGGCGCTATGGTCGAAAAAGGTAGAGACATATGATCTTCTGGGATCGTCTCTTAGCATTCTGCACAATTACTTACGTGGTCGTGAACATTCTTGGGCATGTCAGGCCAGTACACTCCTAACCTCTTTAGTTCTCGGATTGTTCCATGAGTCCCTTGGTGTGTTCTCCATTTGTTCACATGTGCTTGCTCAATTAGTTGCTTTTGTTCATCCTCGTCAACACATCTGAGTAACACTCCATTGGGTTCCTTGTAGTATACACTTCCTGCCACAATGTGTAAGTTCCTTGATTGAAGAATTTCTTTCTTGCTATTCCTATTGATTGAGTGTTGAGGTCCATGGGTGAGTATAGGAATCAATTTTTCTGCCCACTTTGGACAAACTTCTAGATTAAACAGATATGTATCTGGCAGGTCATTGGGCACTCCATTTGGTGGCTCTCCGTGTGTCAGCCTAGAAAGGTGGTCTGCTCTCACATGTGTGTTTCCTTTTTTCACTACTACTTCGAAGTCGAACTCCATCAGTAATAAGAACCATCGTACCAACCTTCCCGTGTTGCAAGGCTTATTGACTAAGTACAACAAAGCTTGATGGTCTATGAAGAACTTGAACTTGTTGGCTAAGAGGTAATGTCTGAATTTCTTTACCGCGTATACCATTCCTAAGCCTTCTCGTTCAGTAGTGGTATAATTTCTTTCCGCTTGATTCAGTTGTCTACTCGCATAGGCGATTGGATGATCAAGCTTACCTTCATCAGCGGGTTGGGCTAGGATACATCCAATGGAATAGTTAGAAGCATCAACATGAATATGAAATGGCTTGCTCCAGTTTGGTGATTTTAGAATTGGGGCTGTATTAAGCCTCGTTTTCAACTCGTTGAATGCCTTCTCGCACTCTTCTGTCCAAGTAAATTGAGTTAAGAGACCATACAAGGGTTTTGCTATTATGGCATACATGTGAATAAACCTACAGTAATATCCACAATGCCCCATAAAATCTTGCACTTCCTTCGCGTTCTTAGGTCTTGCTAGGTCTAAGATGACTTTAATTTTGTCCTCATCCATAGATATTCCATTTCTTGAGACTATGTGTCCCAGGATTTTCCCTTGTTTTACCATGAAGACACATTTTTCTGGGTTTAAACAGACTCTATACTATCTACATTTGTTGAATATCTTCCTCAACTAGGGGATGTGATCGTTTCTTTGACTGGAGTATGTGCAGAGGTCATCCACATATACTTCCATGCTTTTTTTCAAAACTTCCTTGAAAACATGACACATTAATCGTTGGAAAGTAGCAGGTGCATTAGTGAGTCCAAAAGGCATCACTCGGAAAGCATACACACCCCATTAGGTGGCAAATGCTGTCTTATGTTGATCCTCGGTCGCAATAGCTACTTGATTGTATCCGGAGAATCCATCCAGGAAACTATAGACCTCTTTTCCGGCTACCCTCTCTAACAGATGGTCCGTAATGGGTAATGGGTAGCTGTCACGTATGGTAGCCGCATTCACCTTCTTCAAATTTATGCACACCCTCAATTTTCCATTTTTCTTAGGCACAACTACTAACGGCGATACCCACTCGGTGTGTTCGATCTCATATATGAATCCTGCTGCTAGTAGTTTGTCTATTTCTTCCTTAATTTTTGCTGCATAAACGTCATTATACGTATAAGGGCGTTGTTTGGATGGTTTTGTGTCTGTCGTCATTGGTATTCGATGGGAACAAATAGTGGGTTCTACACCTTTGAGATCCTTATAGGTCCATGCGAATACGTCTCGGTACTCTCTGATAAGGTATATGAGTTCCTCTTCCTCCTCTTCAGATACATCTTTTCCAATATATGTGCACCGCTCTTCTCCGTCTTCCACTGTTACCACAATTTTTTTGGTTTTTTCCTTGTTGTCGTATGCTTCTCCGTCTCGTGCCTCTCGTTTAGGCATTTGAATGGCTCGTTTAGGTATTTTTTAAAATGTTCAGGAACTTCAAAAAGATCTGGGTTCGGTTCTACCTTACTTATGTCTGCCTTCTGCCTGTGTATTGCCGGAGCAGCTTCAATTGCTAAGATTTTTGTTGGTTCCTGTTCCTTCTTGTTCTGAATAGTGTTTAAGTAGCTTTCTTCGGAGTCAAATTCTGGTTCCATTTCTATGCTTTCATATTCCTCTTTCCATTCTTTTTCCAGGATTTCCCCTTCTTCAACTTCTTGAAGAACAAACATATATAGATTTACATCATAGCCTTCGTCATCTATACACTCGTTCATCGTCAAAACTTCTTCGTTTACGCACACATCTAAGGTTGCTAAGATTTCCATCCATCCATGCGGCTCAAAAATCTCATCAGGAAAGACTTGAGGCATGTAGTATGGGTCTTCTACTGATCGATAGTTAGGGTGTCCTATCGGCCATAGTTGTTTTTTTCTCTCCTCTCTCTTCACTTCTTTACACATCCATAACCGGGCATCTTCATGCATCCAAGATTGATCACTTGATCCAGCACTGTGAATGGATAGGTCATCTTCTTCCCTATGTACTGGATTCCATTGTAGTGGGGGGACATCTCGATAAGAAAACGTGTGCAAATTTATCTTGGTGGTGTTTCCTTGATGTTGCAGATATAATGAATCTCTTCCCCAGTCTTGCACTACCCGCATTTGTCTCATAAAGGGTCGTCCCAATATCATTTCATAGTTGTTTGCTTTCTCAAACTTACAAATGGCTAATGTGTGTTGAAATTCTACTCCACAGGTGGTTAATTTGATTCGTTCCAATATTCCTAAGGGTCTTTCCACATGACCATCTGCTAGTTGGAGTTTCATGTGTGTGGGTCGCAAGGTAGGTTTTCCCCACTTTTCCCATATCTCCTTGGTGGCAATTCCTACCCCGGCTCCCGTATCTAGAATAGCCTTGGTCATGTACCCATTGTGGGTGACAGGTAAACATGTATTACCTTCGTCTCCTTCACTAAATTCTCCCACTTTATCAACTGGGATTTGTATCATTGACTTCCTTTCTTTTTCATTTCCTTTTGTTTCTCCTTTCTATGGTGGTGCTTCTAGTTGGTCTGCTAACTGTCTCCATAAGTGTGGTTTAAGTTGAAGCAACTCTTCCATCGTCAATTTGCATTGCACCTTTGTCTTCTTTAGTTCTGTTAGGTTGTGTGAACTCTCTTCCGAATTTCCTTTTCCTTTTCCATCTACTGTGGGTGCTCGTATTATTAGAGACTCTCTTTCATATTCTCCCATGTAATTTGGCAATGTCGAAATGCTCAGAGTTTTCTCTCCACCTCTATCAAGTCTCGATACTTCCTCATATGCTTCCTCCAGGTTGGGATGGGGTTGACAATCTTCCACATTAATTTCATCAAAAGGAGGCGGACTAACTCCATTCTTCCTCCATTGCTCTTCTCTGATTCTATTCCACAAATCTTCTGGCCAATCAGCCTCTAGGTCTGGTATCATAGACACCTGTTCATCTTGTGCTTTTCTTCGTTCATCTTGGTCGTCTTCCTTTCTAGGTTCTTCATCCTTGGATTTGATGCATTCTTCGTATAGACCATGTGCAATCCTTGTCTCTGGTAAAATTGGGATAGTCTTTTCTAGGGTTGCTTGTGCTACCTCGATAAGTCTCCTGCATATTGCCAATCTTTCTTTTTGTAATTCTCCTTGAGGATAGAGTTTTTCATGTTGCTCTATATTTGGGCCCATTTTGATTCTAGCTTGGTAAGCTTTCAACCACATGTCTAAGTCGTCTGGCTTTGGGTCAGCTAGAATTGATTTTGGCTTCTCTTTTTCTGAGCAAATCCGTGGAGGCTCAGGGATCTTCTTATGAGTGTTTTGCTCTTTATGCTCCTTCAAATCCTTAGTGTGCCCATTTTTCTTTGAGTTTTTCTCGTCTTTCCTTCCATTTTTGTACTTTTGTGTTTTGGGAGTTCTCACGTGGGTTCTCAGAATCCTCGACTACCTGAATTTCAGAGCCTACAGTTTTATTGCTCTCTTGTTTCTCCTCTGGTTGTTTTCCTTTTTGTTGCTTCGCTTGGGCTCTAGTAATAGCCTTTAGTGGTACGGTGTACTCCTTATCACTCCCCGATCCTTCTATGGCCTCAATTACGTTAATGGGTGCAGTATCTTGAGCTTTGGCTGGATTCTTAGGGCAATCTCTAAAAAGATGTTCTTTTCCGCAATCACTGCAATATCCTTCCCAGATTCTAGGTGGTAGAGGGTTGTAAGGTCGAGGGCATTCTCTAATGAAATGGTCTCCTCTGCATCTATAGCAAGGTCCTCTCTGCATGGGTGGTCTAATAGGTGGTCTCACAGTTGGTTGTGCTTTAGGAGCCATATACATTAAGGTAGTGGTCTCTGTTCCATAAGTCTGATCATAGCCCTCATATCCATAATAAGCAGCATCATATGCTGTTTCGTATTCCATCATGTTGTCTTCGTATGAGTAGTACCCTCTTGGAGGAGGTTCATATCCAGGGTTTGTTGATTCTACCTGGGTCATTGCTGCTGCTGGAACTATAGCTCTTTCTAAGTTTTCTTCCGGTTGAGCATACTTCACAGATACTACCTACTGTGGTTTTGACAGTTGGGGTCCTAGCACTGGTTGTGGTGGTGGATATGGTGCCTGCTCATATGGCCGTGATGCTTCTGCTGGTGTGGGATACGGGTTGTATCTTGGTATCTCTCTACCTGGTTCCCTAGGCGGGTATCCATAGGGTCTATACTGTGGTGGTTGAAAAGGGCGTGCTTGCCTATTGAAGGGGCAGCTCTTAGTAGGGTGATTGGTATATTTTTGTTCTATGTGACAATACCAAGAAGTCCCTTGTTGTTGCTGTCGGTGGTATGGATACATAGGTTGTGCACCAGCCCCTCCTCAGACATACAACTCTTAGAACTTGTTTAAATTCAGCGATATGATCATAGGGTTCTCCCAATCCATCATAATGGTTTCTTACACATTTAGCCACTTGAATAGGTCTCAATCTTCTCATTGGTTCAGGCGGTCTGGGCATCACAGGGAAAACTGGGGCAGCCGGTCGTATTGGAGGTACTCCAGGCTGTCTTCCTACTGGTGGTCGTGGTCTTACTAGGGGTCGATACTGATTACCTATCCTTGCGTGGGCACACTTCGTTGGCTGGTCTGTCCTGATGTGGTCTGTTCCGTCTCGTGAGTACGGTTGGGCACACTTCGTTGGCTGGTCTGTCCTGATGTGGTCTGTTCCGTCTCGTGTTGATTCCCAAAAGGATTTTGTGAAGTAGTTGCCTATTCTCTCTGAGAAAATACAGGCGCACCCATATATCTCAGCCGAGCCCTGTCTAAGGCACTCACTGGCCAATATCTCCTTTGATCCTTATCCAAGTAAGTGAGTCTAGTTTCATCATCTGGGTCTTTCAGCTCATAGAATGTCATGGGGCTTTCTTCTCTTCCTGGAGCAGGTAAGTCGGTTTGAAGCAATAGGTCTGATCCATGGATCATATAGACTTCCAACAAGTATTCATCCTGAGGAATCAAATCTCCTCTCAAGACTCCTGATACTTGAGACCGGCCCCTAGGGGTAGTCACAAACTCTTCAGGGTGTGCTCTTTCGGAGTTGTCTGGGTCCACAAACTCTCCCCTTTTGTTGATCCTCTCAGGAAATTCAGTCACAATGTAGATATGACCAATTTTGTCCACATATGCACCTCCCTCATATTTGACAGCAGGTCGGGGTACAATTGTGGCATGCAGGGAAGTTACCATCCTAGCCACAGATCTATTTAAGCCATCCAGGTAGATAGGGATCTCCTCGACATTAGTGGACACATACTGTAAGGAGGTACGGTAATCTCCTTCAATAGTTGATATGAAATTCCTATTCGGTGTTGGGCCCTGCATGTCTTCCGAAGCCATGGGTATTTCCTCCTCTGAATCACTAGAAGTCTCTGAGTAGATGGAGTGATGACTAACCTGGGCAGCACTTCCCACAGAAGATATGATGCTTCTTCGGCTGCTTAGCACTCTTCCTGACCTCAAGTTCATTCACTCACTTAAGTCTCCCTAGAAATCCCAGAGATTCTCCTTGAGTGGCTCTTCTAATGCCTCTGAATGTCTACCAAAAATGCCAATGTCACTCTGGCCGATACCGTTTCCAGGCGATACCACACTTGGCGATACTGCCCTGGCCGCGATACGATACCAGAAGTCCAAACGATACGATACTGTCTACAGCAGACGATACGATACTGGGTAGTTACTACGATACGATACCAAGCTCAACGACGATACGATACCGGAATTCTAGGCGATACGATACTGGACAACTGCACGATACGATATTAGTAACCTTCCCGATACGATACAATCTTAGTATCGCGATACTATCCTCGTGAAGGAAACGATACGATACTATGACAAGTAGGGATACGATACCACCGGCTTGCACAGTACGATACCAACTATGGTGTCGCGATACTTCACTAGGAAATGGCACGATACGATACTGGTAGGGACCGATGATACGATACGAAGTTTCAAGACGATACGATACCACAAAACCTAGACGATACGATACTTATGACGGTATCGCGATACTATCCAGGTGAGAGGGCGATACAATATCGAAGTGGTGTCGCGATACTCGATGCTAAGTGACACGATACGATACCAGATAGGGTAACGATACGATACCAAGTCCTCAGGCACGATCACGATACCAACTTGGGGTCACGATACCAAAATGGTATCGCAATACCAAGACAGGTATCAAGCGATACGATACTTCGGCGAGTATCTCGATACAAGGGAGTTTTGGTATCGCGATACCAAACCTCAACCGATCGCGATACTCAAGCCAAAATGCAAGAAAATTCTAAAGTTTTTGCACCCCCTTGCTCTCCTTACTCCCCTCTTCTCTCCTAGACCTCTGTACCTCACAAAGAAACATTAATGATATCAGTTTTCCCTTCCCGCGATACTGCACACCTCTTTAATCACATGTTTATGCATGTTTAGAGAGTTTTTGGCAAATATTCTTTGTGAAATCTTACCAGTGTATTGCCTTGCTTGCACCTTGAGCACAAAACCTAGCTTTGACAGCCTGACAGCCACGATACCAACTCCATGATACTGGTCGCTGCTCGCCCACGATACCAGTACACTGTGAAGTGTCAAATGAGCCAAAATTTTTTGGTTTTTATACTTTTCTGAAAGAATTTGAATTTTGCAAATTTTCTTGGTGATTTTTGGGATTTTTTAGGTGATTTTTGTCTACTCCTACTTCTCCTCTCCTCACTACTCCTCTTCTTCTAACCTAACCCTAACTCCTCCTTCTCTCCCTTCCTCCTAACCCTAAACCTTAAACTTATCACACACACCTCTGAGATGTGAAGTAACAAGTGCTGAAGTGATTGACTAAATTGCCACATGACAAATTCACTTCTACAAGTACGATTCTATCACACTCGATCTATAACCATCACAAAGGCACCTTGGTTGAGTGTTCCCCGGCAACAGCGCCAAAAAACGTGTGTACCTAAGTCAAAATGACTCAAGGACTTGTGCCAATGAGACTGTACCTCGATTGCCACACAAGTGCATATAGTGGGAAATCAACACACATTCAAATGTCAATCTGATCAAACGACCTAACCAAGTGTATGAAGACATGTGCACACATGATGGAAAATGAAGTGGTTAAGCTAGCATGCATGAGAAAAGACTAATCCACTTCCCATACTCACTGAAATCCTGAAAGTGTTTGCCGCGATACCTCTTACAACAGTTTTCACAAAATCAAGGATTTCTCCCAGCTCCGGACTCCGAATATAGGCAATAGGGTACTCGTTTCGAAGCTCTCGACGAGACCATCTACTGGACTGGTTTCACTCGATTCTGAGAACTCTGCTTCAAGTTATGGCCAAAATAGTAAATGGTGGGAACCACCCACACTCACGCCACAACTCCTACTAGTTCGCACACACACTACAGCAGCTCAAAATCAATGGGAAGGGGTAGACAACAGTCCTACACACACATTTCAAGCTACACACACACATACAAGATCAAAATGAAGATCAAAATCTGCAAGAAAGAGGCAAATTCGAAAATTCAGGAGTGCTCCCTCTTCACAATGGCAAAAAGTCTCTACAAAGAGTCACAAAGTGACTTATATACATGTGCCCTAAGTTTGGTCCTTTCACACAAGAGACCGGCACTTTATTCACTAAAAGACTAATCTCCTACTATTTTACAATGGATATTTTACAACAACTTGGGATTATGCAACTAGAGGACTCCTCTAGTGCATTTACATGGCTTGAGGGAATTCTTGAAGACCTCGAAGAAGAAAAATATGTCCATCATTTTGAAAATTTTGGGGCTCTACTCTTATGCTCTTTTGCTCTGCAACAGAGACCTATGTGAAGACCTCCAAGAGCTGAGCTTTATGCCATATCAAGGTGTGGTTACAAGGCACACATATGTATCAGTAAGTCCATTGTATTGTACAAGCAATATACTTTCATTTCATGATCATTTGAGTTCATATTTCCATGTTCTTGTGAAGTGTACTACTCACTGCCATATCTCTCAATTTTCTCAGTCAGATTGCAGAGATGGTTTCTCTGAGATTGGTGCATCATTTTCAGTGATTTAACTTGGTAAAGTTAGCTATATAATTCTACTATATGCTCATCAATTTTCATTTCATTTGAGTATTGCAATCTCTAGTTATGTTCAGTTGAAGTCAACAGTGTCTGTTCATTTTCACTTCTCTCTCAGGTACCCGACTTTTTTACTCATCTTGTCAGAGCTGTTTCTCAGTGTGTACTTATTTAAATTCCATGCTTTAAATCTTGTTGGATTCAGCTTATGGTCTAGTATAAGCATACAAATTTGTATAATCATTGGATTCTGCAAGCTTGAGTTATGCTCGTTTTTCTGCTCACTTGTCTCATTACTGTAGCAGCCCGTGAAAATCGGGATGATATCATCAGTTGTTAAACATCTTTCTCAGTGTGTGGTTCATTATTTTTTATGATATTACTCTTGAAAGTTAGGTCTTTAAGTTAACTAAACTTCCCCAAGAGAAATTAAGCTAATTGCTATTGTGCTCAGAGAATTATGCAAAACACTAGACAGGTGTATGAACCAAAATAACAAGTTCTTAACCTCTGAGCTAACTCCAACTTATCTGTTTTGATCTATCTCTTTGAGAGTGATCTTCCAAGGTACATAGGGTGTCTAATACATCCATTGGCAAGCTAAAAGGGCCCACCATATACTCTTGGAGTTCATTTGGCTGGTGTAGATCAAGGATTTTGCAATACCTCTTCATCTTCAAGCACATATCTATCTATCTCTTCACAGTGGTATCAGAGCAAGGTTGGACAACATGGCAGATGGATTTCCTTCATCAATTGAGAAATTGGACAGAGGTAACTATTCAGCTTGGTCATTAAGAATGGAAGCTTATCTCCAAGGTAGAAGTTTATATGGTTATGTGGTTGGAGATGAAGTTATGCCAAATTTCAAGAACAAAAGTCAACCAACACAAGAAGAGCAAGAAAGATTGAGCACATGGTGCTCCAAGGATGCACTTGCAAGGTCTTATCTCCTCAACTCTATCTCAGATTTTTTGTTGCCTCACATTAGAAGTTGTAAGACATCTCAAGAAGTGTGGGATGCACTTGAAGCTTTCTTCTCTTCAAGTACTAAAGCTACAAAGCATCAACTATGGCTGGATTTCACAACTCTCAAGAAGGCTCCCAAACAAAATGTGACTGATTTTGTCACAAAGCTCAAGGACATAGAAGATCAAATGGGAAGCATTGGAGAGGTAATAGGCGAAGAGCAAATTGTAAGGCAGGTCATCAACGACTTGAAGGCAGATGACAAGTGGGAAGCATTCACCACAGCTATGGATTTGTACATGGACATGCATGTACCTGATTTCAATACACTCATTGGACAACTACTTACTCAAGAGGCAAAGCTTATCAAAAATGGAGGAAGCTCTAAAGGTAATCAATCTTCAGCTTTATACGCTGATAAAAGCAAGTCCAAAGATAACAAAGGAAAGGCAAAGAAAGTGGATGATGAAGCAGGTACATATCAAGCTAACTATGCAAGTAGAGGAAGACATGGTAGAGGTAGAGGAAGAGGAGGTAGACAAGGCAGGGGGAGATCCCAAGACTCCAACTCATGTTCTATTTGTGGATTAACTAATCATACAATTGAAAATTGCTTTAGGAATTCAAGGAATCAAAGAGGCAGAGGATACAATAGAGGAAGTTATGGCTACTCAAGAGGAAGGTTCAACAATTATCATGGCAACTACAACAACTACAATCATTCAAAATATCAAGGAGGCTACAAAGGAAGGAGAGACTTCGATAACTACACAGAAAACTCAAACAAAGAGGATTCATTACTGATCATGAACATGGCTATGCCACAAGGTAAATCTGGTGAGCATGTTTTCTACATAGATTCAGGTTGTTCAAATCATGTGACAGGAAATGTGGCACTCCTATCAGATTTAGAAGATCCAAGGAATAAGCATCAGGTACAAACAGGAGATGACACAAAACATCCTGTGGAGAAAATAGGCAATGTCAAAGCACCTGATGGAAACATCAACCTACTCAGTAAGGTACTCTATGTCCCTACCATTACAAAGAATTTGATAAGTGTTGGGCAGATAGTAGAGAAAGGGTTCCAAGTCAGGTTCACAAAAGCAGGAGTATTTGTTGAAGATCCAAGTCAAGGATTCAGAAGAATTGCAAAAGGTGAAAAGACAGGTAGATTGTTCACATTTGAATTCCAAGACACTAGAAACATTGCTCTCTTTAATTATGGTAGTCAGACACTCACAAAATTGGAAGTATGGCACAAAAGGTTAGTACATATTGGTGAAAGGTCATCAAAGCAAATTTGCAGGGACCAAAGTGTACTTGGACTTCCTAACTTGTCAAAACAACATATGATTTATAAGTGTAGTGCATGTCAATTTGGAAAGTCTCATAGGTTATATACATGGAGATCTCTTGGAGTTGGTTCATACAGATGTATGGGGACCTAGCAAGGAAGCTTCAATATCTGGATCAAGGTATTATGTCTCCTTTATTGATGATTGCAGCAGATGGACTATTCTGTTCTTTATGAAACACAAAGATGAATTTTTTTCATGTTTCAAAAGATATTTGACTCTTGTGGAGAATCAAACAGGTAAATCACTAAAAAGACTAAGGTCAGATGGAGGAGGAGAATACTTCTCCCATGAGTTTTATTTTTTTCTTCAAGAAAGAGGAATCAAAAGAGAGGTAACTACAAGGTACACTCCTGAGCAAAATGGAGTGGCAGAAAGGAGGAATAGGACAATTGTTGAAGCTGCAAGGTCTATGTTAAATGAAAAGCATTTACCTAATTACTTATGGGCTCAGGTTGTATCTACAGCCACTTACTTGATTAACAGTTTGCCTTCAAAATCCCTTGATGGGATGACTCCATATGAGGCTTGGAAT
This sequence comes from Ceratopteris richardii, assembly GCA_020310875.1. Lineage (NCBI taxonomy): Eukaryota > Viridiplantae > Streptophyta > Polypodiopsida > Polypodiales > Pteridaceae > Ceratopteris > Ceratopteris richardii. Next base: position 178,475,152 of record CM035415.1, on the reverse strand, counting down.
GGAAGAAGACCAAGCTTAGATCATTGTAAAATTTTTGGATGTATTGCTTTTGCTCATGTTCCTTCACAGGTTAGAGGCAAGATGGATCCAAAGGCAGAAAGGTGTGTATTTATTGGATATGAAAACAATCAAAAGGGCTACAGGTTATACAACCCTACCAACAAAGGATTCTTGGTAAGCAGAGATGTAGTTTTTTATGAAAACAATTCATGGTATGAAGATTCATGCAGGCAGGTCAATTTACCATATGATCTTGAAGAAGATTTTCCAAAGCTTGGTAGAGAACAACCAAAGATTGAAGAACAAGACACCTCAGAGGATGATGAAGAATCTCAGATGGGAAAGATCAAAGCATGGAAGTCTAAAGGTAAAGGAAAATTGCAAGAACTTGGACATGAGGCAGAATCATCACATCATGGCCTAAGAAGATCTATGAGGGAAAAGAAAAAACCAGAAAGGTATTGGTTTGACACCTCATTAGTAACTAAACATTCTATCTACATAGTACAGGACATAAACCAAGAGGAGCCATCATCCTTTGAAGAGGCCAAAGCAAAATCAGAATGGAAGCATGCAATGAAGGAAGAGATTGAAGCACTTGAGGAAAACAACACTTGGGATTTGGTGCCCAAGACTTCATCCATGAAGGTAATAGGCTCAAGATGGGTCTATAAACTCAAGAAGAATTCTGATGGTTCCATTAATAGGTATAAGGCAAGGCTTGTAGCGAAAGGCTTTGCACAAACTCAGGGAATTGATTATAAGGAGACCTTCTCTCCTGTGGCAAAGATGCCTACTATTAGGGTTTTGCTTAGTATTGCCTCTTCCAAGAATTGGAAGATACTTCAACTAGATGTAAAGAATGCATTCTTGAATGGTTGGATAACAGAAGAGGTATATATGGCACAACCACCTGGTTTTGAGAATCAAGTTTATCCTGATTATGTGTGTAAACTTAACAAAGCATTGTATGGTCTCAAGCAAGCTCCAAGAGCTTGGAATTTCAGGCTTGTTTCATTCTTGCAGGACAAAAGTTTTCAACCAAGCAAGGCAAATCCTTCACTCTTTATCAAAAAGAGTAACTCTGAGGTCATCTACCTATGTGTATATGTAGATGATATTATATTGATAGGAAATGATGCAGATGGTATGAAGAAGATCAAAGGTCAGATGAGAGAAGAGTTCAAGATAAGTGATTTGGGTTCACTTACCTACTTCCTAGGTTTGGAAGTTGTCTACAAAGATCATGGTTTGTTTCTCACTCGAAGAAAGTACATTAAGGACATGTTGGCAAAATTCAAGATGCAAGATTGTAAGATTGCAGGTACTCCAATGGAGGTCAATCACAAATTGAGCTCACATGAAGGTGAACTCATAGAGGACATCACATCATATCAAAGTCTAGTGGGTAGTCTCAACTATGACACATTGACAAGAGTAGATATATGTTATAGTGTGAGTGTGCTAAGTCAATTTATGCACACACCAAGGAAACCACATATGGATGCTGCCAAAAGGATTCTCAAGTATCTCAAAGGAACCATAAATGAAGGACTTTATTATCCTTATGTATCTGATTTAGGTTTGAAGCTATTTTCTGATGCAGATTGGGCTGGCTCCAAGGAAGATAGAAGGAGCACTTCAGGTTATGTTACCTTTGCAGGTTCAAAGCTTATTTCATGGTCATCCAAGAAGCAACCCACAGTTGCTCTCTCTTCTGTCTTAGGTCAAGATTGGATTTATGACCATGCACTCAACTTGAACCTAAGAAGGCAACTTCTTCATGTTTGGGTACAGGAACAATGCATCACATTAGAATTAGAGAATCGCATGCTCACAAATCCCAATGTCACACATTCTCTTAGTTGTTCTAGGACTAATCTTAGCAAAAAGATGTTGTATGTGTCAAAAGCTTTGCGTTCCAGAAGAACTCAATCATGGAAGAACAGGCTCAAAGACAAGCGAGCTCCTCCTCTTGTGCAAAGACTAATGTTGTCACCATAACGCAACCAAAAAGGCAAGCAAAATAGTACATGAAAAACGCTAAATCAAATAGACAAGGAGATTTCAAGAAGAAAGTAGTTCTGGGCATGAAGCAAATCTGGGTTAGAAAAGGAGAGCAACCACCAGCTTTGCTGCGAAAATTTCCATCCAAGCAGGCTAATCACGCCAAAAGAAACAGCAAGAAACAAGGAGAAGATCAACCACAAGGTCTCCGACAAATGTGGGTACCGAAGCAATCGATGAAGGCCGACCACAATGACGTACAAATTTGGGTAAGAAATTAGTTGCAGCTCAACAAGGAGGATTACACCTATGGGTTCCAAGAGAACTCTTACATGCACAAAGGCCTATGCTCTCCACCATGCAAAAGGTCTCAACAAAGAAGCCAAGGATAGAAAAGGGTAAGAACCGAGCACAAAGAACAAAAGGAGATGAACTCAACCCTTCAGCAAAAGTAAAAAGACAATCATCAAGGATATGGGTTTGGAAGCCAAAAGTACTTCCACAGAACCGAAGATCCAACCACGCTGGACACCAAGTTTCAGGAACCTTCCAAAGAGGAAGAGGCTAGAGGTGATCTCTATAAGGCCAACCACTATTCTCAAATGGATCCCTATAAGGAGGATTACATCATTTCAAGATCCAACTGACACCTCCAAACAAAGATAGCATCAAGTTTGCAAGTAACATCAAAAGCCTCAACCAGCAAAAACCATGTGCCTTTGGCATAACCTTGTCTTTTGCACCATTTAGGCCATGCATTTCCAAAGTATGCATTAATATAGGGCCACATTACACGGTCGTGCATAGACACAATTGAGAAATCCCAAGCACATGAGACACAATTTCCACATGTAAAATATTTTCTAGATACTAATCTCTTCCTTCTTGTCTTGTTTTCTACCATTGTTCCAAAAAAAAAGATTAAAAAAAAAGGGAGGAAGCAGAAAAGAAAAAGAGAGGAGACATGACCATGCATTGGAGGAATCTCATAAGTGAGCCACCAGCAAGGACATCCATCAACAAGCAAGACAAGGCAAATGGTCAATCAACATGCTGGAGCACAACAAAGGACCTTTGACCATGGTAACAACGACCTACTTCAACAACACTCTAACAATGATAGATTAGGAAACCTCTTCATCAGCATGCCCTTAAGCACTTTGCTCTAGACCCCCTTTTTGCACCGTATCATTTACATTGCATTCCCCAAGTACGCATACATAGGGCCATACTACAAGGTCATGCACAAGGCACGTATTTTCTTCACCCATGCACTAACACACTTACCCATCCTTCATTATGGGTTACAAGTACTTGGCATACATTGTGAAAGCCATGTTTAGAAGATCCAGAAGACATTCAGGCTACAACATCAGAACCTATGGAGTAATTCACAGTCGAAAGTTGCTCAAAATCCACATCGACAACCTCTTTTGAGCAACTAACACTTTTTGGAAGCTCACAACTACGACATCCGGTTACCATAGGAAGAGGTACATACAATGGGACCAGAACTTGCATAGGCTAGCAGTGTCAAACTGACAAACCACACAACCAACCAAGCTACAGCTGGCAGATGGACAACTCTTGTTGATACATGAAGGACACTACCTCTCCAAGTACTACATGGAACAACTACTCCAACAAGGGTCTGTCAGAGACAACAGACTCTAGAGGGGGGGGGAGTGTTGACACTCAAGGTTAAGGAGAAAGCATGGAAGCACATCAAAGAAGTGGACACACAAAAAGAGGGAGCATGTAGGGAGCTCCAAGAAGCACATGTCAAATTTTCATAACAGATCCCTATAAAAATAGTGATTTTTACCACTAAAAACCATTGTAAATACCATTTTCTATTTTTGCTACTCCATTTTGTTCAAGCCGAAGAGTCCTCAAGCTTGAGGAGTATTAGAAATATCATCCTACCAATTTTCATAATTTTTAGACTCTGTTTGAGCCCCCAAATAAGCCCTGGAACCTATTTTTTAACTAGGTCGGACTCTAGGTCTGGATAGGGCCAAAACCACTCTAAAAACTATAAAAATGGCTGGAGGGCTCATTTTTGAGGTTAGCTATTGTAGAATTGACCTTTGTAAGAGAGTTCTTTTGTAATCGAAGCTCCCCATTGTTCCACTCTTTGCTCTTACCTTGTGTGCGTGTGTGTATGTGTGTGCATGCTTATGTGCTTTCACTCACACACTCATGCCATCACTTGCTCATAGTCTTCATACTAGTCCTCACGTCTCCGCGGATTGACAATTTATGAGGTGAAGCTCCTTGCATTGGTACTTACCATTGTGCTAGAGTGACAGATGGTGTTCCATTGTATTGGGGGTACATCTCGATGGGAATAGTCTTTAAGATTGACTTTAGTGGTCATTCCTAAATGTTACAAGTACAAAGAATTAGTTCCCCAATCTTGTATGATTTGCAACTGACGCATGAATGGTCATCCTAAGATCATCTCGTACGCATGATTTTTTCCCAAAATCACAAATGGCGAAAGTATGTTCAAAATCCACACCACAAGTGGTGAGAGATATGCCTTCAAGTAAGCCCAATGGCTTCTCAATATGTCCATCAGCCATTTGTAGCTTCATCCTGGTGGGTCTTAATGCTGGCTTACCCCAACATTTCCATAAAGTAGTAGTAGCGATGGCTACTCCGGCTCCTGAATCTAAGATGTCTTTGGTGGTATAGCCCTGATGGGTTATTGGAAGATAAGTGTTACCTTCCTCTCCTTCGCTTACATCTCCTATTCATTCTATGGGTATCTCTGGTACTTTCTTGTGTGATCCTACCTGGGAGTGAGTAGTAGCAAGCTCAGGGAATTGATTTTCTATGTGCTTCCACAATTCTCGTTTAATCTGTAACAACTCCTCTAAAGTTAGATGGCATTGTACTTTGGTATTCTTGATCACTTCTGTGTTTCTAGGGATTATTGATTCTTGATTCCACACTATTATAGTGGGTGCTCTCATGCTAATAGACTTGGCTTCCCAAGGTCCTGTGAACTAAGGTAATTCTTGCAAAGAATTGGATTCAAAATATGTGTGTTCACTCAGTCGCTCTTCCTCTACATCATCATAAATAGAGGGAATCTCTTGGGGAAATGGTTCCTACAAGTCTTCTATTTCTTGAATAGGAGGATGGGTTCCTTGTTCTTTTCTCCACTTCTCTTCTTGGATTTCTCTTAGAAATTCATGTGAATACTTATGTATGGAAGACACGTTGTCTTCAACCTCTATATTTGGTACTTGAGACAGGGATGGTACATTCCTTTCTTGTGTCTCAAAGTCATTAGGGTTCCTATGTAGATCCTTTTCCTCGTTGCTATTGACCAAGTATTCTAGCCTCTCCAATAGTCCTTGAAAGTGTAATTCAGGTATTGCCATGTTATTTCAATTAGGATAACGAGAGGCTTAGAACATAGTTTGTGCTAATTCTACCATCTTCATGCAAAGTTTAGTGCTCTAAATTTCTAAGTCTGCTCTCAGATAATTCTTACTCATTTTAGCTATCTGTGGTCCTTCTTTTAGTCTCGCTTGATATGCACAAAACATCATGTCCAAATTTTCTAGTATGGGTTCAGCTAAAAGTGATCCTGCTCTCTGAGCTAGGTTCTCCTAATCAGGTTCTTGAGAATTTAATTCTAGGATTTTGGCTCTAGATTCCTTGAGACTTCCTTCCAATTCACTTACCTTTTTACTCCATTTCCTCTTGATTCTTTCTCTGGAATCTTTCCAAAATTTTGTCTTTTTATTACTAGACTCTCCAACTTCACTAATTTTGGTTATTTTTCTAGGATTAAGCTATTGATTCCGTAAGAGCACCTGGGCTCTTGTTATAGCTTGGATAGGCACGTATGTAGGGTTGGATCCATCTAAGTTATGCACAATACCTATCACATTGATGGGTGTCATTTTTGAGGCATTAGTAGGGTTCTTGGGACAATCTTTGATGACATGCTCTTTCATTAGGAAAAATATGAGCCTCGCATGGGCCTTGTAAGGATTCCTAAATTTTAGGGATTAAAATGCTTAATCTAATGGTTTAAAGGAGCACACAAAACCACCAATGGTATTCTGAAATAAAATAATATTTGATAGCTTTTGTATTTGAATTACCAAATGGGAACATTTTGAGCCCTTGGATGTTGGAATTGAATGGCTTCGATTGATTCGAAGTATCTCTAGAGAGAGAAGGCCAATAAATTCATGGGAGTTTGGACTATTCAAGCAGGCTTTTTTGGTCACTCTCTACAAGCTTTTAGGCCTTGGATCAAGCAAAATCCCACCTATCTCTGCGTTTGGGGCTGAGCTTCAAGGCGTGTGTGATTTCAACCGTCCGATCATCTATTTATCCAAGGGAGTAGGACAAAAGGCACCTAAGATCTCCAAGGCATCCATCTTAGCCATTGGATCAAGCTTGGTTCCAAAGGCCATTACTTGAGGCGCTCGAAGGACCTGCAAATCAATGAGATCCATTAGATCTTAGCCCCAATCCAAGGGCTCTAAATCAAAGGCGCCTTTTTGAAGGTTCTTTTCATCCTAGCCACTAGATTTAAACCAAATCCAAGGTCCAAAAAGCAAAGGTGTCTTGACGTTTTCCCTTCAATCCCTACCTTTGGATTTTTAAGCCAATCCAAGGGTTCTAAATCATTCTCAAGCATTTGAAAACCATTCAAATGAAAAAAACCACGAGTTCGAAGTGGTTTCTTGCTCTTTGACCAAAAAAAAAACAAGGGAAGCCTATGCCTAGTCTATGTGATTAGGGGACTAGACTGTGTCCACCACCCTCTTCTCATTGGTCCATCACTAATCACTCCTTAATCCAAAAGGCCCATGCACGGTTCATTTTTTTCCCTAATGTACCACACTTGGCACAAAAGCCTTGTATGTTATAGTATTGTGACTGTCCCCTGATTGGAGGATGTGGACAATCCTTAATAAAATGATCTCCTTGGCACCTAAAGCATGGTCCTCTAGGACCTTGTAGTCTTTGCTGTCTTAACTGGGGCCTCGGATTAGGGTTGGTATACATCACATTAGCATAATCAGGCTCCCAACTAGGTTCTAATGGTGGACTATCGTATTGATATGTTTCCACATGTTCTGGTGACTCCGTATAATATGCGGGTGGACTATCTAAATGAGTAGAGTCGAAACTTCTAGAATTAGGGTCACTTTCAATGATCACGGGTGAAAAAGGCATTAAAGCCCTATTGAGTTTCTTTTCTGTAGTAGCGTATTTGATTGAGATGACATTAGCTGGTGGGGTGGCTAGTGAGCTAAAAGACGTTTAGGTCTCTATTGAGCCTGATAAGAATAGTTTTGAGGAGGCCTATAGTAATGAGGCTGGGCATTGTATTGACCTTGATACCTCCTTGGTTGGGGGTATACTTGTGGGTAGTTCTGTCGTACTACTTGTTTGTTGTAGGGCAATCCTTGGCTAAGTGATTCGTGTATTGTCTCTCAATGGTATAGTATTGGCCACTAGGGTTGGCTTGTAGTTGTGTTACATTGGGACACACATTTGCCATATGATCACCACCACAGGTGTAAAAATCTTGTTTGTTGTTAACCTAGGCATTTGCTTGCTAGAAACTCCTAGTTTTTGGGCCACTTTTTCTACTAGGTCTTCTATCAAGCTAGATAGTTTTGACGATGCTAGAGATGAACAATCTGAGTCTTTATAGACCTTTGAGAGTTCCAACTCATCTCCAAGGTTGTTCTCAATGTTTATACAAATTCTCACACATTGATCTAATGTTCTGGGTTCCTTCAAGTACACATAGGAGCGTAGTTTAGAGCTCAAGAGGCCATCCAAAAACAATGACACTTGCTTGGCCTGTGAGGGTTACTCTTGCATCAGACATCTTTCAACATATTGTACTAAACCTACATCCTTCCAGCCTAACTGTTTCCTGAGGGGTTTGTTTGAAGCTGTGAATCAACGAAGAAGTATCATGCTTGATTCCACTTTTAGAGAATTTTGTGATGAATGACTCTAACAAGTGATGGATATCCCTAAATTGCCTTTGTTGCAATGGTTGGAACAAGTTAAAGTTGTGTTCTTTAACTTTAGTCCAAACGCATTATATTGCGTGAACATGTCTTCTACTTGCTCTGCTCTTAATACTTGCTTAAACTCTGCAACATGATCATAGGGATCTCCTGTCCCATCAAAATAGTTTTTCATTGACTTTACTAATTGAGTGGGTCTTAATATCCTTGGGTGTTCATGTGGTCTGGGTAGAGGAAAATCATCTCTACCACCTGGTATCCTAGGTTCCCTTTGCCTTTCCACTCTATCGGTGTCCATGGTTGGTCTATCTCTCCCTATGGGATGAGTGAAACTTACTTCTGGTCTCTCTTTGTTCTTCTCTCTTTGAGTACCATGGGCTGAGGATGTTCCAGCACCCTAATGGCTTGTGTTTACATTTGTTCAAGATGGGTGGAAGATTAACTCACCTCTCCATGTGTAGGTATTTCTCGCATGTTCTAGTACTACAAATACTTGTTCTGAAGTATCATCCAAGTATACAAACTTTCTAGGTGTATCTGGGTCCTTGAATTTGTAAATCATGATGGAGCCTACCTCACTAGGTTGTTCCATTTGGTACCTCCAAAATGGTTCATCAGTTTCCTTATTCAAGAACAATTCTATGCTTCTATTGTCCTGAGGGATCCAATCTGGGGTTAATACTCTTGTCAGCACAGATTTCCCTCTAGGTGTCCTAGGTTCTTCTCCTAGTGGTTCTTTTCCTTGGGTTCTAGCTTTCGTATCTAATTGAACTACAACAAAATCATTCGTATGATTTGGTTGAGTACTTATGATGTACATTGTTCCTTCTTTGTCTATGTATGTGTTGGAAGCAGCCAGAGGCACAGACGCCACGGAAGCATGTGAAGACGAAGCAGGGAGCCAGTCGGATCAATTTTTCAAACAAATATATTTCTTATTAATTCTCCAAACATTCAACAGTGATTGTTATCACTAATTGTAACATATGTATCATAGAAAACCCCATTTTGTAATCCATAGCTCCATTTTGTGCAAGCCGAGGAGTCCTCGAGCTTGAGGAGCTTAGGTAGAATGCTCGTACCAATTTTCGTTATTTTTAGACATTGTTTATCCTTCCAAATAGCCTCTAGGACCTATTTTTTAACTAGGCCGGTCACTAGATGTGAAACCGGTCAAAACTAGTCTAGAAACTATAAAAAGAGCTAGAGAGCTCATTTTTGAGGTTGGTTCATTTTGGTTAGTGTGAGCATAGAGCTAGTTTGAGCTTGTAAGAGTATTCTTGAGAAATAGAGCTAATTTCCCACCTTCCATTGTGTCTTGCTTGTCTCTTCATTGTGTGTGTGTACGTGTGTGTGCATCTTTGTGCTTCTCACCTTCACTCTCACATCATCTCACATTCACGATCTTCATATCACTCCTACCTCTCCCACGGATTGACATTAAGGAGGTGAAGCTTCTTAACGTGGTTCTCACCATTGTGCTAGAGCAACACCAAATTTGGCGCCGTTGCCGGGGATCGAGTCTAGGACGAATGTGTGATGGTAAGAGTATAGCAAGAAGTGGCGTTGGAAGGTAAAAATTTCAGTTTTTGTTGTTGTTTTTACTTAGTTTTTAGTGTTTTTCACTTCCCCCACACTCCATCTTCATCACCGCATCATCATCTTCATCTCCAAAAAAATCAGAAAATTCACCATATCCACCCATTTTCCTCATTTCCCCTCATTTGTGCATGCGAGAGAGTGAGAGAGAGCATTTGTGCTTGTGTGTGCTTGTGTTTTCTTGAGTTTTCTTGCAGGTACAGAGCTTCAGAGCATCAGGAAAGCTTCCAAAAGGTAAAAAATGTACTTTCTGTCAGAAATTTCCGAGTGTGGCGGACCATCGCGATGGTCTACAACTTTCGGATTTTGAGGTAGGCGACCACACCACGAGGTAGGCGATCCCTGCGCATACACGGAACCACAGCTGCATTTCAAAAATTCGTTGTTTGGTGGACCATCGCGATTGGCTCGAACCATCGCGATTGTGTCGCACCATCGCGATAGGCTCACGCCATCGCGACGGCTCGGCCGGACCATCGCGACGGTTCGCTTTTTCGGACCATCGCGACGGTTCACTTGAGCCATCGCGACGGTCCACTTGGACCATCGCGACGGTTCAGTTGACCCCGGACCATCGCGATTGGCTTATGCCATCGCCACGACAGTGCCACGTGTCATGATAGACCATCGCGACGGTTCATTTTTTGGACCATCGCGACAGCCCAAAATCGGACCATCGCGATTGGCTCAAGCCATCGCATCGCGGACCATCGCGACGGTTCACTTCGGACCATCGCGATTGTCCACCGTTGACCGTTGACCGCGCCATCGCGATTGTCCGCCTGATCACGCCATCGCGACGGTTCATTTTTCGGACCATCGCGACGGTCCATTTCCACGCCATCGCGATCGTTCACTTCGGGCCATCGCGACGGTTCGACCTCACGCCATCGCGATCGTTCAATTCGAGCCATCGCGACGGTTCACCTTTTCGGGCCATCGCGATTGTCCAAATCCCACGCCATCGCGACGGTTCGCCTGGACCATCGAGACGGTCCCAGACCATCGCGATTGCCCACCCCCATCGCAAATTTTGGACTCCAATTTTTGACCAATTTTGAGGGTATTTTTGAAAAATTTTTGGACCATTAGACTCATAAGAGACCCCTTAGCCTATATTAGAAGAAAAATTTGATTGTCAGTTTTTACCCCCCAGGGCCTGAACGCGTATAACTTTTTCATCCGAAGTCCGTTTTTTGAGCTTAATAGCTCGTTAGAAAGCTCGTCACGAGTACTACGTGACCTCAACTGTTTTTTTCTTAAAGAATACATCTATTTTTGGATAAGCTAATTTGAGGTTCACTTAGTTTGGGACTAGGAAGCCAGGGGGCACACATTGAAATTTTGGGCAAACGAGAAGGGATTTAAAAGATGTATGTGCTCAAGTGTTTAATCATCTTGTGAATTGGTCTAACATTGGAATTCTCCAGGTCTAGCAAGGGCAATCCAAGGCAAGCAGACAAGGCAGTGAAGACAGCAGAGCTTGGGAAGCACGGCTTCTTGGGCAACAGGGCATCAGAGCAACCAGAAAAGCCGACTCGAGGTTGGAAGATTACTCAACCCCCTCAGTCAATTCTTAGCTTAGGCTAAACGGTAGTGTTGTGGATTTAAGTCGATAGGAACGCCTCAAGTTCAAGATACTTAATTCTTTCAAATTTAAGACTACAAGTAAAGGTGTGTGTGACGAAAACCTAAAGAAAAGAACCTAAGTCTGACGGAACGAGAACTCAAAATCATAACGGAAAGTCGAATTCCTGACGCATATATTAAGACAAGAATCCAAAGAAAATTAAAAAGAACTAAGAAAGTAATAACAAAGAACCATTGACGATCTAAGTGTGTGACTGAGTGTGCAAGGAAGAAAATTAATGAACCTTAGATCAGGGAGACACATAGGTAAGTCGGACCGACGAAGCCTTAGATCATCAGAGGCAAGTGTAAGGACTACTGCACGATCTTGGGCTCAGCAATTGAATAATAGTTATCCCTACGAGAGCCCAGAAACTAGCGAATCAGAAATGGCATTTAGTGCAGACAGACCAGAAGGAGGATCCCATGTAGCATACCTAGAAAAACCAGAAGGACCCTATAGAACGCAACTAGAGTTTCTCCGAACCAACCGATTAGGTGCTCGCATCTATGAGGATGGTTTGTAGAGGCAAGTGGGGCAATTGCACAACCCCGATCAACCCAGGGGATTGGAAAGACCAGTGGTGAAATTCGAGAGAGACGATTACATAGACAAAGAAGGAACCATGTACATCCTAAGTACGCAACCAAACGATACTAATGAGTTTGGCACAATCCAATTAGAGACGGAAGCGAAATTTCAAGGAAAAGAACCATTAGAAGAACCTAGAACACCGAAAGGGAAATCCGTATTAACAAGAGTACTCATCCCAGAGTGGATCCCTCAAGATAACAGGAGCACCGAGTTGTTTGTAAATAAAGAGACAGACGAGGCCTTTTGGAGGTACAGAAAGGAAAACCCCAGTGAGGTAGGCATCATCACAATCTATGAATTCAAGGACCCAGATACACCTGGAAAGGTGGTATACCTGGATGAGACTTCAGAAAGAGTCTTTGTGGTGCCTGAGCGCGCTAAAAACACCTACACTTGGAGAGGTGAATTGATATTCCCTCCATCCAGAACAAACATGAATGCAAATCAACAAGGGGCAGGAACATCCTCAGCCCATGGAAATCAAAGAGAAGGAAATCACGAGAGACCGGAAGTAAGCTTCAATCACCCCATAGGGAGAGATAGAACAACCACGAACACCAATAGCGCGGATAGACAAAGAGATCATGGAATACCAGGTGGTAGAGATGATTTTCCTCTACCTAGACCACGCGAACACGCAAGAGTATTGAGACCTACTCAATTAGTAAAATCAATGAAGAATTACTTTGATGGGACAGGAGATCCCTATGACCATGTCGCAGAATTCAAGCAAGTACTGAGGGCAGAACAAGTCGAGGACATGTTCACGCAGTACAACGCATTTGGACTAATGTTAAAGAATACCGCTTTAACTTGGTTCCAACCATTGCAACAAAGGCAATTTAGAGACATCCATCACTTTTTAGAGTCATTCATCACTGAATTCTCTAAAAGTGGGATTAGACATGACACGTCTTCATTGATTCATAGCTTTAAACAGACCCCTCAGGAAACAGTGAGACTGGCAGGACGTAGGTTTAGACAATATGTCGAACGATGTCCAATGCAAGAGCTACCCTCACAAGCCAAACAAGTATCACTGTTCCTAGATGGCTTGTTGAGCGCTAAACTACGCTCCTATGTGTACCTAAAAGAACCCCGAACGCTAGAGGAGTGTGTAAGAATATGTATAGACATCGAGGACAACCTAGGAGATGAATTAGAACTCTCAAAGGTCTATAAGGACTCGGATTGTTCTTCGCTAGCATCCACAAAATTGTCTAATTCGATAGAGGACCTAGCAGAAAAAGTGGCCCAAAAACTAGGAGTTTCTAGTAAACAGGTGCCCAAGCTACCAACAAACGTATGTTGTTACACTTGTGGTGGAAATCATTTGGCAAACATGTGCCCCAATGCACCTCAACCTCACGCCAACCCTAGTGGCCAATATTGCAAAATTGAGAGAAGATACACGAATCATATGGCTCAGGACTGCCCATACAACAAACAAACCGTGAGACAGAACTACCCGCAAACATACCAGCAGCCAGGTAGGTATCAAGGCCAATACAACGCTCAGCCTTATTACTATAGGCCTCTCCAGAACTACCCATACCAGGCTCAACAGAGACCTCAACCCGTTTTAGCTCAGCAGCCACCCCCACCCGCGAATGTCATCTCAGTCAAATACGCTGCTGCAGAAGAGAACCTAAGTAGGGCCTTAGTGCCTTCTTCACCCTTGATCACCGAAAGTGACCCGAACTCAAACAGTTTTGACTCTACGCATGTAACTAGTCCACCCGCTTATTACACGGAGTCACCAGAACATGTGGAGACATATCATTATGATAGTCCACCAATGGAACCTAGTTGGGAGCCAGACTATGCTAATGTGATGTACGCAAACCCAAACCCACGGCCCCAATTGAGACAACAGAGACCACAGGGCCCTAGAGGACCATGCTTTAGGTGCCAAGGAGATCACTTCATAAAGGATTGTCCACATCCCCCAATAGCAAGGCAATCACAGTACTATAGCATCCAAGGCTTTTGTGCCGATTGTGGCAAAGAGCACATAATCAAAGATTGTCCTAAGAACCCAGTTAACACTTCAAATGTGACACCGATCAACGTGATAGGTATTGTAAATAATACAGATGGATCCAACCCTACATACGTGCCTATCCAAGCTATAACCAGAGCCCATGCACTCTTACAAAACCAACAACTTAATCAAGAGAAAGTAGCCGGAACTAGTGAAGTTGCAGAATCTAGCAGTAAAAAGACAAAATCTTGGAAAGATTCTAGGGAAAGAATCAAGAGAAAATGGAGTAAAAAGATAAGTGAGTTGGAAGGAAGTTTAAGGGAATCTAGAGCCAAAATACAAGAATTGACTTCACAAGAATTAAACCAAGAAATCCCAGCTCAGAAATCAGGATCAGTTTTAGCGGAACCCATACCGGAAGATCTAGACATGATGTTTCGTGCATATCAGGCTAGAATACAAGAGGGACCTCAAGTCACGGAAATGAGTAAAAACTACCCTCGAGCTGATCTAGAAATTGAGAGAACTAAACTTTGCATGAAGATGGTAGAGTTAGCACAAGCCTTGTTCGAAGCCTCTAGATATCTTAATTGGAATAACATGGCAAAACCAGAATTACACTTTCAAGGACTAATGGAGAGGCTAGAACACCTGATAGAAAGCAAAGAGAAAGAGGATCAGCATAGGAACCCTATTATCCCAGAGACACAAGAAAGGAACGCACCATCCCTGTCTCAAGTACCTAATACAGAAAGTCAAGACAACTTGTCTTCCATACATAGGTACTCACATGAATTTTTGAGGGAGATCCAAGAAGAGAAATGGAGAAAAGAACAAGGAACTCATCCTCCTATTCAAGAAATAGATGACTTGCAGGAACAATTTCCCCAAGACATCCCCTCTATATATGATGAGGTAGAGGTGGAACAACTGAGTGAACCCACAGGATTTGAATCTAATTCTTTACAAGAATTACCTCAGTTCACAGGACCTTGGGAAGCAAAGTCTATTAGTATGAGAGCACCCACGATAATAGTGAGGAATGAAGAATCAGTGATCCCTAGGAACACGGAAGTGATCAAGAACACTAAAGTACAGTGTAATCTCACCCTGGAGGAATTGTTAAAGTTAAAACCAGAATTGTGGAAGCACGTAGCAAATCAATTCCCTGAGCTAGCTACCACACCCTCTCAGACAGGATCACATAAGAAGGTACCAGAGATACCCGTGGAAAAGATTGGAGACGTAAGCGAAGGCGAGGAAGGTAACACATATCTTCCAATAACCCATCAGGGCTACACCACGAAAGCCATCTTAGATTCAGGAGCCGGAGTAGCCATCGCTACCACCGCTTTATGGAAACGTTGGGGTAAACCAGCACTCAGACCCACCAGGATGAAGCTACAAATGGCTGATGGACACATAGAAAAACCGTAAGGCTTACTAGAAGGCATATCTCTCACCACTTGTGGTGTAGAATTTGAGCATACTTTTGCCATTTGTGACTTTGCGAAAAATCGTGCTTATGAGATGATATTGGGACGACCATTCATGCGTCAGTTGCAAATTGTACAAGATTGGGGAACTAATTCTTTGTACTTGCAACATTTAGGAGTGACTACCAAAGTCAATCTTAAAGACTATTCACATAGAGATGTACCCCCAATACAATGGAATACCATCCATAAGACACCAGTAGAGACGGAATCCATGCACTCATTAAAATCAGATCCTTCTTGGTTGCATGAGGATACCCATTTATGGATGTGTAAAGTAGCCAAACAAGAGGAAGAGCGGTTAGAAGCCAGGACCTTAGGTGCAGAACAACATCCACGAACCCTTCGAGATCTAGCCTATGCACCTGTAGTGTTCCCAGACGAGGAGTTTGAACCCCATGGTTGGGCGGAAATCCTAGCAACAATGGATGTAGCCATCAATGAAGAACAATGGACACCCCACTGTGACGAGGATGGCTATGACATTTCAGTTTTCACGATAGAACCAATCATGGGCGATGCAATCTTAGAAGAATGTGAACCTAACACTGATGCATTTGAGGACGCAAGCGATTTTGATCTAGAATCAATTCTCATGGACCCACCCTTTGCATCAGAGGAAGAATATTTCTACGAAGTAGAGACTCACCCTCAGAGACACGAGGAAATTACGAATGAAGTGAGGTTAGCCACTCAAGTGACCACTAAGAGTGAAGGCAAGAAAAGGAAGAAGAAAGAAACCATGTCAGAAAAAGAAGAATCTTTGTTTGAAGTACCCGAGAACTTCAAGAAATATGAAATTGAAGATAGAAGAATCATGGTACGGATGCCCAATAGAAAGGCGAGTGACGGACAAGTATATGATAACCGAGAGAAAACCAAGAAAGTAATAGTTGCCATAGAAGGAGAAGAAGAAAAATGCACATACATAGGGCATGATTTGACGACTGAAGAAGAAGAAGATTTAGTTGCCCTATTGCGCGAATATAGAGATGTTTTTGCTTGGAGTTACAAAGATTTGAAAGGAGTAGACCCAGATATATGTTCTCATAGAATCCCTATGACTCCAGATGCAAAACCGACAAAACAGAAACCTTACACGTACAATGATAACTACGCTGCGAAGATTAAAGAGGAGATAGATCGCTTGATAGAAGCAGGATTCATTTACGAAATTGAGCACACCGAATGGGTATCCCCCATTGTGGTTGTGCCCAAGAAGAATGGAAAATTGCGTGTGTGTATTAACCTTAAAAAAGTTAATGCCGCCACGATTAGAGATAGCTATCCTCTTCCTATCACGGAACACCTATTGGAAAGAGTTGCGGGCAAGGAAGTTTACAGCTTTCTTGATGGATTTTCAGGCTATAATCAAGTAGCCATTGCTCCAGAGGACCAACACAAGACAGCTTTTGCCACAGAATGGGGCATATTTGCATTTCGTGTAATGCCATTTGGCTTAACAAATGCACCCGCCACTTTCCAGCGACTTATGTGTCATGTTTTTAAGGAATTTTTACGCAAGAGCTTGGAAGTTTATGTCGATGACTTATGTGCTCATTCAAATGTAAGGCAGACACATATCCCAGAGTTAAGACAAATATTTGACAAATGTCGAGAATATCAGGTTTGTTTGAACCCAAAAAAATGCGTTTTCATGGTCAGACAAGGCAAAATTCTAGGACACATTGTGTCAAAAAATGGAATCTCTACGGACGAGGAAAAGGTGAAGGTAATTGCAGAATTACCAAGACCAACTAATGTGAAAGAGGTACAGGCATTTATGGGCCATTGCGGTTATTATAGGAGATTCATACACATGTATGCAATCATAGCCAAGCCTTTGTACTCTCTTTTAACCAATTTTGAGTGGACAGAGGAATGTGAAAATTCATTCAATGAACTTAAACGACGTTTGTGCTCAGCACCTATATTGACTACCCCAGAATGGAGTAAGCCATTCCATGTACATGTGGATGCATCCAATTACGCCATAGGGTGTGTGTTAGCACAACCCACGAATGAAGGTAATATAGATCTCCCCATAGCTTACGCGAGCAGACAATTGAACGCAGCAGAAAGAAATTACACCACGACGGAACGAGAAGGATTAGGGATGATCTACGCGGTAAAGAAGTTTAGGCACTACTTGTTGGCCAACAAATTCAAGTTCTTTACAGATCATCAAGCCCTATTATATTTAGTCAACAAACCATGTAACACAGGACGATTGATACGTTGGTTTCTATTACTCATGGAGTATGATTTTGAAGTGGTAGTCAGGAAAGGAAAGACACATCTTAGAGCTGACCATCCTCAAGGAGTAGCGGATGATCTACCAGATGCATACTTGTTTAACCTTGAGATAGCACCAGAATGGGCTAAGCCGTTAGTCCCTATTCTGACATACGGACCCAAGAATCCTAGGATAAAGATCAAGGAAGGAGAGATTACCAAGTCCCAGAGATATCAAATAATGGCAGGAAGCATATATAAACAGGATAATCAAAAGATTCTTGCCTGTTGTGTAGATGAATCAGAACATGCGAATTGGTTGCAATTAGCACACATAGGTGCACTAAAGCAACATCATTCAAAACATCGGACATTACAGACTCTGCATAGATTAGGAGTATATTGGCCTACGATGGAAGCAGATGTCTACAAGTTGTGTAAGGAATGCCATGTTTGTTGTGAAAGACCACCAGTGGAGCATGCTACATTGTATCACGTGTCTCTCACACCAGACTGGAGTGAACCTTTGGTGACCTACTTGAGGACGAACACATTCCCTCAAGGAATGACTTTAGCTCGACAACGCAGTCTAGAGCAGGAAGCTCAAGACTATTCACTTATTGGCGATAATTTATACAAAAGAGGACGAGATGGATATTTGAGACAGTGTGTTCATGAAAGCGATTATCTGAGCATACTAGAGACTGCACACCAAGGTGTTACAGGAGGTCATTTTGGACCCGATAGGGTAATCAAAGCCATCCTCTTTGCAGGATTATGGTGGCCCACTCTTCACATGGATGCTCATACCTATGTAAAGAGATGTGATGTGTGCCAAAGAACTCAGTTTCCTACTCGCAAAGATGAAATGCCATTGAAACCCATGATGGGCGGACGTGCATTTTCTAAGTGGGGTATAGACTTTATAGGACCCATTAACCCCCCTGCAAAAGGTACACATGCGGAATACATTATTGTTGCCACAGATTATCTAACCAAATGGGTAGAGGCAAAAGCCACAAAAAAGAATGATGCACACACGACTGCAAAATTCTTATTTGAAAATGTCTTTACAAGATATGGATTGCCTATAGAGATAGTGAGCGATCGAGGCACTCACTTTCTAAACCAAGTCATTGAATATTTGTTACAGGATTTTATGGTGATTCACAAGAAATCTGCACCATATCATCCTCAGGCCAATGGTCAGGCTGAAAGCACTAACAAGATACTTTGTACTGTACTGACGAAACTCGTGAACAATAAACGTTCAGATTGGGACAAACAGTTACACCACGCTGTTTGGGCATATCGAGTGGCCTACAAGACCGTACTCAATGCAACTCCCTTTCAGATGGTTTTTGGCCAGAATGCAGTGCTTCCTTTGGACTTCTTGATACCGACCCTTAAGGTTGCACAAGAACATCAGTCGACCGGCCATGAATTATCAGCAAGAATAACGGACCTGGAACGATTAGGAGAAACAAGGCTGAGGGCAGCAGCAGGAATATACGCAGCGAAGAAGCGACAGAAAGCATATTTTGATGCACATGTGAAAGATAAAGGCCTAAAAGAAGGAGATTTAGTTCTAGTGTATACGCTGAAACAGCATGCACGGAAGTTAGAAAAGCGAGGTTATGGATCTATGATCATTAACAGACTCTCGACTAGTGGGGCAGTACAGTTAGCCACCTTAGAAGGAGATATAATGCCTAATTACATTAGTGGCTGTAGAGTCAGGTTATATCAAGAACCTCTTACTGAGGATATGCTTAGACGACTCACGTTGGCAAAGAAGCGTAAGGAGGAAGAAAATAGAATACGAGCCGAAGCTCAGGCAGAAGCCATAGAACGCATTAAGCGCATGAAGCTAAGAAGACAAGGACTAGGGAGAGAACATTATAACCATCTGGAAACATCACCTAGATATCCCATGGCCATGTGTCAAGTAAAGTCAACCACTCATCCTAGCATAGTGGACAGGAGACCATTCGTTACAGTTAGGCTAGAGCACGGTAAACATAGCCAAGAACTCAGGGCTTTGATTGACTCAGGTGCTGCGACTAGTGCGATTAGATGGTCCCACTATAAGGATTCAGGAATAGAAATGCGGCCAATTGAGGCATACCTCATAGGCCTAGGAGGCATGGAAACCCCTTGCATGGGTGAGGTGGACCTTCCTATCCTCGTTAAGGATGTGACCACGACAGCGAAGCTATTAGTGTGCCATGATGACGACCTGATAGAACCCCTAATCCTTGGCCAAGATTGGCTATACGATCACTCAGTGGACCTAAATCTTAGACAAGGCTCCTTACAGATTGGAACCTTAGAGCAGAAGCGAGTGATACCGCTTGACTTCCCTAACGGCATTCCGCTTGACGGTTGTGACCCTAGACCCTATGAAACGCATGAGATGGAAGACAGGAAGATTTTTGGGCAGACCAGTCACGTTACGTCTACACCAACCCACTCGGGCTTGGCTATAGACAGTTGTCAGTCAGAAGGACGACTGGAGATCTTCCCTGGGACTTCCTGCAAACTAGAAGAGACAGTTACCCAACCGCAAGGGCAGAAGGGCACAATCAGAGGTCAGGTGGGTTGCATCAGCGGACAAATGAGCACGACACCCTGCGGTGCTCATCCTTCCAAACTTGTTGTGGACTGGCCTAGATTAAAGTTAAATAAGGCATCACTTCCTAATGGGCAGGTCACGCAAGTGTTGGAACTCCCTTCTTTTCCAAAGCAGAGTGTCCATCCGACCTCTCAACCTCAACAACAACAGAGTCAACCACGACAAAGGAACCCAGACCGACGACAGTATCAGAGGAAACAACATGGAAAGCAGTTTAGGCCACCCAAAGGAAGCGGCACCAGACAAATATGGGTGCCAAAAGGACAAAAAGCACCAAAGATCTCCAACCAAGCAGAAATCGACAAAAAAAAGGCAGAACAGAAACAGAATCGATATCCACCATCCCCTCGACCTTCTTCTACAGGTCCGAGCATTCGACAAATGTGGATCGCCAAGAAGTACCTTACCCATAGACCCACGCCCACGCAGATTTGGGTGCCCAAACTATGTATCATAGCTCAACCCATAAGCCATGTAATATATAACCCCCACAACTCATTTCATCCCTCGATACCACCACACCCGACACCACCCTTTGCCCCTCAGCAGAAACCCACCACCCACTCCAAGATCCTTAGGAAATGGATACCGAAACGTGTCCAACCGTCTTCCCCTAACCCATTGTCTAACTACCCCCCGACTAACATACAACCTTGTACTAAATCACTAACCTTTAAACCTTGTATAAATTCACACACCATCATCACACCTCACTCGTATTCTCATCAAGAAATGTATGCATGATCTGAAACACGTAGGTGTCTAGAGACCTGCACTAGTGCTGCAAAAAAAAATGTTGCATCCATCACATCACAGCACTTGGCTACACGGGTTACGCATCAGTTATGGAAAGGGATTGCGGTCTCACTTTAATGGGATCATAATTAATTTCCATGCTAATGTGTTAATCTTTTGTAGCAGATCTTTCTCACTAGCGCACCAATCACCATGCAAACCGACGAAGGAACATCAGGAGCAGGCCCCAGTGTAGCGGCTGTGCCCCTCAACGTGCTACGAGCAGAGTCCCACCCGACTGCTCCACCGCCGAAATTTCAGGGATTTCCAGGGCCCATGCCTATCGACAATCCACCCATGGGCTACACCGAAAAGATACACAGGAACTCTCATTGGTTTCAGGGCCTTGCAGGACCCCTTGCGGACGCGGACTTTATTTTTGAATCCTCTCTGACATTTGATGACCGCACGTGGGGAAAATACCAGTTTTTCTCTAGAGAGTTCGAAGCCCTACAAAGCACCCAGGATTTAACTCATGTTTGGGCCAGAGCAGGCTTCACAGAGTATTTCAGTGATCCTCTGCCCAAACCAGATTTTTACAGGTGCTATTATTTAATCACTACATTGCTGGCCTCGGAGAATAAGGACATCCCAGGAACCTTCATATTGCCTACTCTAGTGGATGATCCACCTTACAAGAGATTTTATCTCTCTAAGGACTTAATCAGAGCAGCCATCAAGATTCATGGAACCCACACACCCACAGATCGAGAGAGATTAATTCCAGAACCGATGAAACGTGGGGACGTCACTAAGTGGGAGGAGATTTCGGCCATTACACCTGAGCTGTCAAAGCCACTAAGGATATGCATGCAACATTTCGCATTTCCAGCTCAGGACAGATTTACCATGCCCCATAAACGAATCTGGTTCGGATTATATATGGCATGCACGGGACCTCAAACTGTTGATCTGGCAAGCTGGATCATAGACCAAATGTATTTGGCACAGCACAGATGGGAACGCAAAAAAGTGCTTAACGGATGTTGTGCACTCACTAGAATTGTGTATATGTGCTTAGCTTATGACTTGCCCATCGAGCGTGCATTAACAGGAGAAGAACTGAAGGCATTCAAGGGCACAACGAAGAAAGCCAGGAAGCCCAGTAGGACACGGGCAGGTAAGCGCATGCGAGGCACCATCCCTTGCCTTCAAGTGCCAGAGTCGCCATCACCACAACCTTCTCCAGAGCGACCACAGACAGAAGCGGCTCCCACAGTACAACCCATTCGCATAAGGTTGTCTAGACCAGTGGTTTCGGAGGCCACCACTAGTACCGCTGCACCTCAGGCAGCTGCCACCTCAGAACCCACCACCACAACAGCAGAAGCCCCCACCACTATTGGTGCGGAAGCGTTTTCTTTCCCGATACCACATATGGAGGCCGACCCCATAAACACGACATTTGATTTTGAGATGCCTGATGCATTCTCAAACGAATTCCAGTATTCAGAAGCACAACTGTTCTCCCAGGAATATGAGCGTCCCAGCTACCCTACCACGCCGCGAGATCTGCCACAGGGACAAGCTGTGTCGGGCTCTGAAGAAGAGAGAACCGAAACAGACGACGAGGAAGGCGACGATGAAGCCAGCCAGGGCTCACAAGAGGGACAGACAGATGGCCAAGGCCAACAAACCGACACACACGGCGACACCAGCACATATGAAGATGAGACTTTCGAAGCCGCAGCGTACACGCTGGCCATAAAGAAATTATATCGTACCATGGAGAAAGTCTGGGCACGGAAAAAGTTAACTGAAGAGGAGAGCCAGGCATTAATTGAACAGGAACTCATCTCCGGAGGATTCGAAGACGCATACATCAGAGGGTTCAGAGAATTAGTCAAATCAGTAGGCTCCCATGAAGCACTCAGGTTTTTACAAAGAAAGCAACTACCACAGTTTGACCCCCGCCGAGTGCGACTACTTTCAAAGCCCGGAGAGTATATTCGTGTACCAATAGGAGCTCAATCTTCAGCACAGGCCAGGGAGGCACGCCTCGCCCCCGAACGTTCGTTGACCACCGAACCCATCCTCGTAGATTCCCCACCACGTACCACTGTTGTACATACCACTACTATCCTCGAAATAACATCCACCCCTTCTACTCCCCTCTCACCTCATCTCTCACCAACCCATCTTGTATCCCCCGCACACCCACCTGTTCACCCCACATCCACACCTGTACAAAGCAACATAGCCACAACCTTTTCCTTACCCATTCATACCACCCTGCCCACACCCAACCCTCCGCATCCATATGTTAACCCCTTCACCCCTTCATCCTTCCCAGCGTTTCCCCCACCTCTAAGACCCCCATTCCCCTTCCTAACCCCACTAACCTTCTCACCAGTCTCACCTCCCCAACCTACCATAACCCCTATTTCCCCGTTTCACCAAGCTGCTCCAACCATTCCCCCTGTAAACTACACTACATTTGTAAATCCCGTATTCACGCCTACACAACCACCCACAATCACACCACTTTTCACAGTCACAACACTAAACACGTCCTATGGTATGGACATATCACCATCCACCTCACCACCACCCACTCCACTCACAACACCCTCATATTTAGGCACGTCACAATTTTCCACAATCACCACTGCATCCACTGTCCCAACCCCATTTCCCATTCCCACTGCATCTATTCCCACTGCATCCTCATTTAGCACTTCACTACTACTATCGCCCACCATAGACACCGCATTTCAACACATGTTCACATGCATGACGCAAGTCCGCGATGAGTTTGCATCACTCGGCACCAACTATCAACAGCTGCAGAAGACGACGAATGAACTACAAACGCAGCTTAATTCGTTATCAATTGAGAACGCCTCACTGAACAGCCGATACCAAGATTTACGAGAGGCCTATCACAAATTAGAACTAGAAAGTGAGGAGAAAACCAAAGAGGCCACCGCGGATTTGGATAACCTACTTCGAGCCCAGACCGTCCGCAATGCAACGCTTACTAGAAATATGGGCTTACTAAGAAGACACCTAGCCGCAGCAAAAGAGGAGAACCAGAGACTCCAAGAGCAGAATAGAGAAAACTTGGAAGCGGCTTTGGACCATCCAGACCAACCCTTAAGTCCGAGCAGATTCAAGGCATACTAAAAAAGTAGACAACTAGTCTCTGTGCTTCTTATCTAGCATTTACACCAATAAATAGTAGTCCTTGCCTTGGGCATACTATAGGAATCTCTCTAATGCCCAATGAGTCCATATGTGTGTAGCATAAGTACTCAAAATATCCTTGGACTCCCTATCCCTAGACCTTGACCACTAACTTGTGATGGCTTGTCACCTGTAGAGACATTGGCGGCTTGCCCTTGTATCTGTGAAATAGCCATTGATAGCTTGTCACATGGTATAATTTTGAAAAATCACTTACTCCACTAGAGTAACAAAAAAAATACTATGTTCATCCAAAACAATCTAACTATGTCTCCAAATCTTTGTAGAAAAATACTAAAAATAAATGGAAATCTTTTCCAAATAGTACTTAACCTTTAAGCTCAAGTAGATGTGCTTGATCCAAACTATGGATCAAAATCTTGATCTATCATATTTAGTAATCCAAACTATGGATCAAAAGCTCGATTTGTCATACATAATAATCCAAACTATGGATCAAAATCTCAATCTATCACATATGATAATCCAAACTATGGATCAAAATATTTCCCATTCAAAGTAAATCCTAATCGACTTTGTGGAGCTAAATCAATCATGCCAAGTGAAGACGTGCTAAGAAAGTATAGCAACTAGTGGAACTACCACCACCTTCTCAATAATAACATGGAAGATGTTCCAAGTGGATGAAACTTGCTTTATCCATGACCACCATCTGATCATCACCATGATCAAATCATTCCCAACTAGGAATGAGGTGTCTCTACCAAACTATTGTAGTAATCATGCACTCCCAAATATAATGAGAACCATAATGTAAGTCCACTAGATACCCTGAAAAATGGTAAGTAGATGTGTGCACACTCATATCCCACTAGGTTAAGCATATAGCTCACCTCATACACACTATCTATGAAATATAGCCTATTCTCAGGCATATCAAATAAAGTAGTATGTACTCTATGAATTTCTTCTCAATGCAATTGCCTATTCATAGTTCTTATGTGCAAACCTTGCCTTTCAGCTTCTAGGCTACTAGCCTGCCAACTTACCTTGTTTGTGATCACATATAGAGTGACTGTCTCAACTGCCCCTCTGTTGTATAATAGGTAAAGAAGATCATATGAATGAAATACAAACCATAAAAAAATACAATCTTAGTGACTTCTCTCCCATACCCTCTATCCTACACCTAGGTATAATACACAGTTTGATGTCCCATACCACCAAACTTTATACTCCACATAGATGTGTGTATGAGATTAAAGTCAAACACTTCTCTCAAAAAGGATAAGAATAAATAGGTGAGTACTCACAACCATAAATAATAATAATGAAATCATGAGGTGTTCCTAAAGTGTTTCCTTCCCTCTATGGAAAGAATAGAGTCATTCCTATGACTCTATCACTCATAACTATCTATAACATCAACTCATCTTGGGTTGAGAAATGAGAAACTATATAATAAATCAACTCAACTAGAGTTATGAAGGATGCAACTTGCATCAAATATCCACACATGTGACTTGAGTCAAATATTAACTCATAAGAATTTGGAATTTATACAACTTGTATCAATCCAAAATATATGAAATGAGAACAACTACTAAAGTTCTCTTGTTCCTTGCTCTCATGGCACTATATATATTATTGAAAATTTTGAGAGAGTCTTCCCTATCCTACTAAAAATGATCATCATAAACCAATGATCAATAAAGAAGCATCTATGGCATGGCTAGCACATGGTGATCACACCATATCAAAAAGATATCATAAAATCTATTGAAAATCTTTTCTTTTTAACAACATTTGTTGCATAAACAATTTCCAATAGTACCAGATTAAAGCTTAATTTTAGCTACCTTTTACTCATGAAAAATTTGTAAAATTTTCCAACCTTATGTAACTTTGCTCAAGCTTTCATTAGGCTCAAAAATCACTTGATTTGGACATTTCCTCATAGTTTTATCACTTTTTCATTAGAAGGGTCAGACACTTGATGAACAACTCTGAAAATATATAGGTTCATCTTCTTGAAGCCCTTAGACTGATCACAAAAACTCCTATTTTCATTTCCACTGGGCCCAAATCTAGCTCACCTTATCTTGTTTGGTTTCACAAACTTAAAATTCAATCAAATTCTCATTCAAATGTATCATTCTATCTCTTCTATACCTACGTTTAGGTGAGCCTAAAAACAATGATACTGCACATTTAGAATATGTTTTAACTATGAAGATAAATTCCAATATCTTTGAATTTTGGGTATATCATAGGGCCTACACTGGCATAACGTGTCCAAATTTTTTTTTTGAAATTGGATCTTCTAATATGAAACAACCATGGGTTCAGAAGACACATATACCACTCTTTGGCAAATCCTCATCACACATTATTATGGGAAGAATAGGTCATTTGACCAACCAATTGATGTCTAATTTCTTCAAAATTTTGATCGAATTCAACTATTAATATCTATGTTTATTGATAAAAATTTCATAGTATTTGGACATTTGAAGTTTTCACAATGACCAAAATACTAAGCCTCTATACTTGCAATATTTTAAGAATTTGCAGAGGCTAACTTTTACTATTTTCTTTATATCTCCTAATTAGAGATACATATCATCTTGATATTATGTAAGCATTATCTGGACGTTCTAAGCTAATTGTAGAGAGAAAAATCATCAAATTTGAGCAAATGAACTAAGAGAACTAATCACCTCTAAGTGACATGGTCTTTGGCTATTTCATAAATTCGAGAGGCTGCACTTTCATGTGTGATTCTTTGACCTATCAAATAAGCTCCAAAATCAATGAACCGTTCTTTGGACAAAGAGCATATGTTAAGATTGCATAGACAATAAAAATGATGCAATTTAGATCTACCAATGAAGAGAAATGCCCTTTGTAAGAGGCCTATTACTTGTTTCAGGTATGTACCTCTATTAGCAGTACTTTTAGTGTAGAGGTCATTTGTGTTGGAGTTAGACGTCTGCGGAAGCACACGAACAGCACAAGGAAAAAGAAGAAGCTTGGAGCACAACACACAATACTGAATGTATAACTAGAGAATGTACAAAGATAAGTAGCCCATTAGGGCAATAGGCGTATATACAAGTCGGGGGAAAAAAACCTCCTAAAGAGGGAAAAAAGTGCCCCGGCGGTCCTAGTGTGTTCACACACATCACTACGTAAATATATCAAAAAATCCCCCCTAGGAGTGATGTGGTGAACAAGGAGTTGGCACTCATGTATAAGGAAGTTCCAAGCTATGTGGAAATCACTCCACAAGAGGAAGTAAGCCCAAAGCTTTGCGGAAAGCTTCAAACTTCTCCCTAAGCAGAGCCTTCGTGAAAAGGTCTGCAATGTTCTCCTGCGTGGGCACATATGCCAAGCTGATCTCCCCAGCAGAGAACCTCTCTCTGACATAGTGATAATGCACCTCAATGTGCTTAGTGCGAGCATGGAACACAGGGTTCCTCGCAACTACCAATGCGCTCTGACTGTCAGTGAAGATGGTTGTGGCAGAAGACTGGCCAACACCCAAATCAGCCATAAGGCGTCTGAGCCACACACACTCAACAGTCGCTGTGAAAGCTGCCCTATACTCAGCCTCACAAGTGGAAGTGGCCACATTAGGCTGCTTGTTGCTTAACCAAGATATACATGAGCTACCAACCATGAAGCAAAAACCACTGGTAGACACACGAGTGTCATTGCAACCAGCCCAATCTGAGTCAGAAAAAGCATGCAAGTCTTGCGGTAGTGATCCCCCCTTGGGATAAAACAACCCAAGTAGCTGAGTACCACTCAAGTAGTGAAAGATGCGCTTAACCGCCTTCCAATGCGTGACTCCTGGGCAATGCATAAACTTGCTCATCTGTGAGACAGCAAACTGAATATCTCGCCGAGTAATGCATAAGTAAATCAAGCATCCAACAGCCTGCTGATAGAGAACAGCATCAAATGCATCTCCAGCATCATGAAGACTCAATCGTAAACCTGTCTCCATAGGAGTGGCAATAGGCTTACAGTCTTCAAGGCCAAAACGCTGCAATAATGTGTCAATATATTTCATTTGACACAAAGCCACTCCACCATCAACTTGCATAAATTGAATGCCCAAATAGTGATGCAAATGCCCCAAATCAGACATCTCAAATGAGGCATGCAAATCAGCCTTGAAATCAGCAATATGCTTCTCAATAGGACTAGTGAGCAGCATGTCATCAACATAGACAACAATGATCAGAAGCACATCATTAGAACGCTTAACATATAAGGTGCTTTCAGTTGGACTATTCACAAAACCATGTGCAACCAGATAGGCATGTATCTTCTCATACCAAGCACATGGTGCTTGCTTTAAACCATATAATGCCTTCTTTAACCTGCACACCTGGTTTTCATGCCCTTTCTACACAAAGCCACGGGGCTGAAAAACATACACTTCTTCATGCAAGTCACCATTCAGAAATGCTGTTTTAATGTGCAATTGATGTACATCCAAACCATGATGGGCTGCAAGTGCACAAATGCTCCGAACAGTAGTCATACAGCATGTAGGTGCAAAGGTCTCATTAAAATCAATGCCTCTTTCCTGCGCATAACCCTTTGCAACAAGCCTAGCCTTATACCTATCAACTGTACCATCAGGTTTACGCTTCAGCTTGTATACCCACTTAGTGCCAATGGCCTTCTTGCCAGGAGGCAAGTCACATAAAGACCATGTACCATTCTTCATTATAGCATCATATTCAGATTGCATGGCAGCTATCCAATTTTCTGAATTTTGTGCTTCATAAAAAGAAACAGGCTCATTCTCATCACAGAGACTAGACGCAGCCATAGCATAGCAATCTGATGCAAAGGAGGCACTATGAGAGCCTGAATGAGTACGATATGACAAAGGTGCATCTAATTTGCTGTCACGCAAAGTCTGCACCAACCACTTTGGCATAGTTTTTGCCTGCTCAATATCAGCTCTCTCATCAACAAGTGCATCATGTAAATCTGCATCAGAAATAGAATGATCTGCATCATCATATGAAACCTGCAAAGGCTGAGAAGTTGCCTCATTAGGACCAGCACTAGACTGTCCACCTGTAAAAAGAGGCATCAACGTATCATACATGTCTTTGGAGCTAACAGATGTCTCCTTAGTACATGAAAGCAATGGCTGAATAGCATCTTCCACAAAGACAACATCACGGCTAACCAGAATGCGTTTAGTTTGTGGATGATACAGACGATAGCCTTTATTTTCAGAACTGTACCCAAAAAAATAACATTTTACTGCCTTATCATCCAATTTTCTGCGATGTTGTTCAGGCACTAATGCAGATGCGAAACAACCGAAAACATGCAGATGAGCAACAGATGGCTTTCCGTCATGCCAAGCCTCATATGGAGTGATAGACTACAGTGCTTTAGTGGCACACCTGTTCAGTACATATGCTGCACACATGATAGCCTCAAGCCAGAAACTATGTGGTAAAGCTTGACTCTTGACCATGCACCTCGCCATCTCCATGAGTGACCTGTTCTTTCGTTCAGCAACTCCATTCTCTTGAGGTGTACACGGCACTATACACTGGTGTTTTATCCCACATTCAGCTAGAAATGCATTAAAATCAGAACACATATATTCCCCCCCTCGATCAGAACGGAGGGTGCCCATTTTACATGCTGACAGATTTTCAGCCAAAACCAAAAATTGTTTAAAGCACATGAACACTTCAGACTTTGCTTTGAGTGGATATACCCATGCATGCCTGGAAAAATCATCAATGAAAGTCACGAAGTAAAGGTAATTCCCAAAAGAGGGTGTCTGCATAGGACCATAGACATCACTATGTACAAGCTACAATTTCTGCGTAGCCCGAACTGAACCATCTTTTGGAAAAGAGGAACGCTGCATTTTGCCCAAAATACAGCCTTCACATACATGTTTTCCAGGTGCCTCAAGCTTGGGCAAAGAAGACACCATATCAGATTTCTACAGGCGTAGCAAACTAGCAAAATTCAGATGACCAAAGCGTGCATGCCAAAGCTTTGCATCACATAGCCTGAGAATCATGAACTACACATGCCGAATCATTCACAGATCTTTCATAGTCTATGAGCTTATACAGCCCACGACATAAAATGCCAGAAGCAATAATCACATCGCCATTTGATAGATCATGAATTGTACACCTATCATCAACGAATTTCACAACCAAGCCAATCTTGGCTAATGCAAAAACTGATAACAGATTCTTCTTGATCCGTGGCACAAATAAGACATCTGACAAGGTGAAAGAACTACCATCAGCAGTAGTCACAATAATCTTACCAACTCCCATAACAGGATAAGAGGAGTTGTTGGCCCATGTGATAGTATTCCCTGTAGGGGCAGGCTCGAGTGAAGAGAAGAAACTGCGCTGCGAGGTAATATGTTTGGTCGCCCCACTGTCAAAGTACCAAACAACTGAGTCCACTGCAGACATGCACTGCTCATGAGAAGATGGGACAAAGCTGCAAACAATAGTAAACGCCCATTCTTCTTCCTGCACAAGATTAGCAGACTCTGTTTTTAGTGTAGAGGCTTTTGCAACAACCATTCCAGCCTCCTTTTTCTTTGCCTCTTTTGCAGCCAGTTTTGGATAGTTCTCTATGATATGATCATTCCCTTTACAGTACTTGCAAAACAATTTCTGCTTTTCTGATTTCTTCTCATCTTTATCCTAGTTCTTCGAATGTGCAGCATTTGCAGATTTCTGCTTACTAGTAGAAGAGCTCCATTTTCCTTTGCCCTTCTGACTAGCTAGGAAAGCTTGATCTGCAACATGCATAATGGACCTGTTCTGCCTGGATTGATCTTCTTGCAACAGAACTGAGACTAACTCCTCAAATGACAAGGCATTTGGATTGCCTTTCATCATCAACCAAAGAGTAGAAGCAAAACTCTGATATGAATCAGGAAGACCATTCAGAACGGTCTACACAAGTGAGCTATCTGGTATAACCTCATCAGCAGAAATCAACTGTTCCTTCAAGTCTTTGATTTTTGTTAGGAAACTCTCCATAGAATCACCTTCATTCATGTGCTCACTCTCCAACTGTTTTTGGAGGTAAGCAATAGGAGCCTCATTCCTAGCTTGGTACAATGTGGTAAGCGTATCCCAAGCATCCTTAGCTATTTTGCAAGAGCGAATATGAGGAATAATGGCACGTCTGATAGACAAACCTATCAATGCATGTGCTTGGGCATCTCTGCCATCCCAGTGAATCTGCTCTACAGTAGGTGCAATAGAAACAGCAACACGAACAGGAATCTATGGAATATCATCTTCGACACCATCTTCATCAGCTCCAGCAACTATATTTGCAGTACCTGTCGTTACAGGTGTAACAGGATGTCTTTCAACACCCTGCACAATGTTCCACAATCCTTTTGCAACCAAAACATGTCGCATCATATAAGCCCATAATGGGTAGTTGGTACCATCCAACTTATCCTCAATAGCCAACATACGGAATACATCACTGCTTTCAGCCATGGCCGGTGACTAAAATACCTTGATGCAAAAAATTGACTGTATCTCAAAAAGTTGAACAGAATTGCCCAGACGAGTTCTGCTAGACCTATAGCAGACTTCGAGACGCTTAAACTAGCGAACAAAAACTGGTATATACCTTTGGCACAAAAAGACAAAATAGCCTGCACAAGCACTGCGATAGTGCGTTCGGAGGCCGAAACGAGCTTAGATCGCGATTTCGGCACCACAGAGCGAAGATGTTTTGATCTCGGAAACACCCTGAGTATGCTCACCAAAATTCGTGCGAATCTGAGACTACAAACGGAGGAGTGTCGATGGCGCCCTAGATGAAGCAACGACCTGCTCTGATACCAATTGTTGGAGTTAGACATCTACGGAAGCACA
The DNA here is from genome assembly GCA_020310875.1 of Ceratopteris richardii. NCBI lineage: Eukaryota > Viridiplantae > Streptophyta > Polypodiopsida > Polypodiales > Pteridaceae > Ceratopteris > Ceratopteris richardii. The sequence goes on along the minus strand of CM035415.1, from coordinate 178,443,076 downwards.
CGAACAACACAAGGAAGAAGAAGAAGCTTGGAGCACAACACACAATACTGAATGTATTACTAGAGAATGTACAAAGATAAGTAGCCCATTAGGGCAATAGGCGTATATACAAGCGGGGGGAAAAAAACCTCCTAAAGAGGGAAAAAAGTGCCCCGGCGGTCCTAGTGTGTTCACACACATCACTACCTAAATATATCAACAATTTGACCTTTCTAAAAGCATTCAAATTACTTGAAAATTTATCGGCTTAAAGAAAACACCATGAGCTATGTGGCCTCTAAATTTCAATAGATTTGGGCATTCCCTCAAAGAGAAGCATGCAATTCTCAATGAGGTTGCTACCTCACTAACTATTTGCTCAATTATTTTTTAAACTTAAAAATAACGAGACATGGTAATCCTTATGATTAGACATACTCAGATATTCTCTTGGATGGATTATGAAATGGAGACATATCCATGCATATAATGATAATCTAGATCAATGCAAACCAATTAACAATCCAAATCATCTCGTAGAAAATAGATTCTTTATAATATCCACTTTTCAATGAAAGTGAATATGTATGGATGTCATTCTAATCATTGTGCTTCTTGAAGATTCATTAACCTCATCACAACCAATCATATACAGGCATTTAATACTTGTACTGAGTATCATAACCATATCACAAACTTTTGTTGACTAGGGATAAATTCCATATCAAGTACATAGATTCCCATGAAGAACAATTCATGTGCTCACGAGTTACTAGATGATAATACATCTTAATTGTTCTTGAGGGATATACCTTTTTCATTTACTTTCTAAAGGCAAAATTAGCCTATGCATGGTACTTCTATCACATAATTCATGCTCACCCTAACTCATCATGGGGATAGATAAAATGATAATCTATAGACAGAAAATGCATCATGCACTTCACCTATCTAGAAATCATATTATCTATGTATGCATGCATCCATTCATGCATATTCTTCTCTTCTTCAATTACTTTAAATGCTTTTAGTTATGTTGCACACATAAGAGTTCCTCTCTCTTACAACACAACATCACTCTAGTTCTCACACCACATATAACACCATATGGCTACAAAAATTTTGGCAGCACAGCTTGAAAAAAATAATAATCATGATACAATGATAGGACTGGTTGGAAAACCACTTTCTTAGCTCCAAAAACTTGCCAATAACAAACTTTTCCAATATGTGTTGTTGGGCGCTACATGCCCTCATTACAATGTCGTTTCTTGCTCCAATGCCTGCACAAAGATCATGAAACACACAACAACAACTTGTTCATGCTTTTATGAATCAACATAAGTTACTGTAACTTCATGTGCATAGATGAATTCATATCAAACTAATTTTCATGCACATTCCCATGTTAGTTTCATAACATTGGAAGAAAATACAATGCAAAATTATAAACTTTGATGCAAAAAGTATTCCAATTAATATATTTGAGAGTAAAAACATGATCAAAAGGTATGAAATCAATTCATTTCTATCCAAAATGGTTCAAAATATGATTAGGAACTCCTAATTATCATAATTAGGTACTCAATTCACTCAAAAAGAGGTTGTTGCTAGTCAACAACCATCTAAAATTTTGTGCAAAGATGGCATGCAATAGTCAAAATATGGCATCTGTAGGAAAATGAAAGATCTTGAAGTCTAGAATCGATATCAGTTTGAATTTCTTGATTTGGATATTCTATGACAAAGTTATGGCCAAAACAATCGAGCTAGGTGAGTGGGTAGCATACCTCTTTGAAGAAGTATGCGAAGAATCAAATTCTTTGTGGAGGTAGTATTTAATTATCCAATTTTAGGTTCGAGCCACACATTGGAAAGATCTTAGAGCCTACTTTCTATACCAAGTGGAACCATCCAATTTGGGCTTTATATGAGAGAGTTATGGTCAGTTTAGTAAAGGTAGGTATGCTATCCATATTCTTTCTTACTCTCCCTCTCTTTCTTATCTTTTTCTTCTCTCTCTAATCTTCACTGTCATCTTCTCTCTTCCTCTTTGTTCATCCATTTCTTTCTCCTTCATATTATTTTATGTCTTTCTCTCTACCTCCCTTTTTTCCCATCTCTCTCTCTCCATCTCTTTTTTTTTTCTCTCTCTCTTGGCTTCTCTCTTTCTATCACTGTCTTTTCTCCTTCTTCTCTTTCTCTTTCCCCTTCTCTTTCTTTCTTTCTCTTTCTCTCTTTCCTTCTTCTCTTGCTCTTTCTTTCTTTATCCTTCTTCTCTTTCTCCTTCTCTTTCTTTTTTTCTTTTTCTTTCCTTCTTCTCTCTCTCTCTCTCTCCTCCCCCTCTCTCTCTCTCTTTCCTTCTTCTCTCTTTCTCCTTATCTTTCTCCTCTATCTCTTTTTTTCTTTCTCTCTCCTTCATTCTCTTCTTCACTCTACGTATTAAATAGAATAGTATTAGCTATGTAAGGATAAAGATATAACGAGCTCATGTGGGCTAATGTTTAGAGTGCTTACTCTTAAGTGGTAGGCCGAGGGTTCAAATCCGTCAATTTGCATTCAGCCATATAATCAAAATGTAACCTTGCATACTATGATGTGTGCTTCGTATGGTGATGACGAAGCTAGTTAATTTTTTCTTGCACTTTTGCTGTCGCACATCTGCATTCTACAATCGAGACCATCGAATTCTCCTTTTTTTACATGCGCAGCAATCACCATAAGGATCATGATGAAGCTCAGCTCGAGGAGGAAGACACCCAAAAGATAGCATTGCAAATGCAAAGAAAAAGATAATCTCCTACTGTGAGAATCCTCCATCTTCATCTCTACCTTGCCCTCCATGGATCTCTTAAACCATGCTCTGATACCAAATGTGAAAAGTGGAGAATGAACTGCTTGGGACTCACCTCCAAGCCTATTTATAGCCCTTGCCAAGTCACCATCTAGAGTTCTCTCTAAAGTCCCTCTACTCATCTGGCCATCATGAGTAGGTACCTCGTATGAACTCTTTGGCTTTTGGCCTTGGCTATCCCCCGAGCAAGGAACTTCTCATTCCTCTAGGCATGTACATCTCTAGATATAACAATTAGAGCCCATTGGTAGTTGCGGGAAACCTTGTGCTCCATGCTTGCATGAAGCATTCTGAGATGCACTATCATCATGTTAGAGAAAGACTTTCTTTAGGTGAGATCGACTCTAGCGTTTGTGATTGCATATGAAAACCCTCATCACTAATACTCTATATCAAAGTTGTATGCCTCATCATTGATGCTCATAACTCTAATGTACATGAGAGTAGCATGACATGAAATCTTAGCAGTATAAAGTCATCAAAATAACCATCTAATCTTGTAAGTGCTTCTAACACTGAGTCACAACAAAGGAGAACAAAGACATGTTCTCTATTCCTTTTTACCTAAAGACCATGATATCAAGCAATAAAGTGGGCATTTTACAATATCTAGAAAGCATCACTTGTTCTTGCTTGTAAATATTGTCACTAGAAGCTTGATCTCATATCCCAAGTAGTCAAGATAGATATAATAAAATACTTGGTGCCATGAAAACTAGTTGTTCAGCATGATCAAGAATCCCACATCATGATCTTTGACAAGAGATTAGAGTTGAAGGTACAAATAAGAGTTCGGGAAGCTCCTTCATTACATCTATAACCTCAACAAGCACAGATTATAGATGATTAAAAGCTACTAAAAAATCAGAGTACATGTGTTGCAAAAATCGGAACATTTTAACAAGGCAATTAAGATCATCCCCTTTGTATAGTTAAGATCGTCATTGAATGCTGGGCCATATTCACAGAATATGAGATAAATTTCACAAAAGCATTCCCAAGAGAAGATTATAATCAACAAAATTATACTAAGAAACATTCACACATTCATCAGAGAAATGCTCAAGATAAATCAAGCTGAACACAAAGTGGAAGCAGAACTCGACATTATATTTCTATTAAAATGATGTTTTACATTTCATGTGTTTTACAAGCGTAATATGAATCTACAATAGAAGCTGATCATAGCTTTCCTCACGCTCAAGCAAAAAGCAATCCTCTGGAACATTAGAACACATATCCTGCCTCTCTTGCTCCAAGATTGGCTCTTCAAGGTCAGCCATGTCCCCCGGTTCATCTGCAAGTGGGGGAATAGGCTCCCTTGAAGCCGGTTGGAATCTCTTCGTGTCTGCAATGTGCTTCCTTCCAACCTCTTGGTCTTCATCTGGGCATTCATTCAGCCCATTGATTCTCATTCTAATGAAGCTCACTTGAGCATCATCCTTCTCCACAGCTATGCAGTGCCTGAACATCTTTAAGGAGCAAGCCAGAGTCGTTCCTGAAACAGCAGAAAACCACTTAGAGGCCAATCAACATGATGACTAATGAAAATTGTTAAAATTGAAATTACATGTGCCGAAAAAAGGTCTAGGACCCAGTCATCATCATTGGAGAATAGTTGAAGCAATCTCATTATGAGCTTTTGTGGCTTCGGATAGGAGTTAACCAATGTCATGTCCCCAGCTACATGACGAAGTTTCTTGGTAACGGCTGGGAACATGAGCACATTTGAGATCCCATTCTCATTGCAATGCTCCCTGACTCTCCTTTTGCTTACTTCATCATAATAGCCAACTATAATGCATTCAGTGGAGCTCACAAACCTATGCAAAGGAGTGTGATTGACGTTTGTCTTCACCCTGCCAACAAGAACTATAAGTGACAGAGAGCATCATTAAAGCCATGGAGATAGAAAGAAGATTGCTTACCACGTGAGGCACTCCACATCATGACATCTTGCCTTCAGAGCAGTTGAAACAGAGAAAGACTGGTCTCTGCTATGGAAAATTACTATCCTCCAAAGAGAAGACAGTCAACTCTGCAAAATCAGTGACCATCTTCCGAATCTGAGGGTGTTTGAAGGGTTCATCGTCATTAACTGATCCCAACATCCTAAATCCATAGGGTTTGTCTACTATGAGAAGGGAGAAATGCTTTCTAGGCACAACAAAACAAATGTTATTTACATCACTACAGAATACATTGTAATATACAGACCTAAGGGAGTCTAGGGGATTGGAGAAACATTTCAGATCAGGTTCATCATCAAAATCAATCTCCTTGGCTTTCAGTCTAGATTTCTCATGCCTTGCTCTTTGAATGTGAGCCAGGAATGCAGGGGGGCAATCATCTAGTAGCTCTGCATACTTACTTTTCTTTGGTTTCTGCAGAATAAAGTGGAAAGAGAATTAAATGAGCTCTTCAAGACAGCAAACGAAACATAAGGAATCGATGCATGGCATCGATTTCCTGTGTGGGTAGATGCCAGGCATCGACTTTCTACTGAAAGTCGATGCCTGGCATCGACTTTGGGACATAAGTGGATGCCTGGCATCGACTTATGCCACGAGGTCGATGCCAGGCATCGACTTATGCCCCTAAGTCGATGCCAGGCATCGACTTATGCCAGGAGATCGATGCCAGGCATCAACTTTTGGCAGCAGGTCGATGCTAGGCATTGAATTTAGCAGTAAGTCGATGCCAGGCATCGAATTCCAACTAAAAGCCTGGCATAAAATTGGTTAGGTGAATCAATGCATCTATACTAATAGCAAACCAGGCATGACCTCTGAAAGAGAACCTACCCAATCACAAAACAGGATAAAATCTTCTAATAAAGCTTTGTAGGATGATGTGGTTGGATAGTCTGCTTGGACCTGTGTCCAAGAAAAGCAACCCAGCCTCTTCATCGTCACCTCCTGAATCTTCATGTATACTTTATGACTACAGTCACAGAAATGAAAAAGAGACTAGGTTAGACCAGAAACATGGGAGGAGGGAAAAAGGATCTGAGAATAACATACATACTTATTGAGATCAGTCACCATCTCCTCCAGGCTTAACTCCTTGGAGATTACCCTTGACAAAGTTGATATAATCAATGTATCATCCTTGATTCCTTGAAGGGCCCTCCATGGTGTCAGCTTCATGTCCTCAGGAGCCTCTTCAATTGAGAGGTCAACTTTCCTTCCCTTTCCCTTCAGATCAACCTGTGGGTCTGGCCTCGACTTCCGTTGCTTCTGGTCCTTGACCTCCTTGTTCTCCCACATTGTGAAAATTTTATCCTCCAGATCCCAGATCTCACCTGTTAAGAAAGCCAGTTGAAACTATGGATCATATTTCCTCAAAGCATCAGACTTTCTATTCTCATCCAGTGCAATTCCAACCTCAATAAGGCATTGCTTTCGTAGATTGGGATGTATTCTTCCAGCTTCCTTCACGAGACAATCTTCATATTCATGGTGGAAGAACCGAATTTTCTCTATGGAGGACATTTTTTGCCTGTAGTCACTGTCATTGTTGTGATCCCAAGCAAGAAGCTTGGCTTCCTCAATTGTAAGACCAACATATGTCTTGCACTCTGCATACCTAAAGAAAAATGTGGTAGGGTGCTCCTTCACTAGCTGTCTACGGACCTCTGCAGAGTGTGAACCTCCAATCACATAATATGTATAATCCTCAAACAAACCCTCATTGAAATCCTCCACAGAGCTGCACTCATTCGGATCCACCATGACAAGGAATGGCACAACAGTAGCATGAGGATTTATTTTCATTTTCTTTTCAAGATTTTGCACGTGCAGATTGTGTGGCTCCCTGATCTCAAGGGGCCTCCTCCCTGTGATTGGATCTATTGGTGGCCTATGGATGATATTGATTGGCAGGTGGAACAACTGCCCCTTCTTCACAACTTTTCTTCTAGCTATGTCCTCCCTCATCTTGTTCTGATCAGTACCAAGAACACCCTAGGCAAGCTCTCCACTGGGTGCAACTATTATATCCTCAGAGCTAGAGCTTGAGTCAGAAGACTCCTCATCTGCAATTCTCTTCTTTTTCCTCTAGAACTTCTTCTGCACGCTCTGCTTACCCCTTGCCTTTATAGGGGTTGTCATCTTCTATTGTGTTGGCATGATATTGCCCTGGATCCATGGCATCAAGTCCTTGATAAGATTCACTGAGTCCCTGCATATCTCTACAAGCCCATCTAGAACACAACACTCTGGGCACAAGAAATCCATCTTGCATATAACATTTCTTAAACCTTTCGATGTCTCTACCAAGACAAGGAGGTTTTCAGAATCCTCATCTTCATAATCCAGTTTGTACACAAGGCCATACTGAAAACCCTGTGTTGTCGTGATCTTTCCTCTCCCATACGCCCCTCCGAACACAAGAAGGACTGCATTCTTTTCTTCAACATACTGAAGGCACCACTCCAGGTTTGTCATGTCTCGCAATGGACGATCTGTCCTTAGGACCTCTACGTCCCTCGACCTATCCTTCCTAGTTGTATCATCCTCAAGAATTTTGATGCTACTCTGTCCACCAGAGGATATTCCAACCGGATTGCTGGCCTTCTCAGAGGATAAGGATGCATGAATTTTCTTTGGTTTTGCTTGGTGAACAATGCCTTTGTCACATTGCTGATCAGTAGAGCTCATGGTCACTCTCAGCTTCTTGAAGGGCCTCTCACTCTTGGACTCAGCATCCCTGAAGGGGCTTGGAAATATCAGCTCATACGTTATTCAATGTGTTTTTCAAGGGTGCAAGTCGATGCCTAGCATCGACTTGCACCTAAAAGTCGATGCCTGGCATCGACTTTGCACCCTAAAGTCGATGCCTGGCATCGACTTTCAGGCCACATTCGATGCCAGGCATCGACTTGGGGGTGCAAGTCGATGCCAGGCATCGACTTGGGGGTGCAAGTTGATGCCAGGCTTCGACTTGAGGGTACAACTCGATGGCAGGCATCGACTTGAGGGTGCAAGTCGATGCCAGGCATCGACTTACACCCTCAAGTCGATGTCTGGCATCGACTTACACCCTCAAGCCGATGCCTGGCATTGACTTGCACACAAAGTCGATGCCTGGCATCGACTTGCACCTAAAAGTCGATGCCAAGGATCGACTTACACCATTAGGTCGATGCCTAGGATCGACTTACACCATTAGGTCGATGCCTGGCATCGAGTTGTACCCTCATTGGATCTATATTTTAGGAGCTAAGAAAAATAAAAACCTAGAAAGCATACTATTTACTGAAACATACAAAAGGAATCTTTTAGGAATCTTTTTTTGTGGTATGATTTTGTCTACCTCTTGGTACTCTTGCCAACATTCTTCTTCTCCATGAGAGTTGCCTTGCTGGTATGCTGAGCTCTGTGCTCCATGGCTGTCTGTGCTCTGTTGCTCTCTCTTGCTCGTGGATTTTGAAAATGAGAATGATCTCCTCCTCTACTATTTATAGGCAATTGGGTAACTTGAACCAGAGACTAATTGGATCTAACTGAATGAGTCCAGTTGCTAACTATATCTGTCAACTTATCTAACCAGGAAATACCACTCACACAAATAGGTTGTTTCACCTCGACTTTAATGAAATATTAAAAGAACCTTGCAACTATTTATATACATTTGCATGGAATTCACACTTCAATGGCAAGAGTATGGTATGTACATGAGGATGTCTAATCTCATGTATAAATTGTTTCTTAGAATCTCTTGCTTGGGAAAAAATCAAGTGTTGTGTTGAATATGGGAGATTAATGACATTTTTATAGGGTTTTAAGATTTAAGGAAAAAAATCTGAATAAATAAATAAATATATATACAAAATAGGAAAATTATATAGATAAATAAATATAAAAAGTATTAGTGTTTTAAATAATTTAATTAAATATATATAATTTAATATATAAAAATAGGATTAATTAAGAAAAAATTTGAATATATAAATAAATATATATAGAATAGGGTTTTAGGTTTTTAGGATTAGGATTTGGGTTTTAGGGTTTTAGGGTTTAAGGAAAAAATCTGAATAAATAAATATATATATATATATATATATAATAGGGTTTTAGGTTTTTAGGATTAGGATTAGGGTTTTAGGGTTTTAAGATTTAAGGAAAAAATCAAAATAAATAAATAAATATATATATAAAATAGGATAATTATAAAGATAAATAAATATAAAAAGGATTAGTGTTTTAAATATTTTAATTAAATATATATAATTGAATATATATAATTAAATATATAAAAATAGGACTAATTAAGAAAAAATCTGAATAAATAAATAAATATATATATAAAATAGGATAATTATATAGATAAATAAATATATATAGGGTTTAAGAAAAAATATAATAGGGTTTTAGGGTTTAAGAAAAAAATCTGAATAAATAAATAAATATATATATATAATAGGGTTTTAGGTTTTTTTAGGTGTTTAAGTATTTAGGTTTTAGTATTTCTGGTTTAAGTCTCTAGGAGTAATATTTTTAGGTTTAATAAAAAAACAAATGATCTAAAATGTCCATATTGTAGCAGATGGCTTCTTTGGATCAGGAGGAGAGAATGGCGTGTCCTTGCACTCAGTGCAAGTATCAAATTTATCGAAAACGACAGATTTGTACTGCACATGTTAGAGAGTATGGATCCTTTGATAGGAGTCGACTAGAAAATCTATGCTACCATTCGCATGGTCCCCCAGGTGAGCAGATGGACCCAAACGACATTGCACCGGTAACCTCTAGTGGACAAAAGAGAAGCAATAGATGATGATCATGAAGAAACCACCATAGCAAACGATTTAGAAGCCATCAATATAGAGATAGATATTCTCGGTGCATCGCATCTTTAAGAGGATGCTAGATTAAAGGATTTTTGAATAAAACACTTGTACGTACTAATTTTTTTTTTGTTTATTCTCTATATTACCTTTATCATCACATACTAATTATTTGAGTTCTTTTGTTACAGAGCACGATGGGAGATAGTCACTCCTCATTCCATGATAGAGGAGCAGTTTTTAGAGTTTATCTCTCAGGTACCTCCCGCGTATATGGCCGTTGCGTCACAGTATTGGATCGCTCGTGGTAGCACTTCTCCCGGCCTCACTCCTGCCGGCCTCACTCCCACCAGTGTCACTCCCGCCGGTGTCACTCCTGCGGGTGGTGCTTCTCCCGCAGGAGGTATGTCTCCTAGCTTTGTGACTCCACCACGACCATATTTTCAGCCATCTCCTACTGGGTCTAGTAGTAGACATGTGCGTTCGATGCCTCAGTGTGATACAGGTTCTGGCCCGTCTCGTAGCTCGAGGTCACACTTTGGAGCAGGAGGTTCTAGGAGTGGATCTACAAGTAGGTCTGGAGGAGCTGGTTGTTGTGGAGGCAGTGCGACAGACGTTGTCTCGCTCGCTTCTACTCTTAGGAAGAGTACCTCTGATGTAGGTATGCCACGCAGTACACCACGTGGAACACCACGTACACCTTGGGGTGCTCGTGACCATGATGAATCCAAGGTGTATAGTATCCGAGATGGAGCTGCGGTGATGGATGCGACTGGCAAAGCAATGTGTGCACGTATACAACAGCTTTGCTCCATACAGTTTGGACACTCCATCATGCTGAAATGGAGTGAACAGGATAAAGATCGGAAGAATTATATCACACAAAAGTTAGATATGGTTGGACCGTCACATTTGGGCAGCGGCGGATATGACACGATGTGTCATGAGTTTGTAAGTACCATTTCATTTATTGAATTTATTTGTGTTAAGTTTCTCATGTATGTTCCTCTAATGTTTTGTATATTTGTTGCAGGAGCTGGCAATGGGTCGTCCTCCAACACGAACGGAAGAGTCTTACGGATATCAACACGGATTGATTGCGCTATTGGAGGACTTGGAGGGATGCGGTGCGGTCATTTCATGGGGGCGTTTGCAATGAGGTGATTAATTTATAATTTTTTTTTTTACTTGTTGTTTGTAATTTCATGTGAATTTATCTCATTCCATTAATGTTCTTTGTTGCAGGACTATTGATATGGAATGTTCTTTACATGTGTATGGCAGTGGCACACCAAAATTTTGTATTTGATTTTTATATGGCAATGCATTGCTTTGCCACATTTTGTAAAAGCGTCATATATGACAGTGGTTTGCCACACTCTTGTACATGTTTCATTTATGAAATATATCACTTTCTTTGTACATGGTTCATGGTTCATTCTGATTATCTCTTTTGTGTCCAATAATATTCTGTTTTATGAAATCATATTTTGGTTGACATTAGAGTACACATCACATGTACTCGGTTTTTTTTGGGCAGAGTGTATTGTCTTTTGTTAAGCAACATCATGGTAATGTTGCTGCAGCAAAAGACAACACACTTTGCCCAAAATTTTTTTTGCAGATATGGTCGTCGATATAAGTGATGGTACTCCCAGTAATGTCATCGGAATAAGCGTCGATACACCCAGCGGGCGCCGGTATATACGACGGTGCATACCGACGCCCATAACGACGCTTATACCGATGCTCATACCAACACCCATACCGATGCTTATACCGATGCCAATACTGGTGCTACAGTATTGACACGCATATCAACAGCTACACCGATGTCGTGGCAAAAATAGCCGCGTTCATTTCCCTCAGTAAAAACCTCAGTATATAGCCAATCTGTTGTAGTGTCTATTTTGTCCTGTAGTGACTTTAGACTAAAACAAAAAAATTTAGTCGGAGGACCATACTTTTACTTTTGTGTATGCTTCCTCTTCACATGACTTCACATTTTGCCCTTCCATTCTTCAATTGTGTACCTAAGGGAGGGTTCACCTGAACCTTCCAAACACTTTAAAAAAACCTTTTGAACCTTAGAGAAATCATAGAAAGACAATTTTCAACCTGCATCCACTTTTTGCAAAACATAAACTTTGTGAACAATTGATTGTGCACTACATGTGCACCTGGACAACCAAACTTTGAACACTTTGACTTTGCCCATGTTGACTTTGACCTTGAATATGTTGACTTTGATCACTTTGACTTTGACTGTGTTGACTTTGACCAATATTCTTTTTATGGGCTCAACAAGATGTGATGCATGTCAGATTGGGAAGGCACAAAAACAACCATTCAACCACAAAGGATACATCCACAATAACTTATTGGACTTAGTACATACTCATATAAGGGGGCCAAGCCAAGTATCTTCATTGGCAGGATCAAGGTATTATGTCTCATTTATTGATGATCATAGTAGATGGATTATTTTGTACTTTATCAAGAGTAAGAATGAAGTGCTTGATTGCTTCAAAATGTATCTAGCACATGTGGAGAACCATACAGGTAGATCACTTAAGAAGCTCAAATCTAATGGAGGAGGAGAATACTTCTCCAAAGAGTTTGATGAGTTATTGCAAGATAAAAGTATCAAAAGGGAAGTGACTACTAGATAGTCTCCTCAACTAGATGGAATTGCCGAGAGAAGAAACAAGGCATTGGTTGGCTCAGCCAGAATAATGCTTGAAGGAAAGAGGTTGCCACATTATCTATGGGCAGAGGCTATTTCAACTCTTATGTACCTTGTCAATAGACTACCATCCAAATCATTCCAAGGTATGACTCCTTATGAAGCATGACATGGAAGAAAACCTAGTCTTGAACATTGCAAGGTGTTTGGTTGTCTAGCTTATGTTCATGTACAATCACAAATAAGAGGTAAGCTAGATGAAAGGGCAACAAAGGCAATGTTTATTGGGTATGTCTCAAGTCAAATGGGTTACAGGTTCTATAATCCTTCAACCAAGCAACTTGCTACAAGTAGAGATATTGTGTTTGAAGAAATGATAGGTCTTGGTATGATGAAGATAAACAAAAGGTAACTATACCATATGATCTTGATTCTGATTCTCATCAATTAGGAAGTAAGCATGACACATAGGTCAAGGATCCAAGAAGTGATACAGATGATGACCAAGATAAAAAGTCAAAGGATTATAAGCTATGGAAGGCAAGAGTCAAAGACAAAATGCAAGAGAGTGGAGAATGCTCCAAGCAAGCACTAGAAGGTCAACAAGGGAGAAAAGACAACCAGAAAGGTATGGATATGATTTCACATTTGTTACAAAGCATTCAATCTACTTGGCAAATGACTCAATTTCAGAGGAACCCTCAACCTATGAAGAGGCAAAGGGAAACCCTAATTGGGAAAAGGCCATGAAAGAAGAAATAGATTCATTGAAGGAGATGGACACTTGGGATTTGGTTCCAATGTCACCCAATCAAAAGGTAATTGATTGCAGATGAAAGAGAGAGAGTGAGAGAGAGAGGTTGTCCTTTTTTGCACAGATTTGAGTTTAATGAAGTAGTGATGCATAAGACATATTCATGATTCTGTGACGGAATCAGGGAAACCATTAGTCGACTACGATAAGGAGACAAAAGAGAAGAGGGTGGCAGATATTTTTTATTCAACTCATCCCATCTTCAACTCCACCCCATTTTTTTCTTCATCTCAACATACCATCAAGCTTGAAAGGTCTTTTGGTTTGAGGTTTGAGATCAGTTTAGGAGAACTCCCCCTCCTCGCAACACAACTGCTATATGGAATGATGAATAGAGGCCAAACATTGTTGATTGGTTGTGCTATGGATGAAAGAAAGAGAGAGTTTTCGTGATCATCCAAAGATTGGAAAACCAATGTGGTGATAGTCTACACGGCTGAGCAATAAAGTAATCTCTGTGTCAATGACTCATATAAGCGGTGCTGCTTTGATGATGAAGCCATGAAATGGTAATTCAAGCACAGTGGAGCCATAGATGTTGATGTTTACCTTTTGTCCTAATGGTGCGATCCTTTGTTTAATTCATAGTTAGATAGCAGCGTCTAGTCCCTTTACAAGAGAGCTTTGAGTCAACCTTTAGACATGAAAATACACAATGCTTTTGGATTATTTTATATACAATGCTCAACTCTGAAAAGCTAATTGAAAGAAGCTTTCTGGAAGGAATGAACACGTTGGATGATTTGTTTAGGATTGAACTTGCAGAAAAGTGAGCCAAAAGGTATGTGAAATGAATTAGTAAATCGTGCAAGTGTTCACACACTTTTGTAGTGAAGTTTTCACACACTAGACTTCTTGTTTTCGGCTCCATTGTAAGAAAAAATCCCGCTCAACTTCCTTCTTCCAAAGGCTGAAGCATTAAGAATTTTCTCTCTCTCTCTCTCTCTCTCTCTCTCTCTCTCTCTCTCTCTCTCTCTCTCTCTCTCTCTCTCTCTCTCTCTCTCTCTCTCTCCACGTTGAGATAAGATAATGCAAAGTCTGCTCCGATCCTTTGGGCTCCATTATAAGGAAGAACGGCGTTTAGCTTTCTCGGTTACTTCAAATACGGCAGAAAACGAAGAGCAGCATCAGTGATGGTGTCAAATCTTTCTGGATCTTACGTATTTCACGTGGACAATCACATTTGCAGCTTCGCTTGGCCGACATCATTCTTTTTCCTTGCGCACTTTTGAAGTCTATGTTTATCAGTTTGCTTTGGCTATATATCAGTTTCGTGATGGATACATTGGTTGAGCATTGCTGCAGCCTATTGTCATGCACGTCAAGCTTTCGAATAGCTCATTTCAAGTCTGCGTTGTTAGTCCATGCGAAAATCATTAGCTAGTGATAACGGATGGCCGTCGCTACCTCATTCAACACACAGAGATTGAAAGCAACCCCCCAGAGCTTACATTGAATTGATATGCATAACACGTTTGCAAGTCTCTTATTGCTCCATCTCAACAGGGATAGGACATACTCTACTGCGATAAAAGCATTCCTCTCTTAGCATGGTCATTCTTTTCACCTTCCTTCCAAGGCAGAAGAAGTCCATTACTTGCGCAAGAGGCTAGAGGTCCATGTGTCGATTTCCTCTTTGCTTTCAGTACGTTGTAGCACTTCTATAGAGATGCATCAGACATTGTGGCGTTCCTTAGTCTGTTCAGCATATCACCACCGTAGGGTAAAACTTCAAACGCATGCTTTAAAGCGAGTTGGATTGCGGTAGATGCACTTCAAACGCATGCTTTAAAGCGAGTTGGATTGCGGTAGATGCTGATCTTCTGTCGAAAAAAAGCTATAGTGACATGATCCAGCTCCTTGTGTTTGTCTGTTTGTCTCCAATGCACCGTCGTGAGCAAAACTGATATGTTGTGGAGAAGGCTGAACCAGCTGCGTTGTTATCTGATGAATTATGTCTTTGCTTCGCCCTTAGGCGCACATCAGCATTAATCAAATGTTGAGAAGACACACAATGGCAAATACCTTGTCATATATTTAAATGCCGCACATGGGTGTTGCAATGAGATGCTCACTTTCACTATGTAAGAAGAGTATAAACAAACGAATGATTTGTGAGGACCAATATGTTCGGGAGTCTTTGGTGCAAGTGACATTAAAGTTCTTTAAAAACCGAGAAGGATAAAGAGATCTCAGTACAAATACAAATTGGGAAACCATGTCTTTAAGCTTCTTTGGTGCACATGGAAGCTGCAACTTCAACAATGAGAGCAGTTCAAGAATGCAAAGGAATGGTTGCATGAGTCATAGGAGTCACACATGGAAAGAGTTAAGTTGTTCCATCCGATTGGGACAAGAGACGTGTATCTATATATCATCTCTTCAATCTAGCCCTTCCATTCAAGCTCTTGGACAAATGCTCTTGAGCTTAATTTGAGTTAAGAAAGTGAGATTCTGACTAGTGATAGCATGAGAGAGAGAGAGTTTGTTCTCTAGTGCACAGATCTTAGCTTAATTAATTAGTGATGCTCAAGATATGTTCAGGATTCTGTGATGGGAATCAAGAAAATCTTTACTTGACTACGAAGGAGACAACAAAGAAGCAGGTGCACACATTTCTGATTCACTTCGTCTCATCTTCAAGTCCAATCCATGTGTTTCTTCATCTCAATTTCCATTCGTTCTCATTACCATGTAGCTTGAAAAGTTTTTTTTTTTGAGATCAGTGTAGGAAGAAATCCAAAGAATAGAGGGCAAACATTTTTGATTGGCTATATTGTGGATGAAAGAAAGAGATGATTGTTGTGATTACCCAAAGATTTTGTGACAATCTACATGGCCAGTATGATCTTCCTTTGATGTTGAAGCTATGAAATGATAGTTCAAGCATAGTGGAGCCACTGATGATGATGTTTACCTTTAATTAATTCCAACTTCCCATCATATGATTCAGAGGCTATTGGAGGCTCAAGTTATTTGTGATGATGTTAGAGCCACAATCACCTATTACTACCACCTCTTTTGCCATGAAGGAGGAGAATATGGATGCTTGAGTTTAATCAAATCCCTTTGCCCAATTCGTGATCTTTGTTTCCTTGTTATCTTCATGGAATGTATTAGCTGCATCATCCCTTCTATTGAAATTCAAGAAAGCAAGCATTTTATATCGGGTAATATTAGACTATGGAGATTGTCCATGACTTCTCCAATTTGAGAGATCTCTTGCTTATGATGCCCTCCTAACAAGGCTTTAGAAAAGGATAAACCCATGATTGTCTGCCTTGTTGAAACACATAGTGTAGCATATCTTTTCACGAAGTAAGAAAGCATAAACAAAGCTCTAGAAAGAACTAACTTTTGATGCCAAATGATCTTCTTGAATCTTTTGGATGAGACACTCCTAATATTTCCTTTGAGAAAGAATACCGATATGCAAAGCAATGTTCACATCTAAATTTAGATCATTTCATGTTTTTGAAATCATGATGGAGAACCAAGATTAGAAAACAGCGAGTCGTAACAAATGAGAACTATGTCATAAAAAGAGAACACTCTCTTCAAAAATCAAGCAAATGATAGCTTATGTTTGAGATTCCTTTATACCAGTATACATATATTACAAAAATGAAGTGAAAACATGTGATTTTTTGACATTTTTTGTCATTTTCTCATAAAAAAAGAGCTCAAAATGTAGTCAAAATTTCACTATATAAGGCATTGACATGTCCAAAATCTATATGATAAGACATTGACATGTCCAAAATCTATATGATAAGACATTGACATGTCTAAAATTTATATAAAGAATGTAAAACTGAATAATTCTTATACAAAAATAACATTTTAGGCATATTTTTAATGGGTGGATATCTGATTGTTATTCAAAATTGCTGCAAAACATGGTTTTATTAACCAAACTACTTCGAGGCATTTACATAAGCACTAAAAATGTTAGAGAGCTTCAATGCAACTCACAACTATGTCGATCTATGTCTACACCCTCATCATCTGATGCACTTGATTCAGTCTCATACTGTTGAGAGATCTCTTCTTCTTCTTCTATATCCACAAGAGCTCTATCTTCATCCACGTACATACCAAATTCTGCAGGATCATGCACAAATCTTCTTGTTTGCCTATGATTTCCTGTACCACATACATATGGAAGCTTTTGTTTTATCATATTGATGGTTGCTTTCCTCAAGTGACCTGTTTTTGTCAAGGAAAAATCATAAACAAGAATATCTACATCATCCATTTTAAGAGTGGATGTGCTTCGAATATTCTTTTTCTTTTTTGAACCTGTTCGTTTAGTATCACACACCATTTCTAAGTTATATTTACCTGTGAATGCATTACTACTTTTAGTGTAATACCAATGCACCATCAAAGCCTCTATTCTTGTCTGTTCAATATCTTTAGTTATCTCTAAAGCCTTTGTAATCCAAAATGGTCTGGTAGCCTCATCACCATCAGCAAGTACTGCAATAAGTGTTCCAACATTTATCTCTATTAAATCTCCTTGCCATCTTGCTTCTGCGTGTTTTGTCATCCTTGGGCCTACATAAGTATTTCTTTCTGGTGGATGTATAAAACTTTGAAGTGCATCTGCATTACATGCTTGGGCCACATTCACGGATCTTTGTGTACAAAAATCCCATGTGAATGGAACATCAACTGGCCAATGACCTGCAATTGTATACTATATAATCTCTTCTTGATGATTGAAAAAGTCCTCCCACCAAGATACATCTTGATCTCCAGCATATTTTTTTGCACGCTCAATATGTCTATTCTTTTCAATGAGCGCATGCATCCAGCTTTTACTTTGATCAACCACATTTCCACATCTTTCTGTATTGTTTTTACACATCCAGCTTTTATAGCTGTAGACAAATTAGGCACCTGCAATAAGAATCTGCATCCCTCTTTAGGCTCCCACACAGGAGAAGATGAATACTGCTTTGCAAATAAAAGGGTTATTTTATCAACCCTCCTCATCAAGAATACATGGTTGAAACTAATATTGTGCAATGGAGCCAAAACCTTAGCACTGTTATCAAGGCCCATTGAGCAAAAGTGCTTAAAGTTATAAATCTGCGTGAGGTGTTGAACTTTTGGTTTTGGAGTATATGCTTCTGAAATCAGCTCAGATAAAATCGGAAGAGTAAAAGCATTGTTACGTGCCAACTTCTTAGAGAAAGTACTGAACATTTGATTAATGTGATCATGAGTGTGGCCAACCAGAAGGAAATTTACCTTAACCTTCTGAAATACTTGTTTTTCAACAAGCATGCTTAAATATCCAAAGACTATAGAATTTTTATTCTCTCGCAGTATTATCAAGTTGCAAATATAGAGTTGGTGGCAAAAGACCCTTCCATGATTGCAAAACATGATGAATGACAGTAACTGTAAGGTTTGGATCATTATGCACATTCGGATATGTGAAGAAAACCTTGGACATTACAATTCCATTGTATACCAAAGCACCAACCAAATGCATTTGCACAAGGACTTCATCTCCAATGTCCTTAGGGATGCGATAAAAATATGGCAAACAAGTTTTTTTTTTATCCATACCATCGATCAACAAACACATATAATGCTCTGGATTTCTGAGTGCTTTACTTCGATGATGAATTGCTTTCTTTCTCTCTAAAGCTTGACTCTCATGATGGTTGTTAAGAGGGTTTTTAAAATTATTCTTTTCCAGTGGTGTTGTAGCCCCCTTTGCCATGTTTTTCAAAGTGGCACAAACTGAACATTCACCCATTCTAACTTTACGAGGAATAGACACATTGTTAAACTCTTCCTTCCATAATCGAGTAAGGTGACGATACAACACATACTTCTCATTTCTATTTTCCATGTCTTCTCTATATATTTGAAATACCTCTCGAGGAGTAAAGTTATCTGACAAGTGCAACCTTCCAGTTGTAGGCATAACCTCACAATGCAAGCTAAAATAGTTCATCATCCAATTCATTGCATGACATCCAACAGATCCTTTGGTCCCAACATGGAACGTATCCAAAATGAGATCCCCATTCAAAAGCCCCTGTTGAACCCTATGTATTCTAAAATTTCCCACACCCATTGCAATTTTAAATGCAGCCCTACAACATCGCATCCCTTGACTAAAGAAATATTCAAAAGCAACACGTGTTACTGACATGTTATCCTCAATCATTTGCATGCGAGAAACAAGGTATATATCCTGCCTTTCACTATCTAAATGGAGGAATTTTTCTCTTAGGTGCTTTAGTTTCTTCATTCTTGAATTGTACAAACATTTCAAACCACAACAATATCCAATGCAATCTGTCTATCTGAAGTAAGAAATTTTAAATCTTTTTTGACTTACTTCACGAGGCCTTCTTTTAAATCGTAGATTGAGCTTGCTTTGCTTTTCTGTTGCTCCACATGCACTTGAGTCAGAAGGGAGATCAATGGTTGGATCAGATGGGAGATCAAGAGGTGCATTTGGTTGAGTAGCATTGCACTACAAATTGGATAACTTAAATGACTCAACAGAAAACATAGAATCATTAGCACGTTCTAAACCATAGGGATCATCACTTCTGTGGAAAGGGTCAACTGAGAACAATGAATCCGAAACTGTATCAATATGAGCAGAGGAAGCTGATGCCCAAACATCCACAGAAAAGATTGAGCTCATCTTCACTGAGTTCACAGAAGACTGAAGATGAATGACCTTTTTAAATAAGTAGAAATCCGAGATCAAGTGAAGATGTCACATCAAGAAGATATGAAATCAAAAGTTCATTAAAGTACATTAAATTACATTAAACATCAAATTACTTAATTACTCAAATATACACTAATAAGGGAACCAAAGATTTGATTCACTTTTGAAAGATGAGATACACAGTTGATTTCTAACTAGATATGAGTCATTGAGTCTTAGCATTATGAGTGAATCAAAATATATCCAAGTTGAGTTCCAACTAGATTAGATATTAAAATTGTTTGGAGTAGTGCCATTGAAGACTATACAAGAAGAAATTTTACCTTTGGTTAAGATTTCAAGGATTAGGTTTTATTGTGGTCTTGGCTAGATCTCAAAGAGGTAGATGAAAGTATATTAAAAAAGAATTATGTGTAAAAGAGGTACACGGAAATGTATATGTAAGAAGTATATGGAAAAGTATATGTAAGAATTATATGTAAGAATTAAGTATATGCTTGTTACAAAAGATTTTCAAACCTACGATTTTTCTGAATGTTGGATGCAAAGACAATGAGTGACGTTTGAAATTACCAAGCTATTTTGTTGAAATTACCAACCTATTTTGTCAAAATTACCCCAAAGTTCTTTACTTGAACGTTTATTCATACATTGATTTTCCATTTCAACAATGTGTTACAAGATAAATGTGAATATGAACCCCTAATCCTAAACCTAAAAACCTAAAACCCTATTTTATATATATATTTATTTATTTATTCAAATTTTTCCTTAAACCCTAAAACCCTAAAACCTTAATCCTAATCCTAAAAACCTAAAACCCTAATCCTAATGCTAAAAACCTAAAACCCTATTTTTTATATATATTTATTTATATATTCAAATTTTTTCCTAATTAATCATATTTTTATATATTTAATTATATATATTTAATTAAATTATTTAAAACACTAGTACTTTTCATATATGTATTATATGCATGTGTATGTGTATGTGTGTATATATGTTATGTAGGTGTTAAAACCCTAAAACCCTAATCAGAAAGACTTAGACTTAAACCTAAAATACTAAAAAGTGTGTATGTGTGTGTATGTATGTGTGTATGTATGTGTGTATGTGTGTGTGTATGTGTATGTGTGTGTCTATGTATGCTCTATTTTGCTATGTGTATGTATGCATGTGTGTATGTGTTATGTGTGTGTATGTATGCATGCATGTGTGTATATGTGTATGTGTGTGTATGTATGCATGCATGTGTGTATATGTGTATGTGTGTGTATGTATATGTGTGCATGTATGTGTGCATGTATGTGTGTATGTATGTGTGTATGCATGTGTGTGTATGTATGCATGTATGTGTGTGTATGCATGCATGTGTGTATATGTGTGTATGTAAGCATGCATGTGTGTATATGTGTGTATGTAAGCATGCATGTGTGTATATGTGTGTGTATGTAAGCATGCATGTGTGTACATGTATGTGTGTATGTATGCATGTGTAAATGTGTAGATGTGTGTGTGTGTATGTGTGTGTGTATGTATGCTCTATTTTGCTATGTGTATGTATGCATGTGTGTATATGTGTATGTGTGTGTATGTATGCATGCATGTGTGTATATGTGTATGTGTGTGTATGTATGTGTGTGCATGTATGTGTGTATGTATGCATGTGTATATATGTGTGTGTATGTATGTGTGTATGCATGTGTGTGTGTATGTATGCATGTATGTATATTTGTATGTGTGTGTATGCATGCATGTGTGTATATGTGTGTATGTAAGCATGCATGTGTGTATATGTGTGTGTATGTAAGCATGCATGTGTGTACATGTATGTGTGTATGTATGCATGTGTAAATGTGTAGATATGTGTGTGTGTATGTGTGTGTGTGTATGTATGCTCTATTTTGCTATGTGTATGTATGCATGTGTGTATATGTGTATGTGTGTGTATGTATGCATGCATGTGTGTATATGTGTATGTGTGTGTATGTATGTGTGTGCATGTATGTGTGTATGTGTGTGTGTATGTGTATGTATGCATATGTGTATATATGGGTGTGTATGTATGTGTGTATGCATGTGTGTGTATGTATGCATGTATGTATATTTGTATGTGTGTGTATGCATGCATGTGTGTATATGTGTGTATGTAAGCATGCATGTGTGTACATGTATGTGTGTATGTATGCATGTGTAAATGTGTAGATGTGTGTGTGTATGTGTGAGTGTATGTATGCTCTATTTTCCTATGTGTATATATGCATGTGTGTATATGTGTATGTGTGTATGTGTGTGTATGTATGCATGTGTAAATGTGTAGATGTGTGTGTGTATGTATGTGTGTGTGTGTATGCTCTATTTTCCTATCTCTATCTTCCTTTCTTTTCATCATTCTTTATCTCTCACTCTCTCTCTCTCTCTTTCTCTCTCTCTCTCTCTCTCTCTCTCTCTCTCTCTATCTCTCTCTCTCTCTCTCTCTTCTTATCTTTCTTACTTCTCCTACAAACACTCAAGTCCTTTCCTGCACAAGAATCCCCCAACAAAATTTGGCACGCTTGGTGGGACCACAAGGAGACTTGAGCATAGGAGAAGCAAATCGCAAAGTGTAGAAGAGTCCTGCTTAGAGGGTTTGGCATCTGAGGTCATGGGAATCGTATGTGAGCATATGTCAACTCCTTTTAATTCCTTATAACTCCATGTGAAAACATCTCTATATTCTCTTAGAAAGACTATCAACTCCTGTCCTCGTCCTCTGTCAAATCATGTCTTATTTTTGTACATCGTTCTTCTCTCCACCTTCTTCAATTGTCACAATGATTTGTGGTCCCTTTGTTGTCATAGGCCTCTCCCATGATTGCTTCTCGTTTAGGCATTCTTATCATGACTTTCCGATCTTCTATCTCATACTTTTTAAAACTTTTCGAGACCTCAAACAAAGACTCTCCCTCCTCTGGTGAGACCTCTCTTCTTTCTCTTCTTGCCTTCATTCTTGGTGGTAACTTGTGTAGCTAGCCTCACATCATTCGTAAGCTCTCCTTCTTCTTGAGGGTGAGATTCTACTATGTGCAAGTATTCCTCTTCGGATTCACAAAAAGGATCCATAATGATTGATTCTAGATCTGAGTTTCTTTCTTCATCAATCTCGTCCATACTAGGCTTGCATTCTTTGATAACTGAATCACACATAGTTGGCCCTATCATGAAGAATGAAATTTCATAGCCATCTTTGTCATAGTGGGGTGTCCATTGTTCTTCACTGATGGCTACGTCCATTGTGCCTAGAGGTTCAAACTCTTCATCTAGAAATACTACAGGTGCATAGGCTAGGTCTCATATTGATCTATGAGTTTCCTTTGCACCTACCTCTCTAGCATTTTCTCTTTTCTCTTCTTCCTCTACAACTTTACACATCTATAAGTGAGTGTCTTCATGCATCCATGAGGCTCTTGATCCTATGGAATGCATCGACTCTATATCATCTGTGGCTCTACAGATGGGATTCCATTGGATGGGTGGCATGTCTCTGTGAGAGTAATCCTTGAGATTGACTTTGGTCGTAACACCTAAGTGTTGAAAATACAATGAATTGGTTCCGCAATCTTTTACTACTTGCAACTGTCTCATGAATGGTCTTCCCAAAATCATCTCATAGGCCTAGTTTTTACTAAAGTCACATATTGCAAAAGTGTGCTCATACTCTACACCACAAGTATTGAGAGTTATCCCTTCTAGTAGTCCTAAAGGTCTCTTTATGTGACCATTGGCCATCTGTAGTTTCATTCTCATTGGCCTAAGTACTGGTTTGCCCCAAGGCTTCCATAAGGAAGTGGTAGCAATTGCAACTCCTACACCTAAGTCCAAAATAGCCTTGGTTGTGTAACCCTAATGAGTGATAGGAAGATAGGTGTTTCCTTCATAGAAGCACAAAATTACAATGGCTAACTAATTCGGCAGCCGTTTTTAATTTTTGAACAACTCTACAAAAATAGGCACTGAAAAAAAAACTGCAAAAAACTCTTCATCGTCACTTTGTTGGAAACACAATTTGAACTTTCATGGGTTTTTTAAAAGGTGTTCACATTAGCCAATGCACCCACTCACTTTGTTGTAGGGAGTTCCATAAGATAGGCATAATGTGGCTACCATGTTAGAGTTGCAGCCTATTTGTTTTCGAAGTGTACGGTAAGCAAGACTGCTCAACTACACTATCTTATATTCCAATGTCAAATTACAATGTGTGAATATGATACAAATCAAAAAGATCTAAATCTAGGAAGAAATAGGAACTAGATGCAGGAAATTTGTTGATATATTTAGGTAGCGATGTGTGTGAACACTCTAGGACTGTCGGGAGACTTTTTTCCCTCTTTAGGAGGTTTTTCTTCCCTCGGCTTGTATATACACCTACTGCTAACGGGTTACTTATCTTTGTACATTCTAATCATAATACATTCAGTCTTGTGTGTTGTGCTCCAAGCTTCTCATGTTGTTTGTGTGCTTCCGCAGACGTCTAACTCCAACAATTGGTATCAGAGCAGGTCTCGGCTTCATCTAGGACATATCAACACCTCTCCAATTGTAGTCTTGAAATCGCATGAAATTTTGTGAGCATACTCACGGTGTTTTAGAGATCAAAACAGCTTCGTTCTGTGGTGCCGAAATCGGGATCTGAGCTCGTTTTAGCCTCCAAATGCACTATCCCAGTGCTTGTGTAGGCTATTTTGTCTTTTTGTGCCAAATATATATACCAGTTTTGGTTTGGCAATATAAGCATCTCATGTCTGCTACAGGTCTAGTAGAGCTCATTTGGGTAGTTCTATTCAACTTTTTCAGATACAGTCATTTTTTTGCATCACAGTATTTTAGTTAGTGGCCATGGATGAAAGCAGCGATGTATTCCATATGTTGGCTATTGAGGATAAGTTGGATGGTACCAATTATCCATTGTGGTATTATATGATGTGTCATGTATTGGTCGCAAAAGGACTATGGAATATTGTGTAGGGTGTTGGAAGACGTCCTCTTACACCTGTGAATACAGGTACTACAAATACAGGTACTGAAGTTGATGTAGATGGTGTCGATGATGATGATATTCTGTAGATTCTTGTTCGTGTTGCTATTTTTGTTGCAGCTACTGCAAAGCAAACTCATTAGGATGGCAGAGTTGCTCAAGAACTTGCATTGGTAGCTTTGTCTGTCGAACGTGCCATTATTCCTCACATTCGCTCTTGCCGAATAGCTAAGGATGCTTGGGATACACTTACCACATTGTACCAGGCTAGGAATGAGGCTCGTTTTGCTTACCTCTGAAAACAATTGGAGAGTGAGCACTTGAATGAAGGTGATTCTATGGACAGTTTTCTGAAAAAGATCAAGGATTTGAAGGAACATTTGATTTTTGCTGATGGAATCCTTCCTAACAGAAAGTGGAAAGAAAGAACTAAAATCAAAAACAACCAATTCAATCTTTGAAGATATGTAAACTTGCGATGAGTCAAATTCTAGACGACTCCTCCAAGTTTACACATCCAAAAATCATAGTAAAATCTAATGTACAAAGAGGTATGATGTTTAATATAGTGAAACCCTATACTTTTGACACCAATTTTATAATGATATCTATCCCCTTTGAAAATCCTTCTTCATAACCCTAGTTTTCTCCTAATAAACCTTCTTCTACTTCATATCTAATATCTTTACATAGGAGCATTGTACAAGTTCCTACAAAGGAAGACCTTGGAATATGAACACAAAGCAATGGATTGGTAGAGTCCAATGTAGACGTATTGATCTAGAAACTCATGTGAATTTCAAAGAGTTATGTGTGTCTATTACCATCTTACGCTTGATAGATGATATGGAGCAAAAATTAGGTTGGCCACTCTTAAATAAGAACAAAATCAACTTCAATAATCTCAAACCTTCCAAAATCATCATCTATACAAGGAACAATTTATTTGTGAGTGTAAAAGAAGATCCTTTCACGAATACGTTTAGCAAGAGGTACATCTCAAAACACTAATGTCCCGATGTCTGTATGTAATGCTTTGCAAGTGCTTGTAAGAATATGGAGTAGTTTCTTTTCCCTAAAATAGAAGGAAATATTACTATAACAAAGAAAAACATACTCATATGAATAATTAAGACATTTGACAATATGAAGCATTGAAAATAGTATAGAAATACTCATAATGGATTTGTTAAACGCGGGTCTTGCTATCAGAGGCGCGTTTAAACATCCATTCGGGTTCTTGGGAGTGGAAGGGGTCTGTTAAACAGAGGCCCTATACTTGATTTTCCCAAATTAACTCACTCACATAACAGTCTGTTCAATAATTTTACTACTCCAACTTACTAACCGAAAACTCGGACTTTGTCTGATTCATCTACTCACAGAATGTCGATTCATACACAGATTAAGACTTCCTCAGTGACCAACGCACAATACAAAGATGACCGTAACACAAACTTACAGTAATAAACTTAGCAGAACTGTGATTCAGTACTTAACTTAAGGTAAACATTACTGTAACTTAATCTTTACCGGACAGGTACAGATAATCAACAATACAGAAAGACACAGAATAACTCAGAGTTTTCTCAAACACACCACGAAAACTACACAGACTACATCAACCAGACAGACAGTCTGGCGACTCCTCTAGTCGTCACCGAAGCATCTTTTTTCATTGATTTATATAAAGGTTACAACATCTACGCAACGACCTTTTGGTTCGTGTGGAATAAAAAGAGTCAGACTTTACGATTGCCAATCCGGCGGCTTACACTGGCACGCACGGTGGACTTGAACCCGCAAGTATACAAGATTATTATGGCTCATCAACGATACCTTCTAAATACATAGTTCTTGCTAATCTAAATGTCCGGGTAATTTTCTTCTTTAATGACTCTAACATCTGCTTCAAAATTTCTGGTTCTACGAGTTGAGAATCTGTCCGTACGGAGCTTAGAGAAATAACTTGGCTCATTAAACTCTCTACCTGTGTCTGCAGAAAAGCTTCCTGTAAGTAAAATTCATTTGACAGAGCCACATCCCTGTTGACTTTCACATCTGCAATCTGCTTATCAACTCTGGATAGTCTTTCTTTTTGAGCATTTAGTTGGTTCTCTCTTCTATCCAACTCTTGATTCTGAAATTGAATTGTTTTGAAATAGGCATCTCTTTCTCTTCTTATCTCTGGTATCTCCTTCTATAGTTGAGCGACCAACAACATCTGACTCCTAAGAGCAGCATTTGATTCAAATAAATTTGAATTTGCAAACTCTAGCTGCATACTTGTTTGCTTTAGTAAAGCTGCCATTTCCTGCCCTTTCTGTACTACTTCATCCAATTGATCTCGAGTTTGCTTTAACAAATCACCCAGTGCAATGCGGGCATCTTCTTTATCTTGGACTAACAGCTTCAGCTGGACAAGTTCTACTTCAGTAACACTTAATAACTCATCTTTTTCTCGAACTTCAGCCATTGCTGCATCTCGTTGACTAGTACGGTTTCCTGTTCGGCAAGTCTGGCTTGTAACTCCTTAATTTGTTTGTTTAACGCTTGATTTTTTGCTTTGAATGCATCTAGTTCTTCCTGAAGTGGGCTAATGTCTACTTCTAAGACATCAACTTTATGCTGGAAATCATCTCTGATATTATCAGTTACCTCTTTTATTTGTTCTGGTAGTTGCTGTGATAATTGGATCAACATTTGACCCATGGATGCTAGTTCATTAAATACAGGGAGCGAAGGAAAGAGAAGGGAAGGACGTGGTTGAGATGAAGAAGTGGTTAGGAGCTTATGGGAATTTGGTGGAGAATAGTTCGGTGAAGAAGATGAGGAATCAGGTGCGTTCGGTACAATGGGTGGAATGGGAATATGGGGTTTAATTGGAGGCACAGGTGGAGGAGTGAGAAGAACAGTGTTAGTTTCTAATACCTTTTCGGTGGTTTGTTGCGTAGTGTCCTCAGGGTTGGCAACTGCAGACTCCACTGCTTTAATCAGTTCTTCAAAAATTTCTTTAATAATAGGTTGCCCATCTTCTTGCTTTTCCTGTCCGGATTGTTGTTGGGATTCTTCTTTAGAGGAGCTGGCTGCAGAATCAGCGGTATCATCATGCTCTTGCTGCTGATTTGGAGAAGACTGCGCTGATGAATCCTCATGCATTGATGTTGCTGTGTCATGGAAAGTCTCTTCTTCATGTTCTTCTTCTTGATTGTTGTCTGCTTCTTTACCTACGGCCGAACCATGTACTTGACTGTCAGATGAACAGATTCTGATGCATTTTTGGCAGAGGAGCTGGAATATTTCTTCGTCATCTTCTTCATCATCTTCCAAGATTTGCGTTGATTCTTCATGATAGAGAATTGGACCTCTGGGTGGTGGTTGTGCTGCTTGTATGGCCGGAAACAGGAAACTTAGAATGTGGGGGAGACGGGAACGCAGCATATCTCCTTTGTTGACCTGTTTAATTACCAAAACCCATTCTCTATGGATGCGGCGGAAATAGTACGAGGCAAAGTTAACAGGCTCTCTAGCAGCCATATCTATTGCTGAGTACAAAGGGCGAGATATGCCATATGTACGTTTCTGCAAATTTAGTATTGCTAGTAAAAATTGCAAGGCTCTTCTCTCAGGTTCAGGGCGAGAAAGGATTGCATATTCATTAGAAGAATGTCTAGGGAATAACTGGATCATTGTGGCTATCGGTAAACTAGGACCATTTTCTCGACCCCTCGGAGAAAGTCGGAATGCATCAGCAAAGGTCTGTAGAGTTATTACTACCCGAGATGGTAATGAGGTTATTGGCCAACTCTGCTCCGTAGCAGGTGGGCAGCGATGGCGGCAACGATTTGGGCGTAGAACGGGTGACAATCCACTGAATGCCATGGCAATTCAGTGAAATTAGCCAACCCATGGACACACAGGAACTCACCCACATCAACAGGGAGTCCGTCACGGAACGCAGCAAAGTTTGCTAACACTTCCATGATGCACATACGAATAACAAGCACAAGAACACAATTGCACAGGGTATACAGAGAGCAAAAGCACGCAAAACACACAGTCACAATAGTGCTTAACAATGGAATGAAAAAGGTTAAGTAGATTCTTGGTAGCGGGAAGCAATTGAAATTGTTAATCATCGCGCAATGTTGAGATGATAACCTCATAACTTCGGTGTGCATGCATGAGCAGAACGATAATGCAGTGCGGCTGTTGATCATAATTAGGTATCAAAACGAGGATATTACAGACTTATTTTATTAATCACGCAAAACTAAAAAGGAAAAGAAAAGAAAAAAGAAAGAAAAAAATACGCGGGTAACCGCAAAACACTTCAGTGCGAATCAGGCGCTTGATGATACGGCCGCAACTTTGAACCATTTATCACTTTCGGAAGAGGAATTCCAGTCAAAGTAGTCAACCAAAAAGTTACTGGGCCCACTTGTTCAGTAATCCGGTAAGGACCAAACCATCGTAACTTGAATTTTCCAGCAAAACAATTTGATTTTGCATTATAAAACAACACAAGTTGTCCTACCGTAAAAACTGGAGTTTTAAGATATCGATCATGTGTACGAGCTTGCCTCAACTGCACATCTTGAAGAGTCAGAAAACCTTCCCAGCGATGCTCATCTAGTTCTCTGAGTGTGTCCAACCGAAATGACAAAGAATCTTCAGGTAACAATTTCTGAGATGGCCACACGTAAGCTTGGTACTACAAGCTCCATTGGTGCAATTGCCTCCATTCCATATGCAAGTTTGAAAGGAGTCAGTCCGGTGGCAACTTTGTAAGTAGTCCGATATGCCTATAATACTGCAGGTAGTAATTGATCCCATCTTTCTAGTGATTTGATAATCAATTTACGAAGCATACTTAGCAAGGTCTTGTTTGTACTTTCAGCCAAGCCATTAGCACGAGGATATACGGTGAACTGAATTTGTGTAGAATCTGAAAAGAGTGTGTGAGAACTTTCATTAAATTGTTAACAAAATGTGTGCCTTGATCTGTCACAATTTCCAAAGGTAATCCAAATCGTGGAATACGTCTTTCATTAAACATTTTGCTACCGAAATAGCTGTAGTAGACCGTAAAGCCCAAGCTTCTGCCCACCTGGTAGCATAATCTGTACATGTCAGAATATAACAATTATTACTGAGTATTGCTGGAGGTATGATTGGTCCAATAAAATCAAGACCCCATTTCTGAAAAGGTTCTAAAGCTAAGACGGGCTGCAGAGGAAAGAAATGGCATTGTAAAGGCTGTCCAGACCGTTGACAATTGTCACACTGTTTGACAAACTGAGATACATCTTTGTACATGGTAGGCCACCAAAGCCCACTTTGCAGAATTTTTCAGTGCGTTAAATTTGCTGCAAAATGTCCACCGGAAGGTATGGAATGTGCCAGAGCGATAACTGAGTTTACTTCATGTGGAGGAATACAACGAAGTAAGACTCCAGTGTGATCCATATAATACAATTCTCCAGCAATCAACCGGAATCTGCGACTGTAAACTGCAATTTTCCTATGCATTGCAGGAGAAGTCTGAGCAGGAAGACATCCATCAGTAAGAAAGGCTAATAACTGATCATAGTAATTAGATGTCACAGGAGGTTTTGCAGATTCATCATTAGTTGGGTCAGTAACATAAATTGCAGGTGTGGTGTCATCAACACCGACCGGAGCTTCATCGGAATCCAACCGAGAAAGGAAATCTGCTAATGCATGTGCAATTCCGAGTCGATGAATTACTTTGTAATCAAATTCTTGTAAAAGTAGAACCCAACGGGCTAAACGACCACCTAAATGCTGCTGCTGAACCAGATATACTAGTGCAGCATGATCTACATGAAAGACGAATTTTCGGCCTAACAAATAATGCCGAAATTTCTTTACAGAATATACTAAACCAAGGCATTCTCTTTCAGTTACAGAATAATTCTTTTCAGCAGGAGCAAACCTTCTACTTGCATAATAAACAGGCCGAAACCACTTATCACTTTGTTGCATTAAGACACTCTCAATGGCGATATCTGATGCGTCTACAAAAACATGAAATGGACCTTCCCAATCAGGAGGTTGTAGAATTGGAACCTGCGTTAAGAAGTGTTTTAGACGATCAAATGATGTTTGACATTCCTGAGTCCAAACAAATTGTCGAGGAGTACTGGTTATTAATCTATTGAGGGGTATTGCCAAATGAGCAAGCCACCGTAAATGTCGACCATGCCATCTGACTTGACCCATGAATCTCATCACTTCTTTTGGTGTAGTAGGTACAGGTGCTTCTAACACAACTGCAATTTTATCTGGATCAACTTGTATGCCTTGTGCAGACACAATATGGCCCAACAACTTACCACATGAAACCGCAAACACAGACTTGTTTGGATTCAGGCAGAGTATGTATTCACGACACTTCTCAAAGCAACACCGTAAATGATACAGGTGTGCTACCATCTTACAAACTAAAGAGAAATCATCTAGATATACTTGCATGAAAGAAGTAAGATATGGGGAGAAGATTTCCTGCATACATCGTTGAAAAGTACTAGGAGCATTTCTTAATCCAAACCACATAACTGTACAAGCAAAAACACCCCAATTGGTAATGAACACTATTTTTGGTATATCTTCCTCAGCCATTCGAACCTGGTTATAACCACTATATCCATCAAGAAATGAATACATTTCATGCCCAACCACTCTATCCAACATTGTATCAAGAAATGGAAGTGGAAATGGATCAGGTACGGTGGCTGCATTCAATTTCCTGTAATCGACACATATTCAGAGCTGCTTGTTTTTCTTTGGTACAATTACAATCGGCGAGATCCATTCAGCATGTTCGACTGGAACAATGAATCTGACTTTTAATAACCTATCAAGCTCTGCCTTTACCTGTGCTGCATAGTTAGGATTCATACGGTAGCTGGGTTGTTTAATCGGCTTTGCTTCAAGTTTGAGTACGACCCTATGCTGATAGAGACGAGGGTCTAGACCTTTCATATCACGATAATCCCATGCAAAAACATTAGAGAACTCACGAAGAAGCTGGATCAAATCTGCTTGAAACACTTCAGACAACCCTTCCTTTATCTTGACAGGTCACAGATTTACTTCATCTCCTAAATTATAAGTGATCAACTGATCTTCAGGGACATAGAATTGACGAGGTTTTCCTGAATCATCAACTAATTGTAAAAGTTTTTGTATAGCAGCTTCATCTTTAACAACAGTATCTTCTGTCTCTACTTGATCGCTCACAGGCACCACCGTACAAACAGTCGGATTCCAGTTATCTACAACAGATTGTAGATCAACAGTCCCTAAGGAGATTAAATCTATGTTATTCTTCAAAAATTCTTCTTCTTCGTCATCGGATAAACCATCTAACATGTGAACTGGTTCTACCACATAAGGTCTAGCATGTAGTTCACAGGGCTGAATAGCATCTAATTTTACAACATATTTTCAGTTATTGTCTTTGAAAGTGAGTTCCTGTGTGGACCAATCCTGTATAACCTTAGCTTGTTTCAACCAAGGACGGCCAAAAAGAAGATTATAATCAAGCTAGATTCCAGAAGTTCTAAAACTACGAAAGTCATCTTAAAAGTTGTCCCATGCAAAGTGATTGGGACATTCCGTACAAGTCCTACTGGGTGGACTCTGGATTGGTCGGCCATTCTAACAAAAAGCTGGACAGGCTCAATTTCGGTCCATCCTAACTTTTTACAAAGTGCTGCAGTAGCTATCTTTACACCGGAACCACCATCAATTAATACTTGAGTAATTTTATGATTTTTGTAACATACCGTAATTAAAGGAACCGAATGATCCACCGTAGAGTTAGTTTCCGGTTGTACTGTCGCTGTTGCTGGAATGCAGGAAGACGCAGATCTGAACTGCTGCTTGAATTGTTACCGAACTCTTGGTACTAATGCAAGTAATTGTCCAAGAGGAAGAGTAATGGATGCTTTAGATAAAATTTCCCATGCCTGCTCTGCTTGGCTTGTACCTTTTACTGATTCTGAAGACGACGCATTAGTTACTGGGATTGACTCTTGCTTTTGTGTGGTTTCCTTTGGCAGCAGAACTTGTGTCACCGGAATTGGATCTGAGAACACTGGAGGTTCTATGGTGGTCCACTGACTAGCTTTTTCATACATTCTTTGTTGCTCACGAATACCTGGTTCAAATACTTCAGCTGCTGGTTGCAGTGGCTTACCGGATCGGGTCTAAACTACTACAGCTTGTGTCTCTAATGGTGTGATATGAACCATATTTGTCATTGGGTTCTGATGCTCTTTTTTCCTCTGATCATATTCAGCTGCATCTTTACAGAATCTTCTGATGTGACCAAACTCACCGCAAAAATGACAACGAGGTGGTGGCAAGGCATTACCTTCTTGTGATGTTCCTGTCTGCCAGCGATTTCCATTATAGTTGGTATTCCTCTGTCCTCTATAATTTCTGTATCCTTGTTGTTGATTACTTCTCATTTGAGGTGGTACATAGTGGGTAGCAAGCTGTCCTAGTTCTTGTATAATTGCATTTACTGTTGTTGTTCCCTGCACTTTGGCGTTATAAGCACAGTTTTCGGTGGAATGTCCGGTTGTATTGCAGATAGCACAATACATTTGATTAAGTGCACAAGTGGCACTGGTATGCCCTGAATTCTTGCACGTGGTGCAGTACATCTGTCTAGCCGGATCTTCTGCAACATTTTTACTAGCTTTTAACCATTCCAGGTCTTCGATAAAACCTCCAACCTTATTCTCGAGCTACAAAGCCATTGCAATAACCGCATCTAGCGTCATAGCTCCCACACAGCGGATGATCATAATGTGTCGGAGCTGCGGAGTTAAACCATTAATAAACCACTGCGTGATGACATCGGCCAGTAGATTAGCATGTGCCGGAGGTAGTTGTCTCAAATGAGTTCTGAATAGGATGGCATATTCCTGCACTGTTTGATTCAACTTCTGTCTATTGTTCTGCAGGTAATCAAAAATCTCGGTGGGGTTCTTCTTTAGCCAAAATCTCTGCAGACACGCATCTCTTACTGCTTCATAGGTGCTGAAATGGTTGATATCATATTTTGTAAGCCAGCGGGCTGCTTCATTAACTAAGGTTGACTGGAATACTATGGCCTTGTATGCCGGATCGGGTGGATGATTAAGTACTGCATAACTAATTTCAAAGGTTCGTACATGAGCATCAGGATCATCACCTGGAAATCCACCGAATTTTGTGTAAGTAACTACTATTGGAACCGGACGAGGTGGAAGTAGTTGTTGTTGCTGCTGTTGTTGTTGTTGTTGTTGTTGTTGTTTCCCACTCATGGTTGCTGTTGTATTGTTACTATCTCCTGAGTTCCAAGGTTGAATTTCTTGACCGTCGGAATCTTTATCGTGAGCCTGTGCACTCTCCGGCTTGATAATATCATTCAATCTCGTTCGGATTTCAGCTTCGAATAAGCTACCTTCCTCCTTGATATCAAATGTAGGGAAGCTTACTCTGAATAGTGGTGATCGAAATGAAGATTCACCAGGAAATGGTAAACTGTCACCGGGAGACTGTGAACTCTCTGGAACTGGGACCGAAATATCATCGGAATTTGTCAAAATTTCACCAAAATAAGGTATTTTTTCACCTTCATTGATTTCTTTGGCCAACATGCTTCTATCCTCAAAAAAATTCGAATCTTGACTAGATGGTGTTAAGTTAACTGCATACTGCATTCTAGTAGACTCTGGAGTTACTATATCTTCGACATACTGTGCCGAAATTGCACCGGAATCTGCCGAAATTGCAGTACGTTCCA
Organism: Ceratopteris richardii; assembly: GCA_020310875.1. Classification (NCBI taxonomy): domain Eukaryota; kingdom Viridiplantae; phylum Streptophyta; class Polypodiopsida; order Polypodiales; family Pteridaceae; genus Ceratopteris; species Ceratopteris richardii. Next base: position 178,408,398 of record CM035415.1, on the reverse strand, counting down.
CCGGAATGCTACCGGAATCACTACTAATGTTCTTCACTTCCTTGACAACTGGGTTAAACTTATCTGCGCTTCTAGCTCCTGGGGGCATCCTTAGCAAATTAGGTATCGCCCAAGACTGTTGGTTTCTCCTATACTTCGGGTACGTATCACCGGAACGAGTAACTGGCATATATCACGTTTGCAATACTTTGCATACTACTCTTCCTTACTGTCGATTCACAATCTATGACCACTTTCTCACAATCAATTTACAACGCTCTGGTGCCACTTTCCCACAACTATATTGCATCACTCTGGTGGCACATTCCCACAGACGGTGCCAACGCGGGTCTTGCCATCAAAGACGCGTTTAAACACCTATTCGGGTTCTTGGGAGTGGAAGGGGTCAGTTAAACAGAGGCCCTATACTTGATTTTCCCAAATCAACTCACTCACATAACAATCTGCTCAATAATTTTACTAATCCAACTTACTAACCGAAAACTCGGACTTTGTCTGATTCATCTACTCACAGAATGTCGATTCATACACAGATTAAGACTTCCTCAGTGACCAACGCACAATACAAAGATGACCGTAACACAAACTTACAGTAACTTAGCGGAACCGTGATTCAGTACTTAACTTAAGGTAAACATTACTGTAACTTAATCTTTACCAGATAGGTACAGATAATCAACAATACAGAAAGACACAGAATAACTCAGAGTTTTCTCAAACACACCACGAAAACTACACAGACTACATCAACCAGACAGACAGTCTGGCGACTTCTCTGGTTGTCACCGAAGCATCTTTTTTCATTGATTATATAAAGGTTACAACATCTACGCAACGACCTTTCAGTTCGTGCGGAATAAAAAGAGTCAGACTTTACAATTGCCAATCCGGCGGCTTACAGATTGGATATGTAGTTCTATTAGAGTTTTCCAACTTCATGGTTGACATTGTGAAGACATGTTATACAATAGCAACCATCCCACCATGTGTTTGCTGCTCAAATTGAAAGCTTACCCTTCTAATGAAGATCCAAATTTCTAGGATCTTGAACAAGATGAGGATGAAAATCAAGGTGGTTGCATATACACCCATGCACCTTTGCAAAAGTTTTGTGGTAGCCATCTTCCTTCCATTGTTTTTATGTTGTGGCATGTCATTCTATGAACGTCTTTTGGTCGCCTATATGCTATGGCGGTATCCATGAGAGTCCAAGTTGTTGCCATTGTTTACAAAAGTTGGATGAGAAAGGTGGGAGGAGAAATAGATCCTTTTTTGTATGATAAGGAGGGAATAGATGTGAAAAATATGAATTTTTGGGTTTTGTATATGAAAATCGGAGTTTGGGGAGCGAAAAGAGGGTTTCTTGAGTTATTTTGAGAAAAACCACTTTTTTTAGCTCTAATCATGTACTCAATTTTGAATTAGAAGTGAAAAATATCACTTTTCACCCTGAAAAGTGATAGGGGGTCATTTAATGGTATTATCATGGCAGCATCCCGACTTCCTAGCATCCACACATGTCCTCCATGTCTCTTCATATGTCCTCCATGTCTCTTCACATGCTCTTCACTTGCCTTGTGACTTTGTCTCTTCATTGGAGTGGCTTTTGGTGGTCCAATGCCTCCTTTTGGATAAGGTTGCACCTTCAACTTTATTCTTTGACTTTCCTAAGGTTCAAAAGCCTTCAAATGGAGTTATAGCTTGCCCTAGAAATGCATATCTTTTATAACTCCCCCTCAAGCTCAAGTTTCTTTTGCATTTGAAGTTGGTTCCTTGAGTTGTATGGCTTGCTTCAGCTTAGTAAGCTTTCCAACATCCAAGAACTTTGTTAGTAGATCAGCTACCTGGTCCTTTGTACTTACATAATGAATATCCACTTCCTTTTCAAGCACCTTCTCCCTTATGAAATGATAGTGGACTTCGGCGTGTTTGCTCCTTGCATGAATCATAGGATTGTTTGCAAGATAGATGCTTGAAATATTATCTCCAAACAAAGGAACTGATCCAGCCTGCACATTCAAGTCTTTCATTAGCTTTTTCATCCACATTATCTCACAAGTAGCTTGGGCAAGGCTCTATATTCAGCTTCGGTTGAAGATAAACCAATTGTGGGTTGCTTCTTTGAACTCCATGATACATAATTGTTTCCTAGCATGATCACATAACATGTGGTGCTTCTTCTATCATCTTTGGAGCCGGCCCAATCAGCATCCACATATCCTTTGAGCTCTAATGATCCTCCATAAGCATAGAAAAGTCCTTGATTTATTGTACCTTTGATGTACCTGAGTATCCTCTTTGCTACATTCAAATGATCATTAGTAGGAGCATGCATATATTGAGAAAGAACTCCTACACTAAATGCCAAATTAGGTCTAGTTATGGTTCCATATATAAGTGATCCTATTAGGCTCCTATAGGTATGAATGTCCTCAAGTTCTTCTCCTTGTGTGGAGCTAAGTTTGGTGTTTACATCCATTGGTTGCTTTAGTGGTTTGCATCCACTCATTCCAAACCTGTACAATACATCCAACAAATATTTTCTTTGCATCAAGTAGAGACGATCATTTTTGTAGATAACCCCAATGCCCAAGAAGTATTTGAGGATTCCAAGATCTGATATCTTGAATTCCTTCCCAAGCTTTGCCTTAATTTCTTTGATACCTGCATCATTATCACCTGTTATGATAAGATCATCAACATATATGCATATGTATATAGATTCTCCATCAACCCTTTTGATGTAGAGGGAAGGATCTAAATCACTTGCAACATAACCACACTTCATTAGGTACTCAACCAATCTCTGATTCCATGCTCTAGGTGCTTGCTTGAGTCCATACAAAGACTTCTTTGGTTTACATACAAAATCATGCTTCTTTTCATCTTCATAACCTATGGGTTGATACATATAAACCACTTCTTCCAAATTTCCATTAAGAAAAGCATTTTTAATGTCTAATTGATACATTCTCCATCTTTTAGAAGCTGTCACTGAAATCAAAGTGTGTATTCTTATTTGCAATAGGACTAGAAGTTTCTTCATAATCAAGCCCATATGTTTGTGTGTAGCCCTTAGCTACTAACCTTGCTTTGTACCTTGCTAAAGATCCATCTAAATTCCTTTTGACTTTGTACACCCACTTGTTTGTGACTACCCTCATGCCTTCTTCTTTAGGTACCAATTCCCAAGTTTGGTTTTCCTTGAGAGCTTGAATCTCCTCATCCATAACATCTCTCCATTCCTTGTGTTGGCTAGCTTCCTCATAGCTTGACATTTCCTTTTCTTTGATAACCTATGTCATATAAGCATAATGCTTTGCAATAAAGGTATCATAAGTGAGCTTTTGAAAAGGATGCTTTACCCTTTTTGACCTCCTTTCACTACCTGTGATTGGATATTTCTTCAATGTCCGTTTCTTTTGCACTTCAGGACTTACAACTTCTTCAAGTTCATCTTCATCTTCACTTGAATGAAAATCTCTTACCAAGTTACCTCCATTACCTCTATTGTGGATACATTCTGATATATGCCCTATCTCCTTTTGCTTGCCCTTCCATGATGATGAGCTTTGTGAAGGACTTGGCATACTTGGTCCACTCAATGTAGTGCTAACTTGCACTTGCTCTTCATGTACCTGATCTGCATGTACAAAGTCTTCTTCCTGCAAATCATTCACACCTCCATACCAAGGTTTTAACTCATCAAACACAACATCCCTTGACACTCTAAGATTTTTTGTGGTCGGATTATAACACCTGTACCCCTTTTGCTCATTTGAGTATCCAACAAACATGCTTTTTTCAGCCCTAGCATCAAGTTTACCTTCTCTAACTTCCTATGGGATATGAACATAGCATATGCAACCAAAAATCCTTAAATGAGACAAATCTGGTTTCCTTTGATAGTATACCTCATCTAGAGTAAGTTCATGAACTCTTGAAGTTGGTATCCTATTCATAATATATGTTGCTATGGTTGCTGCATCAGCCCAATATGAGAAAGGTACATTCATCTCATTCAACATGCATCTAGCTACCTTTGAAATTTGTCTCTAAGTTTGAAGAGCCAATTGATGTTAAAGCCCCAACCCCGTAGTCCATAGGATTTAGGTCCATCGTGCATGCCAAGTGTTAGGCCACTAGATGGACACTTAATTTGTAAAACATATATTTAGTATACCAGAGCATGGAATCTAATTCAAGGGATGTAACCCTTGCGAATCATTGTAACTCTTTGATTCATCTAATATGACGTACCTACTTGACCAGAGATACTATGAGTGGTGCTTCAGGCATGAGGGAAATTTATATCATCATTAGGAAAAAAAGAATCTAGCATTGACCTTTTGGATTAAGGAGTGATTAGTGATGGACCAATTAGAAGAGGGTGGTGGCCATAGTCTAAACCCTATAAATTACATGTTGAAGGGGTAAGAGGGGACAAGATTCCCCTAGGTTTAGGGTTGTTCTTTAGAGAGAGAAGAAATATCGTAATCAGGTTGGGCCCAAAAATTCAAAATTTGTTAAAATTTATAGCTCCATTGTATATCTCTCCTACCCTTTCCAAAGGGTGCTCCATTTCTATAGCAGCCTATTAGGACTTCAATTTCTCTTTGTAGGAAGCTCCATTCTGAGAGTTCTTGTACTTTCTAGAAAAAGCAAGGATTCTAGTTCAAAAAGAACTTTGGCAAAAATCTTCTTGTGCTATGAGATATTGCTATCTCTTTGTATGTTGTTCTATCTCGAAACTTGCTAGGAAAACTGGGCTGTCTTGTGTGACTCAGTTGATAGGTCTACAAGTGTCCAAATCCAGTGATTGATAGCTCATTGGAAAGCTCTTACTATCTAGTTTTTGTGGCTAAAATGGTTTTTGGATTGCATTCGGGAAGTGTGAGATATACCGATTTTAGTGAGTACTGGTGTGAGGGCAGATAAGTCTTGGGAAGGGTCCAAGCTTCACATTGTGCATTTGGAGGAGAAATCTTCCAACACATAACCCTTTGCAATAAGCCTAACCTTATACTTGTCAACTATACCATCATGATTACACTTCAGCTTGTATACCCACTTAGTACCAATGGACTTCTTGCCAGGAGGCAAGTCACATAAAGACCAAGTACCGTTCTTCGTTATAGCATCTCTAGCTCAAGCGTAAGAACCACCTCCTTTACTTGTCAATCTGCGGAGACGTGAGGACCGGTATGAAGACCACGAGCAAGTGAAGGCACAAGTGCGTGAGTGAAAGCACACAAACATGCACACACATACACACACACGCGCACACGGTAAGATCAAAGAGAGGAACAATGGAAAGCTCAGATTGCAAAAGAGTTCTCTTACTAAAGTTCTATTCTCTAACAAGCTAACCCCAAAAATGAGCTCTCTAGCTCTTTTTATAGTTTTTTGACTAGTTTTGGCCCTGTCCAGACCTAGTGTCCGGCCTAGTTAAAAATTAGGTTCCAGGGCTTATTTGAGGGCTCAAACGAAGTCTAAAAATTATGAAAATTGGTACGATGGTACTTCTAATACTCCTCAAGCTCGAGGACTCCTCGGCTTGAACAAAATGGAGTTACTAAAAATAGATAATGGTATTTACAATGGTTTTTAGTGATGAAAATCACTATTTTTGTAGGGGATTCTTCTGGAAATTTGACATACACTTCTTGGAGCTCCCTACTTGCTCCCTTTCCTTGTGTGTCCACCTTTTGATGTGCTTCCATGATTTGTCCTTGACTTTGAGCTTCAACACTCCCCCCCCTCTCGAGTCTGTCGTCCCTGACAGACCCTTGTTGGAAGGGCTGTTCCATGTAGTGCTTTGAGAGGTGGTGTCCATCCGTTGGATGAGCTGGTTCCTTGGATTCCAGCAAATTTGTGTCGTTGTGAGCTTTCAAAACTGCAAGTTGCTCAAAAGAGGTTGTCAAGAGTGATTTGGAGCAACTACTGGCTTCAATTTGCTTCAGAGATATGGATGTTGTTCCCATGACGTCCGCTAGCTCTCTCAAAGATGATGTTGAGAGCAGTCATGCCAACTACTCATAACCCATAATGAATGATGGGTAAGTGTGTTCGTGCCTGGGTTGAAAAAAGTATGTGCCTTGTGCATGGCCTTGTAATGTAGCCCTATGCATGCTTACTTGGAAAATGCATTGGAAGAAGTATGGTGCAAAAATTGCGGTTCTTGAGCTAAGTGCTCAAGGGTATGCTGACGAAGAGGTGTCCTAAACTATCATGGTTATGGTGTTTCCAGAGTAAAGATACTTACCATGGAGAAGGTTGATGGATGTTTGTCTCTTCGTGTTGTACACTCGGCCTTTGGGCTGGAACCTTGTTGATGAATGTCCATGTTGATTGTCCATTGATGAGATCTTTTGAGTGGTGGATCCCCTCTCCTCTTTTCAAAGCAACATTTGTCACTAACAATGTGCATTTCTGAGCTTGGGCTCATGCACGTTCACTTCCCTATATTGACACTCAGAGGAATATTGGACATGTGCCGGTTTCTAAGAGATTACCATGCTGATTGACATAGACCATTCACCAGTGCTACTGTTCCATACTGGTTCAGGAAATATTGAGAATTGAATTGCTTTATATTCCTTGGCAAGCAACATCGGGTAACTACACCAAGCTGAGTTTCACATATTCTCTTTAGCTCACCATATGCAGGAGTCTTCTCTTCCAGAACTACCTTTTGCAGATATCTCCTTGGCTGCTCTGGTACATGAAGTAGTTAAGCATCACTCAAGTTGCGGACCTTCAAGCTCTTCATTCCTACCATGGTAAGAGAAAATCATAGTTGTAGATGCCATGTTCATGCCAAATGCTTGTCATCTACCAGATAAGGCAGCAATAATCTCACTGCTGGCCGAGACACACTTCTATCCAAATTGATAAATGCCTAGTAATCAACAGTTCCACCTTCAACTAAGCATGACTCATTCATGTTTCATAAGCCAAACCTGGGAACAAGCTCTCTCCCGCTTTTCTTTCTCCCCTTTTTTTTTTTTTTTTTTGAGGAACAGGATATCACAAAACAAGAACACAAAAGTTAGTATCAATAGAAATATTTGACATTTGTCACTGTGCTCTTGTGCGTGGGATTCTCAAGTGTGTCTATGCACGGCCGTGTAATGTGGCCCTATATTAATGCACACTTTGGAAATGCATGACCTGAATGGTGCAAAAGACAGGGTTGTGCAAGGAGCACATGGTTGTTGCTCGTTCGAGGCTTTCGATGTTATTTGCGGAGGTTGATGCCGACCTTGGTGGAGGTATCCATTGAGTCTCGAACTGATGTAATCCTCCTTATTGGAGTCCATTTTAGAACATCATTTGGCAGTGTAGAGGTCACTTCAGGCGTCTTTTTCTTTGGATGCTTTCTGAACTGTGGTATCCAGTGTGGTTGACGCTTTGGTTCGGTGGAGGCTACTTGCACTTTTGGCTTCCAAACCCATATCCTTTTTGCATGTCTTCCTACTAATGTTGAAGAGCTGATTTGATCTTCCTTTGGTCTCTGTACGTGGTTCTTACCTTTTTCTCTTTTTGGCTTCTTTGTTGAAACCTTTTGCATGTGGGCGAACAAAGGTTGTTGTGGATGTAGGAGCTTCTTAGGTACCCACATCTGTAATTGCCCTTGTTGAGCTACAGCTAACTTCTTAGGCACCCAAACTTGTTGGATACCTTGTGATTGAGCTTGTCTGAGCTGCTTCCTTCGTCTTCTGGCCTGGTTGGTTTGCATGGATGGGATTTGTGGGGGCAAGGCTGGTGGTTGCTCTCCTTTGCGTACCCATATCTGCTTCATGCTCGGAACTGCTTTTTTATCGAATGGTGTCTTTCTATTTGATGTAGCAGTTGTCGTGAACGGTTGTGTTTGCTTGTGTGGTGGACTCACTACTGTGGCTACTTGATTCTTTGGAGAAGAAGAAAGATCCACCCGCCTTCGAACCTGGTCTTCCACGATTGACTCCTTCTGCATCATAGAGCTTTTGACACATACAACATCTTCTTCCATATGATTAGTCTTGGAGGAACTAAGAGAGTGTGTGGTGCCATGATTTAGGAGCATGCAGTTCTCTAATTCTAATGTAATGCATTGTTCATGTACCCAAACTTGAAGAATTTGACTTCTTAGGTTTAAGTTAACTACATGGTCATAGATCCAATCTTGACGCAAGACAAGTGGTTCTGTAAGGTTCTCATCTTGACATACTAGCGCTTTGACTTTCATTGGAACATCTTGAAGGTAGATGGGAAGTTCCACCTCGCCCAAACAAGGGGTTTCCACACCTCCCAATCCTATGAGATAAGCTTCTATGGGATTGATGTTCAACTGCAAGTTTTGGCAGTAGGAAAGTCTAACTGCACTACTTGCTGCACCTGAGTCAATCAATGCTTTCACCGTCCTTGCACCCTTCCCTTGTCCTATCTCTATGGTCACAAAGGGTCTTCGGTCAATGACCTGAGAAGTCGCTATGCCTGACTTTTGACACATATCCATGTGATATTTTGGGGCTTTTGAGTTGACATCTAGGCCTAATCGCCTTAACTTATTTCGCCTAATACGCTCTCTGGCCTCTACCTGTGCTTCTTCTCTCAATCTTAACTCTTCTTTTCGCTGCTTAGCAGTGTTGAGTCTCATTAGCATATCCTCAGTAAGAGGTTCTTGATATAGCTTGACCCTACAGCCACTAATATAGTTTGGCAAGATATCTCCTTCTAGAGTGGCCAACTGAACTACACCACTAGTGGAAATTCTATTAATGATCATGGGTCCGTATCCTCTTTTTTCCAACTTACGGGCATGTTGTTTTAGTGTGTATACCAACACTAGATCTCCCTCTTTCAATCCCTTATCCTTGATGTGTGCATCAAAGTAAGCCTTTTGCCTCTTCTTTGCAGCGTAGATGCCTGCTGTCGCTCGTAGCCTCGTCTCACCCAAGCGTTCGAGATCAAAGATCCTAGAGGACAATTCATGCCCATTCCAGTCATACTCATGTGCTACTTTTAAGGCAGGGATTAAGAAATCTAATGGTAGCACAGCGTTCTGTCCGAAGACCATCTGAAATGGGGTGGCATTGAGTACCGTTTTGTAGGCAACTCGATAAGCCCAAACAGCATGATGAAGTTGTTTGTCCCAATCAGAGCGTTTATTATTTACCAGTTTCGTCAATACGTTACAGAGGATCTTATTGGTACTCTCGGCTTGTCCGTTGGCTTGTGGGTGATAGGGGGCAGATTTCTTATGTATCACCAAGAATTCTTGGAGAAGATTTTCAATGACTTCATTCAAGAAGTGTGTGCCTCTATCGCTCACCAACTCGATTGGTAGTCCATATCTCGTGAACACATTCTCGAATAAGAACTTAGCCGTAGTCTGAGCATCATTCTTTGTTGTGGCTTTGACTTCTACCCACTTTGTAAGGTAATCTATGGCTACAATGATGTACTCTGCATGGGAGTTTCTAGCTGGGGGGTTAATAGGACCTATGAAGTCTATGCCCCACTTCGAAAATGCACGTCCTCCCATCATTGGCCTCAAGGGCATCTCGTCTTTTCTAACTGGATATTGTGAACGTTGGCATGTGTCACATTTCTTCACATAGGTATGTGCATCCATATGAAGAGTGGGCCACCAAAGTCCTGAGAATAGAATGGTCTTGATCACTCGGTCAGGACCAAAATGTCCACCTGCAACACCGCTGTGTGCAGTTTCTAAGACTTTCAAATAATCTGATTCGTGAATGCACAGTCTTAAGTAACCATCTTTGCCTCTTCGGTATAGGTTGTCTCCTACTAGGGCATAGCCTTGAGCCTCTTGCTCCATGCTTCTTCTTCTTGCTAGACTAGCCTCTTTGGGTAATCTTCCCGATCTCATAAACTCTACCAATGGAGCACTCCATTCTGGAATTAATGACACTTGATAAAGGGTCGCATGCTCCACTGGGGGTCTCTCTCTGCACCTTGGACAATTCTTAATCCACTCATGTATTTCTTTGTCCATGCTAGGCCAATACACTCCTAAACGCTTTAGATTCTGCAATGTTCGTTGTTTAGAATAGTGATTTCCTAGCATTCCTTCATGGGCTTGTTGCAACCAACTACTATGTTCATCATCCTCCACACAACAAGCTAATACACCCTCAGTATCTTGTTTGTACATGCTTCCTGCTAATATGTGATATTTTTGTGATTTTACAATTTCTTCTTGTGATGTCTTCACATTCTTATTTGCAGGACCAAAGGTTAGGACTGGTACCAACTTATTTGCCCATTTAGGAACAACTTCTAAATTGAACAGATAAGCATCGGGTAATTCGTCAGACACTCCTTGTGGTGACTCTCCTGAAGTAATGCGAGAAAGGTGGTCTGCCCGAAGGTGGGTTCTACCTTTCCTGACAACAACTTCAAAGTCATATTCCATTAGTAAGAGGAACCATCTTACTAAGCGTCCAGTATTGCAAGGTTTATTGACAAAATATAACAAAGCTTGATGATCAGTGAAAAACTTGAACTTATTGGCCAATAAATAGTGTCTAAACTTCTTCACAGCATATACCATGCCTAAGCCCTCTCGCTCAGTTGTGGTATAGTTCCGTTCAGCTGCAGTGAGCTGTCTACTAGCATATGCGATGGGCAAATCTAAATTTCCTTCACTTGTGGGTTGTGCAAGCACACATCCTATGGCATGATTGGATGCATCCACATGGACATGGAATGGTTTATTCCAATCAGGAGTGGTCAGTATTGGTGCTGTGCACAAACGTTTCTTCAGTTCATTGAAAGAATTCTCGCATTCATCGTTCCACTCAAAATTAGACAACAAGGCATAAAGGGGTCTAGCTATGATCGCGTACATGTGGATAAACCTGCGGTAATATCCACAATGGCCCATAAAGGCTTGTACCTCTTTAACATTCCTTGGCCTTGGTAGCTCTGCTATGGCTCGTACCTTATCTTCATCTGTTGAGATTCCATTCTTAGAAACAATATGACCTAAGATTTTACCTTGACGCACCATAAACACACACTTTTCTGGGTTTAGACACACTCGATATTCTCTACACTTGTTGAAGATTTGTCTGAGCTCAGGGATGTGAACCCTTCTTTCTTGGGAATGAGCACATAAATCATCCACATACACTTCTAAGCTCTTTCGCAAGAACTCTTTGAAGACATGACACATGAGCCTTTGGAATGTTGCAAGTGCATTGGTGAGCCCAAATGGCATCACACAAAATGCAAAGATTCCCCACTCTGTAGCAAAAGCTGTTTTGTGTTGATCTTCTGGGGCAATGGCTACTTGATTGTAACCTGAAAATCCATCAAGGAAGCTATAAACTTCCTTGCCTGCAACACGCTCCAATAGGTGTTCTGTGATTGGAAGTGGATAACTATCTCTAATCGTGGCGGCATTAACTTTTTTAAGGTTAATACACACTCACAACTTCCCGTTCTTCTTGGGTACCACAACAATGGGGGACACCCATTCGGTATGCTCGATCTCATAGATGAATCCGGCTTCAATCAACCTATCAATTTCTTCTTTTATTTTGGCTGCATAGGTATCATTATATGTGTAGGGCTTCTGTTTGGTGGGCTTAGCATCAGCAGTCATGGGGATAGTATGAGAGCAAATTCTTGGATCTACCCCTTTCAAGTCTCTATAGTGCCATGCAAACACATCCCTATATTCCCTTAATAGAGCTATGAGCTCCATTTCTTCTCTTGCACTTAGGTCATCTCCTATATATGTGCATCTCTCTTCGTTCTCTTCAATGATCACTACGATCTTCTTGGTCTTTTCTTTATTATCATATGATTCTCCTATGATGGCCCCTCTCTTAGGCATTCGTACCAAAATTTTGCGGTTGTCAACTTCATATTTCTTGAAGTTTTCTGGTACTTCAAACAATGATTCCTCCTCTTCTTGTTTCACTACTTTTCTTTTCTTTTTCTTTTGACTACTCTCACTTCCATCCTTTGAGTTTACTGTTTTAATACTTGTGAGAGGTTCTTCTTCTTTCTGGGTGAACACTCCTATATCTTCTAGATAGTGCTGCTCTGAGTTAAAGCAACTATCCATCACAATAGACTCCAGATCATCGTCATTCTCTTCTTCTTCTATGACGTCACTAAGGTCACATTCTTCTAGCAAGGGTTGACACATGAACACTGAGATATCCTAACCCTCCTCATCACAGTGAGGTGTCCACTGTTCCTCATTGACAGCAATGTCCATGGTGGCTAAGATTTCTGGCCATCCATGAGGCTCAAACTCCTCATCTGGAAAGATAATCGGTGTGTAGGCTGGGTCTCTAACTGGTCTATCTCCTAGCGAAGTTCCTTCTTCTCTTGCCTTTAAACGTTTTTCCTCTTCCTTTGCGACCTTGCACATCCACAAATGAGTATCTTCATGCAGCCATGATGGATCAGGTGAACTTTCAGAATGCACAGAGATGGAATCTTCTTTCGCTTTGTGGATAGAATTCCACTGTAGGGGTGGTACATCTCTGAAGGTGTAATCCTTCAAATTGACTTTGGTGGTGACCCTAAGTGCTGTAAGTACAAGGAGTTAGTTCCCCAATCCTGTACTATTTGCAATTGTCGTAGGAAGGGTCTTCCTAGGATCATCTCATAGACATTATTTTTCTCAAAGTCACATATAGCAAATGTGTGCTCAAACTCTACACCACAAGTGGTTAGAGTGATCCCTTCTAGCAATCCTAGAGGTCTTTCAAAATGACCATCAGCCATTTGAAGCTTCATTCTAGTTGGTCTTAATGTGGGCTTGCCCCATTGCTTCCACAAGGAGGTGGTCGCAATAGCAACCCCAGCACCTGAATCTATGATTGCTTTGGTTGTGTAACCTTGGTAAGTGATTGGAAGATAAGTATTACCCTCCTCACCCTCACACATGTCCCCTATTTTGTCTAGAGGTATCTCTGGTACCCTTTGCTTAGAGCCTGTTTTTGGCGTATTGGAATCAAGTTCTGGAACCTGATCCTTCACATGATTCCAAAGCTCAGGTTTTGCTTTGAGCAGCTCTTCTACAGTAAGATGACACTGAACCTTAGTGTTCTTTACGACATCCGTGTTCCTTGGAACCACTGAGTCTTCATTTCTTACTAGTATTATGGGAGCTCTAATCTGGAGAGATTCAGATTCCCATGGGCCTGGAAATTGAGGCAGTTCTTCTAAGGTATTAGATTCAAAATCTAACCTTTCGTCTTCTTGTTGTTCTGCTTCATCTCCGTAAATAGATGGAATGTCTTGGGGAAATTGATCATGAAGATCATCAATCTCAGGAATAGGAGGGGAATTACCCTTCTCCTTGGCCCATTTCTCTTCTTGTATTTCCCGCAAGAACTCTTGAGAGTACTGTTGAATTGAAGGAGGTATTCTTGGATCCGTGGAATTAGGAACATAAGCTCCCATTGGTGGTGAGCTTCCTCTTTCAATAACTGGTTGAGCCTGTGGAGGTAAAGAAACTTGTGGTTTGTTTACCAACTGCTCTAATCGTTCTAGTAAGCCCTGGAAATGCAAATCCCCTTTGACAGAGTTTGTCTGATTGAACTTTTGACTAGTCTCAAGTATAGCTTCAGCTTGTTCTACCATTTTCATGCACATTTTCATCCGTTCAATCTCTAAGTCCGCTCTAGGGTAACTCTTGTCTAGGTTTGCAGCTGTAGGCCCTTCTTGAAGTCGAGCCTGGTAGGCCTTGAACATCATGTCCAAGCCTTCTGGGGTTGGATCTGCAAGAACCGACCCTGGTTGTGGTCTATTTACGATGGGTGGTGGGGTGGGATGAGGTGGAGTGGATGGAGTTTCGGTATGCGAGGGGCTTTGAGATGCAATGTCTTCTATTTTTGTTTTCGCTTCTTTTAAGCTTTCTTCTAGTTCTGATAACTTTTTATTCCACTTGCGATTGGCCTTCTCTCTGGTATCCTTCCATGTTCTTGTTTTCCTCTTACTAGGCTCTCCCGATTCACTCGACTCTGATTGTTCTACTGGTTTATCCTATTTTAAGGCTTGTGCTCTAGTGACAGCTTGTATAGGAGCCACATTGCTACTACTTGAACTTGAATCTGCCACTAAGCCTACCACATTAATGGGTGTAATCTTGGGTGCACTGGAGGGGTTTCTTTGACAATCTCTGGGGAGATGGTCTTTGCCACAATCAGGACAAAAAGCCTGTATTGTGATAGCCTGTCCTTGACTTGGAGATGGTGGGTGGGGACAGTCACGAATGAAATGATCACCTTGACATCTAAAACAAGATCCTCTAGGGGCTTGTGGTCTCATTTGTCTCAACTCGGGCCTAGGGTTAGGATTTGTGTACATGACATTGGAGTATTCTGGCTCCCAATTTTGCTCCATAGGTGGTGCCTCATATTGATACGAGTAAATCTCACTATGTTCAGGTGACTCTGTGTAATACGCATGTGGACTACCTTCATGGGAGTAGTCTGAACTATGAGCATGAGAATCATTATCTGGTATCAATGGGGTTAGGGGCACCAATGCTCTATTTGGATTTTCCTCTCCCACAACATATTTGACTGGAATCACGTTGGCTGGAGCTGGTGGTTGGTTTCCTAAGACAGGTTGTGGCCTATATGGTACCTGATATTGCTGTTGTGGTCTATAATATGGCTGTTGGTATTGGTTCTGATACCTACCTTGTGGGTAAGGTTGCTGATAATTCTGTCTAACAGCCTGTCTATTGTAGGGACAATCTTGAGCCGTGTGGTTTGTGTATTTTCTCTCAATAGTGCAATATGGAGCATTCCTTTCTCTAATGTTTTGGTTTTGCATTGGGCATACATTATCCATGTGGTCGCCTCCACAAGTATAACACCGATTCACTGGAGTGACTCTCTGTGTTTGTTTATTTTGGACTCCCAGCTTCTTGGCAACTTGCTCAGCTATCTCCTCTATTTCCGTGGAGATTTTTGAAGTATGACTAGTAGAACTATCCGAATCTTTGTAGAGTTTGGACAATCCTAACTCCTCACCCAAGTTATCTTCTATGTCAATGCATGTCCGCACGCACTCTTCTATGGATCTAGGCTCTTTCAAATATACATATGATCTTAACTTTGTGCTCAGTAAGCCATCTAAGAACAAAGCCACTTGTTTGGCTGGTGTGGGTAACTCGGGAGCAGGGCATCTTTCTAGGTACTGTCTGAACCTTCTACCTGCTAGTCACACTGTTTCTTGGGGTGTCTGCTTGAAACTGTGGATCAAGGATGATGTGTTATGCCTGATACCACTCTTGGAAAATTCTACAATGAATTCGTCTAGCAGTTGACCTATATCGTGATAGTTGCGACTACTCAATGGTTGAAACCAAGCCAAGGCAGTGCCCTTAAGAGTCAAACCAAATGCCTCGTATTGGGTGAATAAATCCTCAACCTGTTCAGCTCTTAACACTTGTTTGAACTCGGCCACATGATCATAAGGATCTCCTGACCCGTCAAAATAATTCTTCATTGCCTTGATCACTTGAGTGGGTCTAAGGGTTCTTGGGTGCTCTCGGGGTCTAGGCAATGGAAAATCATGTCCATCTCTTTTTTGCCTATGTGCTTGATGTCTCTCTCTTTCAGGTCTTTCATTTTCAAATCCTGATCTATTCCTGCCCACGGTGTGTGCAAAGCTTACCTCAGGTCTCTCTCTAGTTCTTTCTCTCTGGGAATCATGAGCGTGGGATGATCCTATTCCTTGGAGGCCATGGGAAACATTGGATCTTAGTGGGGGGAAAATCAATTCATTCTTCCAAGTATATGCATGTCTATCATGTTCTGTTACCAAGAAAATTTTCTCTGATGTGTTATCCAGGTAGACAACTTTGCCTGGTATCTCTGGATCCTTGAACTCGTAGATTGGCTAGGTTGATCTGGCTTGAATCTCCAAAAGGCTTCCTCTGTTTCTCTATTCAAAAATAGTTCTATGCTTTTGTTATCTTGAGGGATCCAGTCTGGAGTGATCACTCGGGTCAAAACTGACTTACCTCTAGGAGTCTGGGGTCCTTGTCCTACATTTCCTTGTTCTAAGTCTCCTATTTCATTCTCAGGAATGAAATTTCCAAACTCATCAGTCCTATCTGGTAGGTTGGTGACCACATACATGGTTCCTTCCTTATCAATGTATGAACCCTCTTCGAACTTGACCACCGGGTGTTCAAGTCCAAAGGATTGATCTGGATTTTTGAGTTGGACCACTGATCGCCTCAGACCATCCTCATAGATGCGAGCACCTAATTGGTTGGTCCGAATATATTCCAACTGTGTCTTATAGGGCCCTTCTGGTGTTTGTAGATGGGCAGTCCCTGAGCCACCTGCAGGTTTTCCCATACTAAAAGACATTTCTGAATCACTTGTGTCTGAACTTAGTAAAAGATGACCACTTAGTTGTTTTGCCCAAGACTTGGATGTATGGTTGACACTAGCCTCAGAAGATCTAATGCTTTGTTTATCCTTGCCTAAGTGTCTACCAGATCTTAGGTTCATAAGCTTTAGTCAAGAGTCCAAATTTTCCCCTCAGTATGGTTCAAAATTCTTTGGAGTCCCCTTGGTTCCTTAGTCCCACTTGAGGGTCAACTTCAAATTATCCTATCTCAAAATCAACGCGTTCCAACGAGCTATAGAGCTCAAAAAATGGACTTTGGATGAAAAAGTTATGCCAATTCAGGCTCCTGGGGGTCAAAACAGGCAAACAGGACCTTTGGAGAAAATCGCGATTTTGTGAACTTTCAGAGAATCGCGATTTTGTGAACTCAGAAAATCGCGATGTTGAGCACAAAATCGTGTTTCTGAAAATCGCGATTTTGATCACAAAATCGTGATTTTTTGATGAAAATCGCGATTTTGATCACAAAATCGTGTTTCTGAAAATCGTGTTTTTTGACAAGAAAATCGCGATTTTGAGCACACAATCGTGTTTTTGAAAATCGTGTTTTTTGACATGAAAATCGCGATGTTGATCACAAAATCATGTTTCTGAAAATCGCGATTTTGAGCACAGAATCGTGTTTTTTTTTTGCTGAAAATCGTATTTTCTCAGAATCGTGTTTTTGGCATGAAAATCGCGATTTTGAGCACAGTATCGTGTTTTAGAGAATCGTGTTTTTTGGCATGAAAATCGCGATTTTGAGCACAGAATCGTGTTTTAGAGAATCGTGTTTTAGAGAATCGTGTTTTTTGGCATGAAAATCGCGATTTTGAGCACAGAATCGTGTTTTAAAGAATCGTGTTTTTTGACATGAAAATCGCGATTTTGAGCACAGAATCGTGTTTTAGAGAATCGTGTTTTTTGACATGAAAATCACGATTTTGAGCACAGAATCGTGTTTTTTGTTGAAAATCGTGATTTGTGAGAATCGCGATTTTGAGCCCGCTGAAAATCGTATTTTCTCAGAATCGTGTTTTTGGCATGAAAATCGCGATTTTGAGCACAGTATCATGTTTTAGAGAATCGTGTTGAGAGCTTGGTTTTAGAGAATCTTTAGGTACCAATTCCCAAGTTTGGTTTTCCTTGAGAGCTTGAATCTCCTCATCCATAACATCTCTCCATTCCTTGTGTTGGCTAGCTTCCTCATAGCTTGACATTTCCTTTTCTTTGATAACCTATGTCATATAAGCATAATGCTTTGCAATAAAGGTATCATAAGTGAGCTTTTGAAAAGGATGTTTTACCCTTTTTGACCTCCTTTCACTACCTGTGATTGGATATTTCTTCAATGTCCGTTTCTTTTGCACTTCAGGACTTACAACTTCTTCAAGTTCATCTTCATCTTCACTTGAATGAAAATCTCTTACCAAGTTACCTCCATTACCTCTATTGTGGATACATTCTGATATATGCCCTATCTCCTTTTGCTTGCCCTTCCATGATGATGAGCTTTGTGAAGGACTTGGCATACTTGGTCCACTCAATGTAGTGCTAACTTGCACTTGCTCTTCATGTACCTGATCTGCATGTACAAAGTCTTCTTCCTGCAAATCATTCACACCTCCATACCAAGGTTTTAACTCATCAAACACAACATCCCTTGACACTCTAAGATTTTTTGTGGTCGGATTATAACACCTGTACCCCTTTTGCTCATTTGAGTATCCAACAAACATGCTTTTTTCAGCCCTAGCATCAAGTTTACCTTCTCTAACTTCCTATGGGATATGAACATAGCATATGCAACCAAAAATCCTTAAATGAGACAAATCTGGTTTCCTTTGATAGTATACCTCATCTAGAGTAAGTTCATGAACTCCTGAAGTTGGTATCCTATTCATAATATATGCTGCTATGGTTGCTGCATCAGCCCAATATGAGAAAGGTACATTCATCTCATTCAACATGCATCTAGCTACCTTTGAAATTTGTCTCTAAGTTTGAAGAGCCAATTGATGTTAAAGCCCCAACCCCGTAGTCCATAGGATTTAGGTCCATCGTGCATGCCAAGTGTTAGGCCACTAGATGGACACTTAATTTGTAAAACATATATTTAGTATACCAGAGCATGGAATCTAATTCAAGGGATGTAACCCTTGCGAATCATTGTAACTCTTTGATTCATCTAATATGACGTACCTACTTGACCAGAGATACTATGAGTGGTGCTTCAGGCATGAGGGAAATTTATATCATCATTAGGAAAAAAAGAATCTAGCATTGACCTTTTGGATTAAGGAGTGATTAGTGATGGACCAATTAGAAGAGGGTGGTGGCCATAGTCTAAACCCTATAAATTACATGTTGAAGGGGTAAGAGGGGACAAGATTCCCCTAGGTTTAGGGTTGTTCTTTAGAGAGAGAAGAAATATCGTAATCAGGTTGGGCCCAAAAATTCAAAATTTGTTAAAATTTATAGCTCCATTGTATATCTCTCCTACCCTTTCCAAAGGGTGCTCCATTTCTATAGCAGCCTATTAGGACTTCAATTTCTCTTTGTAGGAAGCTCCATTCTGAGAGTTCTTGTACTTTCTAGAAAAAGCAAGGATTCTAGTTCAAAAAGAACTTTGGCAAAAATCTTCTTGTGCTATGAGATATTGCTATCTCTTTGTATGTTGTTCTATCTCGAAACTTGCTAGGAAAACTGGGCTGTCTTGTGTGACTCAGTTGATAGGTCTACAAGTGTCCAAATCTAGTGATTGATAGCTCATTGGAAAGCTCTTACTATCTAGTTTTTGTGGCTAAAATGGTTTTTGGATTGCATTCGGGAAGTGTGAGATATACCGGTTTTAGTGAGTACTGGTGTGAGGGTAGATAAGTCTTGGGAAGGGTCCAAGCTTCACATTGTGCATTTGGAGGAGAAATCTTCCAACACATAACCCTTTGCAATAAGCCTAACCTTATACTTGTCAACTATACCATCATGATTACACTTCAGCTTGTATACCCACTTAGTACCAATGGACTTCTTGCCAGGAGGCAAGTCACATAAAGACCAAGTACCGTTCTTCGTTATAGCATCTCTAGCTCAAGCGTAAGAACCACCTCCTTTACTTGTCAATCCGCGGAGACGTGAGGACCGGTATGAAGACCACGAGCAAGTGAAGGCACAAGTGCGTGAGTGAAAGCACACAAACATGCACACACATACACACACACGTGCACACGGTAAGATCAAAGAGAGGAACAATGGAAAGCTCAGATTGCAAAAGAGTTCTCTTACTAAAGTTCTATTCTCTAACAAGCTAACCCCAAAAATGAGCTCTCTAGCTCTTTTTATAGTTTTTTGACTAGTTTTGGCCCTGTCCAGACCTAGTGTCCGGCCTAGCTAAAAATTAGGTTCCAGGGCTTATTTGAGGGCTGAAACGAAGTCTAAAAATTATGAAAATTGGTACGATGGTACTTCTAATACTCCTCAAGCTCGAGGACTCCTCGGCTTGAACAAAATGGAGTTACTAAAAATAGATAATGGTATTTAAAATGGTTTTTAGTGATGAAAATCACTATTTTTGTAGGGGATTCTTCTGGAAATTTGACATACACTTCTTGGAGCTCCCTACTTGCTCCCTTTCCTTGTGTGTCCACCTTTTGATGTGCTTCCATGATTTGTCCTTGACTTTGAGCTTCAATAGCATCATATTTAGATTGCATAGTAGCCATCCAATTTTTTGAATTTTGTGCTTCATCAAATGAAACACGCTCATTCTCATCACAGAGACTAGACGCAGCCATAGCATAGCAATCTGATGAAAAAGAGGCACTATGAGAGCCTGACTGAGTACAATATGATAGAGGTGCACCTAATTTGCTGTCACACAAAGTCTGCACCAACCATTTTAGGCATAATTTTTGCCTCCTCAATATCAGCTCTCTCATCAACAACTGCATCATGTAAATCTGCATCAGAAATGGAATGATTTGCATCATCACATGAAACCTAGAAAGGCTAAGAAGTTGCCTCATTAGGACCAACACTAGACTATTCACCTGTAAAAAGAGGCAACCAAGTATCATACATGTATTTGGAGCTAATTTTTGTTTGTGGATGATATAGACAGTAGCGTTTGCTTTCAGAGCTCTACCCAACAAAAATACATTTTACTGCTTTATCATCCATTTTTCTACGATGTTGTTCAGGCACTAATGCATATGCCAAACAACCAAAAACATGTATATGAGCAATAGATGGCTTGCGAACATGCCAAGCCTCATATGGAGTGATAGACTACAAGATTTAGTGGGATACCAGTTAAGTACATATGATGCACGCATGATAGCATCAAGCCAAAAACTATGTGGTAAAGCCTAACTCTTGACCATACACCTCTCCATCTCCATGAGTGACATGTTCTTTTGTTCAGCAAATCCATTCTGTTGAAGTGTTCTTGACGACCTCTGTGTTCCTAGGTATGACTGAGTCTTTCGGAATTTGCTTTCAATGGATATACCCATGCATGCCTGGAAAAATCATCAATGAAAGTCACGAAGTAAAGATAGTTTCCAAAAGAGGGTGTCTACATAAGACCATGGACATCACTGTGAACAAGCTACAATTTTTGTTTAGCTCGAACAGAACCATCTTTTGGGAATGAGGACACCATTTCAGATTTTTGCAAGCATAGAAAACTAGCAAAATTTAGATGATCAAAGCATGCATGCCAAAGCTTTGCATCTGACATAGCATGAGAATCATGTACTACATATGCTGAGTCATTCACAGATTTTTCATAATCTATGAGCTTATATAGCCCACAAGATAAAATCTAGAAACAATAATCACGTCGCCACTTGATAGATCACGAATTGTACATCTATCATCAACAAATTTCAAAACCAAAGACAATCTTCAAATACATCATGTGGATGGCTGATCCACACCACCAAACTGCTGATGGATAAGTCCTCTCCATAAACAAGAGTGTGAGCACACTCTTCTCCTCCAAGAAGAACTCCATAGCCGCTCCTCAACATGCTCCAACATAGCACCATGGCTGCCCCATGTGCTAAGAGCATCACCTCAAAGAGGTACCAAGCTTCCAAAGCTTGTGTTGCAAAAGGTGTAGGATGAAAGATAATGAGCCACGATACTTCTTATATAGCTTTTTTTGTCCTTGAAAAGCTCCTTCAAAAGCTCTCCATTGTAGCGATCTATGATTAAAACAACGATCAATAAAAAAAACTTGTTCCGCATTTGTTCGCTGTCCAAAAGCATAGGAAGCAAAAATATCGCGCTTTCTTTCTTCTCCGCTCTACGATGGTGGGTTTTGAACTCACGCCACAGGGGTGAGAGGTTTTTGATGTAGCTAACACACTAGGCGCTTTTTCTTGTACAAGCTTTAACATAAAGAGCTACATATCTTGGACTTACTAAGAACTTTTGGACTAATAGGGCATTGTTTTCCAACAATCCCCCCTGCGATGTCATATTGGTATAAACTGAATTGAATCTGCAAACGACCACAAGCTTGAACCTTGTACTCCCGAACTGACCTTCAAACCTTCTCTTCAAAGGTTCAAAACTGAATTTGACTTTCCTTCAAATTTGAACTTTCTGAATATGAACCATAATACCTGAGAAAATATGAAAACTAGATATCCAATAGTGTACACATCAAGCAATCATTTGCTTGATAACAAATATAGCATGTACTGACTCTGAGCCAGCTAGCTCCTATCTTCTCAAACCTGGAAACATACACTAGGATCCACAAATTTGCATTTACCTTACAAAAGCTTTCTCAACATACTTCTGCTGCGTCATACTAAACAAAATCAAGAACTGAATCTTGGAACCTGTGACTCTGACTGTACTTCAAGTCAAGTCAACTTAACTCAACTAAAATCAACTGAAATCAACTGAAATCATCTCAAATCAACTGAAATCAATTGAAATCAACTGATGAGTCTAATAAAAAAATCTATGATGTCATCATGTCTTCATCATTGTTCAATCTGTAAGTCTTTCATACCTCTTTCCTTCAGAATCTGGTATAAACATAAATGTGTGCACTTCTCAAACATACCTCTCTGAAATATCAAGTTTCTCTTCAATAGAACTCTAGAACCTTCTCCTGAATAGGAACACCCTAACAGGAACTTTCTCCAGACATTCTCCCTTCTTCCTTCTTCTTACAAAGCTGGAACATAAAGAGAAACTGACAAAGAAAATATAGGAATACTTGAAATAGGAATATTTGTAGGTATGACTTTGCATTCTTTCACATATGGCTGAAAATAAGTCTTCATGTTTCATCACCCCCCTGGATGATTTAACACTAGTATCCTGAATTCTTCAAGTATATCAGACTTTATGAATTCTGGAATGTCTTCCTTCTTTCAATAAATCTGATCTTTAGTGATCAAATACCTGTATCTGAAAAAAAAAAATCTGAATCCTTTTTATTAGCACTGCAGATGCTAATGACTTTCATTGTTTTACTCCTCAGCTTCCCAAAATCTAGAATAAGGTTAGCTGATCTATCTTAAAAACCTTGTTGAAAGCATTTTAGGATTCATAACCTTTCTGCAACATAACAAGTATCTTCTTCTATCTCTCTACAACACAAATTTGATAGAACCTGAATCTTTGACTTACTTCTTCCAATGCTAAGAACCTTATAAACAAAGGATAGACAATTGACTCATAAATACTCAAGATCTTCAAGATCATTCAAGATCATTCAAGATCATTCAAGATCATATAAGATCTATCAAGATCATACAAGATCATCCAAGATCAATGATCTCTCCAACAAAATACCTGTGTAGAATTTGCTCTCATCAAACCTTCATGACTGAATGTTTGATTTGTTACCTGAATGTCTCTAAGTCTCCATGCTTCTCACAAAGTTGTAAAAATTTTCTTCAAACAAATCCTTCTCAAGAATCTGCAATTCCTACTTGAAACACAAGTGGGAAAACTCTCACCTTGAGAACTCCAAAAGCTGCAAGTTGATACTTCATATCTGCATATTCTACTCGGGTGAAATGTGATAGTATCTGCTTGATTTTCTTTTGGCTAAATCCACTTCTCAATCAAGTAATAGGATCTGATGGAACACCTTTTCGAATACAAGCATGTATCCAAAAATCAAAACAATCATAGAAAGTAGATTCTCCAAAAATATTCGGCTGCTAACATATCATCAACTCGACTGCTAACATATCATCAACTTCATACTCCACATTGATAAACATGTGATTCAATTGTCTAATTCTCAAATCTCTACTCATCTAGATTAAGTGTGTATGTCAAATGTCAAATGTTAGAAGATGCTCTTAAATCATATGTTGTAAACCTGGAAATCTGGAAACTTGGGAATCTAAGAGCCTAAATGTTCTGATGCCAAAGCCCTAAAACTCTGATACCAAGTGTTGGAAATTTAGTAGGCCCATTACTAATACCACAGGACCAAGTTCCATATGTCCAAGATCTACAACATTAATTCCAACAAATCTTCCAATATTGACAAACCATGAACATACCACACTTAATCATACAAATGATGAGACAAAGATAGAGAAAGATTAGACAAAATGTGTAAAGTGTTACGTAAGCCAAGGATTACTCACACTATCATATATACCAATGTTCAATGTACAATGTGGGAGCAAAACTCTCAACCACTCTATGTGAACAAAAATAGATGGAAGAGTGAATGTACAAATGTAACAAATATATTCAGATGTATGGATAGAAATCTGAATATATATGAGATGTGTAACCTAATAGGTTGTAGAAGAGTGAATATGAGTGACAGAAAGAGGAAGGATCAGTCTAAAACTGATAATCAACAAACCCTCATCTGAACTTAGGCTATGGAAGACCCTAAGTCAGACACGTGTGTGAAAAGATCACATACTTACAAAAGTAGCAAAGAATGCTAACACGTTTGTTGCCAGAAAATCCTCAAACTCATATGAACATATCTTCTCTAACACCTCATCCAAATATGCATAAAGCATACATGTACTGATTCTTTTGTACCTATGCCGAATAGGACTCCTCCTGATATGGATGCTACTGCCTCCAAAACACCAAGTAGTACCTATGTGCATAAAGAGAATATGTACCTGAATTCTTAACATAAGATGTAAATTTTATGTTAACCACCATCCAATATCTTTGAAGTAAACCGAAATCTTCATGTAGAAGACAATCTTCAAATACATCATGTGGATGGCTGATCCACACCACCAAGTGGTTGATGGGTAAGTCCTCTCCATAAACAAGAGTGTGTGCACACTCGTCTCCTCCAAGAAGAACTCCATAGCCGCTCCTCAACATGCTCCAAAATAGCACCATGGCTGCCCCATGTGCTAAGAGCATCGCCTCAAAGAGGTACCAAGCTTCCAAAGCTTGTGTTGCAAAAGGTGTAGGATGAAAGATAATGAGCCAAGTTACTTCTTATATAGCTTTGTTTGTCCTTGAAAAGCTCCTTTAAAAGCTCTCCATCATAGCGATCCATGATTAAAACAACGATCAATAAAAAAAACTTGCTCCGCATCCATTCGCTGTCCAAAAGCATAGGAAGCAAAAAATATCACGCTTTCTTTCTTCTTTGCGCTACGATGATGGGTTTTGAACTCGCGCCACAGGGGTGGGAGGTTTTTAATGTAGCCAACGCGCTAGGCTACATATCCTGGACTTACTGAGAACTTTTGGACTAATAGGACATTGTTTTCCAACATAGTAATCATTTAAGTGGTAATATTTCCTTAATGACTGATATGGAAGCTAAAGTGAATGGACATACAGTTCAAACAGGAGACAACACCAAATACAAAGTTGAGAGCATTGGATTAGTGAAGACAAGGAGTGGAAATACACTCCTAAGCAAGGTACTTTATGTTCCAACAATCCCTAAACATTTAATAAGTGTAGGGCAGATTTTTGAGAAGGGATATGAAGTCAGATTTACAAGTGATGGTGTTTATGTTGAAGATCCAAGTCATAAGGCTTAGTAGACGATATTTTTTTGCTTAGGGTTTGAGTCCATTGTGCATGCTAGTGTTAGGATTCCAGTGCAATTAATTGTAATTATCTATAATTTTGATGAAGCGCCGTATTGGCCAACTGTTGTAATCTTTTATCCATGAAGGAATACAATGAAGAGTCACATGTGTGATAGTCTGACACGACGAGTTTGTAGGTACTGTTTGTAGCAAGAAGATCATGGTGTTAAATAAGTGTCATAAACTGTTCTTTCTGGTATCTTTGTGTTGATCCTCTATTATTGCATAGTTGGTTAATAAGTGTGGTGGTTAATGTTAATCGTTGTGAAGATTAATTGTGGTCTATAGTTTGGTGAAGTTGAAGTATCTATGAAAGTTAAATTGAATATTGGTTGTCCAGCATTATTGTTCAATAGTGAAGCAATAATGGTTAACTGTTAAGTGAAGTGATGATAAGGTTAGGCATAATCTGTAACGCATTGCATAAGTATTTAAAGAGTGCAAAGTGCAGAAGTTAATGTTGAATGTATGATAAAGTCTAGTGGAAGTATTAAAGAAGATTGTGTGGTTGTAGTACTATGTGAAAGCCAAAGTGGAAAAGTTATAGCTTACAGAGATTAATCTATGAACTACCACCCAAGAACCCCTAGTTTGGTCATTCTGGATTCAAGAGGATTAACATCATCCTTTCATGTTCTATTTATAACACATCTTCCTCTTTTCCTTTGCTTGCAAGTTCTAAATAAAGAGTTCATTCAAATCAAAAAGTCACATTTTGAGAGGTTTAGAGATCACCAATATTTAAGAAGATTTTATTTTTTCTAAATGTAAATTGGAGTGAAGAAATCCATCTGATAGTGCATTGTTTGTGACAAGCACAAGAGAATAAAATTGTCAAGAGATACCATAGATTTTATGCCATAGTTTAAGGAAACAACACGGAAGGGGAGGATGGACTACTCTAGTTGAATGCACATTGAGATGACAAGATTGTTGGAGCTTTCCTCAAGGAAGAGCTCATGCATGGTCACCTTCGTGGGAGGGTCAACTCAAAATTGTGTCTGACATGTCAACAAGCAAGTGGAACTAGTGCACCAACTCATGAAATATCATGGCATGCACCGTTCTAGTGATAGGGACATCCCACAATACATCACTCACCATAGAGAAAGGGATGGCTTTGGTGATGGCAATCGACTTGGGATGAGCAGTGACTATACCCCAATCCAACAATGGGAAGGTCAATAGTCCATGGTTGGTAAGGTAATAGGTCATGGTATCCATCATTGTGGAGGTAAAAAGAGGCTCAATGGGCACAAGGGCTTCCATAGTTGAAGGCAAGACAACAAGCTAAAAGATCAAGGAGAAGATAGCATGCAAGGTGATCAGAATTGCAACATACGAGAAATCAAAGAAAAATTTTGTCATAAAAAATAAGGGTTAATAAAGATGGTAAAGGCACTCGTTAACATAGAGCTCATGTAATCATCAAAAGAGAACATAATCAAGGACATCAACTCATGCACAAAGTCATGTAGATATGGACGATGGTGTCTAGGAATTAATTATTCATATGGTGAGCTAGCAATGTATCAAATAACCAAAATGGCCGCAACTATGACCAATTGACTAGAACATTTAATAGTTGACTATCTCTAACAAAAAATTGGTTGGATTTCCCCGAGCCAAAATCCAATATAAGCAAAACTCTTATATGAATTTGGAACATCATTCAGAACAGTCTCCACAAGTGAAATGTCTGTCAAGACTTCATCAATAGAAATTGATTGCTCCTTCAAATCTTTGATCTTTATAAAAAAGCTTTCCATAGAATCTTCTTCATTCATATGCTCACTCTCCAACTATTTTTGGAGATAAGTAACTCGAGCCTCATTTCTTGCTTGTTACAAAGTGGTAAGTGTATCCCAAGCATCCTTTACTCTTTTGCAGGGTAATGGTGTTGATATATTTAGGTAGTTATGCGTGTGAACACACTAGGACCGCCGGGGCACTTTTTTCCCTCTTTAGGAGGTTTTTTTCCCCCGGCTTGTATATACGCCTATTGCCCTAATGGGCTACTTATCTTTGTACATTCTCTAGTAATACATTCGGTCTTGTGTGTTGTGCTCCAAGCTTCTTCTTCTTCCTTGTGCTGTTTGTGTGCTTCCGCAAACATCTAACAACAAAAATTGGTATCATTGCAGGTCCTCGCTTCATCTAGGGCACCGTCGACACTCCTCCGTTTGCAATCTCAGATTCACAGCACTTGTGCAAGCTATTTCGTCTTTTTGTGCCAAAGGTATATACCTATTTTTGTTCGCCAGTATAAGCGTCTCAAAGTCTGCTACAGGTTTAGCACAACTCGTCTGGGCAGTTCCATTCAACTTTTTGAGATACAGTCAATTTTTTGCATCAATGTATTTTAGTCACCGGCCATGGCTGAAAGCAGTGATGTATTCCGTATGTTGGCTGTTGAGGATAAGTTGGATGGTACCAACTACCCATTATGGGCTTATATGATGCGACATGAATTGGTTACAAAAGGTTTGTGGAACATTGTGCAGGGTGTTGAAAGACGTCTTGTTACACCTGTAACAACAGGTACTGCGAATACAGGTGCTGGAGCTAATGAAGATGGTGTCGAAGATGATATTGTGCAGATTCCTGTTCGTGCTGTTGTTTCTGCTGCACCTACTGTAGAGTAGATTCGTTGGGATGGCAGAGATGCCCAGGCACATGCATTGATAGCTTTGTCTGTCAAACGTGCCATTATTCCTCATATTCGCTCTTGTAGAACAGCTAGGGATGGTTGGGATACACTTACCACATTGTACCAAGCTAGGAATGAGGCTCGTGTTGCTTACCTCCAAAAACAGTTGAAGAGTGAGCACATGAATGAAGGTGATTCTATGGACAATTTCCTAACGAAGATCAAAGGTTTGAAGGAACACTTGATTTCTGCTGATGAGGTTATACCAGATAGCTCACTTGTGCAGACCGTTCTGAATGGTCTTCTTGATTCATATCAGAGTTTTGCTTCTACTCTTCGGTTGATGATGAAAGGCAATCCAAATGCCTTATCATTTGAGGAGTTAGTCTATGTTCTGTTGCAGGAAGATCAGTCCAGGCAGAACAGGTCCATTATGCGTGTTGCAGATCAAGCTTTCCTGGCTAGTCAGAAGGGCAAAGGAAAATGGAGCTCTTCTACTAGTAAGCAGAAATCTGCAAATGCTGCACATTCGAAGAACCACAATAAAGATGAGAAGAAATCAGAAAAGCAGAAATTTTTTTGCAAGTACTGTAAAGCAAATGATCATATCATAAAGAACTGTCCAAAACTGGCTGCAAAAGAGGCAAAGAAAAAGGAGGCTGGAATGGTTGTTGTAGAAGCCTCTACACCAAAAACAGAGTCTGCTAATCTTGTGCAGGAAGACGAATGGGTGTTTACTACTGTTTGCAGTTTTGACCCATCTTCTCATGAGCAGTGCATGTCTGCAGTGGACTCAGATGTTTGGTACTTTGACAGTGGGGCGACCAAACATATTACCTCGCAGCATAGTTTCTTCTCTTCACTCGAGCCTGCCCCTACAGGGAATACTGTCACATGTGCCAACAACTCCTCTTATCCTGTTATGGGAGTTGGTAAGATCATTCTAACTACTGCTAATGGTAGTTCTTTCACCTTGTTAGATGCTTTATTTCTGCCAGGGATCAAGAAGAATCTGTTATCAGTTTCTACATTAGCCAGGATTGGCTTGGTTGTGAAATTTGTTGATGACAGATGTACAGTTCATGATCTGTCAAATGGCGATGTTATTATTGCTTCTGGCATTTTATGTCGTGGGCTGTATAAGCTCATAGACTATGAAAGATCTGTGAATGATTCGGCATGTGCAGTTCATGATTCTCAAGCTATGTCAGATGCAAAGCTTTGGCATGCACGCTTTGGTCATCTAAATTTTGCTAGTTTGCTATGCCTGAAGAAATCTGATATAGTGTCTTCTTTGCCCAAACTTGAGGCACCTGGAAAACATGTATGTGAAGGCTGTATTTTGGGCAAAATGCAGCATTCCTCCTTTCAAAAAGATGGTTCAGTTCGGGCTACGCAGAAATTGTAGCTTGTACATAGTGATGTCTGTGGTCCTATGCAGACACCTTCTTTTGGAAACTATCTTTACTTCGTGACTTTCATTGATGATTTTTCCAGGCATGCATGGGTATATCCATTGAAGGCAAAGTCCGAAGTGTTTTTGTGCTTCAAACAGTTTTTGGTTTTGGCTGAAAATCTGTCAACATGTAAAATGGGCACCCTCCGTTCTGATCAAGGGGGGGAATATATGTCTTCTTATTTTCATGCATTTCTGGCTGAACGTGGGATAAAACACCAGTGTACAGTGCCGTATACACCTCAACAGAATGGAGTTGCTGAACGGAAGAACAGGTCACTCATGGAGATGGCGAGGTGTATGGTCAAGAGTCAGGCTTTACCACATAGTTTCTGGCTTGAGGCTGTCATGTGTGCAGCATATGTACTTAACAGGTGTCCCACTAAAGCGCTGCAGTCTATCACTCCATATGAGGCTTGGCATGATCGCAAGCCATCTGTTGCTCATCTGCGTGTTTTTGGTTGTTTGGCATATGCATTAGTGCCTGAACAACATCACAGAAAATTAGATGATAAGGCAGTAAAATGTATTTTTGTTGGGTACAGTTCTGAAAAATAAAGGCTATCGTCTATATCATCCACAGACTAAACGCATTCTGGTTAGCCGTGATGTTGTTTTTGTGGAAGATGCTATTCAGCCATTGCTTTCATGTACCAAGGAGACATCTGTTAGCTCCAAAGACATGTATGATACCTTGATGCCTCTTTTTAAAGGTGGACAGTCTAGTGTTGGTCCTAATGAGGCAACTTCTCAGCCTTTGCAGGTTTCATGTGATGATGCAGATAATTCTATTTCTGATGCAGATGTACATGATGCACTTATTGCTGAGAGAGCTGATATTGAGCGGGCAAGAACTATGCCAAAATGGCTGGTTCAAACTTTGCGTGACAACAAATTAGATGCACCTCTGTCATATCGTACTCATTCAGGCTCTCATAGTGCCTCTTTTGCATCAGATTGCTATGCTATGGCCGCGGTCTCTGTGATGAGAATGAGTCTGTTTCGTTTGATGAAGCACAAAATTCAGAAAATTGGATGGCTGCTATGCAATCTGAATATGATGCTATAATGAAGAATGGTACTTGGTCTTTATGTGACTTGCCTCCTGGCAAGAAAGCCATTGGCACTAAGTGGGTATACAAGCTGAAGCGTAAACCTGATGGTACAGTGGACAGGTATAAGGCTAGGCTTGTTGCAAAGGGTTATGCGCAGTAAAGAGGCATTGATTTTGATGAGACCTTTGCACCTACATGCCGTATGACTACTGTTCGGAGCATTTGTGCACTTGCAGCCCATCATGGTTGGAATGTACATCAGTTGGACATTAAAATAGTATTTCTGAATGGTGACTTGCATGAAGAAGTGTATGTTTTTCAGCCCCGTGGCTTTGTGCAGAAAGGGCATGAAAACCAAGTGTGCAGGTTAAAGAAGGCATTATATGGTTTAAAGCAAGCACCACGTGCTTGGTATGAGAGGATACATGCCTATCTGGTTGCACATGGTTTTGAAAATTGTCCAACTAAAAGCACCTTATATGTTAAGCATGCTAATGATGTGATTCTGATCATTGTTGTCTATTTTGACGACATGCTGCTCACTCGTCCTATTGAGAAGCATATTGCTGATTTCAAGGCTGATTTGCATGCCTCATTTGAGATGTTTGATTTGGGGCATTTGCATCACTATTTGGGCATTCAATTTATGCAAGTTGATGGTGGAATGGCTTTGTGTCAAACGAAATATATTGACACATTATTGCAGCGTTTTGGCCTTGAAGATTGTAAGCCTATTGCCACTCCTATGGAGACAGGTTTACGATTGAGTCTTCATGATGCTGGAGATGCATTTGATGTTGTTATCTATCAGCAGGCTGTTGGATGCTCGATTTATTTATGCAATACTCGGCCAAATATTCAGTTTGTTGTCTCACAGATGAGCAGGTTTATGCATTGCCCTGGAGTCAGGCATTGGAAGGCGGTTAAGCACATCTTTCGCTACTTGAGTGGTACTCGGTACTTGGGTTGTTTTATCCCAAGGGGGGATCACTACCGCCAGATTTGCATGCTTTTTTTGACCCAGATTGGGCTGGTTGCTATGACACTCGTGTGTCCACCAGTGGTTTTTGCTTCATGCTTGGTAGCTCATGTATATCTTGGTTGAGCAAGAAGCAGCCTACTGTGGCCACTTCCAGTTGTGAGGCTGAGTATAGGGCAGCTTTCACAGCAACTATTGAGTGTGTGTGGCTCAGACGCCTTATGGTTGATTTGGGTGTTGGCCAGTCGTCTGTCACCACCATCTTCACTGACAGTCAGAGCGCATTGGCAGTTGTGAGGAACCCTGTGTTCCATGCTCACACTAAGCACATTGAAATGCATTATCACTTTGTCAGGGAGAGGTTCTTTGCTGGGGAGATCAGCTTGGCATATGTGCCCACGCAGGAGAACATAGTAGACCTTTTCACAAAGGCCCTGCCTAGGGAGAAGTTTGAAGCTTTCCGCAAAACGTTGGGCTTACTTCCGTTTGTGGAGTGATTTCCATATAGCTTGGCACTTCCTTATACATGAGTGCCAGCTCCTTGTTCACCGCATCACTCCCAGGGGGGATTTGTTGATATATTTAGTGATGTGTGTGAACACACTAGGACCACCGGGGCACTTTTTTCCCTCTTTAGGAGGTTTTTTCCCCCAGCTTGTATATACGCCTATTGTCCTAATGGGCTACTTATCTTTGTACATTCTCTAGTAATACATTCAGTCTTGTGTGTTGTGCTCCAAGCTTCTTCTTCTTCCTTGTGCTGTTCGTGTGCTTCCGCAGACATCTAACTCCAACAAATGGCAAGTTTGACAGAAAAATCTATCAATGCATATGCCTTAGCATCTCTGTCATCCCAACAAAGTTTCTCTATAGTAGGTGCCATAGGAACCGTAGCACGAATGGGAATTTGAAGATCGTCATCTTCAACGCCATCTATATCACCTTCAATAACTATATTTAGAGGTGTAATAGCTCGTTTTTCAACACCCTGCACAATATTCCACATTCCTTTCACAACCAATAGATGATGCATCATATATGCCCATAATGGGTAATTAGTACCATCCAATCTATCCTCAATAGCCAACATACGGAATACATCATTACTTTTAGCCATGGCCACTAACTAAAATACCATGATGCAGAAAAATGAATGTATTTCAAGAAGTTGAACAGAACCACCCTATCAAGCTCTGCTAGAATTGTGGCAGACTTTGAGGGGGTTGTATTAGCAAACTAAAACTTGTATATATGTTTGGCACAAAATGATGAAGTTTCTTGCACACCAATTTTCATGCAATTCTGAGAGTGTGTCTGGAGGGGTGTCGACAATGCCCTAGATGAAGCAGCAACCTGCTCTAATACCAATTGTTGGAGTTTGGGGTGTGCAGAAGCACGTGAATAGCACAAGGAAGAAGATGAATCTTGGAGCACAACACACAATACGAAATGTATTACCAAGTGCATGTACAAAGATAAGAGACCCGTTAGGGTTATAGCTGCATATAATCACCTCTCACGTAGAAAGGAGTGTTGTACTTGTGTACAATATTGAAATCCATAATCAAGGCTTTGATTGAGGTATTTGAAAAATGGGATCCAAGGTCAGAAATTCATAATTGTTTATTCTTCTTAGCGATAAAACTATAGGATAAATCCATTGTGTATGGTCTATGGGTACCATAAATCTTTCTTTTCATGATTTGTCAATCTTTTCTTTTACTTTTTAAGCATAGTTCAGGTTCATTCTATCACTAGCTTGCTTACCAGGGGCATTTAGTTTCAGAATAACTTTATGTTGGTAAATATGTGGGTTGGTGTAAGGAATTGAACTCACAACCTCTTGGTTAGGAATGTGATGGGCTAACCACTTACCCCAAAAGCCATGGTTGAGGAGTACTTCCTAATCCTCTGTCTTAGGGTTTAATTCAACCATCTCCTATCTCTAAAGGGTGTGGTTCAACCATCTCCTACCCATCACTTTATTACATTCTTCCCCCCTCGAGAAAGATTTTCATCCTCGAAAATAAAGCTATATATAGTAACCATAGACAACCCCCGAGCCTCATGTTCTTAAACCAAATACCAATTTTAGGAATTGAACTCACAACCTCTTGGTTAGGAATGTGATGGGCTAACCACTTGTAAAGCAATGTGCACTACTTTGTACCCTTTCATATAGAAGATAGCCAAGCGCCTTTTTTAGAGGCCATTAGGTCAATCCACCTTTCCCAAGCCTACTTCCTAGGCTCTGATACCAATGTAAGGAATTGAACTCATAATCTCTTGGTTAGGAATGTGATGGGCTAACCACTTACACCAAAAGCCATGGTTGAGGATTACTTCCTAATCCTCTCTCTTAGGGTGTAGTTCAACCATCTCCTATCTCTGAAGGGTGTGGTTCAACCATCTCCTACCTATCACTTTATTATAGTTGAGGCCCTTCATGTCCTCATAGTCCTAGGCAAAAACATCTATAAACCACT
Organism: Ceratopteris richardii; assembly: GCA_020310875.1. Lineage (NCBI taxonomy): Eukaryota > Viridiplantae > Streptophyta > Polypodiopsida > Polypodiales > Pteridaceae > Ceratopteris > Ceratopteris richardii. Next base: position 178,374,306 of record CM035415.1, on the reverse strand, counting down.
TCAATAATATTATAAACTAAATTCCTCAATCAAATTCATAGAGATTGTCAAGGGTCGAGAAGAGTCAGATATGCCTAAATCATATGTAATTGTTTCTTCTTCTAGTACATATGTCTGATGCTCCTTGGCCAAGACCCAGATATTGTAAGCCTCTCGAATATGTTTAGTTCCTCTTTAGGCCTAGTAATGGTGTAGGCACTTCATGCTCTTTGGTCAAAGATGTTGTGGAAATCAATTGTGCCTAATGAAATTGGGTCTTTATTTGCTTCTAAAAAGGTGTTCTCCTCATGATCTGTCAAGCCCTCTAGCATATTGGTTGGCTCTCCCACTTGGGGAAGATGGTGAAAATCATAGGGTGCGATATCATCTAGTCATAGGATGTATTTCAGGTTTTAATGCTTAATACTCAGTAATTGAGAGGACTAGTCTTAGATGAATTTTGCTTGCCTAAGTCAGGCTCCACCAAAGACAAGATTGTAATTGAGACTAGAATCTAGGGGGTGAAGTCCTGTAAAGTTCATTAGAAACGTACCTCCCTCTAGTGAAATAGATACGTTACATATTAAACTGACTAGGTGTACTCTTGATTGATCAACCATCTGAACAAAGAATTTTATGGGCTCAATATGGTTCTAGGCCATTTGCTTACAAAGTGTAGATGTGGTGATGTTTACTTTCAAACCTCTACCAGTAAGCACTTTTGGTATACATTTATTTTTGTACCATATTGTTATTAATAGGACAACATGATCCACTATGGTATAAGATTCCGATTGAACTACTATAGTAAAAGCTTCCTTAGGCAATTCTAGTCAGATGTGGTTAGCTAATTGCTTCCTGAACCCTAGGAAAAGGGTCAAAAGTTGTCTTCGTGGTAGGATACTGTGTTCTTACAACAAGATAGCCCAAGATCTAAACTCTATAGGTTTTGTATTCTATTATGGTACAGAAGTAGGTAGATTGGTGCTCATAGAGGGTTCCTAGGTGGTGGGTGCCAGTTGTGGAAATATGGGTGCTTCATCTTTTGATCACTTAACAGCCTTGGCGACCATACATTGTTGTTCCTTAAAACTTGGTTTGAAAATGGCAACAGAAGGTTATAGTGTTTTCTTGGATCTCTTTTGGACTACTACCAATTGCACCTTGTTGCTCTAGCACAATGGTGAGAACCACGTTAAGAAGCTCCACCTCCTTAATGTCAATCCGCAAAAGAGATAGGAGTGATATGAAGATCGTGAATGTGAGATGAAGTGAGAGTGAAGGTGAGAAGCATAGAAATGCACACACACATACACACACACTACGAAGAGACAAGCAAGACACAATGGAAGGTGGGAAATTAGCTCTATTACTCAAGAACACTATTACAAGCTCAAAAGCACTCTAACCTCCAACAAGCTAACACTAACCATCCTCAAAAATGAGCTCTCTAGCTCTTTTTATAGTTTCTAGACTAGTTTTGACCGGTTTCACATCTAGTGACCGGCATAGTTAAAAATTAGGTCCTAGATGCTATTTGGAAGGGTAAACGATGTCTAAAAATAACGAAAATTGATACGCTTGTTCTACCTAAGCTCCTCAAGCTCGAGGACTCCTCGGCTTGCACAAAATGGAGCTATGGATTACAAAATGGGGTTTTCTATGTTACATATGTTACAATAGTGATAAAAATCACTGTTGGAGGTTTTTGAAAAGTATTTTTAGAACATGATTCTTTGAAAAACGATTCAACTGGCTCCCTGCTCTGTCGTTACATGCTTCCGTGTCGTCTGTGCCTCTGGCTGCTTCCAACACCCCCCTCCCTCTCGCTTCTGTCGTCCCTGACAGAACCTTGCTGTGAGGTCTGCCGGATATAGTTCTGTAGGAGGTCTTGAGCGAGGGTGTGCTCGGAGATACGAATGCCTCGGGCCAGGTCGGCCTCGAGTTTCTCCCAGTTGATTGGTTGCGGTTCTTCCGATGGCGGGAGCTGATAGTGTGTGGAATAGACCATTCGTTCACAGGCAAATAATTGTAGTAAATGTGTAGGCCTGCTTATGAATACCTCTGAATGGTATTCCCAGAAGCCGGTTGTGAACATCTCTTCGAACGTCTGCTTGTAGCACGCCAGTAGGTACTTTATTCTGCAGTGCCAGGCATAACACACCCGTAGCGATGGCGTTGTACTCATATCATATACCAGATCGAAATTGCCATGCTCAAAGCCCGGGGTGTTGACATGGGGTGCCTTGACGCGTCGGAAGACTTTAAAAATCATTTGCATCATGTCAAAGATTTTGACAGTCATATGCGCCGCTATATCATCCATATGCTTTAATCTAGGGAGCTAGTGGCAAATTGTAGCCATCATGTAGCCAACAGTTGGTAACTCAATGGGTGGCTTAAAATAGTGGTAATTCAACCAGTTTTGGCACTGCTTATTGTTTTGTACCTTAATAGCAAAGGCAGTCCAGGAGCGGCGTCGTGGTACTGGTCCCCAACACGGATTGTACTTCAAATGCAAAGGTGCCTTTACCCATGTACTCATCATCTCTGGATACTGCTGTAGTAAATCTTTTCGCCACTCTGGTTGATAGATCCTTCCTTTCTGTGCATCTAGTGGCAAATCATCCACCTCGAATTGAGTAGCATGCGATGGTTTCTTACCTGTCTCTTTCTCAATGGCTAACTGGTATTCGGCCATTAACATGAAATACGGTTTATACTGTAGCTCATGCCCAGATATGTATCGTCGCGGGGCCAAATGAGCAAAGAATGGAGACTGTAATATTCTTTCTTCTATCATCCCCATGGCATGTAATTGTGCCTCTACTCTAGCTGAGTGCGTTGTTCCAAGTTCCTCAATAGTCTTCATCCACGCGGGGGTCGGAAGTTCGTACGTCATCTGACCTTCGGCCACGACGCGTCCGCCTGGGTTGTGGCTCGTACGCCTCTTCAAACGTTTCCTCCACCGGGATGGTGACCGTTTCTTCCTCAGCTGGAAGCTCAGGTGGGGAATCTGGCCTTGGTGGCGCTTCATATACTGCAATCCTTGATTCAAGGGTCGATACCTGGGCCCGTAATGAGTTGAGTTCCTCTAGGAGGTCAGGAGAGGGGTCCACAGGTGATGGTATGTCTTGGTGGGCCGGTTCTCGTAACTGGAGTAATTTGTGATCTTCTTTGAGTTTCTGTAACTCCTCGTTCATGCGGTCGTATTCATCTAGTAATCTTACATGATCGTCTAGCAGCATCCTCATCGAGTCTGAAGGAATGGCTTTGAACCTGCTAGGACTGAGTGGTTGGTCTGGGTGGTCGAGCGCTGCTTCTAAGTTTTCTCGGTTCTGATCCTGTAAGCGCTGGTTTTCTTCCTTGGCGGCTGCTAGGTGTCTTCGTAGTAAGCCCATGTTTCGTGTTAGTGTTGCATTGCGGACTGTCTGGGCTCTTAATAAGTTATCCAGGTCAGCAGTGGCTTCCTTGGTCTTTTCTTCGCTTTCTAGTTCCAATTTGTGATAAGCCTCGTGTAATTCCTGGTAGCGGGTGTTCAGAGAGGCATTCTCAATAGACAATAAATTAAGCTGCGACTGTAAGTCATTAGTTGTCCTCTGCAGCTGCTGATAATTATCACCAAGAGATGTGAACTCATCTCTTACTTGCGTCATACACATGAACATCTGTCGGAATGCATTATCTACAGTGGGTGATAGTATTAATGGGGTGCTAAATGAAGATGCAGTTGGTGTAGATGCAACGGGAATGGGGAATGGGGATGGGAAGGTGGATGATGTAGTGATTGTTGAAAATTGTGATGTGCTTAAAAATGGTTGTGCCGTGAGTGAAGTGAGTGATGGTGCTGTGGATGGTGAGATGTCCATGTCAGTGGACGTATCTAGTGCGGTGTTGGAGCTGGAGCTGAAGGATTGACAAGACAAGGAAGCACAAGAAGAGAGTCCGAGAGAAGAGAAGGCCCAAGCAGACAAGGAAGTCAACAAAGACCCGGCAAGTAGGCCAACAATTTTTCAAGAAGAAGCACTTATGAACATTCACGCAGATTTAGCACTAAGGCAACCTTAATCTTTCAAAACCTCTACACCCATTAAAAGTGATTATTATCACTAAGCACCATTGTAAATATCATTTCATCTTTTTGTAGCTCCATTTTGTGCAAGCCAAGGAGTCCTTGAGCTTGAGGAGCATTAGAAGTATCTACCTGCCAAATTTCGTATTTTTTAGATATCGTTTGAGCCCTCAAATAAGCCCTGGAACCTAATTTTTAACTAGGCCGGACACTAGGTCTGGACAGGGCCAAAACTTAGCCAAAAACTATAAAAAGAGCTAGAGAGCTCATTTTTGAGGTTAGATTGTAATTGAAACGAACTTGTATGAGCATTTTGAAAGTAATCTAAAAAGCTCCATTGATTCTCTCTCTTTGTCTTGCCGTGTGTGCGCGTGTGTGTGTATGTGTGTGCATGCTTGTGTGCTTCTCACTCACGCACTTGTGCCGCCACTTGCTCGAGGTCTTCATACCATCCTCACGTCTTCCCGGATTGACATTAAAGGAGGTGCTACTCATCACTGAGCTACACCAAATTTTGGTGCCGTTGCCGGGGATCGAGCTTTGAGGACGAGCGTGTGATGGTAAGACGTAGAGTTGACGCGTTGGAGTTATAGGTATTTTCTTCACTCTCATCGATTTTCTTTTACTTTCTTCACCACCTTCATCACCATCATCATCATCACCATCTCCCACCTCCATCTCCATCATCGCGAAAATTTTCAGTTTTGATCATATCACCATCTCCACCTCATTTCCTCCATTCCACTTGTGAGAGAGAGCGAGAGAGCGATATTGCTTGCACTGTTTTTGCATGTTGTTGTGATTCTTGCAGGTACTGCCATCATCATCATCATCCCCAGCACGCTGCGCGCAGGTACGAAACTCGAAGAAATTGTCTCGCGATCGCAGGCCTCTGTCGATCGCGACTGACATAAATTTTTGGCTTTTCACAAAAGTAAGTGCACCACTAGAACAAGCACAAGGAGCACCTTCCAAAACACTAAAAACAGTAGAAAAATTCCGAGGTTTTCTGTCAATCGCGACCGACAGCTTCTGTCAATCGCGATCGACAGACCCTGTCAATCGCGACCGACAGACCCTGTCAATCGCGATCGACAGACCTCCACGATCGACTGACTGCCACGTAGGACCCTGTCAATCGCGATTGATACTGTCGATCGCGATCGACAGCCACGAGCGACACCTCTGTCAATCGCGATTGACACCGTCGATCGCGATTGACTGAAATTCCACGATTGATTGACTTTTGCGCGTAGCCACGTGTCCATCGCGACTGATAGGACCCCGATTGACTGAAATCTCGGCGAAAAATCCAGAAAACGTGTCGATCGCGATTGATACTGTCGATCGCGATTGACAGCCACGATCGACTCTGTCGATCGCGATTGACACTGTCAATCGCGACTGACAGCCCCGACGGACACCTCTGTCAATCGCGATTGACAGACCCGTCGATCGCGATTGACAGGCTTTTCGGCCAAAAAAATTAGGGTTTTTTATTTCAAAATTTGGGGCAATTTTTGGGGCACAATAGTCAATCCATTAGCATTTTTGAGGTTCCTACACTTGTGTCTTGGGAGAAAATCTTAGGATCTGTCAGCCAGTTTGAATCCTGTTTTAACCCCCTAAACCCTGAACAGTCATAACTTTTCCATACGAAATCCATTTTTTGAGCTCTTGGGCTTGTCGGAAAGCTCGTGGCATATACTACACGCCCTCAACTGTTTTTTATAAAGATAATGCGTTGATTTTCAGATAGTGCATTTTGAAGTTGACCATATCAAGGGGGATCAAAGTCAGGGGTTCTTAGGATTGTTTTCTTGAAAATCACTATACAAGTTTGTGTTTGTGCTACCTGAATGAAAATCATTGGTTCTGTCTTTGGAGTTTAAGTCTTGAGCTAACTTTGGAACTCTTACAGATCTATTGAGAGCATCGCAAGGCGTTTTGAGCAAGTGTAAGTGCAAGCTTGGGAACACACTTCCTGGGCATTCAAAGGCAACCAAGCAGGAAACGAAAAGGTTGGAAATTCTCAACTCCCCTTGTCAATCCCTAGCTTAAGCTAAGAACGACGAGAGGTTGGAGTAAGTCAGAGCGACGATAGGCAGTTATCAAGTTGAAGACTACCTAAAAACTCAAGTTCAAGCTAAAAATTTAATCTCTGTACGGCCGATAACATAAAGGAAAAGAACCTAACGTGGAACGATCAACCTGGAAGTGCGCAGAACATTCAAACATTCCTGACGACGAAATATCAGACAAGACCTTAAACACGAGAAATAACTAAAAAGAATCAAGTGACTGATACCAATTGATCGGCAACGAGGTTGTACTCTGGGCAAAAAACTGGGTTAATCAGTTAGGCATATGAACCTTAGATCAGGACGACACCTAGCAAGAGAGAGACAAAGCCTTAGGTCTTCAGAGGCTAGTGTCAATCATACTGCAAGGTCTTGGGCCCAGCAGTTGAGTCACCACTCTCATTACCCTAGCTCGGATACCAGTGAATCAGGGATGTCTCAAGGCATGGACAGACCTACGGGAAGTTCAGGTGTGCCTTACCTGTACAGGGTAGAAGGCCCTTACAAAACGCAGCTAGAGTACCTTAGGACCAACCGATTAGGTGCTAGCATCTATGAGGACGGCCTAGGAAGATCCGTGGTCCAGATTAAAAACCCTGACCAATCCATAGGACTAGAGCACCCAGCTGTCAAGTTTGAAAACGGTGCATACCTGGACAAGGAAGGAACCATATACGTAGTCACCAGTCATATTGATAGGACAGATGAATTTGGAAATGTAATCTCAGAAGCGGACTTAGGCGACTTGGAACAAGGAAATATGGGAGTAGAACCTAGAACACCCCGAGGCAAATCTGTTCTCACTAGGATTATCACACCTGAGTGGGTTCCCCAAGATAACAAGTGCATAGATTTGCTTCTCAACCGAGAAACTGACGAAGCCTTTTGGAGGTATAAACCGGATCACCCAACTGATATAGGAACAATCATGATCTATGAGTTTAAGGATCCTGATAGCCCAGGCAGAGTGACCTACTTAGATCACACCTCTGAGAGGATCTTTGTGGTGACAGAAAATGATAAGCATGCTTACACTTGGAAGGGTGAGTTTATTTTTCCCCAACCAAGACCAAATGTATCCTATGGTCATCCTGGGGCTGGAACTTCCCAAGCTCATGGTACGCAATGCGACAGAAGCAGAGATAGACCAGAAGTAAGTTTTGCCAACCCAGTAGGCAGAGAAAGAACGAGGACGGAGACGAATAGGGTAGAACCTGAGATGCTTAGAGCCCACAGGAACCAAAGAAACGTGGATGGATTCCCTCTGCCTAGACCCAGAGAGCACACAAGAACTTTGAGACCCACCCAGCTAGTTAAGTCCATGAAGAATTACTTTGACGGCACAGGAGATCCCTATGATCATGTGGCGGAATTCAAGCAAGTCTTGAGAGCGGAACAAGTGGAGGATCTGTTCACGCAGTACAATGCCTTCGGTCTAACCCTTAGGAATACGGCACTTACATGGTTTCAGCCATTGGATGAGCGCCAGTTCAGGAGCATAGACCAACTCCTAGAGGCATTCATTGTAGAGTTCTCTAAGAGCGGCATAAGACACAATACATCCTCATTGATTCACAGCTTCAAACAGACCCCCCAAGAGACAGTCAGATTGGCCGGAAGAAGATTTAGACAATATCTTGAAAGGTGCCCTATTTCGGAGCTACCCACATCTGCTAAACAAGTAGCCTTATTCCTTGATGGATTGCTGAGTACGAAATTGAGATCCTATGTGTATCTGAAGGACCCTAGGACTATAGAAGAGTGTGTACGCATGTGCATTGACATTGAAGATAACCTAGGGGAAGAACTAGAGCTCTCCAAAATCTACAAAGATTCAGATAGCGCATCTAGTCACTCTTCCACGCAGTCCACATCAATTGAGGAACTTGCCGAAAAAGTAGCTCAGAAATTAGGCGTAACTAGCAAACAAATCCCAAGGTTTGCTCCAGCGAAGAGGTGCTATACATGCGGTGGCGACCATATGGCGAACGTCTGTCCCGTTATGGCTCAACCCCAAGTTAACCCTAGTAGCCAGTACTGCACCATAGAACGGAAGTACACAAACCATACTACGCAAGATTGCCCATACAACAAGCAGGCAGTTAGGCAACCCTACCCTCAGCCCTACCAACAAGGCAGATACCAGAACCAGTACCCTCCACCACCACAATATGCTAGACCCCAACAAACCTACCAACCACAATATCAGGCCCAACAGAGACCCCAACCGGTGCTAGCTCAACAGCCTCCAAACCCCGCTAACGTGATTCCAGTAAAGTATGCTGTTGCAGAAGAAAACCTGAATAGGGCCATAGTACCAGTAACCCCATTGATCTCAGAAAGTGACCCGAGTGACCATAGCTTTGATTCTACACATGTCGATAGTCCCCAGGCTTACTACATGCAGTCTCCAGAACATGGTGAGTCCTACTATAGTGAAGAACCGAGTGAACCTAGTTGGGAGTCAGACTACACAAATGTCATGTATGCAAACCCCAACCCTAGGCCTCAACCTAGGCAGGTAAGACCACCATTTCCTAGAGGACCATGCTACCGATGTCAGGGAGATCACTTCATTCGTGATTGTCCCTTACCTCCACCTACACAAAATCAGTCCGTGACGATCCAAGGCTTTTGCCAAGATTGTGGAAAAGAGCATCTTTTACGAGATTGCCCAAAGAACCCCAATAATATGCCAAAAATCACTCCTATCAATGTGATTGGTTTGGTTGTAGATTCCTCCGGAAGTGTCACTTCCACTGCACCAGTGCAGGTAGTCACTAGAGCTCAGGCATTGCAGCAAAACCAAGAGGCAAGCCAGGAAAAGGGCCCAGAGGCTAGTGAAACCGAGAGTGTGACAAAGAAAAGGACTAGAGCGTGGAAAGATAGTCGAGAAAGAATGAAAAGACAATGGGCTAAAAAGATGAGTGAACTGGAGGAAAGCATAAGAGAAACCAAAGCGAGGATAACTGAACTCACAGCTCAAACTCCCTCCCACATTACCCCGCCCCCACCACTCCCATCTCCATCCAACCCACCACCTTCCCCACTGCCTCATCAAATCCCACCACCCCCTAGAGTAGGATCAGTCCTAGCAGATCCCACTCCCGAAGACCTTAATATGATGCTTAAAGCATATCAGGCCAGAATCCAAGAAGGGCCAACCATAACCGATCATGAAAAGTGCTACCCTAGAGCCGAGCTAGAGCTTGAACGAACTAAAATTTGTGCTAAGATGGTGGAATCGGCTCAAGCCATGTTCGAAGCCAGCCGCCTCTTTAATATCTCTAGCTCAGCTAAGACGCAGTTACACTTTAATGGACTGCTAGAACGAATAGAGAAGCTAATTGCACAATCAGAGAAGGAACCTGCCCCTCAAAGAAAGGAAAGGGCGAGAGAACGGATAAGCCAGCCTCTTCAGGAAGCCCATGTGCCTCCTCAAGAAGCTTATCTTCCCCCCCAAAAGTCACATGAGCCTCCCTCGAAAGCTTACGTACCTCCACAGGTGACCTACATTCCTTCTCAGAGAGCGTATGAGCCTGTTAGGAAAAGTAATAGAATAAGTAATCCTCCCCAAGAAGCTTGTGCTCCAGCCATCTATGGGAACGAGGAGAGAGCCAACGATAGAATAAGCCCTCCTTCCCAGGTTGCTTATGTGCCCAATTCTACGGAGCCAGACACTTCTTCTTCTATGAATCGGTTTGCACCAGATTTCCTACGAGAGATTCAAGAAGACAAATGGGATAACGAAAGTGAAGTCGCCCCTCCCTTTGAACTTGTGGATGATGCACACGACCAGTTCCCACAAGACATCCCATCTATTTACGGGGAACATGAGAGTACTCAGTCTCATGAGAGATTGGACTTTGAGTCTAATTCCATACAAGAGCTACCCCACTTCACAGGCCCATGGGAAGCAAAGTCCACATGTATGAGAGCACCCACAGTCATGGTAAGGAACGACGACTCAGTCATACCTAGGAACACGGAGATAGTAAAGAACACCAAGGTGCAGCGCGACATCACTTTGGAAGAACTGCCTTAGGATAGACCAAAAGCGCGGAAATATGTAGCTAGTCAGGTAACTGAAGCTGCAAAACCTTGTTCCAAGGTAGGATCCCATAGGACAGTGCCGGAAATTCCCTTAGACAAGATAGGAGATATGTGTGAAGGTGAAGAAGGGAACACCTATCTTCCCATCACCTACCAGGACTACACCACAAAGGCAATTTTGGACTCAGGTGCAGGAGTTGCAATTGCCACTACTTCCCTTTGGAAGCGTTGGGGCAAGCTAGCACTCAGGCCAACGAGGATGAAATTGCAGATGGCCGATGGTCACATAGAGAGACCCCTAGGATTGCTAGAAGGAATAACTCTCACCACTTGTGGTGTCGAGTTTGAGCATAGTTTTGCTATATGTGACTTCAGCAAAAATCATGCCTATGAGATGATTTTGGGAAGACCATTTATGCGACAGTTGCAAGTGGTACAGGATTGGGGAACCAATTCTTTGTACCTACAGCACTTAGGTGTTACGACCAAAGTCAATCTCAAAGATTACTCTCATAGGGATGTACCTCCTATCTAGTGGAATCCCATCCATAGAGCCAAAGATGATACAGAATCGGTGCATTCCATAGGGTCTGGATCCTCATGGATGCATGAAGATACTCACTTATGGATGTGCAAGGTAGCAGTAGAGGAAGAGAAGAGAGAGAAAGCCAGAGAGGTAGGTGCGAAAGAGACCCATAGATCAATCCAAGACCCAGCCTATGCACCTATAGTTTTTCCAGACGAAGAATTTGAACCTCACGGTTGGGCAGAAATCTTAGCAACAATGGACGTAGCCATCAATGAAGAACAATGGACACCTCACTGTGATGAGGATGGCTATGACATTTCAATCTTCTCCATAGAGCCAATCATGGGAGAGGCAGTTCTAGAAGAATGCGAACCTAGCCCTGATGCATTTGAGGATGCAAGTGACTCCGATCTAGAGTCAATCATTATGGACCCACCATTTGCATCAGATGAAGAATACTTCCATGAAGTAGAATTTCAACCCCAGAGGCATGGAGAGCTTACAAATGATGTAAGATTAGCAACACATGTGACCCCGAAGGAAGAAGGAAAGAAACGAAAGAAGAGAGAAGCCTCACCAGAAGAGGAAGAATCTTTGTTTGAGGTCCCAGAAAATTTTAAGAAGTATGAGATAGATGATAGGAGAGTCATGATAAGAATGCCTAAACGAGAGGCACAGGTAGGGGAGGCCTATGATAACAAAGAAACCACCAAGAAGATAGTAGTGGCCATAGAAGAAGGAGAGGAGAGATGCACGTACATAGGCCATGACCTGACAGAAGAAGAAGAGCATGAATTGATTGCCTTGCTAAGAGAATACAGAGATGTATTCGCTTGGAGTTACAAGGACTTGAAAGGTGTTGACCCGGACATATGCTCACACACTATTCCCATGACCTCAGATGCTAAACCCTCTAAGCAAAGGCCTTATACATATAACGATAATTACGCTGCTAAGATCAAAGAAGAGATAGATAGACTGGTTGAAGCTGGATTTATCTATGAAATTGAGCACACTGAATGGGTATCCCCCATCGTAGTGGTGCCCAAGATGAATGGCAAGCTGCGTGTGTGCATTAACTTGAAAAAGGTTAATGCAGCCACAATTCGAGATAACTATCCGCTTCCCATAACAGAACATCTCTTAGAAAGAGTGGCAGGCAAGGAAGTGTACAGCTTCCTTGATGGATTTTCGGGCTACAATCAAGTAGCCATAGCCCCAGAGGATCAGCATAAGACAGCCTTTGCCACAGAATGGGGCATTTTTGCTTTTAGAGTAATGCCATTTGGGCTTACCAATGCACCAGCTACCTTCCAGAGGCTGATGTGCCATGTGTTTAAGGAGTTCCTAAGGAAGAGTTTAGAAGTCTATGTTGATGATCTCTGTGCTCATTCCAATGTTAGACAAAACCATATTCCTGAACTCAGACAAATCTTTGACAAATGTAGAGAATATCAAGTTTGCCTGAACCCAGAAAGTGCGTTTTTATGGTGAGGCAAGGCAAGATTCTGGGACACATAGTGTCAAAGAATGGCATATCTACTGACGAAGAAAAGGTGCGAGCCATAGCAGAGCTACCTAGGCCAAAGAATGTCAAGGAAGTACAAGCTTTCATGGGGCATTGTGGTTATTACCGACGATTTATACACATGTATGCTGTCATTGCAAAGCCCATGTACGGACTTCTGACAAACTTTGAGTGGACGGATGAATGTGAGAATTCCTTCCAAGAGCTTAAACGAAGATTATGTTCAGCACCAATCTTGACCACACCAGATTGGAATAAGCCATTCCATGTTCATGTGGATGCATCCAATTATGCCATTGGATGTGTGCTTGCACAACCTACTGGTGAAGGTAATATGGATCTTCCAATTGCCTATGCCAGTAGACAATTGAATGCGGCTGAACGGAATTACACCACTACAGAGCGAGAAGGATTAGGCATGGTGTATGCAGTTAAGAAATTTAGACACTATTTGCTTGCAAATAAGTTTAAATTTTTTACTGATCATCAGGCATTGTTATATCTCGTAAACAAGCCATGCAATACAGGAAGATTAGTGAGATGGTTTCTCTTGCTAATGGAATATGATTTTGAAGTTGTGGTAAGGAAAGGTAGGACTCATTTGAGAGCTGATCATCTCTCTAGGCTCACATCGGGAGAAGCCCCACAAGGAGTGTCAGATGACCTTCCTGATGCTTACTTGTTTAATTTGGAAGTTGTACCGCAGTGGGCTAAGCCATTGGTACCAGTATTGACATACGGGCCTAATCATCCAGTGATAAACACTCGGAATAGAGAAGTTGTAAAAGCCCAAAAGTACCACATCATGGCAGGAAGCATGTACAAGCACACAGATCAAGGGATCTTGGCTTGTTGCGTAGAAGAGGATGAATACGCTAAATGGTTGCAATTAGCACATGTAGGTGCGTTAGAGCAACACTACTCAAAGGAGCGAACTTTACAGACCCTCAAGAGACTCGGAGTACATTGGCCAACTATGGAAGCTGATGTCCAAAAGTTGTGTAAGGAATGCCCAATCTGTTGCACTAAGCCACCTGTGGAACACGCCACTCTTTATCAAGTATCCATTGTACCAGATTGCAGCGAACCTCTCGTATCCTTCCTGAGGACAAACACATTCCCTCTAGACATGACTCTGGCTAGGAAAAGGAGTTTAGAACAAGAAGCCCAGGATTACTCACTCATCGGTAATAATCTATATAAGCGCGGTAAAGATGGTTACCTGAGATTGTGTGTCCATGAAAGTGAGTATCTTAAGATCTTAGAAGCTGCTCACCAAGGTGTAGCAGGAGGACATTTTGGACCGGATCGGGTGATCAAGGCAATTCTATTTGCGGGCTTCTGGTGGCCGACCCTTCACATGGATGCACATACCTATGTGAAACGGTGCGATGTATGTCAGAGGACTCAGTATCCTATACGCAAAGATGAGATGCCACTGAAACCTATGATGGGTGGACGTGCATTCTCTAAGTGGGGAATAGACTTCGTAGGTCCTATTAATCCCCCAGCTAAGGGTTCTCATGCGGAATACATCATTGTTGCGACAGATTATCTCACCAAGTGGGTAGAGGTAAAGGCTACGACAAAGAACGATGCTCAAACAACTGCCAAATTCTTGTTTGAGAATGTATTCACAAGATACGGGCTACCTATAGAGCTTGTAAGTGATAGAGGCACTCATTTCTTGAATGAAGTGATTGAAAATCTACTCCAGGAATTCTTGGTAATACACAAGAAGTCTGCCCCATATCACCCTCAAGCTAATGGACAAGCTGAGAGCACTAATAAGATCCTATGCAATGTACTGACGAAATTAGTGAACACTAAACGCTCTGATTGGGACAAACAGCTACACCATGCTGTTTGGGCATACCGAGTTGCCTACAAAACGGTACTCCAAGCCACCCCCTTTCAGATGGTATTCGGTCAAAACGCTGTGCTACCCTTGGATTTCCTGATTCCTACACTGAAAGTAGCACAAGAGCACGAATGGACGGGCCATGAACTCTCCTCTAGGATTTTTGACCTTGAACGATTAGGAGAAACACGACTGAGGGCCGCTGCAGGAATATATGCAGCCAAGAAGAGACAGAAGGCATACTTTGATGCCCACGTAAAGGATAAGGGTTTGAAAGCAGGAGATCTAGTTTTAGTCTATACACTGAAACAACACGCAAGGAAGCTAGAAAGAGAGGCTACGGACCTATGATCATCAATAGGATCTCCACAAGTGGAGCAGTACAACTGGCCACATTAGAGGGTGATGTTCTCCCTAACTATATTAGTGGTTGCAGAGTCAAGTTGTATCAGGAACCCCTCACGGAGGAAATGCTCAGCCGACTCAACACTGCTAAGAAACGCAAAGAGGAAGAAAAGCGAGTTCGAGAAGAAGCTCAAGCAGAAGCTTTAGAACGCATCAGAAGGATGAAGTTACGAAGGCAAGGTAGAGATCAGCCTAGAGTGAATGAATATGCAGGCCAAGGATATCCCATGGCCATGTGTGAAGTTGCAGGAACAAGCTCGCATAGAATAATTGATAGACGTCCTTTCATAACCATAGATATAGGACAAGGAAAGAGTGCAAGGACCGTAAGAGCCTTGATTGACTCAGGTGCAGCCACTAGTGCTGTTAGAGTGTCTTACTGCCAAGAATTACAGTTGACTGTCAATCCTGTGGAAGCATATCTCATAGGATTGGGAGGCGTGGAAACCCCTTGCATGGGCGAGGTGGAACTTCCCCTCTACATTCACGATGAGGCAATGACAGTTAAAGTACTAGTGTGTCAAGATGAGGATCTCACGGAGCCTCTCGTCTTGGGTCAAGATTGGATCTATGACCAAGCGGTCAATCTAAACCTAAGAAGTGGACTTCTCCAGGTTTGGGTCAATCATAGTCGAGTTACAGTAGAATTAGACAATGGAGCACTCAAGGAACTAGGAAAGGCACAGACTCCTGGTCCTTCCAGGGGTACACATGAAGATGACCATGCTGTTCTTGTTCAAAACCCTGTGCTGCAGAGGAATGATATTTGCAAAAAAGGAGTCAGGGATGCAACGGAACTCCCTTCTCTTCCACAGGCCAGAAGAAGGCAGCAACCAAAGGTGGATCAAAGGCAGAAGAAGCAGAGTACTACCTATGTCCGAGATCAAAAGTACCTGCGCAGCAGAATGTCCCAGAAAATAAACCAGGTATGGGTGCGGAAAGGCGAACAACCGGTTGCACCACCGTCAATGACACGGGCGAAGTTTCTTATTAATAACCAACAACATGACATTAATAAGAAGTCTTGCAGAAATTCTTCTGCTAATGTGAAATCTATTTGGGTGCCCAAGAAGTCGATGAAGGCTAGACCACAATCAAGACAAATTTGGGTGCCTAAGGCTTGCTTGAGGGCACAAGTAGCTACGCCGAGGCCACAACCTAAACAGCATAACGCAGCTACGCATACTGCCCGTATTCACTCGTTCTCAACGCTCAAGAACACACCAAGACCCAAGAGCGTGCATGTAATCAATTGTAAATGGGTCCCTAAAAAGCCTCATTCCCAAACCGCGACACCGAGAAAGCTCTCTAGAGTCTCTACGAAACCGAAAGCAAAGCCCATCCACTGCATTTGGCAGCCTAAGACCTGTAATAAACCCCCCGACCCCAATTTGTAAATTCATCCCCACTTGCTAACTTCATTAGTCTCCTAGGATTACCCAAGCGTTAACCACACACACGTGCACCGAACACTTACTAACCCATTATTCGCTCCCGACCCTCATGTTAATATTGTGATGGGAACAACGGTCCTCACTTGTCCTGTACAATATTAACACCTGTTTGTATATTCTCACAGAGACAGACAGCAAGAAGTAAAATGGCAGATACAGTAGGAACTAGCTCCCAGGCAGGCTCCAGCCCACAAGTGGTGGACATCGAAAGTCTTCCAGTCGAGGAGGAGTTAAAGGAAAGACCAGCGGCATTACGGGCATTGCACGCCATACCAATTCAGAATCCCCCGCAGGGACACACAATGCCAGTGGGCAAAGCCTCACATTGGTTCAGTGACGTTGCTGGCCCCCTGGGTGAAGGCACGTATATGTGGGAATCCGAAGTCGAATTCAATGGACGATGGGGCCGATACCATTTCTTTACCAGGGAATTTGAAAGGCTACAGAATAACGAAGGACTTAAGCCGATCTGGAAGAAGGCAGGGCTTTATGACTACTTCAAGTCCCAACTACCAAAGCCAGATTTCCTCAGATGCTCATATCTAATTAGTACCCTCACCCCCAGCAAAGACAAAAAAGGATACAGCTCCTTTGTGCTCCCATCACTCACAAGGGGCAACGAGCTGAAGCGTTTCCGCTTAACTATCAATCTAGTAAGAGAAGCACTCGACATGCAAGGAATGCACATTCCAACAGAGAAAGAGACAATGGTTCCAGACAACATGAAGAACAGGAATCTGACGAAGCTGAAGGACATGGTTGCTATGACACCCACGATCGCCATCCACTTACGTATGGTCATGCAACATTTCGCCTTCCCCGCGCAGGATAGGTTTACAATGCCTCCCAAAAAGATCTGGTTTAGCCTCTACCTGGCGGATGCTTTTGAGTTGACCATCAATATGCCCCACTGGATCATTGATCAGATTCATATGGCCCATCAGAGATGGTATAAAAAGCAAAGATCTGTATTGTATGGTTGCTGTGCACTCACAAGAATTGTATACAGATGTCTTGCGTATGATGTACCGGTGCAAAGGGCTCTGATCTGGTCCAGAGCTCAGGAATTTCAACGCAGATTGTCAGCAGTAGGACCTCCCTCAAAGAAGATGCGAGGCACCGTCCAGATGCCTTGTGCACAAGCTCGCGGGGCAACCCTGACGCCTGAGACAACCCCAAGACTCCCCCGACGAGTGCAACCGTTTACTATCAGGCTACCCAGGCACAGCACAGATGGCCCCAACCTTGTATTTCCACCAGTACCGACTGATCTGGAGTTCCCGCATGGGTTCACTCTAGAGGACTTAACTGACGAAGAAGTTGCAAGAATCATAGAAGCTGTAAATGCAGAAGTTGAAGAAGAGCAAGCCAGTGGACAGCAAACGGCCCCAGATCAAGCACAGCCCAGCCAACCAGACGTAGTCAACGTGGACACTGAAGAAGAAGCTCATGGGGAGACACAGGGCAGACACTCAGAAGCAGAAGAACAAGAGTATGATCCAGAAGCCCTACAAGTACTGGAAGGTGCCCCCGCCTACACTAGCGCATTAAAGAAGCTTTATGATACAATGAACGGAGTTCAAGAGCAACACAGGCTCTCATTAGCTGCGGGTAAAGCTCTCATGAACCAAATTCTGGAGGAGGAAGGTGTGGACGAACAGTACCGTGCCACCTTGGAAATGATATCAGATGCTTTAGGAGTACGAGAAACGGTGCATACCGCACTAGTGCACTCACGAAGAACAGAGAGAAGATATGGAAGACGCCCCCCACGCACGGGAAAACAAATGAATGTATTAGGATCAGGACCACAAGGCACACCCACAACCACTGGCACGGCACACACAGTTCACGACACCGAGGAAGCCCACACATCGAGTGCACCCCCATCACCTCCCTTACCACCTTCTCCCCCACATCGACCTCACTCACCTCCCTCTACCACTGTAACCTCCACTGTCACCACCTCTGAAACCACTACACACACCAACGCACAAACCATCAGTCCACCCACGCACTCTACTTCCACTGAAAACACGAGATTAACTACAGCCACGATACACCTCACCACCCCGAGCACACTTCCTAGAAGTTCACAATTACACACACCTCTATACACATTCACAACCCTCACCGCTACCACAATCCCCATATTCACAGTCACTCCCACCACGAACCCCACTTTCATGGAGGTATCACCCACCTCTGCACCTCTCCCATCCCCCATTTACCCACAATCTCCCATTCCCCCACCGCCCCCCTCACCCGTCCCCAGTACTGCATTCACAACCCCCTTTCCCTTTCCCTACCCCTCTGCATTCAATACTATTCCTCTCGGTAACTTATTTAATAATATGCATCAATGCATGGCCCAACTCCAGCAACATTACCAACACTTGGACGACCAACATACAAGGCTCTTCCAACGCCACGAGGATCTCCAAGCAAGATGTAGGGATCTTGAAGAGCAGAAGCAGCAACTAGAACAGCAGCACGTGACATTACAGGAGCAATACGCACAATTAGAAGCCAACCCACCTCAAACAGATGATGAAGAACGACGACATATGGACGAGCTGCTCCATTCTCAGATCACGGAAAACCTGAAACTTCGACGGAACTTAGGCCTCCTCCGCAAGCATATGGCGACTGCGTTAGAAGAGAATAAAAGATTACAGAAACAGAACGAAGAAAACCTGGAAGCGGCCATGGAGGGTTCCCCACAAGAGATTGATCCAGAACGATTCAAGGCGATACCCTCTGAGAATATGCAGGTGGTGTTAGAAACTCATGCAGACTTAATGGAGGCCCATGCCGCTTTAGAGAAAGAAAGAGATGAGTTACGAAGACAGTTGGCCACTCGACAGACAGAACCCAGCCCGAGCATAACTGCAGAAGAAACAGCTGAAGAGGTCATTAAACTCCGCGCCGAACTTGAGGAATTACGCAGCAAGGTTATGCAATATGAGCGTCAGCCCTCCCCTCTGGTAGACCCCGAGCCTGACGACCTGGTGCCAATTGAGGTAGAAGAAACATTTGAGGATCCCTATGTCCCGATGCCAACACCCGGAGGTAAGCGCACAGAACAGGGCATGGACACAATTGAGATCGAGGCACCGGAATGGATGCAGAAGTTAGAGAAAGTATCCACGACACATGACGACAGGGTGGCAGTCCAAATCGCCTTGATGTCAAAATTGGAGGAGGTGGTCATAAAATCTGATTATTTTCAGAATCTTTCACACCATAGGTGGATCGGCCCATCGGATGATCTGTATGTACCTTTTTGTGTGCTAATGGCTGATTATAATGCAGAGATCAAGCGCCACACCTCAAGGGAACCCACCTCTGCCACCCAATTTGCACCCGATGACATCCCAGAGAGTGCCAAGCAAGGCCATATCCGCCAACCAACATGGAGAATTCGACTGCTTGAAACCTACCCGGAAATGGTCAGAACATGGAACAACATGCCATTGTACATCAAATATAATCCATGTTATTGCCCTGTGTTTCGAAGGAGATCCTGGCCGGAGTACACACATACAGTGCTGACAATTAAAGGATGCGAGAAGTGGCTAAATTACGTGTACTTTGCACCCCCTAAAGGCGCACCCACAATTGGCTATATGATTTCAACGATCCGGCATTGGGGAGTCCGTTTCAAGAATGTTCCTGATATCATGACTCAGATGTGCCTGAAAATTTTCGAACTTATGCTGGTCACCTTTAGGACCTTCAAAAATGTCAAGGAACCGCATCTCTCAGCACTAGGATTTAATGAAGGGAACCAGGACCTTGTATACGACATGAGCACGACTCCATCGATCAATGTTGTGTATGCATGGCACGCTCGTATCAAATATCTACCGGCCTGCTTCAAACAAACGTTTGAAGAGATGTTTGTCACGGGATTCTGGGAATATCATTCCGAGATATTCATTCCCAGACCATCCCATCTCTTGCAGTTGTTTGCAGTGGAACAAGCTCTCCACTCCGAAAAGCTACGTATGCCACATCCAGAGGTTCCTGGGCCGGTAGACTGGGATGCTCTTCTGACAGACTTGGCCAAGGGGTTGCGAATTGCTGAACACCATTTAGCGTAGGACGTTGTCGAGTACTATATCCAGAAACCCTCTCAACAAGGGTCTGTCAGGGACGACAGACGCGAGAGAGGGGGGGGTGTTGGAGCTGGAGCTGAAGGATTGACAAGACAAGGAAGCACAAGAAGAGAGTCCGAGAGAAGAGAAGGCCCAAGCAGACAAGGAAGTCAACGAAGACCCGGCAAGTAGGCCAACAATTTTTCAAGAAGAAGCACTTATGAACATTCACGCAGATTTAGCACTAAGGCAACCTTAATCTTTCAAAACCTCTACACCCATTAAAAGTGATTATTATCACTAAGCACCATTGTAAATATCATTTCATCTTTTTGTAGCTCCATTTTGTGCAAGCCAAGGAGTCCTTGAGCTTGAGGAGCATTAGAAGTATCTACCTGCCAAATTTCGTATTTTTTAGATATCGTTTGAGCCCTCAAATAAGCCCTGGAACCTAATTTTTAACTAGGCCGGACACTAGGTCTGGACAGGGCCAAAACTTAGCCAAAAACTATAAAAAGAGCTAGAGAGCTCATTTTTGAGGTTAGATTGTAATTGAAACGAACTTGTATGAGCATTTTGAAAGTAATCTAAAAAGCTCCATTGATTCTCTCTCTTTGTCTTGCCGTGTGTGCGCGTGTGTGTGTATGTGTGTGCATGCTTGTGTGCTTCTCACTCACGCACTTGTGCCGCCACTTGCTCGAGGTCTTCATACCATCCTCACGTCTTCCCGGATTGACATTAAAGGAGGTGCTACTCATCACTGAGCTACATGCGGTGACCGTGAATATGGGTGTGATCGTGGGTGCTCGTGCTGGTGTAAATACGGGATTTACAAAGGTTGAGGGGTAATGTACAGGGGGGCTGGCTGGAGCAGCTTGGTGGAAAGGGGAAAAAGGGGTTACAGTGGGTCGGGGAGGTGAGACGGGGGAGAAGGTTAATGGCGGTGGGAATGGAAAAAGGGGTCTTGGAGTTGTGGGGAAAGATGGAAAAGATGGATGGAGGAATGGGTTGGATAGAAAGGTGGGTGTGGGAGGGGGTAGACTAGGGCTAATGGGTGCAGGAATTGTGGGGTGAGTGGTCGTAAAGACAATTTCTGCAACACCACCGGCGAATGAAGATGTTGGTATGGGGGAAGGAGGGTGAAGAGGGGAGGCTGGAGGGACGGGCGGTGAGAGAGGAGCGGTTGGGGTGGTCGGTATGTCAGTGACTTCTGAGGTCTGTACAGTTGTAGCGCGGGGTGGGGAATCTACAAAGATGGTTTCTACTGCCAATGAACTTTCGGGGACGAGGCGTGCCTCCCTGGCTTGTTCTGAGGACTGTGCTCTTGTGGGTACACGAATGTATTCGCCGGGCTTTGAAAGTAGTCGTACTCTGCGGGGGTCAAACTGTGGTAGTGGCTTTCTTTGCAAGTACCTGAGTGCTTCGTTGGAGCCTACTGATTTGACTAACTCTCTGAATCCTTTGATGTATGCGTCTTCGAATCCGCCTGTGACCAGTTCTTGTTCTATTATTGTTTGACTCTCTTCTGTCAGCTTTTTGCGTGCCCAAACTTTTTGCATAGTTCTATACAGCTTCTTGATAGCTAGTGTGTAAGCTGCTGCTTCGTAGGTTTCATCTTCATGGGTACTTGTATCACCATGTGTGTCTGTTTGTTGGCCTTGGCCATCTGTCTGTTCATGCTCTTGGGATTCCTGTGTTCCCTGGCTAGCTTCGTCGTCTCCTTCGTCGTCATCGGTTGCTGTTCTTTCGTCATCAGAGCTGGACACGATCTGTCCTTGTGGCTGATCCCTGGGTGTGGTAGGGTAGCTAGGCCTTTCAAATTCTTGAGAAAACAATTGTCCTTCTGAAAACTGGAACTCATTGGAGAATGCATCAGGCATCTCAAAATCAAAAGTTTGGTCCAGTGGCTCTGCTTGTCCTGCTTCTAAATGGGGTATTGGAAAAGAGAAAGCTTCCGCACCAATAGTGGTGGGAAGTTCAGCTGCTGTGGTGATAGGTTCTGTGGTTGTGGCTGCTTGGGGTGCAACAGTACTAGTGGTGCCCTCCGGAGTAACTGGTCTTGATAACCGTATACGAATTGGTGGTACCGTGGGAGTGGCTGCTGTTGGTGACTGCTCTGGAGATGGTTGTGGCGAGGGTGATTCTGGGACTTGTAGGCATGGGATAGTGCCTCTCATCCGCTTTCCAGCTCTGCCTTTGCTAGACTTTCTAGCCTTCCTCGTGGTGCCTTTAAATGCTTTCAGTTCCTCACTGGTCATGGCACGCTCAATTGGTAAGTCATACGCCAAGCACATATATATGATCCTGGTGAGGGCGCAGCATCCATTGATTACCTTCTTTCGCTCCCACCTATGTTGTGCAAAATAGAGCTGATCAATTATCCAGCTGGCTAGATCAATCGTTTGCGGTCCAGTACATGCTAAGTATAATCCAAACCAGATTCTCTTGTGAGGCATGGTAAAACGATCCTGAGCTGGGAAAGCAAAGTGCTGCATGCATATCCGTAATGGCTTAGAGAGCTCAGGTGTTATAGTAGAAATGTCCTCCCATTTAGTTACGTCACCACGTTTCATCTGCTCTGGGACTAGCCGTTCTCTCTCCGTCGGAGTGTGCGTTCCATGTATTTTTAGAGCTGCGCGAATTAAATCTTTAGACAAATAAAACCTTCTGAATGGAGGATCATTTACCAAGGATGGTAACATGAATGTGCCAGGTAGATCCTTGTTTCCTGAAGCCGTCAAGGTGGTTACTAGGTAAAAACATCTATAAAAATCGGGTTTAGGCAGAGGGTCACTAAAGTATTCTGTAAATCCCACTCGTGCCCAAACGTGCGTTAGATCTTGCGTATTCTGTAGTCCTTCAAATTCTCTTGAAAAGAACTGGTACTTGGCCCATGTGCGAAGATCAAATGCCAAATTGGCCTCAAATATGAAATCAACGTCTGCTAATGGTCCTGCTAGGCCTTGAAACCAATGAGAATTACGATGAATCTTCTCAGTATATCCTCTAGGAGGATCGTCGATTGGCATGGGTCCTGGAAAACCTTGAAACTCTGGTGGTTGCATCGTAGGATAAGATTCTGCTAGTAATTCTCCAATAGTGGCCATCGGTGCACTGGGGCCAGCTTCTGATGGTCCTGCTTCGGTTTGCATGATGACTGATGAGCTAATGGAAAAGATCTGCTACAAAAGATTAACACATTAGTATGGAAATTAATTATGATCCCATTAAGGTGAGACCGCAATCCTTTTCCATGACCGATGTGTAACCCGTGTAGCCAAGTGTCGTGAAGTGATTGATGCAATGATCTTTTTGCAGAGCTAATGCAGGTCTCTAGACACCTACATGGTTCAGATTATTCCTACAATTCTTGATGAGCTTTTATTATGCATGATGTGGGGTTTGGGTGTATGAATTTATACAAGGTTTGGTTGAGGGTGAATTATTACAAGGGTGGAGTTTAAACGGGGTGGGAGAATTGTTAGATAAGGGGGTACAAGAAGACGTCTGGATACATTTCGGTATCCATTTCCTAAGATTCTTTGAGTGGGTGGTGTGTCTTTGCTGAGTGACGAAAAGTGGTATCGGGTTTGGTGGTATTGAAGGATGAAAAGATTTCGGAGGGGTATATATTACATGGCTAGAGGGTTGGGCTATAATACATTGTTTGGGTACCCAAATCTGCATGGGTGTGGGTCTATGGATAAGGTATTTCTTGGCGATCCAAATCTGTCGAGTATTGGTACTTGTAAAAGAAGATCGAGGGGACTTTGGATGCTGACTCTGTTTCTGTTGAAACTTTGTCCTGTTCTTGTCTGCAGTGTTGCCAATAGCCTGTGGCTGCTGCCCTTTTGGCACCCATATTTGTCTCGTGCCACTTGTTATGTGATGCTGATACTGCTACTTTCCTTGCCTTATCTAGTGGTGTCGTCGGTCTGGGTTCCTCTGTCGTGGTTGAATCCTTCGTGGTTGGGTTTGAGAGGTCCATTGGACGCTCTGCTTTGGAAAAGAAGGGAGATCCAACACTTGCGTGACCTGCCCATTAGGAAGTGATTGGTTCTTTATCTTTAATCTAGGCCAATCCGCAGCAAGTTTGGAAGGATGAGCACCACAGGGTGTTGTGCTCATTTGGCCGCTGATGCAACCCACCTGACCGCTGATTGTGTTCATCTGCCCTAGCGGTTGGGTAGCTGCCCCTTCTAGTTTGCAGGAAGCCCCAGGGAAGATCTCCTGTCGTTCTTCTGATTGACAATTGTCCCTAGCCAAGCCCGAGTGGGTTGGTGTAGACGTAACATGATTGGTCTGACCCAAGATCTTCCGGTCTTCCGTCGCATGCGTTTCATACGGTCTAGGGTTACAAACCTCAATCGGAATGCCGTTAGGGAAGTCAAGCGGTATCACTCGCTTCTGTTCTAAGGTTCCAATCTGTAAGGAGCCTTGTCTAAGATTTAGGTCCACTGAGTGATCGTATAGCCAATCTTGGCCAAGGATTAGGGGTTCTATCAGGTCGTCATCATGGCATACTAGTAGCTTCGCTGTCATGGTCACTTCCTTAATGAGGATAGGAAGGTCCACCTCACCCATGCAAGGGGTTTCCATGCCTCCTAGCCCTATGAGGTATGCCTCAATTGGCCGCATTTCTATTCCTGAATCCTTATAGCGGGACCATCTAATCGCACTAGTCGCAGCACCTGAGTCAATTAAAGCCCTGAGCTCTTGGCAAGGGTTATCGTGTTCTAGCCTGACTGTAATGAATGGTCTCCTGTCCACTATACTAGGATGAGTGGTTGACTTCACTTGACACATGGCCATGGGGTATCTGGGTGTAGTTTCCAGATGGTTATAACGTTCTTTCCCTAGTCCTTGTCTTCTTAACTTCATGCGTTTAATGCGTTCTATTGCTTTTGCCTGAGCTTTCGCTCGTATTCTATTTTCTTCCTCCTTACGCTTCTTTGCCAACGTGAGTCGTCTAAGCATATCCTCAGTAAGAGGTTCCTGATATAACTTGACTCTACAGCCACTAATATAATTAGGCATTATATCTCCTTCTAAGGTGGCTAACTGTACTGCTCCACTTGTCGAGAGTCTGTTAATGATCATAGGTCCATAACCTCGCTTTTCTAACTTACGTGCGTGTTGTTTCAGCGTATATACTAGAACTAAATCTCCTTCTTTTAAGCCTTTATCTTTCACATGTGCATCAAAATATGCTTTTTGTCGCTTCTTCGCTGCATATATTCCTGCTGCTGCCTTTAACCTGGTTTCTCCTAATCATTCCAAGTCCATTATCCTTGCTGATAATTCATGGCCGGTCCACTGATGTTCTTGTGCAACCTTAAGGGTCGGTATCAAGAAGTCCAAAGGAAGCACAGCATTCTGACCAAAAAACATCTGAAAGGGAGTTGCATTGAGTACGGTCTTGTAGGCCACTCGATATGCCCAAACAGCGTGGTGTAACTGTTTGTCCCAATCTGAACGTTTGTTGTTCACGAGTTTTGTCAGTACGTTACAAAGGATCTTATTAGTGCTTTCAGCCTGACCATTGGCCTGAGGATGATATGGTGCGGATTTCTTGTGAATCACCATAAAATCCTGTAACAAATATTCAATGACTTGGTTTAGAAAGTGAGTGCCTCGATCGCTCACTAACTCTATAGGCAATCCATATCTTGTAAAGACATTCTCAAATAAGAATTTTGCAGTTGTGTGTGCATCATTCTTTTTCGTGGCTTTTGCCTCTACCCATTTCGTAAGATAATCTGTGGCAACAATAATGTATTCAGCATGTGTACCTTTTGCAGGGGGGTTAATGGGTCCTACAAAGTCTATACCCCACTTAGAAAATGCACGTCCGCCCATCATGGGTTTCAATGGCATTTCGTCTCTGCGAGTAGGAAACTGAGTTCTTTGGCACACATCACATTTCTTTACATAGGTATGAGCATCCATGTGAAGAGTGGGCCACCATAATCCTGCAAAGAGGATGGCTTTGATTATCCTATCGGGTCCAAAATGACCTCCTGCAACACCTTGGTGTGCAGTCTCTAGTATGCTCAGATAATCGCTCTCATGAACACATTGTCTTAGATATCCATCTCGTCCTCTTTTGTATAGGTTATCGCCAATAAGTGAATAATCTTGAGCTTCCTGCTCTAGACTACATTGTCGAGCTAAGGTCATTCCTTGAGGGAATGTCTTCGTCCTCAAGTATGTCACTAACTGTTCACTCCAGTCTGGTGTGAGAGACACGTGATATAATGTAGCATGCTCTACTGGCGGTCTTTCACAACAAACATTGCATTCCTTACACAACCTGTAGACATCTGCTTCCATCGTAGGCCAATATACTCCTAATCTATGCAGAGTCTGTAATGTTCGATGTTTTGAATGATGTTGCTTTAATGCACCTATGTGTGCTAATTGCAACCAATTCGCATGTTCTGATTCATCTACACAACAAGCAAGAATCTTTTGATTATCCTGTTTATATATGCTTCCTGCCATTATTTGGTATCTCTGAGACTTGGTAATCTCTCCTTCTTTGATCTTTATCCTAGGATTCTTGGGTCCGTATGTCAGAATAGGGACTATAGGTTTAGCCCATTCTGGTGCTATCTCAAGGTTAAACAAATATGCGTCTGGTAGATCATCCACTACTCCTTGAGGAGCTTCTCCTGAGGTTAATCTTGAAAGGTGGTCAGCTCTGAGATGTGTCTTTCCTTTCCTAACTACAACTTCAAAATCATATTCCATGAGTAATAGAAACCAACGTATTAGTCGTCCTGTGTTACATGGCTTGTTGACTAAATACAATAGTGCTTGATGATCTATAAAGAACTTGAATTTGTTTGCCAACAAATAGTGCCTAAACTTCTTTACTACATAGATCATCCCTAATCCTTCTCGTTCCGTCGTGGTGTAATTTCTTTCTGCTGCGTTCAATTGTCTGCTCGCGTAAGCTATGGGGAGATCTATGTTACCTTCATTCGTGGGTTGTGCTAACACACATCCTATGGCATAATTGGAGGCATCCACATGTACATGGAATGGCTTACTCCAATCTGGGGTAGTCAATATAGGTGCCGAGCACAAGCGTCGTTTGAGTTCATTGAATGAATTTTCACATTCGTTTGTCCATTCAAAGTTGGTTAAAAGAGAGTACAAAGGCTTGGCTATGATTGCATACATGTGTATGAATCTCCTATAATAACCGCAATGGCCCATAAATGCTTGTACCTCTTTCACATTAGTTGGTCTAGGTAAATCTGCAATTACCTTCACCTTTTCTTCATCCGTAGAGATTCCATTTTTTGACACAATGTGTCCTAGAATTTTGCCTTGTCTGACCATGAAAACGCACTTTTCTGGGTTCAAACAAACCTGATACTCTCGACATTTGTCAAATATTTGTCTTAACTCTGGGATATGTGTCTGTCTTACATTTGAATGTGCACATAAGTCATCGACATAAACTTCCAAGCTCTTGCGTAAGAATTCCTTAAAAACATGACACATGAGTCGCTGGAAAGTGGTGGGTGCATTTGTTAAGCCAAATGGCATTACACGAAATGCAAATATGCCCCATTCAGTGGCAAATGCCGTCTTGTGTTGGTCCTCTGGAGCAATGGCTACTTGATTATAGCCTGAAAATCCATCAAGAAAGCTGTAAACTTCCTTGCCCGCAACTCTTTCCAATAGATGTTCCGTGATAGGAAGAGGATAACTATCTCTAATCGTTGCGGCATTAACTTTTTTAAGGTTAATACACACACGCAATTTTCCATTCTTCTTGGGCACAACCACAATGGGGGATACCCATTCGGTATGCTCAATTTCGTAAATGAATCCTGCTTCTATCAAGCGATCTATCTCCTCTTTAATCTTCGCAGCGTAGTTATCATTGTACGTGTACGGTTTCTGTTTTGTCGGTTTTGCATCTGGAGTCATAGGGATTCTATGAGAACATATATCTGGATCTACTCCTTTCAAATCTTTGTAACTCCACGCAAAAACATCTCTATATTCGCGCAATAGGGCAACTAGCTCTTCTTCTTCTTCAGTTGTCAAATCATGCCCTATGTATGTACATTTTTCTTCTTCTCCTTCTATAGCAACTATTATTTTCTTGGTTTTCTCTCGGTTATCATATACTTGTCCGTCATTCGCCTTTCTATTAGGCATTCGTACCATGATTCTTCTATCTTCGATTTCATATTTCTTGAAATTCTCGGGTACTTCGAACAAAGATTCTTCTTTTTCTGACATGGTTTCTTTCTTCTTTCTTTTCTTGCATTCACTCTTGCTAGTCACTTTCGTGGCTAACCTTACCTCATTCGTAATTTCCTCGTGTCTCTGAGGGTGAGTCTCTACTTCGTAGAAATATTCTTCCTCTGATGCAAATGGAGAGTCCAGGATAATTGATTCTAAATCAAAATCGCTTGCATCCTCAAATACATCAGTGTTAGGTTCACATTCTTCTAAAATTGCATCGCACATGATTGGCTCTATCGTGAAAACTGAGATATCATAGCCATCCTCGTCACAGTGGGGTGTCCATTGTTCTTCATTGATGGCTACATCCATGGTTGCTAGGATTTCTGCCCAACCATGGGGTTCAAACTCTTCATCAGGGAATACTACAGGCGCATAAGCTGGATCTTGAAGGGTTCTTGGATGTTGTTCTGCACCTAAGGTCCTGGCTTCTAACCTTTCTTCCTCTTGTTTGGCTACGTTACACATCCATAAATGAGTATCCTCATGCAACCAAGAAGGATCTGATTCTAATGAGTGCACGGATTCTGTCTCTACTGGTGTCTTATGGATGGTATTCCATTGTATTGGGGGTACGTCTCTGTGTGAATAGTCTTTAAGATTGACTTTGGTAGTCACTCCTAAATGTTGCAAGTACAACGAATTAGTTCCCCAATCTTGTACAATTTCCAACTGACGCATGAATGGTCGTCCCAATATCATCTCATAAGCATGGTTTTTTGCAAAGTCACAAATGGCAAAGGTATGCTCAAATTCTACACCACAAGTGGTGAGAGATATTCCTTCTAGTAAGCCTAATGGTTTTTCTATGTGTCCATCAGCCATTTGTAGCTTCATCCTGGTGGGTCTTAATGTTGGCTTACCCCAACGTTTCCATAAAGCGGTGGTAGCTATGGCTACTCCGACTCTTGAATCTAAGATGGCCTTCGTGGTGTAGCCCTGATGGGTTATCGGAAGATAAGTGTTACCTTCCTCTCCTTCGCTTACATCTCCGATCTTTTCTACGGGTATCTCTGGTACCTTATTTTGTGATCATATTTGTGAGGGAGTAGTAGCAAGCTCGGGGAATTGATTTGCTACATGTTTCCACAATTCTGGTTTTACCTTTAACAACTCCTCTAGAGTGAGATTCCACTGTACTTTGGTATTCTTGATCACTTCCGTGTTTCTAGGGATTACTGATTCTTCATTCCTCACTATTATCGTGGGTGCTCTCATACTAATAGACTTTGCTTCCCAAGGTCCTGTGAACTGAGGTAATTCTTGTAACGAATTAGATTCAAATCCTGTGTGTTCACTCAGTTGTTCTTCCTCTACATCATCGTATATAGAGGGAATGTCTTGGGGAAATTGTTCTTGCAAGTCGTCTATTTCTTGAATAGGAGGATGGGTTCCTTGTTCCTTTCTCCATTTCTCTTCTTGGATTTCCCTCAAAAATTCATGTGAGTACCGATGTATGGAAGACAAATTGTCTTGACTTTCTGTATTGGGTACTTGAGACAGGGATGGCGCATTCCTTTCCTGTGTCTCTAGGACAATAGGGTTCCTAGACTGATCCTTTTTCTCTTTGCTTTCAATCAAATATTCTAGCCTCTCCATTAGTCCTTGAAAGTGTAATTCCGGTTTTGCCCTGTTATTCCAATTAAGATATCTAGAGGCTTCGAACAAAGCTTGTGCTAGTTCTACCATCTTCATGCAAAGTTTAGTTCTCTCAATTTCTAGATCAGTTCGAGGGTAGTTTTTGCTCATTTCAGCTACCTGAGGTCCCTCTTTCAATCTAGCCTGATATGCACGAAACATCATGTCTAGATTTTCTGGTATGGGTTCCGCTAAAACTGATCCTGATTTCTGAGCTGGATTCTCTTGATTCAATTCCTGTGAAGTCAATTCTTGGATTTTGGCTCTAGATTCCTTTAAACTTTCTTCCAACTCCGTTATCTTTTTACTCCACTTTCTCTTTATTCTTTCTCTAGAATCTTTCCAAGATTTTGTCTTTTTACTGCTAGATTTTGCAACTTCACTGGTTCCGGCTACTTTCTCCTGATTAAGCTGTTGGTTCTGTAAGAGCGCCTGGGCTCTTGTGATAGCTTGGATAGGCACGTATGTAGGGTTGGATCCATCTGTGTTATTTACAATACCTATCACGTTGATCGGTGTCACATTCGAAGCGTTAACTGGATTTTTAGGACAATCTTTGATTATGTGCTCTTTGCCACAATCGGCACAAAAGCCTTGTATGTTATAGTATTGTGATTGCCCTGCTATTGGAGGATGTGGACAATCCTTTATGAAATGATCTCCTTGGCACCTAAAGCATGGTCCTCTAGGGCCCTGTGGTCTTTGTTGTCTCAATTGGGGCCGTGGATTTGGGTTTGTGTACATGACATGAGCGTAGTCGGGCTCCCAACTAGGTTCCACTGGTGGACTATCGTAATGATATGTTTCTACGTGTTCTGGTGACTCCGTGTAATATGCGGGTGGACTATCTACATGCGTAGAGTCAAAACTGTTTGAGTTCGGGTCACTTTCTGTGATCAAAGGTGAAGAAGGCACTAAGGCCCTACTTAGGTTCTCTTCTGCAGCAGCGTATTTGACTGAGATGACATTCGCTAGTGGGGGTGGCTGCTGAGCTAAGACAGGTTGAGGTCTCTGTTGAGCCTGGTATGGGTAGTTCTGAGGAGGCCTATAGTAATAAGGCTGAGCATTGTAATGGCCTTGATACCTACCTGGCTACTGGTATGCTTACGGGTAGTTCTGTCTCACGGTCTGTTTGTTGTATGGGCAGTCCTGAGCAGTATGATTTGTGTATCTTCTCTCAATTGTACAATATTGGCCACTAGGATTGGCTTGAGGTTGTGTTGTATTGGGACACACATTTGCCATATGGTCACCACCATAGGTGTAACAACGCTTGTTTGTTAGCACCCTAGGTTTACTAGAAACTCCTAATTTCTGGGCCACTTTTTCTGCTAGGTCTTCTATCGAGTTAGACAATTTTGTGGATGCTAGAGATGAACAGTCTGAGTCCTTATAAACCTTTGAGAGTTCCAACTCGTCTCCTAAGTTGTCCTCAATGTCTATACAAATTCTTACACATTGCTCTAGCGTTCTGGGTTCTTTTAGGTACACGTAGGAGCGTAGTTTAGAGCTCAACAAGCCATCTAAAAACAATGACACTTGCTTGGCCTGTGAGGGTAGCTCTTGCATTGGACATCGTTCAACATATTGTCTAAACCTACGTCCTGCCAGTCTTACGGTTTCTTGAGGGGTCTGTTTAAAGCTATGAATCAACGAAGACGTGTCATGTCTAATCCCACTTTTAGAGAATTTGGTGATGAATGACTCTAAAAAGTGATGGATGTCTCTAAATTGCCTCTGTTGCAATGGTTGGAACCAAGTTAAAGCAGTATTCTTTAACGTTAGTCCAAATGCGTTGTATTGCGTGAACATGTCTTCAACTTGTTCGGCTCTTAGTACTTGCTTGAATTCTGCCACATGGTCATAGGGATCTCCTGTCCCATCAAAGTAATTCTTCATTGATTTTACTAACTGTATGGGTCTCAATATTCTTGCGTGTTCACGTGGTCTAGGTAGAGGAAAATCATCTCTACCACCTGGTATTCCATGATCTCTTTGTCTATCTGCTCTATTAGTGTCCGTGGTTGTTCTATCTCTCCCTATGGGATGAGTGAAGCTTACTTCGGGTCTTTCTTTATTTTTCTCTCTTTGATTTCCATGGGCTGATGATGTTCCTGCCCCTTGTTGACTTGTATTCATGTTCGTTCTAGATGGAGGGAATACCAATTCACCTCTCCATGTGTATGTGTTTTTAGCGCGGTCAGGCACCACAAAGACTCTTTCTGAAGTCTCATCTAGGTATACAACCTTTCCAGGTGTATCCGGGTCATTGAACTCGTATATCGTGATGATTCCTACTTCACTAAGTATTTCGGTCTTGTATCTCCAAAAAGCTTCATCAGTTTCTTTATTTACAAACAACTCTATGCTTCTGTTGTCCTGAGGGATCCATTCCGGGATTAGTACTCGTGTCAGTACAGATTTCCCTCTAGGTGTTCTAGGCTCTTCTAATGGTTCTTTTCCTTGAGGTTTTGCTTCCGTCTCTGGTTGAATCACGCCAAACTCGTTGGTATTGTTTGGCTGCGTACTTAAGATGTACATTGTTCCTTCCTTGTCTATGTACGCGTCTCTCTCGAATTTCACCACTGGACGTTCCAATCCAATGGGTTGATCGGGGTTGTGCATTTGCACCACTTGCCTTCGCAAACCATCCTCATAGATGCGAGCACCTAATCGGTTGGTTCGGAGAAACTCTAGTTGAGTCCTATAGGGTCCTTCTGGTTTTCCTAAATAGGCTACATTCGACCCTCCTTCTGGTTTTTCTGTGCTAAATGCCATTTCTCATTCGCTAGTATCTGAGCTCTCGTAGGGGTAATTACTATTCAATTGTTGAGCCCACGATTGTGCAGTAGTTCTTACACTTGCCTCTGATGATCTAAGGCTTCGCCGGTCTGACTTACCTATATGTTTGCCCGATCTAAGGTTCATTAATTTTCTTTCTTGCACACTCGGTACACGCTCAGATCGTCAATGATTCTTTGTTATTACTGTCTTGATTCTTTTTAAATTTCTTTAGATTCTTGTCTTAATGTATGCGTCAGGAATTCGACTTTCCGTTATAATTTTGAGTTCTCGTTCTGTCAGACTTATGTTCTTTCCTTTAGGTTTTAACTCTCTTGAACTTGATAAATTTAACTCTCTTGAACTTGAGGCGTTCCTAACGTCTTAATCCACAATGCTACCGTTTATCCTAGGCTAAGAATTGACTCAGGGGGTTGAGTAATCTTCCAACCTCGAGTCAGCTTTTCTGGTTGCTCTGATGCCCAAGAAGCCGCGCTTCCCAAGCTTTATGCCCTTCACTACCTTGCCTTGGTTGCCTTCGATTGCCCTTGCTAGACCTGGAAAAATCCAATATTAGACCAATTCACAGTTGGATGATCAAGCACTTGAGTATATACACCTTTTAAGTCCCTTCCCTTTTGCCCAACTTTTCAATGTTTGCCCCCTGGCTTTCTAGTCCCAAACTAGGTCAACCTCAAAATAGCTTATCTAAAAATAGACGTATCCTTTAAGAAAAAACAGTTGAGGTCACGTAGTACTCGTCAAGAGCTTTCTAATGAGCTCTTAAGCTCAAAAAACGGACTTCGGATGAAAAAGTTATGACCGTTCAGGCCCTGGGGGGTAAAAACTGACAAACAGGTTTTTCTCCAAATATGAGCTAAGGGGTCTCCTATGAGTCTAATCACCCAAAAATTTCCCAAAAATAGCCCCAAAATTGGCCAAAATATGAAACCCTAAAATTTGCGATGGGGGTGCACAATCGTGATGGTCTGAGATGATCGCGATGGTCTGGGACCGTCGCGATGGTCCAGGCGAACCGTCGCGATGGCGTGGCACAATCGCGATGGTCCAATGGAGCGAACTGTCGCGATGGCGTGAAATGGACAATCGCGATGGCGTGAGTGTGAACCGTCGTGATGGCGTGAAAGTGGACAGTCCCGATGGCTCGATCAGGCCGACAATCGCGATGGCGTCAGTCAACGGTCAACGTGAACAATCGCGATGGTCCAAAGTGAACCGTCGCGATGGTCACATCTGCGATGGCTTGAGCCAATCGCGATGGTCCGGGCGCGATGGCGTGAGCCAATCGCGATGGTCTGAATTTTTGAAGTGTCGCGATGATGTGAGGGTGTCGTCGCGATGGTCCAAAAAATGAACCGTCGCGATGGTCTAGCTTGCCACATGGCATCGTCGGCGCGATGGCGTGAGCCAATCGCGATGGTGTGGGGTCAACCGAGCAGTCGCGATGGTCCGCGAACCGTCGCGATGGTCCAAGTGAACCGTCGCGATGGCGTGAGACCGTCGCGATGGTCCGGCCGAGCCGTCGCGATGGTCCGGCCGAGCCGTCGCGATGGCGTGAGCCAATCGCGATGGTGTGACACAATCGCGATGGTCTGAGACCGTCGTGATGGTCCACCAAACAGTGATTTTTTGAGATGCAGCTATGGATTCCTGTAGGCGCAGGTGTGCTCTTCACGCTGGTGTGGTCGCCTTCTCCAAATTCCGAACTTTGCAGACCATCGCGATGGTCTGACACAGTCGGAAATTTTTGACAGAAAGTGAAGTTTTTACCTTTTCCAAGCTTTCCTGATGCACTGGAGCTCTGTACCTGCAAGAAAACTCAAGAAAACAAAAGTACACACAAGCACAAAAGCTCTCTCTCACTCTCTCGCATGCACAAATGAGGGGAAATGAGGAGAATGGGTGGATATGGTGAATTTTCTGATTTTTTTGGAGATGAAGATGATGATGCGGTGATGAAGATGGAGTGTGGGGGAGGTGAAAAACACTAAAAACTAAGTAAAAACAACAACAAAAATTGAAATTTTTGAAAGAACTTGGAGAAGCTTGTCGAAGGTAGAAAGGTGCGTTTCGAAGTGATGAAGTTTGGCAAGCCAACCGGCACAAGACCAGCCCTTGAGCTTTTGGAGACTCAAATAGACCTTATAGGCATGCTATAAGTGCAAAGAAACACACTATGTACCTTGGAGCATCAAGGATAATGAGTCGATACAAAACAGATAGGTTCGCGGGTCGACTAGCTCAAAAAACTTACTATCTATGGAAGAGACAATGAACTTCAAATGCCCATAGCGACCAGCGTGATTACAATTAGAAAAAATCCTTTTATGGCAGTGATAAACATAGGGTTGAGTGTATGGAATGCACAAAAGTATAAGGAATAAGCAAAATATGCTATAGGAATGAATGCGACATTCACCGGTGGTACTTCCTATTTTTCAGGAATACGCAGAGATTGACCCCAAGGCAGAAAAACTGAGATTTCTCCAAATCTGCTGAACCAAATGCTTTGCAAATTTACAGGCATAAACTAGACACTGATACCTTTCCAATGAGTCCTCTTGCACTCAATTTGGAGCTCTGAGGAGAGAGCAGCAGCCTCTGCAAGATTACTGTTGGCGAAGAAGATGATGCAGAAAATTGAAGGAGCAAGACAATGATGGTCACAAGTGTATGTATATTGCTTCCATTGTAATGTACAAGTGATTTCAACTCCTTATATAGCCTCTAGGAGTGTTCCACGACTTTTACAACTTGAATTTGAATTCAAATGAAGGTGGAAATGGTTGTTGGAGGGAATCAATTCACTTCCCTAAAATCTAGGAAAAGTGAAGATCTTGATTGATCTACTTTTAGGTGATTGATTGCTTGATTGAATGCAACTTCAACCACCAAAATTTCGTGGGATTTTGGCCCTATATTTGTACCTTTACATGTGTACAACTCAAGGCTTTTACAACGGTAAATGAGCCATCAAAATATTCTCAAAAAATACAATAAATGAGCATATGAAAAAAAAACTCTCCAACGGATATTCTTTCGACGCAATAGCCTTTGATGTAGATCAAATCCACCTCAAGCATAGTGTAAGCTTGATGTTCCAACAGCTCCCCCTCAAGCTAAAGTATGCTTGAGTCTTCATTCTCTGATAGGTTGAATACCTGCCATAGCTTTGAATCTACAAAGCTTTATTCCATCAAGTGCCTTTGTCATCATATCTGCTACTTGCTTTTCAGTAGGAACAAAAGAAATGTCAATCTCCTTTGCCATGAGCTTCTCCCTGATGAAGTGATAATGGACTTCTATATGCTTGGTTCTCGCATGAAAAATAGGATTTGCCGCTAGATGCATGGAACTTACATTATCTCCAAATATGTGAGGTTTGGAACTCACAAGTCCCAAATCTGTATACAATGCTTTTAACCATATTGCCTCTTGAGTTGCTATGGTCAAGCCTCTGTACTCTGCTTTAGTTGAGGATAAAGCAACTGTTGGTTGCTTCTTGGAACTCCATGACACTAGCTTCGAACCTGCAAATGCTAAGTAACCAGATGTACTTTTTCTATCATCCTTAGCTCCTGCCCAATCTGCATCTGAGTAGATTTTGATATCCAAATCGGAAGAGTAAGGATAGAATATACCTTCGTTGATTGTACCTTTGAGATACTTAAGTACTCTCTTAGCCGCATCCATGTGTGGTCTTCTTGGTGAGTGCATGAACTGACTAAGCACTCCCACACTATATGAGATGTTTGCCCTTGTGTGAGTAGCATATATCAAGCTACCTACCAAGCTTTGATACTCTTTTATGTCTTCAATTTTCTCACCTTCATAAACACTAAGTTTATGATTCATCTCCAAAGGTGTACCTGCAGGTTTAGTGTTCTCCATTTTGAACTTGAGAAGAAGATCCTGAATGTATCTTCTTTGAGTCAAATACATTCCTTCATCTGTGTATATCACCTGCATACCTAGGAAATATGTGAGCTCACCTAGGTCACTGATTTTGAACTCCTCTTGCATGTGTCTCTTGATCCTTTGAATGCCATTTAGATCATCACCTGTCACAATAATATCATCTACATATACACATAGATAGATAACCTCATTGTGATCCCTTTTGATGAATAGAGAAGGATCGGAGCTGCTAGCTTTGAACCCTTGGTCTTGAAGATATGTAACCAACCTGTAATTCCAAGCTCTTGGAGCTTGTTTCAATCCATACAATGCTTTCTTAAGTCTGCAAACATAAGATGGATGATTAGGGTTTTCAAAACCTGGTGGTTGTGACATGTATACCTCTTCACTTATCCAACCATTTAAGAATGCATTTTTCACATCAAGTTGGAGGAGTCTCCAATTCCTTGCAGCAGCTACACTTATCAATGTCCTGATTGTAGTCATCTTTGCAACTGGTGAGAATGTTTCCTCATAATCTATACCATGAGTTTGTGAGCATCCTTTGGCAACTAATCTTGCCTTGTACCTGCAAACTGATCCATCTGAATTTCTTTTAACTTTATATACCCATCGGCAACCAATTACCTTTTGATTCGGTGACATTGGAACCAAATCCCAAGTGTCCATTTCCTTCAATGCATCTATCTCTTTGTTCATGGCCTTTTCCCAATTAGGGTTTCCCTTTGCCTCTTCATAGGTTGAGGGTTCCTCTGAAATAGAGTCCTTTGCCAAGTAGATTGAATGCTTTGTAACAAATGTGGAATCATATCCATACCTTTCTGGTTGTTTCTTCTCTCTTGCTGATCTTCTAGGGTGCTTGTTTGGAGCATTCTCCAACCTCTTGCATCTTTGCTTTGCCTCTTGACTTCCATAGCTTGTAATCCCTTTCTCTTTCATCTTGGTCATCGTCTGTATCACTTCTTGGATCCTGGACCTGTGTATCATGCTTCCTTCCTAATTGATGAGAGTCAGAATCAAGATCATATGGTAGTGTTACCTTTTGTTTGTCTTCATCATACCAAGACCTGTGTTCTTCAAACACAACATCTCTACTTGTAGTGAATTGCTTGGTTGAAGGATTGAAGAACCTGTAACCCATCTGAGTTGAATCATATCCAATAAACACTGCCTTTGTTGCCCTTTCATCTAGCTTACCTCTTATTTGTGATGGTACATGAACATAAGCTAAACAACCAAAAACCTTGCAATGTCCAAGACTAGGTTTTCTTCCATGCCATGCTTCATAAGGAGTCATACCTTGAAGTGATTTGGATGGTAGTCGATTGACAAGGTACACTGCAGTTGAAATAGCTTCTGCCCATAGATAATGTGGCAACTTCTTCTCTTCAAGAATTGTTCGGGCTGATCCAACCAATGTCTTGTTTCTCCTCTCTGCAATTCCATTTAGTTGAGGAGAGTACCTGGTAGTCACTTCCCTTTTGATACCTTTATCCTGCAAGAACTCATCAAAATCTTTGGAGAAGTATTCTCCCCCTCCATCAGATCTGAGCTTCTTTAGTGATCTACCTGTATGATTCTCCACATGCGCAAGATACTTCTTGAAGCAATCAAACACTTCATTCTTACTCTTGATAAAGTATAGAACAGTCCACCTATTATGGTCATCAATAAATGAGACATAATACCTTGATCCTGCCAATGAAGGTTCTTGACTTGGTCCCCATACATCTGTGTGTACTAAGTCCAATAAGTTGTTGTGGATGTAGCCTTTGTGGTTGAATGGTTGTCTTTGTGCCTTCCCAATCTGACATGCATCACACCTGTTGATCATGTGTTGCTTTGATATGTTCGGCAGTCCTAGAACACTTTGATCCCTGCATATATCCTTCAAGGTTCTTTCATTCACATGAGCAAGTCTCTTATGCCACACTTCAAGCTCACTTAGGGTTTGAGACCCAAAGTTGAATAGAGCTATGTTCCTGGTATCTCCTACTTCAAAAGTAAAGAGCCTACCATGCTTCTCACCTCGGGCTATCTTCTTGAAGCCTTGACATGGATCTTCCACAAAAGCTCCATGTTGGGTGAACCTAACTTGCAAGCCTTTTTCAACTATTTGGCCTACACTGATTAGGTTTTTAGTGATAGTGGGTACATAGAGAACCTTACTCAAAATGTTTGTACTTCCATTGGAAGCTTTGACATTACCAATCTTCTCCACATTGTGCTTCGTGTCATCCCCTGTTTGCACTTCATGTCTATGCTTTGGACTTTCCAAGTCAGATAGAAGAGCAATGTTGCCTGCAACATGATTCGAACATCCTGAATCTATGTAGAACAAATGATCATCTTCTTTACCTTCTTTGTGGCTTAGGTTCATAAGAAGTAATGAGTCTTCATGTGGTTGATCTTCTGAATAATTGTTGTAGTCCCTTCTATTATAGCTTCTATTGTTGTTGTTGAAGTTGTGTCCACCTCTGCCTCTATTGCCTCCATATCCACCTCTTCCACTTCCTTTCTGGGTCTTCCCATTGAACCAGCAGTTCTGAGTGGTGTGGTTGGTCTTATCGCATATGGCACAAGGTTGAACATTCTGACCTTTGGCTTTGTCTTGCTTTGGTCCTTTCTTCTTCCCTTTCCACTTGCTCTTGCTTGCGAAGTTGGCTTGGGAAGTCTCTTCTTCGTCTTCTTCCTTCTTCTTGCCTTTCTGCTTCTTATCCTTCTTATCTGCATATAGAGCACTAGTTGAACTACCATGATAAGAGTTACCTTCCTTTATGCTATTGTTGGCTTCTTGATTGAAGAGTTGTCCAAGAAAGATGTTGAAGTCTGGAGTCTGCACATCCATGATGAGATCGTAGGCCGTCGTGAAGGATTGCCATTGCTTATCACTTCGAATGCCGTTGAGAATTTGCCTCATGATAACCTCTTCTTCAATCAGCTCTCCAATGGATGCTAACTGATCCTCAACCTCCTTGACCTTGGTAACAAACTCTGTGATGGTTTGTTTAGGTGTCTTCTTCATTTGGTTGAACTCGTTCCAAAGATGATTCTTTCTTGCTTTGGTACTAGCAGAAAAGAAAGTCTCCAGGGCATCCCAAGTCTCTTGAGATGTCTTGCATCCTCTAATATGTGGTAATAGAAAGTCAGAGATAGAGTTTAGTATGTACGACCTTGCTTGAGCATCCCTTGCGCACCAAAGTGTGAGCTTATCTGTCTCCTCTTGTGTAGGTCCTCCTTTGGATCTTGGAATAGGCATAGCTTCATCACCTGCTACAATTCCATAAAGATTTCTACCTTGCAAGTAGGCCTCCATTCTGATTTGCCAA
The DNA here is from genome assembly GCA_020310875.1 of Ceratopteris richardii. Taxonomy (NCBI): domain Eukaryota; kingdom Viridiplantae; phylum Streptophyta; class Polypodiopsida; order Polypodiales; family Pteridaceae; genus Ceratopteris; species Ceratopteris richardii. Next base: position 178,334,286 of record CM035415.1, on the reverse strand, counting down.
GCCGCGTAGTTGTGTCGATCAAGCTTCTCGATCATTGAGGGAAAGCCGTCACCCATCTTGAACTAGCTCTGATACCACTGAAAGAACTTGGAGAAGCTTGTCGAAGGTAGAAAGGTGCGTTTCGAAGTGATGAAGTTTGGTCAAGCCAACCGGCACAAGACCAGCCTTTGAGCTTTTGGAGACTCAAATAGACCTTATAGGCATGCTATAAGTGCAAAGAAACACACTATGTACCTTGGAGCATCAAGGAGAATGAGTCGATACAAAACAGATAGGTTCGCGGGTCGACTAGCTCAAAAAACTTACTATCTATGGAAGAGACAATGAACTTCAAATGCCCATAGCGACCAGCGTGATTACAATTAGAAACAATCCTTTTATGGGAGTGATAAACATAGGGTTGAGTGTATGGAATGCACAAAAGTATAAGGAATAAGCAAAATATGCTATAGGAATGAATGCGACATTCACCGGTGGTACTTACTATTTTTCAGGAATACGCAGAGATTGACCCCGAGGCAGAAAAACTGAGATTTCTCCAAATCTGCTGAACCAAATGCTTTGAAACTTTACAGGCATAAACTAGACACTGATACCTTTCCAATGAGTCCTCTTGCACTCAATTTGGAGCTCTGAGGAGAGAGCAGCAGCCTCTGCAAGATTACTGTTGGCGAAGAAGATGATGCAGAAAATTGAAGGAGCAAGACAATGATGGTCACAAGTGTATGTATATTGCTTCCATTGTAATGTACAAGTGATTTCAACTCCTTATATAGCCTCTAGGAGTGTTCCACGACTTTTACAACTTGAATTTGAATTCAAATGAAGGTGGGAATGGTTGTTGGAGGGAATCAATTCACTTCCCTAAAATCTAGGAAAAGTGAAGATCTTGATTGATCTACTTTTAGGTGATTGATTGCTTGATTGAATGCAACTTCAACCACCAAAATTTCGTGGGATTTTGGCCCTATATTTGTACCTTTACATGTGTACAACTCAAGGCTTTTACAACGGTAAATGAGCCATCAAAATATTCTCAAAAAATACAATAAATGAGCATATGAAAAAAAAACTCTCCAACGGATATTCTTTCGACGCAATAGCCTTTGATGTAGATCAAATCCACCTCAAGCATAGTGTAAGCTTGATGTTCCAACAATTTTTACCTTCCAACGCCACTTCTTGCTATACTGTTACCATCACACATTCGTCCTATACTCGATCCCCGGCAACGGCGCCAAATTTGGTGTTGCTCTAGCACAATGGTGAGAACCACGTTAAGAAGCTCCACCTCCTTAATGTCAATCCGCGGAAGAGATAGGAGTGATATGAAGATCGTGAATGTGAGATGAAGTGAGAGTGAAGGTGAGAAGCATAGAAATGCACACACACATACACACACACTACGAAGAGACAAGCAAGACACAATGGAAGGTGGGAAATTAGCTCTATTACTCAAGAACACTATTACAAGCTCAAAAGCACTCTAAGCTCCAACAAGCTAACACTAACCACCCTCAAAAATGAGCTCTCTAGCTCTTTTTATAGTTTCTAGATTAGTTTTGACCTGTTTCACATCTAGTGACCGGCATAGTTAAAAATTAGGTCCTAGATGCTATTTGGAAGGGTAAACGATGTCTAAAAATAACGAAAATTGATACGCTTGTTCTACCTAAGCTCCTCAAGCTCGAGGACTCCTTGGCTTGCACAAAATGGAGCTATGGATTACAAAATGGGGTTTTCTATGTTACATATGTTACAATAGGGATAAAAATCACTGTTGGAGGTTTTTGAAAAGTATTTTTAGAACATGATTCTTTGAAAAACGATTCAACTGGCTCCCTGCTCTGTCGTTACATGCTTCCGTGTCGTCTGTGCCTCTGGCTGCTTCCAACACCACCTCTACTGGAATGATCATGAACATATTAGCTATAGGGCCTTGTCCTTGCTTTTTGTTTTTATCATAGTCTTGGGACTCTTTACATTTCCTTTTGATATTTCCTAACTCACCACAAAAGTGAGACTACATCGTATTCCTTGTGCAACGCAATTGGTGTACATGGGAGAGAGACCATCTATTGTTTCTAAAATTGTAGCTGGCATACTACCTATGCAATGGATAATTTTGGTACTATTGGTTTCTTTGGTGGGGTTAGTCAACGACTTTGCCAGATTCTCTATCCCTGTATTAACAATAGTCCGGTTATGTGTCTTAGCATTATATGGGTAATCTTTTGTAGTATGATCTATGCATTGACAAATAGCATAGTACATCTAGTTCAATGCACAATTTGATGCACTGTGTCCTACATATTGGCATTTTGTACAGAAAATGTGCTTTAGTAGATCCTCCTGAACTATCTTTCGGGCCTTTGTAGTAGACACTCTAGATCTTGTGCAAAACCCCCAACCTTATGTTCAAGCTGCAAGGCCATATCTAGAACTGCATCTAGTGTCATATCGTTGATGCATCTAATGATCATAATATGCATGAGTTATGGTATTAGATCGTTGACGAACCATTGTGTAGTTAGATTTGTGATTAAAGAATTACCCAAAGGGGTCTGCCTTAAATGGGTCTTAAATGTTGTGGCATACTTCTATTCAACTTGTTGTGGCTTCTGCTTGTTATTCTGCATAAAATCAAAGATTTGGAAAGGAGTCTTCTTCTTTCTAAATTTATGCAATAAAGAACCTAGGACCGTAGTGTAGGTATGGAAGTGACCTAGCTCAAATTTAGTAAGCCATTTGGTAGCTTCATTGGCCAAGGTGGATTGGAATACGGCCTTTGCTTTATATTGTTCATCTCCTCGAGCATTGGTCAAGTTTTCCATTACGCCATAATATATCTCAAAGGATTTGACATGACCACCTAGATTTTTTCGCCAAGAAAGACATCGATTTAGCATAAGCCATAGCCACACGGAATCATCATCGCAAAATCATATCCTCTTTGGTCATGATACATGGACCCAATTGCTCAAAAGTGTCCAAAACTTCTTGGGACTCCGAACTTGATGAATTTTTTTTATGCACAATAGCCAAACGTTTTCCAATCGATGTCAAATTTTTTGGATTATAAATGGGAAACACTAGAGGTGTTTTTGAGTACCATGGGTTAATCACTTCTGATTCTCCATAGGAAAATGTCGACCGGAAGTCCAACAATTGCACAACAAGATCATAAACCCTTCATCTCTCCGAGTCACACGCAGACATATTACTGCTTTACTATTATTATCTTTACCAATTATCACATAAAAGAACCGAAGAAGATAAAGAAAAAGAGACGATGACCCATAGTATGATAAAAATTTCTCTCCTGTTCGAAGTACCACTTGCAATATCTCTGATTGAGTAGGTACCTCATACTAGATCCATGGAACAGTTACAATGCTGTCTAGGGGTTGCATTCCTTCAATCAAATTCCGTGCTCCGATATAGTAAATATATGTTTTACATATTAACTATCCGTCTGATTGCCTAACAATAGCTTGAAGGCCCAATGCCCCCAAGGGGTTCATTTTAACATCTCAAAACCTAAGTGATGAGAGGTGTTCAGCTGCAACGCGTGAGATAGAATTCGCACTCCAAGCTTGAGAGGCAAAGAGCCCAATGAATTGAGCAAGAACATTCTTTTGAAAGAGAAGTTCGGTTGAAGCCAACTGCCCCTGAAAACTTGAATTCGTTGAATGTTACATCCCCAAAATTAAAGGAAATCTGGATGGGCACTTGTAGTTAAAAGAGTCCGGCCAAATATGAACCGGCCGCCCACTGTGAACTGTGCCACCTCCTCGTTTGAGCCTATAAATAGGATCCATGGGCTCATTTGTGAGATATCTCTTGCGTGAGGCACTTGGACTCTTGGCCCTTTGGTAGAGCCTCATCATCTGTACTGTGGGGGGCTCGTGGTATGGGATGCCAGTCCCTTAGAGGTGGATGCCTGCTTGGCTGCAAGCTCCCAGGCTCGGGGGTAAACCGTATTGGCTCTACGGCTGGAAGGTGAATCTGATGTCTGCCCTTGTATTGTTTGTGAATATGGCTTGTGTCTTGTCTTGTCCAGTAGGGAGTATCTTGGAGGTCATAACATTGGTATCACAGCAGCTCTCTGCTTGCGCGGAAAAGGAAGGACATCGTGCACAAAACCATCAGAGTTCATGGAGTTGTGATGGCTCAGCTTGACATGCTTCTCACCCTCTTGCATATGGGATGCTTCCAGTAGGAGGAAGGAGCAAGGGGAGCACATGCAAGCCGATGGTTGGAGAACACAGGTAAGTCCCTCTCTTCTTGTGTTTTCCATGTAAGTAGGTGGCTGGATGACTGGTACTCTCCAACCGCATGCTTGCTGGAAGCCATGGCTGCTGCCTTTCCTCTACTGCAGAGAAGGGAAGGAAGCAACATGGGCTGCCCTTGTGTGTGGTTGGGTAGAGAAAGGGGGATGCGTGGGAGAAGCCAACTTAAAAAGGAGAGAGGTAAGAAAGAAGCGTACAATGAATATTTGCTTGTTGGATGCCCTTCAACCTTGTTGGGTGAAGAAAATTTGATGAGCGCTACTGATTTTTTTCCATGATGCATGCCTAGAGGGAAACCCATCATCAAGCTATAAGATGCATTTGTTTGGCCTAAGGAAATCACATGTACACTCAGAAATGAAGGGGATGGATGGGAAAAGATGAAAGGAATGGGATGGAGCTTGTAGGGAGGTCTAGACAGCCACTATATCTATTGGTTGCCCTCTCTTTGCACTCCAGCCCAGCCTAATTTTTTTCTTAATAGCACCGCTATATGAGTGCACAGTTGTGCATGGCTGTAATTGATCCATTAGTTGATGGAAAGAAGGCAATCATCTTCCTTAAACAGCAGGGCATCATTAAGGCAGTTGTAGTAGATGGGCAATGGTTTTTTTTACCTTGAACAGGTAATTACTTGGGCTGCAAGGCAATTACTTGAGCTACAAGGCAATTACTTGGGCTGCAAGGCAATTACTTGGGCTGTAAGGCAATTACTTGGGCTGCAAGGCAATTACTTGGGTTTCAAGGCAATTACTTGGGCAGAAAGGCAATTACTTGGACTACAAGGAATCTTCCATTCGGGGTCTTCTGGCATAAAATTGGTGGACCCACCTCATCAAATTGGGCACATGCATTCTCCTCCATACATTATTTATGGTTGGTATTTCTTGGGTGATGTGTACAATTAGAAAGTTTTGAAAACTTTCTAAAATAATTAAGGATGTAGCTGGAAAATAATGGAAGTGTGAGGATCTTAATTTAGGAGCATATGAATGGCTTCTCCTCTCTTTTTCTTGGCATAGCACACATTTACCAAGATTGAATGCAGAGAGAAGAGTCCTTCACACCTCAGCCTCCATACTTGGACTTTTAGCCACTCCACCTTCTTCGTTGTCATGGAGATGTTTTCAGCCATCAATTCTCATTAATTCTCAGCCCATTAATTCTCAGCCATCAGCTTTAGCCGGTCCGGTTCAGCCAATGGAAGATATGACTACTTCCATACCCTACAGACAAGCACAGGCTACGTCCTAAAAGGGGTCTTCTTCCCCAACACTTCCATAACATCGGGATTTATACCTAGATGCATAGATTAGGAGGTATGTATATTCACATTTTTAACTCCACTAGATGAGCCAGGGCAGTTATTCATGGTCAGATGGGGTCCATTGCCCAGGATTTGAGCATACCCATGGCGTGCTCAAGATAAAGGGCATGAGTACACTCACTTTCCTATTTGATGAGGAAGTAGCAGGGTGAGATCCTGGATGCATATTCACGGGGATTCTAAGGATCTTGGGCATTGATCCAAATCCCCGAGGATCTATTGGATCCTATAGCTGTTGAGCTGAAGTGGGGATGCCAAAAGGAGTACTTTGCAGTGCTCTGCAGACCCATTGGGTGTGACAGCAGACATGAGAGGTATTGATTAGGGTGCGGCCCTAATAATCCAAGGAAATCATTGGGGAGGATTTTTCCTACCAAGGTTGGAATGCAGCTAGATAGGCGAGGAGACCTATGGCGAGGGTCATACCTTGCAAGGTCTACAACCTTTGTGGAATGGATATTTCCACTTGATGACTAGTGATTGATAGAGGATCCGGGTCATCCTTGTGACCCTATGGATACATAACAACCGCTTCCACGATGATAGGCTTACTATGGGATGGAGGGAGACAGTTGTCTACCTCATGCGACATGGTGTGACTAAGAGTCACATCACTGATTGGTATTCTTTGGGGATCTTTTTTGAGATTCGTGGCTATTGACCTATATATTCTCATGTGGATGAGATCCGATCTTAGGTACATAGATGAGGCCTTCCAGACATGTACAATTTTCATACACTTTGTGGTAGGTCGAGTTTCTCTCTCGTAGGTTACTATTTGTGATGGTCGATGATTATTGAGGTGGTATGACTACCAGTCTACATCCATAGGCATTACATTCTAAGAGGATTTCCACAAAGTGGGACCTCTGCACATGTTTCTGTTGTATATACCCTGTGGGAGGCATTAGAAGATGCTTTCCATGAGAGAGAGGATGTTGGGTGCCTCTATATCAGCGTTGGAGATTTCCATGTGAGAGAGGATCTTCTTCCTCCATGACCACCGATGGGATCTACCATGTGATGGAGGACTCAATCCTTGGTTGAGCCACCAATGATATCTACCTTGTGACAAGGACTATGGTCCTGAGTCACCTAGGGTACTTGTCACAATGTTGAGGAATTTATTCCTCGATAGAGCACTAGGGAGAGATGCATCCACATGGCATGATTGGATTCGATGTATTGTTTGCACATCATTTTTGTTTGATTGGCAAAACATTCATGAATTTTACTTTATTCTTCTTTTGCATTCTTTCTACTTATGAGTGCATTGGTCTTTGTTTTGACATGATGTGGATGCACTCTACCAGAGGGGCTAGTGGGTAACCACTAGTAGGTGGACTCATGATAGTTATCACAGACAGATCATGTGTTGATTATTCTCCATATTACGACATCCTGAGGGATGGAGGACTAGCAGGAGCAGAGTGGTCCTATGGGATGACTTGATCATTCACGTGATGATGCACACCTTTAGGGTGAATCATCTTTATGGCATGCCCATCAGAGACCCCGTTTGGCTATTAGCACCTTCATTTTTCTTGATGAAGGACATTGAGATAGCAAGCATGGTTCTAGTCCACATGTGGTGGACATAGGAGTTCATCAGTGTTTGTGACACTAGAGTGGCATGTGATCTATTTTCTATTGTGAGCTATGAACTTTCTGTTGATAGATGCCTTGGTCCACACAAATATGTGCATGGGATACTAGAATCTTAATGATTCTAGCTATTGCACAAGTATGGGAATTGTTCATTAGTTATTCGTATGTCCGTCTAACCACTTTGGCAGATTTATGAGAGACCTTGCAGAGGGTGTTACCTAAGGGTGAACATTACCCTTGGATTTATGAGGTCGTTCTCTGTCATTCCATAGAGATCTCGACTATGTGTGTCTTTCTCTGCGAGGGGACTGCTATATGATTGCCATGTTTGGGATCAGACAGTTAGTCAAAGTCACTTTTGTGACCCGATAGTCATCGGTCCTGGGTACCTATATGATTGTTCACATTGAGAGAAAGATGGTAGGAAGATACTCTAGTATTACTGGATTGCTTCTTAGATAGGGAAAGGTAAGCACAAACTAGGATGGGGAAATGCCAGCAGTTATGCCCCATCATACTTGATGCACCTTGACCCTAGTAGGCTGGTATTTGTTCATGAGTATAGGATGGGACACCTTTTGTTTGAAGTGTCCATTAGAATGCACATGGTTTCAGGCTAGCATGGGCTAGGCATAGGATACATGTGTATATGCGAGATACCCCATATCTGGTATTTATAGGGATACATGTAGTGCCATGCTAGTATAGATTGAGCACGGGATACATGGATATGATGGAAATCTCTGTCTTGAGATATGCATTGGGATGCATGTGGTGCTATGTGTGTGATGATCGAGCACACAACACATGCATTGCCTCTTGTTTAGAGTCTCGATAGTGGATAGCTAGCACCACTATGGACTTTATCATGAGATCGTTTTTTATCTTGTATGGTTTAGGATGCCATTGCGAACGTCAGGAGACGAGTCCAGTTATGGCAAGGGTCCTAGTCATAGTTCCACCATTTGAAGTAGTGGGCTTTGCCCACCCTCCTATGGAATTGTTATGATTCATTACATGATGTGCCCGAAAGGGAGTTGTTAGTGACCTGATAACTCCTCACACTCGGTTCCCATTGGGACACCTTAGTTATGTCCGAAGGGAGTTGTGATGTCTGCCCGAAAGGGAGTTGTGTTGGCTTCCCGACAGGGAAAATCTAGTATTTCATAAACTCTTGGCATGTGGCTTCCTTTGGAAGTACCGTTTATACTGATCCAGAGATCATTTAGATTGAAGGATTGACCTTGGATTGTGGAGAATATGTTGGTGGTGTGATGATCATATGTCAGATGATGTCACTTGATCATAGATGGTATAGCCCTGCATATACCTCTCATTTATGGTCTGATTGGGTGAGTGAGTTTCCCCGCTTTGTGTATGCTCATGATAGTATTCAATATCGGCTCATGTATAGCCCGTTGATGTTGATATTTAATCATGAGCTAATCTCTTTCTCAACCACGAGACCTAGAGGCATGGATCCATAGTCTGTAGCAGAGACTCCTTCCCGGAGGAAGGAATTGTTACACATGGAGGAGGAGAACACGACTTAGACAGCCTTGCATTATGTTGTCTTCCTTGCACTTCCTTGGTGGGGTAGGAGGGTATACCTTAGGATAACCCTAGATCATGAGACAATTCAAATTGACACGTGCATGGTGTTATCTTCTCGATGGTGATCCATATTTGATCACTGATCGTTGGTGTATCTTACAAGCCTGATCTATCTTGAGGAATCATTGACATCCTGGTTCTTTGATAGTTGACAGGTTGGTGAGTTGGAGAAGTATATTGGTCCCATGACAGTTGCCCGCTTGGCAACTTGGATAGGTATCTTGGTTCCATGACAGTTGCCTTGCCTCTCAACTCAAATAGGATGATTTTATGTGACATTCCTGCAGGAGATCTAAGCTTGGAAGATATTATTAGACATGTTCCACTAGAATCCGACTTGGTTTCAGGCTAGAGGGAGAGGAAGTCCTGAAGACTTCTTATCTTGAGTATCTGATTAGTGGAGGCACCGACTTGAGTCTGTTTTGACTTGGGAGTCAGTTAGGTTGTCGATGGATTGGACTCTTGGTTTTAGCCACGAAATTGTTGAGGACAACAATTAGAAATAAGGGTCGAAGTGTTACATCCCCAAAATTAAAGGACATCTAGATGAGCACCTCTAGTTAAAAGAGTCCCGTCAAATATGAACCGGCCGCCCAGTGTGAACTAGGCCACCTCCTCATTTGAGCCTATAAATAGGACCCATGGACTCATTTGTGAGATATCTCTCACGTGAGGCACTTGGGCTCTTGGCCCTTAGGCAGAGCCTCATTACCCGTACTGGTGGGGGGCTGGTGGTATGGGACACCAGTCGCTTGGAGGTGGCTGCCCGCTTGGTTGTAGGCTCCCAGGCTCAGGGGTGAGCCCGTATTAGCTCTCAGTTGGGAGGTGAGTGTGATGTCCTCCCTTCTATTGTTTGTTGAATATGGCTTGTGTCTTGTCTTGTCCAGCAAGGAGGATCTTGGAGGTCATAACAATGAAGGCAGACATACTACCCATGGAATCCCCCTATATCCCCCACAAAGTTGAGGTTAGCCAAGATGATACCCCGAAGACAATCCATGGGAAAACTTGCCCGAAGGCACTCATGTGCAAAGAGGTTATACATAACCTAAGGCTCATATTCTATCCGACCATTAACAAGGATTGAATCCCCACCCCGTCTGAAGAAGCAAACGATTCAGTCATCCAAACCAACATGCATGAATGTCGAGAACATTAGAGCATTCTTCATTTTTTAATTTTGAATGTTATGTTTCTCCAATTTTGAATCTCAAAGCCGGATACTGTGAAGGAGGTTGGGACACGTTTCCCCCTATGGAGTGCGCGAAGTGTCGACTTGTTCGCGTCAATGAGAGAATCTCTAGAACCTAGACTTTTCTTCGGAAGAGAGATCGTATAAGGGCGGCGATCTTGCTCACCTTCTCCCGCACTCTCTCGCTCTCTGCGCGTAGACGGACTTCTGAGAGTTCTGTGTTCTAACTTCTGTGATCTCTCACTATCAGACGTACACCTGGGCAGGCAGAAGCCATTCACGGAATCACGGTCTCTCTCTGTATCTCTCTTCCATAGACGCAACTGCACATAAAGACAGGTTTCTTAAGTGCTCTCGTGTTGTTGATCCCGTACGTAAATACATTGTAGGCTTTGTACTTTCTCGCTCCAGTTTAAGATTACTTTTATGGGAATGAGATCCAAATATGAGCTACAGGCGTCCTCAGTGCCGGGTAATAGAAAAGCCGACGAAAGCAGAGATCAGAGGAGGCACAACAAACCGGCACCATTACCGCTACCAGCACCTTCCCCTCGTCCCAGTGGTGGCGTTTTGGATGGGAGTGGACGTCCTAAGTCACGAGCTCTCGCAATGTTGACGAACGATGTCACGGTTTCATCGTCGTCTGAAGGATTAAAGATCCCTGCATCGTGTGCTCCCACCGAAAGCCAGTTTGTTGCAAGTGGGTTCTCTTCTAACCTTGAGGAAATTAATCCAAATGACACAGTTAAGATCTCAATTCTTGGCCGTGGCAGCAGCGGTGTAGTTTACAAAGTTCAGCATAAGAAAAACAACAAGTTATACGCATTAAAGGTCATCCAAGATAAGCATGAGCCAGAGGTCTGTAAACGGATCCTTACAGAAATGAGCATCCATCGACGTGCACACAACCCTTATGTCGTTCAGTGCTTCGGAGCATTCGAGAAAGGAGGAGAAATCTCTCTTGTACTTGAGTACATGGATGGGGGATCCCTGCAAGACGTCATAAAGGCAAAGAAAACTATATCAGAACGCTACCTTGCAGATATTGCCATGAAGGCGCTCAAAGGTTTGGATTATCTACATCGCAATAAGATTGTCCACCGTGACATCAAGCCGTCCAATATTTTGCTTGGGCGCAACCAGGAAGTAAAGATTGCGGATTTTGGTGTAAGTACAATCCTTGCCAATTCGCTGGCAGCTTGCAACACCTTTGTTGGAACGTGTGCATACATGAGCCCGGAGAGGTTTGATCCGGATCAGAACGATGGGAGGTACAACGGCTATGCAGCAGACATATGGAGTCTCGGTATGAGTTTATTAGAGTGCACAATGGGACATTTTCCTCTTGTCGCACCAGGGGAGACGTTTGACTGGGCAACTGTTATGTTTGCCATCTGCTACAACTCGTTACCGTCTCCTCCTGAGGATTCATCTCCAGAGTTCAAGGACTTTGTGGCTCAGTGCCTGCAAAAGGATCCATCTTTAAGGCCACGAGCATCGACCCTCCTTTCTCATCCGTTCGTAACAAAATTTCAAGGTATTCACCCTTTTGCCTGGACTTGTCCAGTTATGCCTGCAAGTAGGTCGATCACTGTTAGCAATCTTTCTTTTATTTTATCGCATGCTTTTGTCTGAACTAGTTCAAAGATGTCTGTCAATCTCTGTTGGCGATTTACCTTTGATTTTATCGCTATGTCTATAGCAATGCACATCTCAGGAACAAAGTCCCATGATCCATCAATTCTTAGCTCCTGTTATCTGATTTGATTGCAGCTGTTCCAAGTAGCATCAAAGAAGGATCACGTTCATATAGTCGATCTGGCGGTCAGGTCTGGAGGAATTTCAATAATGCTCTCAATTCTATATTTTCATGAAGGAGTCCTGGTAGATGTACCTTCCTCATAAGCATGGATCTTCCATCTCCCTGATCAGCAATATAGTTTGAAGCAATATGTATATACATATATAGGTCAATGAACTCCACCAATATGATAGTTCACTTGTCGGACAAAGTGAGCATCCCAAATTTGCATCTGCGCAGGATTTTGATGGAGAAAATGCCATCCTGCTCAGCTGCAATTTGATTTCAATTGTCACGGCTTTCCGCTAACTGATAATCGCAGAATCTATAGACGGTTTTGGATGATTAGGGCATGAAGCACCGTCGCCTCCTTGTGTTTTATTGCTTTGATCTAGCGGTCAGGTCTGCAGAAATTTCAATGATGCTCTTAGTTTTATATTTCGTAAAGGAGTCCTGCTGGTAGATATTCTTTCCGTCACGTTCATATAATCGATCTGGGAATCAGGTCTGGCGGAATTTCAAAAATTTCTTCACTTCTATTTTTTTTTCTTCGGAAAGAAGTCCTGGTAGATGTTCCTTCTCGTAAACATGGATCTTCCATCGCTCTGATCAGCAATACATTTGGAGGCAATACGTATATATACAGGTAGGCGATCTCCATCAATATGATAGCTTACATGTCCGATAATGTGAGCAGCACTTTGATGGAGAAGATGCCGTCCTGCTCAGGTGCAATTTGATTTAGATCTTGTATGATCTTGTATGATCTTGAATGATCATGAAAGATCTTGAGTATTTATGAGTCAATTGTCTATCCTTTGTTTGTGAAGATTCTTAGCATTGGAGGAAGTAAGTCAAAGATTTAGGGTCTTTCAGATTTGTGTTGCAGAGAAATAGAAGAAGATACTTATTATGTTGCAGAAGGTTATGAATCCTAAAATGATTTTAGTAAGGTTTTTTGTTATCATGTAATAGATCAGCTAACCTTATTCTTTAATGTGGAAAGCTGAGGAAGAAACAGTGGAAGCTATTAGCAACTCCGTAGTGCTAATAGAAGGGTTCAACGATTTTTTTTTTCAGATACAGAAATTGATCACTGAAGATCAGATTTATTGAAAGAAGGAAGACATTCCAGATTTCATAAAGTCTGATATATTTGAAGAATTCTGGATACTAATGTTAAATCATCCAGGGGGTGATGAAACATGAAGACTTATTTTCAGCCATATATGAAAGAATACAGAGTCATACCTACATGTATTCCTATTTTAGGTATTCCTATATTTCCTTTGCCACGTTCTCTTTATGTTCCAACTTTGAAAGAAGGAAGAAGAAGAATGTCTGGAGAAAGTTCTTGTTAGGATGTTCTTGTTCAAGAGAAGGTTCTAGAGTTCTATTACAGAGAAGCTTGATATTTCAGAGAGGTATGTTTGAGAGGTGCACACATATATGTTTATACCAGATTCTAAAGGAAAGAGGTATGAAGGATTTACAGATTGAAGACATGATGACATCATAGATTTTTTGATAAGACTCATGATGGGTTGAAGAGATGAACCAACAATATTCATAATACACTAAGTTGTGAGTTGTCAGTCATAGGTTCTAGGATTTAGTTCTTGATTATGTTTAGTGTATTTACATGACGCAACAGAAGTACATTGAGAAACCTTTTTTTGAAATGTAAATGCAAATATGTGGACCCTAGTGTATGTTTATAGGTTTGAGAAGATATGAGATAGCAGGTTCAGAGCTAGTACTTGCTATATTTGTTGTCAAGCAAATGATTGCTTGATGTGTACACTATTGGATATCTAGTTTGCATATTTTCTCAAGTATTATGGTTCATATTCAGCAACTTCAGGTTTTTGAAGTTTGAAGGAAAGTCAAATTCAGTTTTGAAGAAGACTTTTGAAGAAAAGATTTGAAGGTCAATAGGAAGTACTAGTTTGAAGCTTATGAAGTTTGTAGATCTAGTCCAATTTGTACCATTGTGACATTGAAGGGGGGATTGTTGGAAACAATGTCCACACTAGTCCAACAGTCCTCAGGAAGAACAATATTTATAGCTATCTTTCTTGTAGCTTCTCTACAAGAAAATGGCGCTAGCCCTCATGGATAAGACAATCGGCTTCCATCGAACTGACGAGGGTTCAATACCAAGTCGCCGGCAGCGCGTTCACGAAAAACTTATTTTATGCTTTTGCTTTATTAAAAGATGGACGATGAGAAAAGATGGAGGACGGTACGATTCGACGATGGAGTTTCTCTTCGCAATTGCATTTTCGAAATATACGATCGCATGAGTTATGCTTTACATTGTGCTTTTCAAGATAGAAAACAAAACTATATAACAAAAGCATTGGATCATTGTCTTGCATCCTACACCTTTTGCAACACTAGCTTTGGAGCTTTGGTACCTCAATAGAGGTGGTGCTTCTAGCACATGGGGCAGCCATGGTGCTATCTTGGAGCATGTTGAGGAGCAGCTATGGATTTCTTCTTGGAGAAGAAGAGTGTGCTCACACTCTTGCTTATGGAGAGGACTTACCTATCAGCAGCTTGGTGGTGTGGATCAGCCATCCACATGATGTATTTGAAGATTGTCTTATACATGAAGATTTCGGTTTACTTCAAAGACATTGGATGGTGGTTAACATAAGATTTACATTTTATGTTAAGAATTCAGGTACATATTATCTTTATGCACATAGGTACTACTTGGAGGATATGGAGGCAGTGACATCCATATCAGGAGGAGTCCCATTCAGCATATCTAAAGGAGAATCAGTACATGCATGCTACATGCATTTGGATGAGGTGTTAGAGAAGGTGGTTCACATGAGTATGAGGATTTCTGACAGCAAACTTGTTAGCATTCTTTGCTACTTTTGTAAGTATGTGATCTTTTCACACACGTGTCTAACTTAGGGTCTTCCATAGCCTAAGTTCAGATGAGGGTTTGTTGATTATCAGTTTTAGATTGATCCTTCCTCTTTCTGACACTCATATTCACTCTTCTACAACCTGTTAGGTCACACATCTCATATATATTCAGATTTCTTTCCATACATCTGAATATGTTTGTTACATTTGTACATTCACTCATCCATCTATTTCTGTTCACATAGAGTGGTTGAGAGTTTTGCTCCCACATTGTAAATTGACATTTGTATATATGATAGTGTGAGTAAGAAGTGGCTTATGTAACACTTTACACGTTGTCTAATCTTTCTCTATCTTTCTCTCATCATTTGTATGATTGAGTATGGCATGTTCATGTTTTGTCAATATTGGAAGATTGTTGGAATTTATGTTGTTGATCCTAGACATATGGAACTTGCACCTGTGATATTAGTTATGGGCCTACTGAAATTCCAACACTTTCAGAATTGTACCCAACAAAAATACATTTAACTGCTTTATCATCCAATTTTTGCATTGTTTTTCATGCTCTAATGCATATGTCAAACAACCAAAGATACATAGTTGAGCAACAGATGGATTGTGTTACATTAAATTATGGATGGGAACACCATGTAGGGTGAGGTGGTAGAGATGCCACATGGCCCACTTTGGGTGTACCTTCCATGTGAGGGGTAGAAAAGAAGGAAGAATGGATTAGAGTCAGGATAAGAGTTATCACATAAGAGGCGATCGGGCGTGGTTTGGAGCTTGATCAGTTGTATTCTCTGTGTGTTTCATCAAAGTGACCTTCACGCATATCAGATGCTTAGTTTAAAAATGTAATGTCACAACTGTGTTGAATGAACGATCTAATATTTGTATCAGAGCACAATTTGGTTTGTGAGCATGGATAAGAGAGCACTGAAACGCACAAGGAGCTCGTGGCACGTAGTTCCCTTTGGATAAATAATCAAGTTTTTATGCTCTAGTAGCTTCTTGATGGATGTCGCATCCTTCTTGTAGTTCCACATTAGTCTCACAATAGGGATGGGTGACAAGAGCTCCATAAACCTATTCATGCTATACGTAACTCTCATTTCCTTGTCCCCCAATGCCACTAATAGAAATATAGGGTCGAGCATCGTGCAATGGCAGCATACAAACAACACTCCCTTTGCTCCTTTCCTTGAGCCCCTCTCAAGGGTATCGAGTAATTGGCCCTTCACCATCAACTTGATGCCCAACAGCTTATTAAACAAAGGCACGTAGTCGAGCGGATCCAATAGGCCTACTCATAATCGGAGAAGGGCTAGAAGCACACCCATAGGAAATCAAAGTAGCATGAGTAAGGTAACAAATTGCATAGGTTGCTGAACCAATCTTGTGCTGAGCCCTGTCCCTCGTTGCGCGTCTCCGCAATAGTCCTTCATAGCAAGTCTTTTAGGTGCACCCACAAAGGCACCCGACCACCTCAGCAAAATAGTCGCGTGGCCACTGCAAGTGACATATAGCTCCTTGCCATGTACAATATTTACAACTAAGAGATGCTTGCAGAAGCTTTTGACCATGATGCATGGAGTCGCACCCTCTAGAGCTGCATCCAGAGAAGATGCGCCAAGTCTTTGGATGAAAATCTTCAGCAATACAACTCAAGATGCCAACTCGATGTCCTTTATTCATATGCCCACCATCGTCATCATGCATACCTCAGCATCCTCGGATATAATATAATGTAAAAACCATGCAATTGGTAACACAATCAGTAGTATTATTATCCTGAACAATCTTCCAACCTCCGATGCAACCAGCATGAAGTAAGGGAGCAAGTGCTTCGACCTTGTAACCGTACCCTCCAGACTTTGAGATACATGTGCACAAACAATATCTACACTCAGGCGAGATGCAATCCCATCTTATACGTTGAAAATCAATCAATGCAAATGCAATGAAGCACGCATGGACATGGATTATAAACTAAAGAATATTAACTGCTCTAATGTAGGTCTATATGGGGCATCCTTGCACATTCCATGACGTGCACAGAGCTATGTTGGTCATACTATCAAGCATACCAGCCCAAAGGCGTCTATTTAGACCAATATGCATGTCTAGCATGTCCGCTCTTTCGATCTTAGGCGAACACCTACAAGCTATTGGGGAGGTGGAGGAAAGCTCTTACTCTCCTCTCACTGCAAACACTTAAGTCTCAGGCATCCATCCAACAACAAGGAAAATCAAGTCTTAAACTCGATAGCATGTCCTGAATACCAAATTCATCAGAACCTTGGTTAGGTGAATATGCAGATGTATCCAAATGCTATTTCATGGCAACTTTGAAGCTTATCTTGGATTGAAGTCAGGCTAAAGCTAACGAAATCGGCACTAAGCGAAAAGAAAATAGGGCATTGACATTCTAGGAAGATGATCATTAACTCCAAAAGAAAAGGCATCCCCTTCTTTGGAAGTCACTGATTTAAGCCAAAAACTCAAATTTCTACATCCCCCAAAGATAGTCCCCGTAGCAGTGGAAAGTTTTATTGCCCTTTGTTCAATCATCATATTGCCTTGAGTGCCAATGTCTTATGGTGAAATCATCACAAGATCATTCAAGATGATTATGCGATCGATGCAAACTTGACAAGAAAATCATCACAAATGATTCATTTTGGGTTGAACAAGTTCAAGGATTCATCAAGATTAAGTCAGGAAGAGTTTGGGAACACTTCTTCACCTTGTTTTGACTTCCTAGATATATACATAACGCTTACGCATGTCCATTTGTAAGAGACCATTACAAAGCATTTAAATGGCTTTATACTTCATATATTCTATTTTATAAGAAGATGCATGGATGTGGGAATGTGCATGCAAAGTATATACATATTTGATGATTTAAAAGATGATTATGGGAAATACAAGGTGTTTCAACAAAGATGTGTTCTTAGCATTTTATGTTTTTGTAGGTTATGGAGATCATATATGAGTATATGATGGGATTTCTAAGCCATATGATATAGAGAATGGCATACGTGCCATTGGCCTGCAAGGCCTTATGCTTGATTCTATGGTCAAATTTTTTTGGGACTCCATTTCCTTGGGGAAATATTTCTGAAATTTTTCCCATCCCATGGCATTATATATGCACTTACCTCTAGGTAAGAATTATATGGCATGGAAATATGCCTTCTCTGCAAACATCAATAAGGTGTAAGCATGCTTGTAAGCATGTACTTGATGGATTTAGGACCATCAAAGCATCATAGATAAAGCAACTGCATTAGTAATTAGATGCCTACACACAATCCTTATCGATTTAGTCCACAGGATTGCCAAGGGGAAGGAGATATACCTTCACCATTAGGAATGTGCATAAGCAATCCTATAGTTTTTAGGAAGTTGCATAGAGGCAAGGGAGATACATTTATGATCATCTCCAAAGTGTGAAAGATTTATTTATCTTCAAAACAGTCTTAGAGTATGATTAGGAGACTATGGGATATCATGAGGAATACCCAAAGAGTTATTAGTTTCACTCATCCACATCACTTAAGTATTGAAGCTTTTTTTCTACACTACTAAGTAAATCAATTATATGGGATCATAGAGAACAATGAGTCGTAACAAATGAGAACTATGTCGTAAAAAGAGAACACCCTCTTAAAAAATCAAGCAAATTGCAACTTATGTTTGATATTCCTTTATACCAGTATACATATATTTCAAAAATGAAGTGAAAACATGTGATTTTTTGACATTTTTTGTCACTTTTTCATAAAAAAAGAGCTCAAAATGTAGTCAAAATTTCATTGGATAAGACATTGACATGTCCAAAATCTATATGATAAGACATTGACAAATCTCATACTGTTGAGAGCCCTCTTCTTCTTCTTCTATATCCACAAGAGCTCTATCTTCGTCCATGTACATGCCAGATTCTGTAGGATCATGCACAAATCTTCTTGTTTGCCTATGATTTGTTGTACCACATACATCCGGAAGCTTTTGTTTTATCATATTGATGGTTGCTTTCCTCAAGTGACCTGTTTTGTCAAGGAAAAATCATAAACAAGAATATCTACATCATCCATTTTAAGAGTGGATGTGCTTCAAATATTCTTTTTCTTTTTTGAGCATGCTTGTTTAGTACCGCACACCATTTCTAAGTTATATTTACATGTGAATGCTGTGAAGAGATGGATAAGTAAGTGTTTGAAGATGAAGAGGTGTTGCAAAATCCTTGATCTACACCAGCCAAATGAACTCCAGGAGTAGATGGTGGGCCCTTTTAGCTTGCCAATGGATGTATTAGACACCCTATGTACCTTGGAAGATCACTCTCAAAAAGATAGATCAAAACAGATAAGTTGGAGTTAGCTCAGAGGTGAAAACTTGCTATTCTTGGTTCATACACCTGTCCAGTGTTTTACATAATTCTCTGAGCACAGCAGCAATTAGCTTAATTCCTCTTGGGGAAGTGTAGGCAACTTAAAGAGCTAACTTTCAAGAGTAATCTCATCAAAAATAATGAACCACACACTGAGAATGAGTTTTAACAAGTGATGACATCATCCCGATTTTCACAGGCTGCTACAGAAATGGACCAGTGAGCAGAAAAATCACCATAACTCAAAATGTAGAAATCCAATGATTATGAAAATTTGTATGGTTATACTACACAGTAAGATGAATTCAAAAAGCTTTAAATCACTGAATTTGGATAAGTAACCACTGAGAAATGGCTCTGACAAGATGAGTGAAAAAGTCGGGTACCTGACAGAGAAGTGAAGATGAACAGACCCTGTTGAATTCAAATGAACATAACTGAAGATTGCAACATCCAAATGACATGAAAATTTGTGAGTATATAGTAGACTTTTAGAGCTAACTTTACCAAGTTAAATCACTGAAAATGATGCACCAAGCTCAGAGAAAACATCCCTGCAAGCTGACTGAGAAAACTGAGAGTAATGGTAGTGAGTAGTACACTTCACAAGAACATGGAAAGATGAAACCAAATAATCATGAAAATGAAAGTATATTTCTTGTACAATACAATGACTTACTGATACATATGTGTGCCTTGTAATCACACCTTGATATGGCATAAAGCTCAGCTCTTGGAGGTCTTCACATAGGTCTCTCTAACCACGACTAAAACTGCCATCTATTTATAGTTGAGTTTGGGAGGCTAACTTCCCTCAATCACTCTCCAATCAATCAATGATTGATTTGATTCTCTACCTACCACAAACCACGAATTCGTGGCTCCTCTTTCCATTCTTGATCAAGTGGATTCAACCACTTAAGATTCTCTTACTTTTACATTAAGTAAACTCTTCAAAAGTTACAAGAGGTAGTTCACAAGTGAACTTTACATAGTCTTCTTTTTAAAGCTTCTTCTAAGACTTTGTGAGACTCAAGCCAATACTTAGGCTTGTCATAGACTTGCTCCAACATCTCCCCCTCAAGCCAAGTATGCTTGAGGTCTTCAATCTTCCAAGATTACCTGCAAACCTATCATAGCCTTGAATTTGCAAAGCTTTGTACCATCCAATGCTTTGGTTAGAATATCTGCACATTGTTGATGAGTGGACACATATGATATTTGAATCTCTTTGCTTAGAACCTTCTCTCGTACATAGTGATAATGAACTTCAATATGTTTAGTCCTTGCATGAAAAATAGGATTAGCAGCCAAATGAATAGAACTCATATTGTCACAAAAAATAGTTGGAGTTCCAAACTCCAATCCAAGCTCTTTGAACAATGTCTTCATCCACATAGCTTCTTGTGTAGCTATGGCAAGACCTCTATATTCAACTTCAGTAGAAGAGAGAGCAATTGTGGGTTGCTTCTTGGATGACCATGAAATAAGCTTTGAACCTGCAAAGGTAAGATAACCTGAAGTGCTCCTTCTATCTTCCTTGGAGCCAGCCCAATCTGCATCAGAAAATAGCTTCAAACCTAAATCAGATACATAAGGATAATAAAGTCCTTCATTTATGGTTCCTTTGAGATACTTGAGAATCCTTTTGGTAGCATCCATATGTGGTTTCCTTGGTGTGTGCATAAATTGGCTTAGCACACTCACACTGTAACATATATCTACTCTTGTCAATGTGGCATAGTTGAGACTACCCACTAGTCTTTGATATGATGTGATGTCCTCTATGAGTTCACCTTCATGTGAGCTCAATTTGTGATTGACCTCCATTGGAGTACCTGCAATCTTACAATCTTGCATCTTGAATTTTGCAAACATGTCCTTAATGTACTTCCTTTGAGTGAGAAACAAACCATGATCTTTGTAGACAACTTCCAAACCTAGGAAGTAGGTAAGTGAACCCAAATCACTTATCTTGAACTCTTCTCTCATCTGATCTTTGATCTTCTTCATACTATCTGCATCATTTCCTGTCACTATAATATCATCTACATATACACATAGATAGATGACCTCCGAATTACTCTTTTTAATAAAGAGTGAAGGATCTGCCTTGCTTGGTTGAAAGCCTTTGTCCTGCAAGAATGAAACAAGCCTAAAATTCCAAGCTCTTGGAGCTTGCTTGAGACCATACAATGCTTTGTTAAGTTTACACACATAATCAGGATAAACTTGATTCTCAAAACCAGGTGGTTGTGCCATATATACCTCTTCTGTTATCCAACCATTCAACAATGCATTCTTTACATCTAGTTGAAGTATCTTCCAGTTCTTGGAAGAGGCAATCTAAGCAAAACCCTAATAGTAGGCATCGCCAGAGGAGAGAAAGTCTCCTCATAATCAATTCCCTGAGTTTGTGCAAAGCCTTTAGCCACAAGCCTTGCCTTATACCTGTTAATTGAACCATCAGAATTCTTCTTGA
Organism: Ceratopteris richardii; assembly: GCA_020310875.1. Classification (NCBI taxonomy): domain Eukaryota; kingdom Viridiplantae; phylum Streptophyta; class Polypodiopsida; order Polypodiales; family Pteridaceae; genus Ceratopteris; species Ceratopteris richardii. The sequence goes on along the minus strand of CM035415.1, from coordinate 178,312,679 downwards.
GTTTATAGACCCATCTTGAGCCTATTAGCTTCATGGATGAAGTCTTGGGCACCAAATCCCAAGTGTTGTTTTCCTCAAGTGCTTCAATCTCTTCCTTCATTGCATGCTTCCATTCTGTTTTTGCTTTGGCCTCTTCAAATGATGATGGCTCCTCTTGGTTTATGTCCTGTGCTATGTAGATAGAATGTTTAGTTACTAATGAGGTGTCAAACCCATACCTTTCTGGTTTTTTCTTTTCCCTCATAGATCTTCTTAGGCCATGATGTGATGATTCTGCTTCATGTCCAAGTTCCTGCAATTTTTCTTTACCTTTAGACTTCCATGCTTTGATCTTTTCCATGTGAGATTCTTCATCATCCTCTGAGGTGTCTTGTTCTTCAATCTTTGATTGTTCTCTACCAAGCTTTGGAAAATCTTCTTCAAGATCATATGGTAAATTGATCTTCCTACATGAATCTTCATACCATGAATTGTTCTCATCAAAAACTACATCTCTGCTTACCAAGAATCCTTTGTTGGTAGGGTTGTATAACCTGTAGCCCTTTTGATTGTTGTCATATCCAATAAATACACACCTTTCTGCCTTTGGATCCATCTTGCCTCTAACCTGTGAAGGAACATGAGCAAAAGCAATACATCCAAAAATTTTACAATGATCTAAGCTTGGTCTTCTTCCATTCCAAGCCTCATATGGAGTCATCCCATCAAGGGATTTTGAAGGCAACCTATTAATCAAGTAAGTGGCTATAGATACAGCCTCAGCCCATAAGTAATTAGGTAAATGCTTTTCATTTAACATAGACCTTGCAGCTTCAACAATTGTCCTATTCCTCCTTTCTGCCACTCCATTTTGCTCAGGAGTGTACCTTGTAGTTACCTCTCTTTTGATTCCTCTTTCTTGAAGAAAAGAATCAAACTCATGGGAGAAATATTCTCCCCCTCCATCTGACCTTAGCCTTTTTAGTGATTTACCTGTTTGATTCTCCACAAGAGCCAAATATCTTTTGAAACATGAAAAAACTTCATCTTTGTGTTTCATAAAGAACAAGATAGTCCATCTGCTGCAATCATCAAGAAAGGAAACATAATACCTTGATCCAGATATTGAAGCTTCCTTGCTAGGTCCCCATACATCTGTATGAACCAACTCCAAGAGATCTCCATGCATATAACCTTTCTTCATGAATGGTAACCTGTGAGACTTTCCAAATTGACATGCACTACACTTATAAATCATATGTTGTTTTGACAAATTAGGAAGTTGAAGTACACTTTGGTCCCTGCAGATTTGCTTTAATGACCTTTCACCAATATGTGCTAACCTTTTGTGCCATACTTCCAATTCTGTGAGTGTCTGACTACCATAATTAAAGAGAGCAATGTTTCTAGTGTCCTGTAATTCAAATGTGAACAATCTACCTGTCTTTTCACCTTTTGCAATTCTTCTGAATCCTTGACTTGGATCTTCAACAAATGCTCCTGCTTTTGTGAACCTGACTTGCAACCCTTTCTCTACTATCTGCCCAACACTTATCAAATTCTTTGTAATGGTAGGGACATAGAGTACCTTACTGAGTAGGTTGATGTTTCCATCAGGTGCTTTGACATTGCCTATTTTCTCCACAGGATGTTTTGTATCATCTCCTGTTTGTACCTCATGCTTATTCTTTGGATCTTCTAAATCTGATAGGAGTGCCACATTTCCTGCCACATGATTTGAACAACCTGAATCTATGTAGAAAACATGCTCATCAGATTTACCTTGTGGCATAGCCATGTTCATGATCAATAATGAATCCTCTTTGTTTGAGTCTTCTGTGTAGTTATTGTAGTCTCTCCTTCCTTTGTAGCCTCCTTGATAGTTTGAATGATTGTAGTTGTTGTAGTTGCCATGGTAGTTGTTGAACCTTCCTCTTGAGTAGCCATAACTTCCTCTATTGTATCCTCTGCCTCTTTGATTCCTGGAATTCCTAAAGCAATTTTCAGTTGTATGATTAGTTAATCCACAAATAGAACATGAGTTGGAGTCTTGGGATCTCCCCCTGCCTTGTCTACCTCCTCTTCCTCTACCTCTGCCATGTCTTCCTCTACCTGCATAGTTAGCTTGATATGTACCTGCTTCATCATCCACTTTCTTTGCCTTTCCTTTGTTATCTTTAGACTTGCTTTTATCCGTGTATAAAGCTGAAGATTGATTACCTTTAGAGCTTTCTCCATTTTTGATAAGCTTTGCCTCTTGAGTAAGTAGTTGTCCAATGAGTGTGTTGAAATCAGGTACATGCATGTCCATGTACAAATCCATAGCTGTGGTGAATGCTTCCCACTTATCATCTGCCTTCAAGCCATTGATGACCTGCCTTACAATTTGCTCTTCATCTCTTACCTCTCCAATGCTTCCCAACTGATCCGCTATGTCCTTGAGCTTTGTGACAAATCAGTCACATTTTGTTTGGGAGCCTTCTTGAGAGTTGTGAACTCCATCCATAGTTGATGCTTCCTAGCTTTGGTACTTTAAGAAAAGAAAGCTTCAAGTGCATCCCACACTTCCTGAGATGTCTTACAACTTCTAATGTGAGGCAACAAAAAATCTGAGATAGAGTTGAGGAGATAAGACCTTGCAAGTGCATCCTTGGAGCACCATGTGCTCAATCTTTCTTGCTCTTCTTGTGTTGGTTGACTTTTGTTCTTGAAACTTGGCATAACTTCATCTCCAGCCACATAACCATATAAACTTCTACCTTGGAGATAGGCTTCCATTCTTAATGGCCAAGCTGAGTAGTTACCTCTGTCTAATTTGTCAATTGATGAAGGAAATCCATCTGCCATGTTATCCAACCTTGCTCTGATACCACTGTGAAGAGATGGATAAGTATGTGTTTGAAGATGAAGAGGTGTTGCAAAATCCTTGATCTACACCAGCCAAATGAACTCCAGGAGTAGATGGTGGGCCCTTTTAGCTTGCCAATGGATGTATTAGACACCCTATGTACCTTGGAAGATCACTCTCAAAAAGATAGATCCAAACAGATAAGTTGGAGTTAGCTTAGAGGTGAAAACTTGCTATTCTTGGTTCATACACCTGTCCAGTGTTTTACATAATTCTCTGAACACAGCAGCAATTAGCTTAATTCCTCTTGGGGAAGTCTAGGTAACTTAAAGAGCTAACTTTCAAGAGTAATCTCATCAAAAATAATGAACCACACACTGAGAATGAGTTTTAACAAGTGATGACATCATCCCGATTTTCACAGGCTGCTACAGAAATAGACCAGTGAGCAGAACAATCATCATAACTCAAAATGTAGAAATCCAATGATTATGAAAAAATGTATGGTTATACTAGACAGTATGATGAATCCAACAAGCTTTAAATCACTGAGTTTGGATAAGTAACCACTGAGAAATGGCTCTGACAAGATGAGTGAAAAAGTCGGGTACCTGACAGAGAAGTGAAGATGAACAGACCCTGTTGACTTCAAATGAACATAACTGAAGATTGCAACATCCAAATGACATGAAAATTTGTGAGCATATATTAGACTTTTAGAGCTAACTTTACCAAGTTAAATCACTGAAAATAATGCACCAAGCTCAGAGAAAACATCTCTGCAAGCTGACTGAGAAAACTGAGAGTAATGGTAGTGAGTAGTACACTTCACAAGAACATGGAAAGATGAAACCAAATAATCATGAAAATGAAAGTATATTTCTTGTACAATACAATGACTTACTGATACATATGTGTGCCTTGTAATCACACCTTGATATGGCATAAAGCTCAGCTCTTGGAGGTCTTCACATAGGTCTCTCTAACCACGACTAAAACTGCCATCTATTTATAGTTGAGTTTGGGAGGCTAACTTCCCTCAATCACTCTCCAATCAATCAATGATTGATTTGATTCTCTACCTACCACAAATCACAAATTCGTGGCTCCTCTTTCCATTCTTGATCAAGTGGACTCAACCACTTAAGATTCTCTTACTTTTACATTAAGTAAACTCTTCAAAAGTTACAAGAGGTAGTTCACAAGTGAGCTTTACATAGTCTTCTTTTTAAAGCTTCTTCTAAGACTTTGTGAGACTCAAGCCAATACTTAGGCTTGTCATAGACTTGCTCCAACAAATGCATTACTACTTTTAGTGTAATACCAATGCACCATCAAAGCCTCTATTCTTCTGTGATCAATATCTTTAGTAACCTCTAAAACCTTTGCAATCCAAAATGGTCTCGTAGCCTCATCACAATCAACAAGTACTGTAATAAGTGTTCCAACATTTATCTCTATTAAATTTCCTTGCCATCTTGCTTCTGCCTGTTTTGTCATCCTTGGGCCTACATAAATATTTCTTTCTGGTGGATGTATAAAACTTTGAAGGGCATCTGCATTACATGCTTGGGCCACATTCACTGATCTTTGTGTACAAAAATCCCATGTGAATGGAACATCAACTGGCCAATGACCTGCAATTGTATACTTTATAATCTCTTCTTGATGATTGAAAAAGTCATCCCACCAAGATACATCTTGATCTCCATCATATTTTTTTGCAAGCTCAATATCCCTCTCTTCTTTTCAATGAGTGCACGCATCCAGCTTTTACTTTGATCAACCACATTTCCACATCTTTCTGTATTGTTTTTATATTCATATAGTGATTTTTCTGCACCATACACAGACGAATTAGGCACCTGCAACAAGAATATGCATCCCTCTTTAGGCTCCCACACAGGAGAAGATGAATACTGCTTTGCAAATAAAAGGGTTATGTCATCAACCCTCCTCATCAAGAATACATGGTTGAAACTAATATTGTGCAATGGAGCCAAAAGCTTAGCACTGTTATCAAGGCCCATTGAACAAAAGTGCTTAAAGTTATAAATCTGTGTGAGGTGTTGAACTTCCGGTTTTGGAGTATATGCTTCTAAAATCAGCTCAGATAAAATCGGAAGAGTTAAAGCATTCTTACGTGCCAACTTCTTAGAGAATGTACTGAACATTTGGTCAATGTGATCATGAGTGTGCCCAACCAGAAGGAGATTTACCTTAACCTTCTAAAATACCTGTTTATCAACAAGCATGCATAAATATCCAAAGACTGTAGAATTTTTATTCTCTCTTGTAGTATTATCAAGTTGCAAATATAGACACTGAAAAGATTGAGCTCATCTTCACTTACTTCAAAGAAGACTAAAGATGAATTACCTTTTTAAATGAGTAGATGTCCAAGATCAAGTGAAAATGTCACATCAAATGTCACATCAAGTAGATATGAAATCAAAAGTTCATTAAAGTACATTAAAGTGCATTAAACATCAAATTACATTAAAGTACTTAAAGCCTAACATTGAAGTACTTAATTACTCAAATATACATGATTGATGTTTTCAAACTAATAAGGGAACCAAAGATTTCTCCATTCTTCTTGTCTATGTTTGTCTATACTCTCTGCCTTTTTAATCTAAAGTGGAAAGGGTACATCTGTCCTCGTGTGAGTGGAAACTCTATTGCTTTCAGATGCCTTCATCTCCATCTGATTGTTATATTGTAATGCCAACGATAAGTTATCTAATTTCAATCTATTTTGTGAATGAACTATCAATTGATTTGTGAAACTCATTGCCAAAATCTCTGTGATTTACTATGATGCTCAACCATTACCATGCGATCATAGCTCTCCAACTCTGTTAAGTTTTGAATAACTAGCATTGTGCAATAACAGAATCTTCACACATAATATTCTCTGTTCTTCGAATTTCATCATTCTTTTGACCATGCATACTTTCTCTTTATCACATACGAACTCATAGATGCAGAAATGCAAAGAAATATTCATTGAGACCTTCTCCATTTGACAAAGAATACTTAGATGCTATATTGTAAAAATATTCGTTGAAGTGCACGGATAAAAGTCTGATGGAGCCATCAATGTCTGAACTATTGGGAAAATTTGATGCATTCTATCTGATTTTGTCCAAGTAAACAGATAGAATTTTCCTAAAAACCTTAAGCTAGTGAATGCACTATAATGCATTGAATCAGTCGATGATAGTTTAATTTTAGAATTCTTGATGATCTATTAGTAATAGCATGGTTTTATTTTTGTCCTCATACTAAAAGGGTATTTTATGTTCGATTCATGCCTGTGACAATCAACCCAATTATTATTAGATTTGACTTTTGAATTTAATTTCTTTAGAACTTATTGGAATTTCACTTTACATTGATGTATCAAAATTCAATATGTTAATTCAAACTTTTATTGTAAATTGTCAATGTCTTTGAGTTTGGCATGAAATGAAGTAGGAAATGCAACTATTCCTCATGTCGTGGGTTGGGAAATGAGAGTTGACCTACCAAATCTTAAAAAAAAGAATTGAGCAAGCAGAAAAGATGGAGGAGGACTCTTTCCACTCACACAAGGATAGATGTACCCTTTCCACTTTAGATTAAAATAATGAAGTGATGGATCCTAGTTAGATTAGTTGACTGATCTAGTTAGAAACTAGATACATTTAGTTAGATCTAGTTAGTCTCTGGTTCAAGTAACCCATGTCTATAGATAGCAGAGGAGGAGATCATTCTCATGTCAAAAATCCACGAGCGAGAGAGAGCAATCGAGCACAGATAGCAAGGCGCATAGAGCTCAACAAACCAACAAGGAAATATGATGGAGAAGAAGAATGTTGGCAAGAGTACCTAGAGGTAGAGAAGATCACACTACCAAAAACGATTCCTAAAAGATTCCTTTTTATGTTTTAGGAAATAGTATGTCTTCTAAGGATTTTATTTTTCTGTGCTCATGGTCTCAATCGATTGAGGGTCTAAGTCAATGTCAGGCATCCACTTTGAGGTGCAAGTCGATGTCAGGCATCGACTTTAGGGTGCAAGTTGATGCCAGGCATCGACTTTAAGGTGCAAGTCGATGCCTAAAAGTCAATGTCTGGCATAGACTTACACCCTCAAGTCGATGCCTAGCATCGACTTTGTTGATATATTTAGGTAGTGATGTGTGTGAACACACTAGGACCGTCGGGGCACTTTTTTCCCTCTTTAGGAGGTTTTTTTCCATCGGCTTGTATATAAGCCTATTGCCCTAATAGGCTACTTATCTTTGTACATTCTCTAGTAGTACATTCAATATTGTGTGTTGTGCTCCAAGCTTCTTCTTCTTCCTTGTGTTGGTCTCATGCTTCCGCAGACATCTAGCTCCAACAATTGGTATGAGAGCAGGTCGTCGCTTCATCTAGGGTGCCATTGACGCTCCTCTGTTTGCAGTCTCAGAATTGCACGAATTTTGGTGAGCATACTCAGTGTGTTTTCGAGATCAAAACAACTTTACTCTGTGGTGTCGAAATCGCAATCTGAGCTCGTTTCGACCTCCAAACACACTATCACAGTGCTTGTGTAGGCTATTTCTTCTTTTTATGCCAAAGATATATATGAGTTTTTGTTCGCCAATATAAGCGTCTCGAAGTCTGCTATAGGCCTAGCAGAATTTCTCTGGGCAGTTCTGTTCAACGTTTTGAGATAAAGTCAATTTCTGCATCAAGGTATTTTAGTCACCGGCCATGGCTGAAAGCAGTGATGTATTCCGTATGTTGGATGTTGAGGATAAGTTGGATGGTACCAACTACCTATTATGGGCTTATATGATGCGACATGTGTTGGTTGCAAAAGGACTGTGGAACATTGTGTAGGGTGTCGAAACACGTCCTATCACACCTATAACTGTTACAACTACAGGTACTGAAACTGATGCAAAAGGTGTCGAAGATGATGATATTCTACATATTCCTCTTCGTGCTGCGATTTCTGTTGCACCTACTGCAGAGCATATTCACTGGGATGGTAGAGATGCCCAGGCACATGCATTGATAGCTTTGTCTATCAAACGTGCCATTATTCCTCACATTCGCTCTTGCAGAACAACTAAGGATGCTTGGGATACACTTACCACATTGTACCAAGCTAGGAATGAGGCTCATGTTGCTTACCTCCAAAAACAGTTGGAGAGTGAGCATATGAATGAAGATGATTCTAGTATGGACAGTTTCCTAACAAAGATCAAAGATTTGAAGGAACAATTGATCTCTACTGATGAGGTTATACCAGATAGCTCACTTGTGCAGACCATTCTGAATAGTCTTCTTGATTCATATCAGAGTTTTGCTTCTACTCTTCGGTTGATGATGAAATGCAATCCAAATGCCTTATCATTTGAGGATTTAGTCTCTGTTTTGTTGCAGGAAGATCAGTCCAGGTAGAACAGGTCCATTATGCAAGTTGAGATCAAGCTTTCCTATCTAATCAGAAGGGCAAAGGAAAATGGAGCTCATCTACTAGTAAGCAGAAATCTACAAATGTTGCACATTCGAAGAACCAAGATAAAGATGAGAAAAAATTAGAAAAGCAGAAACTGTTTTGTAAGTACTGTAAAGGGAATGATCATATCATACAGAACTGTCCAAAACTGGCTGCTAAAGAGGCAAAGAAGAAAGAGGCTGGAATGGTTGTTTCAGAGGCCTCTACACCAAAAACAGAGTCTCCTAATCTTGTGTAGGAAGAAGAATGGGCGTTTACTATTGTCTGTAGTTTTGCCCATCTTCTCATGAGCAGTGCATGTCTGCGTAGACTCAGAAGTTTGATATTTTGACAAAGGGGGGACCAAACATATTACCTCGCAATGCACTTTCTTCTCTTCACTCGAGCCTGCCCCTACACGGAATACTGTTACATGCGCCAACAACTCCTCTTATCCTATTATGGGAGTTGGTAAGATCATTTTGACTACTGCTGATGGTAGTTCTTTCACTTTGTCAAATGCTTTATTTGTGCCAGGGATCAAGAAGAACCTGTTATCAGTTTTTGCATTAGCCAAGATTGGCTTGGTTGTGAAATTTATTGATGATAGGTGTACAGTTCATGATCTGTCAAATGGTGATGTGATTATTGCTTCAGCCATTTTATTCCATGGGCTCTATTAAGCTCATAGACTATGAAAGATCTGTAAATGATTTGGCATGTGTAGTAAATGATTCTCAAGCTATGTCAGATGCAAAGCTTTGGCATGCACGCTTTGGTCATCTGAATTTTGCTAGTTTGTTATGCATGTAGAAATCTGAAATGATGTCCTCTTTGCCCAAACTTGAGGCACTTGGAAAACATGTTTGTGAAGGCTCTATTTTGGGCAAAATGCAGCATTCGTCCTTTCCAAAAGATGGTTCAGTTCGGGCTACTCAGAAATTGCACTTTGTACATAGTGATGTCTGTGGTCCTATGCAGACACCTTCTTTTGGGAATTATCTTTACTTCTTGACTTTCATCGATGATTTTTCCAGGCATGCATGGGTATATCCATTGAAGGCAAAGTCCGAAGTGTTCATGTGCTTCAAACAGTTTTTGGTTTGGCTGAAAATCTTTGAGCATGTAAAATGGGCACCCTTCGTTTTGATTGAGGGGGGAATGTATATCTTCTGATTTTAATGCATTTCTGGCTGAACGTGGAATAAAACACCAGTATACAGTGCCGTATACACCTCAATAGAATGGAGTTGCTGAACAAAAGAATAGGTCACTCATGGAGATAGCGAGGTGTATGGTCAAGAGTCAGGCTTTACCACATAGTTTCTGGCTTGAGGCTGTCATGTGTGCAGCATATGTATTGAACAGGTGTCCCACTAAAGCGCTACAATCTATCACTCCATATGAAGCTTGGCATGATCGCAAGCTATGTGTTGTTGATCTTCGTGTTTTTGGTTGTTTGGCATATACATTAGTGTGTGAACAACATCATAATAAATTGGATGATAAAGCAGTAAAATGTATTTTTGTTGGGTATAGTTATGAAAGTAAAGGCTATCGTCTGTATCATCCATAGACTAAATGCATTCTGGTTATCCGTGATGTTGTTTTTGTGGGAGATGCTATTCAGCCATTGCTTTCATGTACGAAGGAGACATCTGTTCGATCCAAAGACATGTATGATACTTTGTTGCCTCTTTTTGCAGGTGGACAGTCTAGTGTTGGTCCCAATGAGGCAACGTCTCAGCCTTTGTAGGTTTCATGTGATGATGCAGATCATTCCATTTCTAGTGCAGATTTACATGATGCACTAGTTGATGAAAGATTTGATATTGAGCAGGCAAAAACTATGCCAAAATGGCTGGTGTAAACTTTGCGTGACAGCAAATTAGATGCACCTCTGTCATATCGTACTCGTTCAAGCTCTCATAGTGCCTCTTTTGCATCAGACTGCTATGCTATGGCTGCATATAGTCTCTGTGATGAGAATGAGCCTGTTTTGTTTGATGAAGCACAAAATTCAAAAACTTGGATGGCTGCTATGCAATCTGAATATGATGCTATAATGAAAAATGGTACTTGGTCTTTATGTGACTTGCCTCCAGGCAAGAAGGCCATTGACACTAAGTGGGTATACAAGCTAAAGCATAAACTGGATGGTACAGTTGACAGGTATAAGGCTAGGCTTGTTGCAAAGGGTTATGCATAGCAAAGAGGCATTGATTTTGATGAAACCTTTGCACCTACATGCCGTATGACTACTGTTCAGAGCATCTGTGCACTTGCAGCTCATCATGGTTGGAATGTACATCAGTTGGACATTAAAACAACATTTCTGAATGGTGACTTGCATGAAGAAGTGTATGTTTTTCAGCCCCGTGGCTTTGTGCAGAAAGGGCATGAAAACCAGGTGTGCAGGTTAAAGAAGGCATTATATGGTTTAGAGCAAGAACCACGTGCTTGGTATGAGAAAATACATACCTATCTGATTGCACATGGTTTTGAGAACAATCCAACTGAAAGCACCTTATATGTTAAGCATGCTAATGATGTGCTTTTGATCATTGTCTATGTTGACGACATGCTGCTCATTGTTCCTATTGAGAAGCATATTGCTGATTAAGGCTGATTTGCATGCCTCATTTGAGATGTATGATTTGGGGCATTTGCATCACTATTTGGGCATTCAGTTTATCCAAGTTGATGGTGGAATGGCTTTGTGTCAAATGAAATATATTGACACATTATTGCAGTGTTTTGGCCTTGAAGACTGTAAGCCTATTGCCACTTCTATGGAGACAGGTTTACGATTGAGTCTTCATGATGCTGGAGATGCACTTGATGTCGTTCTCTATCAACAGGTTGTTGGATGCTTGATATGAGCAAGTTTATGCATTGCCCAAGAGTCAAGCATTGGCAGGAAGATAAGCGCATCTTTTTCTATTTGAGTGGTACACGAGGCAAGCAAAAGAATGGGAAGAGAGGAATAGGGGAGTCATGTTCCTCATTTCACAAGTCATTACTAATGCCATGGTAGGGCATATTCAACATCTAGAGAAAGCTAAGGATGCTTGGGAAGCTCTTGAAAGGATGTATTCAACAATAACAAAGCTAGGAAACTTCAACTCAAGAATGAGTTGAACACAATCAAGAAAAGTTCGAGTCAATCCATAGTTGAATATACTTTGAAGATTAAGGAGCTAAGCGATGCTTTAGCTTCTATTGGCACAATAGTTGAAGACGAAGATCTTGTGTGTTATACTCTCAATGGGTTGAGAGAAGATGAAAGATGGAAGCTTTTTGTAACTTCCATTAACTTGAAAGATGCATATCCAAGTTTTGAACAACTAATCCCTCATCTTGTCATAGAAGAGCTTAGCTTCGGTGGTCCCAAAGGAAAGGACAGCCACAACCAAATGTTATATGCAGGCCGAGGTAAAGGAAGGAACTCAAGAGGAGGCTCAAGAGGAAAAGGAAGAGGTCACAACAACTCCAACTACAACCAAAACAGTTCGGAAGACAACAAGGATGCATCAAATGTCAACAATCAAGGAAGAGGTCGAGGTAGAAGTAGACGAAGAGGCCAAGGCTCCTACAATTCTCATAAAGGTATAACATGCTATCGTTGTGGTAAAGTAGGACACTATGCTAGTGATTTTTGGGTGAAGAATGGAAGACCAAATGGAGGCAATCAAAGGAACCAAAGCAACTATGCAAGCACCTCAAGTGAAGGAAGCAAGGACACAATACTTGCAATGAGACATGAGTATAGAAGCTCTTGTGAAGACGACAAAAAATGGTACATTGATTCAGGTTGTAGCAATCATATGTCATGCCAAGGAAGTTTGTTCACTAATCTATAGGTACCAAGTGGAAAAGGATGTGTTGAAATAGGTGATGATACTCAACACATGATTGAACATATTGGAGATATAAGGCTTGGAGATACAAGTAGAGCAAAGGTACTATCTAATGTTCTTCATGTTCCTACAATTTCAAAGAACTTGATTTCAATAGGACAAATGGTAGAGAAGGGTTATCATGTCATATTCAATGAGAATGGGTGCTTCATAAAGAATCCAAAGGAAGGCTTCAATGTCATTGCTCGAGGTAGAAGAGAAGGAAGGATGTTCACTTTGGATGTCCAACATCCACATGGAAAGGTCATGTACATTCAATGTGGGAACAAGAAGATTTCAGAGCTGGACTTATGGCACAAAAGAATAGGACACATCAACATTCCAAAGTTGGACATGAGCAAACATGAAGTGGTAAGAGGTCTTCCAAAATTTAATAGCATTGGACTACATGAGTTATGTGAAGCTTGTCAACTAGGAAAGAAAATGAGACAGCCATTCAAGAGGAGCAATTATGTGGCCCCAAATGTCTGGGACTTGATACATACGGATGTATGGGGACCAACCCAAGAGGCATCAATGGCTGGTAACATATTTTTTGTCACCTTCATTGATGATCACTCAAGAAAGGTATGGTTGTTTTGTATGAAGCAAAAATCAGAGGTGTTTTCTATATTCAAAAGATTCAAAGTTGAAGTTGAAAAGGAAACAGGAAGATCTATGAAAATCTTAAGGTCTGATGGTGGAGGAGAATACTTTTCCAAAGAATTTTTAGATTTTCTACAAGAGATTGGGATCAAAAGACAATTCACTTGTAGGTATACACCACAACAAAATGGAGTAGCTAAGAGGAAAAAATAAGCTTATCTGTCCGCACATGAATTAACTGATCAAATAGGTTTTTCTCCTGTGAATAATTGACATAATTCGCTGCTAATGCTCCCTTGTATATTCTTCTCCTTTGTTGATGGACCCACATTGTAAATCCACAACCTGTCTATTGACACTCAACGAGCCTACATGAAAAGAGATATAAGCTTATCTGTCGCACATGAATTAACTCAAATAGGATTTCCTCCTGTGAATAATTCACATAATTCGCTGCTAATGCTCCCTTGTATATGCTTTCTGTCAATGGTGCAGACTGACATCTCACCCGTATGCGTTCCTACATGTAAACAAAACCTCATTACACCTCAGACAGTGATCTAATGTAATATCAGAGATTATTAAATCTAAGCAAAGAACCTGAGCTGAAAAACGTGTCTTCTGCTTCCCATCAGTCTAGGCATATGGATTGATGTTCATTTCTCCATAGCTATCTGCCTCAGAAATACCATGCAACTTAATTGATGTCGAATTCCATGACTTTTTAGAAAGTTGTTGAACTCATTCACCTTCTCCATTAGATCTTAATGTCTAAATATACTTCCATGTCTGCTTTTCAACCATAGCTTTAAAATTTTGGAAGTGAGTGAACACCTCAGTCTTCTCTTTCATGAAATATACCCATACTTTTTGTGTATGTTCATCAATGAAAGTAACATAAAACCTACAACTGCACATAGATGTGGTCTTTGCAGGACACCAAACATCTATATGTACTATTTCTAGCACATTCTCACTAACATGCTTGTCATGCAAAAATGATGCTCTTGACTCTTTACCAAATTGACATGCTACATATACCTTTTACATCTCTACAACCTTGAAATTTGGTAGTCCATTGACAATCTCCTTTGACTGCATCAATTTCAACCTCTGCAAATTTGCATGTCCAATTTGTTTGTGACAAATCTCTATATCAACAATAACTCTTGAATCTTTTGTAAACATGGCTGCATTCATTTCAGGAATTTTCACATTTAATGTTAACATCCTACCCACTTTGTTTCCTTTGGCAATATACAAGTGTTGGCACACAGGTCATATGAAGAGCATACAGGTACAATAGAGCAGTCATGCACAATACGGCAACAAGGCGTAATCATTTTTTCAATGGATCATTCACAACTCAAGTGATTTTAATCACTACACAAACATTGTAAATTCCGTTTTTGGTAGAATAGACTCCATTTTGTTCAAGCCGAGGAGTCCTCAAGCTTGAGGAGTATTAGAATTAGCTACATACCAATTTTCATAATTTTTAGATTCTGTTTGAGCCCTCAAATAGGCTCTAGAACCTAATTTTTAACTACGCCGGACACTAGGTCTGGACAAGGCCAAAGCTAGTGAGAAAACTATAAAAAGAGCTAGAGAGCTCATTTTTGGGGGTAGATTTTTTGTGAATTGAGCTTATGTAAGAGACTTTTTGACTAATGCAAAGAACTCCATTGTTCCTCTCCTTGTTCTTGCCTTGTGTGCGCGCGTGTGTGTATGTGTGTGCATGCTTGTGTGCTTCTCACTCACACACTTGTGCCTTCACTTGCTCATAGTCTTCATACTAGTCCTCACGTCTCCATAGATTGACAATTATGAGGTGAATCTTCTCACGTTGGTACTCACCATTGTGCCAGAGTGACACCAAATTTGGTGCCGTTGCCGGGGAGAGAGCTTCGAGGACGAGCGTGAGATGGTAAGATGTCGAGTTGAGACATTGGAGTTATAGGTAATATCCTTTCTTTTCCTTATTTTTCTTCATTTTTTCTTATTTTCGCATCACCATCATCACCATCATCATCCCCACCATCTCTCACCTCCATCTCCATCTCCACAAAAATTTCAGTTTTTTGGTCATATTCCACTCCCCACCTCATTTCCCTCATTCCGTTGTGAGAGAGAGCGAGAGAGAGCTTGCATGCGATCTGTTTTTGTGTGTTTTTTGAGCTTCTGTTGCAGGAACTAGCTGTACCACCATTTCCAACAGCTTGTGCAGGTACGAGAGACTCTGCACAGGTCCCGGGACGACGACTTCTGTCTATCGCGACAGACAGAAAAACTTGATATTTTGTGAATGCGTGTTTGGCACGGTAACGTAGACCATTAGAGCACTCCAAATCACTAGAAGTTTCTCAAAATTTAGCATTTTTTTAGTCTATCGCGATAGACACCGTCTATCGCGACAGACAGAGACCCACGATAGAGACCGTCTATTGCGATAGACACCCGTCTATCGTGACAGACCAAATTCCACGACAGACTCAGTCTATCGCGACAGACACTGTCTATCGCGACAGACCAAAACCACGACAGACGATAGACACCGTCTATCGCGACAGACCCATCTATCGCGACAGACACCGTCTATCGCGACAGACCAAAACCACAACAGACGATAGACACCATCTATCGCGACAGACACCGTCTATCGCGACAGACCCATCTATCGCGACAGACACCGTCTATCGCGACAGACCCATCTATCGCGACAGACACCGTCTATCGCGACAGACCAAAACCACAACAGACGATAGACACCATCTATCGCGACAGACACCGTCTATCGCGACAGACCCATCTATCGCGACAGACACCGTCTATCGCGATAGACCAAATTCCACGACAGACACCGTCTATCGCGACAGACACTGTCTATCGCGACAGACACCGTCTATCGCGACAGACACCGTCTATCGCGATAAACCTGTCTATCGCGACAGACCCCGTCTATCGCGACAGACCCCGTCTATCGCGAAAGACCCCGTCTATCGCGACAGACCCCGTCTATCACGACAGACAGACATTTTCGGCAAAAAAATAAGGGGTAATTTTCTTGGAAATTTAGGCTAAAATTTGGGCATATTTGCATACTCAAACACTCATACACTTACAAAGGCCTTAGAAAAATGCATTAAAACTCTTGAAAGGTTCTGTTTGTCTGTTTAACCCCCTAAACCCTGAACGGTCATAACTTTTTCATACGAAATCCATTTTTTGAGCTCTAGGGCTTGTCAAAAAGCTCGTGGCATATACTACACGCCCTCAACTATTTTTTATAAGAATAATGTGTTGATTTTCAGATATGATATTTTGAAGTTGACACACTGAGGGGTAGGTACACCAAGGGAGCTCTAGAGGAAATTTTTTTTGCAATAAAAAAGGGGGAACAAGGGTCATTAAAAAGTGTCTGAAATAAATTGTCTGTCAATTGAAGGATCAAATTGAAGCTAAACTTGGGGTTCTTACAGGATCATCGAGAGCTCTTGGAGAAAGCAAAGTAAGTGCGAGGGCGAACAAGCTTGGGAACGTGCTTCCTGGGTAGACAAGCAGCACCAGGAGGAGCGACTTGAGGTTGGAACATCTCTTAACCCCCTCAGTCCATTCTTAGCATAGGCTAAGTGTGAGTAGTTGTCCTGATTGACTAGGGGTACAATAGGAACACTCAAGTTTGAAGAGCCTTTAATTTCTCAAGTGCAAGGATAGGCTAAATAGCAGTCTAGGGACAACTTAAAGGAAAAGAAATTAAACTAAGTGGGCGAGGAACATCAAATACAACACATTTAAGTGCTCCTGACAATGCTTAATTAAAAACAAGAAAACACATACAAAGGAACTCAAAAGGAACAAGTGATTGGTACCAAAGGATCAACAACGTACAAAGGGCATATGAACCTGAGATCGGGAAGACACCTAGGGAGAGACCGTCAAAGCGTTAGATCATCCGAGGCTAGCGTCAACCATACAGCGAGATCTTGGGCCCAACAATTGAGTGATTACCCCTACGCGCTAGACTCAGAAACTAGTGACTCTGACATGTCGTATAGCATGGAAAGACCTGTAGGTATCTCAGGAATGGCATACCTAGAAAGACCTGAAGGTCCCTACAAGACTCAATTGGAATACATCCAGACCAACCGCCTAGGTGCACGCATCTATGAAGATGGTCTGCGAAGATCTGTGGTCGTAATTAGAAATCCAAATCAGCCCATTGGACTAGAACACCCTGCAGTCAAGTTTGAAAATGGTTCATACATAGATAAAGAAGGAACAATGTATGTGGTCATCAGCCAACCTGAAAGGACAGATGAGTTTGGCAACATAATCTCTGAACCTGAATTAGGTGACATAGAGCAAGGGAACTTAGGAAAGGAGCCGAAAACCCCTCGAGGCAAATCGGTCCTAACAAGGATAATCACTCCAGAGTTAGTTCCCCAGGATAATAGGAGCATAGAATTGCTCTGGAACCAAGGAACGGATGAGGCTTTTTGGAGGTGCAAGCTTGAAAAGTCTAATGAAGTGGGAGCTCTTGCCATCTATGAATTCAAAGATCCTGATAGCCCAGGCAAGGTGACCTACTTAGATGATGCTTCTGAGAGAATCTTTGTGGTCGCTGAGCTTGGAAGACACGCATACACTTGGAAGGGAGAATTTGTCTTTCCCCAACCTCGATCAAATGTGTCTTCTGGTCACCAAGGAGCTGGAACATCTCAAGCTCATGGGACTCAAAGAGAATGGAGTAGAGAGAGACCTGAGGTAAGCTTTGCCAACTCTTGGGGAAGGGAAAGAATGAGAACAGAAACAAATAGAGTGGAACCTGAGAGACATAGAGCCCCAGGGAACCGAAGAAATGCCGATGATTTCCCTTTGCCAAGACCGAGAGAGCACACGAGGACCTTGAGACCGACCCAGCTAGTTAAGTCCATGAAAAACTACTTCGATGGCACTGGAGACCCCTACGATCATGTAGCTGAGTTTAGGCAAGTCTTGAGAGCTGAACAAGTTGAAGATCTGTTCACGCAATACAATGCCTTTGGTCTAACCCTTAGGAACACCGCCCTGACATGGTTTCAACCACTACACGAGAGGCAGTTTAGGAGCATAGATCAACTTCTAGAGGCATTCATTATCGAATTCTCTAAAAGTGGCATAAGACATAACACATCCTCCCTGATATACAGCTTCAAACAAACATCTCAAGAGACAGTGAGACTCACAGGCAGAAGATTTAGGCAATATCTAGAGAGATGCCCGGCCCCAGAGTTACCCACTCCAGCCAAACAAGTGGCCTTATTTTTAGATGGATTGTTAAGCACCAAACTGAGATCATATGTGTACTTGAAGGACCCTAGATCCAAGGAAGAATGTGTACGCATGTGCATAGACATTGAGGATAATCTAGGGGAGGAATTAGAACTCTCAAAAATCTATAAAGACTCAGAAAGTTCTAGTAGCCTCATTTCCTCACAATCCACATCAATTGAGGATCTAGCAGAAAAGGTAGCTCTGAAATTAGGTGTCTCTAGCAAGCAGATTCCTAGATTTGCCCCCGGAAAACGATGCTATACCTGTGGAGGAGACCATATGGCTAATGTGTGCCCCATCATGGCTCAGCCCTAAGTGAACCCTAACAACCAGTACTGCACCATAGAAAGGAGGTACACCAATCACACAGCACAAGACTGTCCATATAACAAACAAGCTGTTAGACAAAATTATTCTCAGCCATATCCACAACAAGGAAAGTACCCTAATCAGTACCCACAACAACAGTATGCTAGGCCCTAGCAAATCTATCAACCACCCTATCAAGGGCAACAAAGACCACAATCAGTCCTAGCGCGGCAACCTCCTGCCCCCACCAACGTGATTCCAGTGAAGTATGCAGCGGTAGAAGAAAATCTGAATAGAGCTTTAGTGCCAGTAACATCCTCGCTTTCAGAAAGTGATCCAAGTGATCATAGTTTTGACTCCACCCATGTTGAGAGCCCCCAGGCCTACTACATGCAATCACCAGAGCATAGTGAGTCATATTATTATGAAGAACCGAATGAATCTAGTGGGGAGCCAGAATACGCAAATGTCATGTATGACAACCCCAACTCGAGATCCCAACCTAGGCCGATGAGACCTCCATTTCCTAGAGGGCCTTGCTATCATTGTCAGGGAGATCATCTCATTCGTGATTGCCCTCTACCTGCACCGACACAAACCCAATCTGTGACAATTCAAGGCTTTTGTCCCGATTGTGGAAAGGAACATTTGTTACGAGAGTGTCCCAAGAACCCCGCCAATATACCAAAAATTGCTCCTATCAATTATTGGCTTAGTGGTAGACTCCACAGGAAGTGTGACTTCCACAGCCCCAGTACAAGTCATCACGAGAGCCTAGGCACTTAAGCAAAACCAAGACTTAGGCTAGGAAAAGAATGCAGAGGTTAGCGAGACTGAGAGCCAGAATAAGAAGAGGACAAGAGCTTGGAGAGATAGCCGTGAACGTATGAAAAGGCAATGGGCAAGAAAGATGAGTGAACTTGAGGAAAGTCTATGAGAAACCAAAGCCAAAATCATAGAAATCACATCTCAAACGCACTCTCACACATCCCCGCCACTACCATTCCCTTCACCCTTCATTCCTCCACCCACCAATCCACCACACGTAACCCAACCACCACCCCGAGTAGGATCAATCTTAGCCGATCCCACTCTTGAAGATCTAGACATGATGCTTAAAGCATATCAGGCCAGAATCCAAGAAGGGCCCAATGTAACAGATCATGAGAAATGTTACCCTAGAGCTGATCTAGAGCTTGAATGAACTAAGTTGTGTGCCAAGATGGTGGAATTGGCTCAAGCCATGTTTGAGACCAATCGCCTTTTCACTTGCTCTAGCCCCACTAGAACACCATTGCATTTTGATGGTTTGTTAGACAGATTGGAGATGTTAATTGCAAAGTCTGGAAAAGGAGCCAACTCCCAGGCTAAGGAGAAGGCAAGTGATAGAATAAGCATTCCTTCCAAGGAAGCTTATGTGCCTAACTCCACTGAACCAGACACCCCTTCTTCTATGAATCGATACACACCTGAATTCTTGCGAGAGATTCAAGAGGAGAAATGGGCTAAAGAGAGTGAAGTTCCTCCTCCCATTGAACTTGTGGATGACACACACAATCAATTCCCACAAGACCTTCCGTCCATTTATGTAGAGCAGGAGAGCGTCCAATCTCAAGAGAGATTCGACTTCGAGAAGACTCAGTCATACCTAGGAACACGGAGGTAGTGAAGAACACCAAAGTGCAGTGCAATTTCACTTTGGAAGAGCTGCTTTCAGAAGTGTGGAAACATGTAGCCAATCAAGTGCCTGAAGTAGCAAAACCACATTCCCATGTAGGATCTCAAAGAACAGTGCCAGAAATACCCTTGGACAAGATAGGAGACATGAGCGAGGGAGAAGAAGGAAACACCTATCTCCCCATCACTCATCAGGGCTACACAACCAAGGCCATTTTGGACTCAGGTGCAGGAGTTGCAATTGCTACCACTTCCTTATGGAAACGTTGGGACAAACCAACACTCAGGCCAACGAGAATGAAATTGCAGATGGCTGACGGTCACATAGAAAGACCCTTAGGACGAAGAGCTCACTAATGATGTGAGATTAACCACACGAGTGACCACTAAGAGTGAAGGAAAGAAAAGGAAGAAGAGAGAAGCCGCACCAGAGGAGGAAGAATCCCTGTTTGAGTTCCCTGAAAATTTCAAGAAGTATGCAATAGAAGATAGGAGAGTCATGGTAAGAATGTCAAAACGCGATGCCCAAGCAGGAGAGGCCTATGATAACAAAGAAACCACTAAGAAGGTAGTGGTAGCCATAGAAGAAGGAGAAGAGAGGTGTACTTACATAGGACATGACCTCACTGAGGAAGAGGAGCATGAGCTGATAGCTTTGCTAAGAGAGTACAGAGATGTATTCGCTTGGAGCTACAAAGATTTGAAAGGTGTAGACCTTGACATATGCGCCCATACGATTCCCATGACCACAGAGGCCAGACCTTCTAAACAAAAGCCATACACATACAATGACAATTATGCTGCCAAGATCAAAGAAGAGATAGACCGCTTGGTTGAAGCTGGATTTATCTATGAAATTGAGCACACTGAATGGGTGTCCCCCATTGTAGTGGTGCCCCAAAAGAATGGTAAATTACGTGTATGCATTAACTTGAAGAAGGTTAATGCAGCCACTATCAGGGATAGTTATCCGCTACCTATCACCGAGCATTTATTAGATAGGGTAGCCGGCAAGGAAGTGTACAACTTCCTAGATGGGTTCTCTGGCTACAATCAAGTAGCCATTGCACGAGAAGATCGGTATAAGACGGCTTTTGCCACAGAGTGGGGCATATTCGCTTTTAGGGTAATGCCATTCGGGCTTACCAATGCTCCCGCAACCTTCCAGAGATTGATGTGCCATGTGTTTAAAGAGTTCCTAAGAAAGAATTTGGAAGTCTATGTTGATGATCTCTGTGCTCATTCCAACATTAGGCAAACAGATATACCTGAACTCAGGAAAATCTTTGACAAATGTAGAGAATATCAAGTCTGCCTGAACCCAGAAAAGTGCATTTTCATGGTCAGGCAAGGCAAGATTTTAGGACACATAGTGTCAAAGAATGGCATCTCCACTGACGAAGAGATTGATCTGCCATGTGTTTAAAGAGTTCTTGAGAAAGAATTTGGAATTCTATGTTGATGATCTCTGTGCTCATTCCAACATTAGACAAACACATATACCTGAACTCAGACAAATCTTTGATAAATATAGAGAATATCAAGTCTGCCTGAACCAGAAAAGTGCGTTTTCATGGTCAGGCAGGCAAGATTTTAGGACACATAGTGTCAAAGAACGGCATCTCCACTGACGAAGAGAAGGTGAGGGCTATTGCAGAACTACCTAGGCCAAAGAATGTCAAGGAAGTGCAAGCTTTCATGGGGCATTGTGGTTATTACCGACGTTTCATTCACATGTATGCCATCATTGCAAAGCCTCTGTACGAACTTCTGATAAACTTTGAGTGGACTGAGGAATGTGGGAAATCTTTCAATGAGCTCAAACGGCGATTATGCTCAGCACCAATCTTGACTACACCAGATTGGAATAAGCCCTTCCATGTGCATGTGGATGCATCCAATTATGCCATTGGGTGTGTACTTGCGCAGCCTACCGGTGAAGGTAATATGGACCTTCCAATTGCCTATGCTAGTAGACAACTGAATGCAGCCGAACTGAATTATACCACGACTGAGAGAGAAGGACTAGGCATGGTGTATGTGGTTAAAAAGTTTAGACATTATTTGCTTGCAAATAAGTTTAAATTTTTTACTGATCATCAAGCTCTACTTTACTTGGTGAACAAGCCATGCAACACAGGTAGATTGGTGAGATGGTTCCTCTTACTAATGGAATATGACTTTGAAGTAGTGGTGAGAAAAGGCAAGACTCATTTGAGAGCAGATCATCTCTCTAGGCTCACATCGGGAGAAGCCCCACAAGGAGTATCAGATGACCTTCCTGACGCTTACTTGTTTAATTTGGAAGTTGTACCTCAATGGGCTAAGCCATTAGTGCCAGTATTGACATACGGGCCTAATCACCCACTCATAAACACTCAAGATAGAGAGGAAGTGTTTTTGTAGTATGCCCTTGGGAGCCAAGACCCACACCACCTTGCATGGAAGCAAGAAGGAAGGCCCAAGAAAGACTCTCCTTTCATCCACCCCATTCTCCATCATGTTCAAGCCATTGGCCATCAGCCCGCAGCTATGCCACATGCTTGAAAATATGGAGCAATGGGAGTCACATAGTCGAGGATCCTAGTCACATATGTAAAATACAAGATAAAAGCAACACTCTAATTACACACATAGGAATTGCTAGCATGCACACACACCTCACTCTCACACACTCCTAGACTAGATACATATATGTACAAAGCCTTAAGAGAAAGGAGAGTTCTTCCATTGAAAGGATTTTACATGAGAGCACGACCAAAAGCTCCCTCATTACAATAAATGAGCGTCTATATATAGGCTAGACACATTCCCCCATGTGCTCTTTTTGACTAGTCAAAAAGGAGCACATGCCTAACTAACATATCTCAAAAAGATCTTGGAAAATATTCTTTCTAACAACCATATCTGCAAGAATACGTGCGTGGGGATTTTTCTACATATCTACCAAAAATGTGAGTATTTACAATGTTTCAAAAGCCTTACTTTTGGAGAAATATCAAAAAGTGCCTAAGAGGGAGTTCTCATGTGAAACTCTAAGTAGATACAAAAAAAAGGGTTCTTATGCACAAATGAAGATGTGTGCATAC
This sequence comes from Ceratopteris richardii, assembly GCA_020310875.1. NCBI lineage: Eukaryota > Viridiplantae > Streptophyta > Polypodiopsida > Polypodiales > Pteridaceae > Ceratopteris > Ceratopteris richardii. The sequence goes on along the minus strand of CM035415.1, from coordinate 178,289,481 downwards.
CCTATACTCAACACCCTCCTCCTCCTAGACTTTGTCGTCCTCGACAAAACTAAGATAAGAGGGGCATACATTGCAGCACTGTTCAGGTTTGGGTCTTCAAGTCTTCCGATCTGCAGCTCTTCAAGTCTTCAAATTTGCAAGTTTTTAGCCTTCAGGTCTTCAGTGTTGAGCGACACAATCCCCCTAAGGGGCAGTCAGCCCAACAACTGCTGGTGCCAAATACACAGCAATCCTCTTGAGCAAGTCTTTAGAGGACCTGAAAACTGCAAGTCCAAAAACTCCATGTGCATACACAACCATTGCAAACAAGACAGAGCATGCAGCATACACAACACTTAAGAGCAGTCCTAGCATCAAAGCTGTACCAAGCTTCCCATAGAATGGCTGGGAAAGTGGACACAATCCCCAAAATAGGGCAGTCGCACACTGATGGAGCTCAAGTCCAAAATCTAACAGCACACCCTGAGTAAAAATTAGATTGACAGGGAACCACCAGCTTCCGCATCCATCAAGCTTCCTGAATGGTGAGTGTGCACCATCACCATCATGTAGAAAGCACTTTTAGTATCTTGTTGTGTGTAGATAGGACTTGAGACATAGTTCCCCAGAAGGGACAGTCACCAAAGAAATTCACAATCGAATCCTGACTGTCATCCCCGACCAACTGTGAATCCGAGAGACAATTATCTGAAAAATCCTGTGCCAGCCAATATTTGTTGAAAACAATAAAGCAAGGAGCTTGAACCATTTGAAAGCCACAGGAATTAGTTTAATAGAATTTGTAGGTAGAAAACCATCAGTCCTCATGAAAATATCATGCAGCCTCCCGGCCAGCAGTCAGCAATCCTGGTGTTTGGTGTTTCTGAAGCCACCAATAGAGGGATGGGGAGCAACCTGGATCCCAGCAACTTGATGAAGAGCAGCCTCCAACATGTTGACCAGAAGACTAACAGTAAGTACTGAAGCCCAGGAGCCACCTTCCTTCATGCTTTGTCCTGTAAATGATGTGCATTAATATATTACAAATGAGAGTAACTAAGACTCGAAAATAAGGAGTTGGTCCACCAATATAGTGTCCTTTTACATTCTAGCCTGTGCTGGTACCATTCACCAGAGGAGTTGGCTGAGCAACAATGATTCAGTGCACAAGATTCACTGAGAGTCTCAGAACATGGTCAGCATCTGCCTTATGTGGAAGCATGGATTGTATAGACACCACAGCCAACATCAGTTGCGGATGTGATTCTAGCCTAAGCACTGTCCGTTAGCACAACAATCTCTGAACAAGGTCCCTAGACCACATCATCCTTCATCTTTAAGTTTGGAAAGACCCAAAAGGAATTTCCTTAGATCTAGTATCCTGCCAGAAGCATAAAGGATTTGAGCAGCACAAATAACCCTGGCTATGCTTGGCCATTTGAATCCACCAGCTTGACCTATATTCTGATTATATTCACGTATAGGTATGATCCATCATTTTTGTCTAGACCCTTAGAAGCTCAGCAGATGGTGGAGATGGTGCCATTTCAAAAACTTTGTTTTTTTTTTCATACTTACTGTGTGATGTGGCTGATACATCCCTGAATCTTTAGCTACAATCAGTAAAGTAGAAAATCAATAGTATGAGTGATTTCATAATTGCAATTGAGAGCCCAGTCTGGCCAAAAGTTGCAATGCCGCTCCAGCACACTTCTCAAGGTGTTTCTTCTCCTGGTTCACCCAGATTTGACAGAATGCCCCCATTTAGTGATCATCCCGGTATCGTTGACCACTTAGAGAAGACCACAGAGAACATCATATTCATAATTGCATCAATCACAGAAATATTTTAGAGCAAGGAGAGTACACAAATCATCGAGCACTCAAGACCGATTTCTGTAGTAATGTTGCCAGGAGATCTGTTGCTGCATCTTTTGTTGCGCCTTGCCCATAATATGTCAGTAAACAAGCTTGGTGTAGTTTTCCTCTGCAGCACTTGGAAAATCATGCATCCTACTTTTAGCTACTTCCCCACTCAGTGATCATTATTTGTAAACCCAGTGCTGGCAGCAGCAGCATCGTTCCATCCTCAATGTGCCAAGATATCTCCAAGGCTTTCTTGTAGCAAATGGTTGCAGGCACCCAAAGTAGTCTTGTAGAGTTGGGGGGCTCAGCTTGATCTGGTCATAGAGCATGTGACAGTATGGGGAGCCTGCATCATGGTTTGCACATATACCAATATGCATGGAGAAGCGGAGGTCCACCATGTGTTTGACCCTCGTGCAACATAGTAGGTAATGAATGCAAGAGAGGAGTAGTGCATCTTTAACTAAAGGAGGAATCATCAGCAAGAAAGGTATCCTAATGCCTGAGTCCCAAGCTTTAATTTCTTCAAGCTTCAAATTTGTTCCCATCTCTCAAATTCTTCAAACTGTGGCACATTGATAGCTGCAGCACAAAGTCCCTCAGCACCTCCAGCATCCTCAATCGTTGTTGAGATATCAGTTTTCTGCTCCAGCTCAATAATCTTCATAATTCTTCTAAAAATGGATCATCGTGTTGTAGTCACATACCAGCAGTTGTAGAAGGATGAGCCCATCCCCGACCATGTTACCATTCACATCTCAAAGACCGGGAGGTTGCCCCAAGGGGAGCTCGTCAAGGAGTTGCTGCCACATGAAGCTCCAGGTCTGCAACAATTTTACTTTAGATGAGCTCAACCAGAGATTACTACTCCCAGAGGGGTCTAAAAAGAGTAAGCATTGAGAGAGTTGTAGTTCTTCAGCTGTTCGGTCACTAATGCCCAGTCCACGGGGTTGAAGGTGGAGCGTCCATGAGATAGCACAGTATATGGCTGAAGAGTGATTGCGTATCTGAGATTTAAAAGACCCCCACAACATTTCCCAACACTTGTACTCATCACAAAAGAATTTTTTCCAAGATCTGCAACAGGCTTTGATGAAGATTTTTTCCAAAACTGATATCGTTCGAAAAAATCGAACAAGACATTATTATGAAAGAGGCAGCTCCATCCTCCATTCTATCTAGTCCTTGGCCAAGACTCTAGCTTTCCTAGCTTGTTCTTTGTTGGCTCAGACTTGTGCTTGCATCCCAACATAACTCATCAGCTCTTTTGAATATTGAAAGACCTTTGAAATCCCAAAGCACTGGTCTTGCACTTGGACTACCTGCTCCACCTGTTTGGCCTACCTCTTCAAGTTATTCTCCATAGATATTAGAAATAGTTCTTAGTGCCATCCATTGTAGGAGAGCCATATTTGTCTGAATGTTTATCTTACACAGTCATGGATGTTACTCTCAGAAGTTGCTCGCATACAAGGAGCACTTATCACCCGAATCTGCCACTACTGTGACAAATGACAGATTATTATCCCCATTTTGTTTGGCCAATATTGACTCTGATGCAAGCACAGCTATCTTTCAACCAAATGCGAGGCACTCAATATTGATCACATCCTCTGCATAGAGCATTCGTTACCAGTATTACCTTGAGATAGAGCATCTTTACAAGCCGCAGAAAAGAAGGGTCCTTGTCCAAAGTCTAAAATATCCCTATTTATGGCAAAACCCCAGAATTTTTGGCTTCAGCCTCCTTGTTTCTCTTCACAGAGACCACTATTCTTATGAATACCAACCCGTTAGAGTGGAAGAGGAGCATCGACCACAGCTTGCAGCAGTCTGGAACAAATTCGAGCACATCAACTGTTCCTTCAGGTGACAAGGGGATGCCAAAGAATAGACCTATTGAATCATATAACTAGTCCCTACATGGCGCCTCAGACACTTCCTTTTCCTCGAGTTGATTTCTGAGTGGTAGCCTTGATATGAGGACATCTTCCAGTGTTGGAAGGCAAAAGGATTCTGCAGTACCTTTGTATAACCAGCGTGCACACACACCTAAGGCCTATAGCAAATGTTTGCCTCCCAGGTGTCCAAGCTGAGATAGAGTTTTTTTTCTCAAATATTCTTGGCTGCTGTGAATCCCTGAAACCTACTGTAAGTACTCATGCATCCCAACACCAGTGAGATCAAGCAACATATTGTATATGTGAGCACCCTCTAGGCCAGCCTTCAGCTCTATTGCCCACCATTCTTTATGCAGATCCTCAAATATCTCAACTGCAAATTCTGCTAGATCTTTTGTGCTGCTGAATAATGCCAACCAAACCAACCATAACAATTCCTTCAAGAAATCTTCAAGATCTTCTTTGTCAGCACCCTTTTGGCTTGGTTGGGAAATTTTCTCTCATTCACTCGGAAGTTCTTTGATCGCAGGAGGACACTTTGGACCAGATCGGGTGAACAAGGCAATACTATTTGTAGGCTTCTGGTGGCCGACCCTTCACATGGATGCACATACCTATGTGAAACAGTGTGATGTTTGTCAGAGAACTCAGTATCCTATACGAAAGGATGAGATGCCACTGAAACCTTTGATGGGTGGACGTGCATTTTCTAAGTGGGGAATAGACTTTGTTGGTCCTATTAATCCCCTAGCTAAGGGCTCACATGCTGAGTATATCATTGTGGCCACGGATTATCTAACCAAGTGGGTAGAAGTGAAAGCCACATCGAAGAATGATGCCCAAACGATCGCTAAATTCTTATTTGAGAATGTGTTCACTCGATACGGGCTACCCATAGAGCTAGTAGGTGATAGAGGGACTCACTTCTTGAATGAAGTCATTGAAAATCTTCTTCAAGAGTTCTTCGTGATACACAAGAAGTCTGCCCCCTATCACCCACAAGCTAATGGCCAAGCCGAAAGCACAAACAAAATTCTATGCAACGTGCTTACCAAATTGGTGAATAATAAACGCTCTGACTGGTACAAACAGCTACACCATGTTGTTTGGGCATACCGAGTGGCCTATAAAACGGTACTCCAAGCCACGCCCTTTCAGATGGTTTTCGGCCAGAATGCAGTGCTACCATTGGATTTTTTGATACCAATCTTGAAAGTAGCACAAGAGCATGATTGGACAGGCCACGAGTTGTCCTCTAGAATCTTCGATCTTGAACGATTAGGTGAAACACGATTGAGGGCTGCAGCAGGAATTTATGCAGCCAAGAAGAGGCAAAAGGCATATTTTGATGCACACGTCAAGGATAAGGGCTTGAAAGCAGGAGACCTAGTCCTAGTCTACACCTTGAAGCAACATGCACAGAAATTAGAGAAGAGAGGTTACGGGCCAATGATTATCAATAGAATCTCCACAAGTGGAGCAGTTCAACTAGCCACTCTAGAGGGTGATATTCTTCCAAGTTACATAAGTGGATGCAGAGTCAAGTTATATCAAGAACCCCTGACGGAAGAGATGCTAAATCGACTCAACACTGCCAAGAAACGTAAAGAAGAAGAGAAACGAATTAGAGAAGAAGCACAGGCAGAAGCTTTAGAACGCATCCGACGAATGAAATTGAGGAGACAAGGCAAAGACCCGCCTATGCCTGACACTCAAGAATCTCTAGGCTATCCCATGGCCATGTGCGAGGCTTTAGGTGGACATTCCCATAGAATAATCGACCGATGGCCTTTTGTAACCCTAGAAGTAGGACAAGGAGAGAGTGTAAGGACAGTGAGAGCTTTAATTGACTCAGGGGTAGCCACTAGTGCAATTCGATTGTCTTACTGCCAAGAGCTGCAATTACAAATCAATCCTATAGAGGCATATCTCATAGGATTGGGAGGTGTGGAAACCCCTTGCATTGGTGAGGTGGAACTTCCCCTCTACATTCAAGAGGTGCTAATGGCAGTCAAAGTGCTAGTGTGTGAAGACGAGGATCTTACCGAACCTCTTGTCCTGGGCCAAGACTGGATCTATGATCATGCAGTCAGCCTCAACCTAAGAAGTGGACTTCTTCATGCATGGGTAGGCCAAAACCACATCACGATTGAATTAGAAAATCAAGCACATAGGCCGCTAGAAGAGGCACCGAATCCTGGTCCTTCCAGGAGTCCACCTGAAATGAACCATGCTATTCTTGACCAAAGTTCTATGGTGCAAAGGATTGCCACTCATGACGAAGGTACAAAAGTCAACAAGGAGTTCCCTTCTTCTCCAAAGAGAATTCGAGGAAAGCAAGCGGGAAAATACAAGATACAGAGGAGCCCGAGGACCAAGAAGAATGAACACCAACCGATACAATACAGAATACCCCATGGCATGAAGTAGATCTGGATATGCAAAGGTGAACAACCCTCGGTTTTGGAGAAAGGATTCCAAAGAAGCATCAAGCAAGCTACAGTGTCAAGGACTACAGCGAAGGAGTACCCTAGGCATCAATCTAGACAAACCATTTCTATTTGGGTTCCAAAGCAGTCAATGAAGGCGATCCCATAAGCTAGACAAATATGGGTGCCCAAGACCTGCTTACTAGCTCAAATAACTTCACCTCCAATCACAAGATCAAACCAACACTCACGAGTCCTATTGGCTCCCATCCAAAGGCAACCATCTACACTCCACACCACCACATTCTCGGTCACACCTCGGAATGTTTGGAAATGGGTACCCAAAAAGTCCCAAACCCAACACACTCCAGTCCGCAAACCTTCACACATCATCACCAATAAAAGCAACGATTCCAGCATCAAAGCTTGGAGACCTAAACCCCATGTCAAACCCCCTGACCCACCTCTGTAAATCCTTCCCCTCTGATGTAGGTGCATTTTGAGAACATTGCACAACCAAAGTATGCATCTAGAGTGAACCCTAACCTACTAACCCACATGTACACACATCACAAACAATTCACCCACTAATCTCTAACCACTCGAAATGTCATGTTGGTATTGTGGAGGGAACACCATAACATCCTGTTTCCAATGCAATGCTAATGTGCCTCTCTCTTCTTCTAGCAGATAAGCATCAGCAACTACAAGCACTCTCATGGCAGAAGCAACATGTCCGAGCTCCCAGGCAGGAATAAGTACTACAGGAATTGATGTGGATAGTCTACCTGTTGATGTGCCACCAACTGAACGACCTATGGAGCTGCAACACCTTCAGCAGATCCCGGTAGTACCGGATCCACCCATAGGGATCACACAGAGAGTCCATGTCAATTCTCATTGGTTCAATGGCATGCCAGGTCCATTAGGAGAGGCCAAGTATATATGGGAGTCTAAGTGCGAGTATGACAGATCATGGGTCCGATTCCAATTTTTCTCCAAGGAGTTTAAAACTCTACAGAACACACAGGATCTTCAGACCATATGGCAACGTGCAGGGCTAGCTGAGTACTTCGAGGCACCATTACCCAAACCAGACCTCCTCCGATGCTACTATCTGGTCTCAACATTACAGGCTAATGCAGAAAAGGACAAACCAGGATCGTTTGTTCTTCCTTAATTGCTGGGCAACAACGAGTTAAAGAGGTTTGAACTTACCTTGGAGTTGGTGAGCTCTGCTTTGAATATGCACGACACACATGTACCTTTTGAGAAGGATGCTCTCGTTCCTACTAACATGAAGGATAGGAAACTACTGAAGCTTAAAGACATGGCAGCACTCACACCAAACGTGTCCATCCCTCTCCGTATGTGCATGCAACATTTTGCTTTCCCCAGTCAAGACCGCTTCACACAACCGCACAAAAGAATTTGGTTCACTCTCTACTTAGCAGAGACAGGTGTGTTACCAATTAAGCTTCCTATATGGATTATAGAGCAGTTGTATGAAGCAAATAAAAGGTCTTCTAGGAAATTAGTGGTGAACGGTTGTTGTGCTATCACACGCATTATCTACCGGTGCTTAGCATACGATGTACCCAATGAACGTGCATTAACTTGGGCACAATTACAAATGTTTAAGAAGCTCAAGACGTCCACACATCAATCCAAGCGCATGAGGGGTTCGATCCCCTATGTCTAGACACGTGAAGTTCTGACTACTCCTGAAGTATCGCCACGAGGGGAGGCCACTGTACCTCCCTTTACCATTAGAATACCTAGGTCTGGATCTGAAACTACGACACAAGCTGCCCCTTCGGCTCCTCCTACTCCTTCTGAATTTGAATTTGCTACAACTGGAGATGCTGAAGGGATGGATCCCCAGGACTTCGAAGCATTCTTACAAAGTACACAACTCTCAAATGTAGAGTTTTATTCAGATACAGAAGAACAAGGCACATCTTCACAAAGAAGAAGAAAATCCACAGAAGGTCGCCATGTACATTGGAGTGACGATCAGCAAGGTCAACAACAAGGACACCTAGAAGAAGAAGGAGCAGACAAAGAGGAGGCCACTGAAGCCCCAGCTTATACAGCAGAACTCCGAAGGCTGTATCAAATCATGGAACGAGTGCGATCGCAAAGACTGCTCACCGAATAGGGCAGTAGGATACTCATGACTCAGCTGTTGGAAGAAGCAGGAGTTGACTCAGAATATAGTGAAGGTCTCTTATTAATGGCAGAAACATATGGGGTAGTAGAAGCAGTTTACACCACCATTAGGAGATCGCCAGTTCAATATGATCCACGAAGATTCCACACACGACCACGGTCAGGTAAAAACATCCAGATCCCCATTACAACGGCAGAAGGGCCGATTATTACATCCGAACCCATTAAGACAACCTCCCAAGCAGCAGAAACCGCTAGCCAAGAGCACCCAGTCACCCATGATGAATCAACCGAGCCACTACCACCCACACCCCCACCATCGCCTCCTAGAACAGAAGCCATGGAGATCACCTCGACCACTCAACCCACCGAACAAACCTTCATCTTCCATACTCCCACCTCTAGTTCAACCCTATTCTCCACCTTTGAAAACCCAATCTATGAAGCAACCACCATCACCACACAATCCACCGAATCGCTCATAGAGCCTGCCCTAGGACAACCATCCCTCATGCCCTCAGCCATAGGTCATCCTGACTCTAGATCCATATTCATGGGTTTCCCTATTACCACACCACCTTTCATGACCTCCCTGCCTCTACGACCTCAACCCCCAACCCCCATCTCTCCACTTCTCCAATCCCTCCATGCCTTCCTTGCTAGAACTTTTCAACCCAGGTCTCAACCATTCCCTTTATTTTCAGCTCCCAACCCCACTTCTCATCTATTCACCACTTTCACACACACACCACCTACTATTCCAATGTATATGGTAGATCTCATGCTCGCATCCACTCCTGAAAGTATGGACATTTCACCACCCACGGCACCTCCCCCACCCCCCACACTTCCACCTTCTCCCATTCCTCCCCCCACCAATTTCACTGACACACACATCTCCATTAGACACATCATTCACTCTTCCCCTTCCCCAATCCCCTTCCCGTGCATCCTCCATTGTACAAACCACACCATCATCCATAGGAAATGCATTGGACACCATGCTCACATGTATATCACAGTTAAGGACAGAGTACAATCAGCTCCAGCAACATAACGCACAACTGCAAGAGCACTCAGAGGTGCTACAAAATCGTCTTGCTGCAGTAGAAGAGGAGAATGCTCGCCTCCATACACAATTCCAAACTTTGCAAGAGGCTCATAGTGTATTGGAAGTACAGTTGCAGAATACAGACCAAGAAGCAATACAAGTGGTAGAAGGCCATCTAAAAACACAACTAGAACGCAATTCAAGACTTCAACGAAATACGGCACTTCTTAGAAGACACCTGGCAGCTGCTCACGAGGAGAATCTATGCCTACAGCAACAGAACCAAGAGAACTTAGAAGCAGCCATCGAAAGCACACCAGGGGCACCCATCAGCCCATCAAAGTTTCAAGCAGTGACCCCCGACAATATCAAGATCATATTGGAAGACTATGCCATGCTACTTGAAGCGCATGACCAGCTATCAGAGGAACTGGGTCAACTGAAGCAGAAACACCAAAAAGAAACAACAACTGCCTCTCAAACCACCTCGTCTGCGGCTTCACTTCTCACAGACTCAGAGGCCTTAAAAGATCTCCAGAAACAGGTCACCGAATTGCAAGAATGACTACTACAATATGAGAGACCACCTTCCCCTCCAGAGGCTCCCACCGACGAAGAAATAGTACAAATTCCTGTGGAACAAACATTTGAAGAAGAATACGACCCGCAACCCTTCCCAGGAGGTCAACAAACAGAAGAAGGTCAGGACACATTTGAAGCACCACGACCCCCATGGCTACGACAAGTGGAGGAAATCGGGAGTTCACATGAAGAGCGAACCGTCGTGCAAAATAAGGCTATGAGAGTCATAGAGGAGACTGTATTACAATCCAACTACTTCAAAAACCTGTCATCGAGACACCTTATCCTCTCATCCGAACTCCAATACAGGCCTACTATATCATTTTAGCAGATTATAATGCAGAAATACAGAGAGTCATAGGGAAGATACCTTCCTTTGCAACCCAATTTCAACCTGAAGACCTTCCTCCGGAGGTGCAAAAAGGCAAGATCCGTTAACCAACATGGCGGCAAAAACTTCTTGAAACCTATCCTGAAATGCTCCGCACGTGGAACAATGCGCCATTACATCTCCTCTATAATCCATGCTATGGCCCTGTTCCACGATGCCGCTCATGGAAAGCATTCAACATAAAGGTCCAGAATAACGCACAATGCAAGGAATGGCTCAATTATCCATACATTGCGCCACCACAGGGACCACCGTCAGTAGCGTACATGATGGGAACAATTCGACATTGGATGCCATGATTGAAGCCCATGCCAGATGTGGCGGCCCAAATGATGCTTAAGATTTTGGATATGATGCAAGTAGTCCTCAAAACCTTTCGAAATGTGACAGCCCCACAGATACGTCTACCGGGGTTTACAAATGGCAATTACGATTTGGTGTATGACATGAGCACCACCCCCAGTATTTGTGTGGCTTACGCCTGGGATGCACGCATCAAATACCTCCCTACATGTTACAAACAGACATTCGAAGAAATGTTCAGATTAGGTTTCTGGGAGTATCACTCGGAGGTCTTCGCACTGAAGCCAACACACCTGCTCCATCTCTTTGCTTGTGAACAAGCCATGTACTCCGAGTACTACACCACACCGCAACCAGAGGTCCCCGGTGCAATAAATTGGGATGCATTGGAAGCTGACCTAGCAAGAGTCTTAAGGATAGGAGAACATGAATTAGCCACCAATGTCATCCAATACTACATCGACCACCCGATAGAACAGAGGTCTGTTCGGGGCGAAAGACGCTAGGAAGGGGGGAGAATGTTGGCACACAGGTCATATGAAGAGCATACAGGTACAATAGAGCAGTCATGCACAATACGGCAACAAGGCCTAATCATTTTTTCAATGGATCATTCACAACTCAAGTGATTTTAATCACTACACAAACATTGTAAATTCCGTTTTTGGTAGAATAGACTACATTTTGTTCAAGCCGAGGAGTCCTCGAGCTTGAGGAGTATTAGAATTAGCTACATACCAATTTTCATAATTTTTAGATTCCGTTTGAGCCCTCAAATAGGCTCTAGAACCTAATTTTTAACTAGGCCGGACACTAGGTCTGCAAGGCCAAAGCTAGTGAGAAAACTATAAAAAGAGCTAGAGAGCTCATTTTTGGGGGTAGATTGTTTGTGAATTGAGCTTATGTAAGAGACTTTTTTACTAATGCAAAGAACTCCATTGTTCCTCTCCTTGTTCTTGCCTTGTGTGCGCGTGTGTATGTGTGCGCATGCTTGTGTGATTCTCACTCACACACTTGTGCCTTCACTTGCTCATAGTCTTCATACTAGTCCTCACGTCTCCACGGATTGACAATTATGAGGTGAATCTTCTCACGTTGGTACTCACCATTGTGCTAGAGTGACAACAAGCATGGAATGTAAGACAATAGTTATGCAATATAACACAGGAGCAGTAGCAGAGAAGATAACAGATATAGGAGAATCTCAACAATTTTCTACTAACAGCAAATACAAAGATGATGGTGTTGTCCACCCGTACGCTCTCAAGGTAGAGCTTAAATGGTGATCTAGACAACTCTAGATAGGGAGATACAAGGTAGAGGTATGCTGGCTCAACGTGATGTCTCAGGTAGTGTAGAACTCATGTATATATAGGATCATGGGTGGCCTTCCGTGGACGGCTATACATGGGTAGTAGAGCGTGGGCGGCCACCACCCGCGTAATTGTCATACACGGCTTAGACCGGTTGAACGGACTTAACAAATATAAATGATTTCTGACTCCGACAAGGAATATTCTATGGAATATTCCCTTTACCATCGTGCCGGGGGCACTGCCCCCGGACCCCCACCAGGGGGCCCGCTGGCCCCCTTGGACCCCCCAGCCAGGGCTACTCCCCACTGCCCCGGACCCCCCAATTGGGGACCCTGGTAACTCCCTTTCCTTACAATACCTTACATGGTCTCATATGACCTTCATCCAACATGCAACTTGGGATTCCCATCAATTGGGTAATGCACGCTTGGCTTCTCCTCATAACAGGGGCCTTACAAAATGTGCATACAATCATAAGGGGTAGACATTGATCATATACTAACACCCCCCCTCAATGTTTACCGATGAAAATTCAAGTAGGTTTCGGTCCTATGCACATTTGTTGAAGATGTCTGTTGAGCTGCTCTCTTCCAAGTGCTTTAGTGAATATGTCAGCACAATTTGCCTCTGTTGGGCAATATTCTAGCTCCACAATTTCATCTTCAATTAGCTCACGAATGTAATGGTACTATACTTCTATGTGCTTGGTGCGGGCATGAAATACTGGGTTCTTTGCAATAGCCATACAACTTTGATTATGACACTTGAGTACAATCGCCATATTTGATGGAAAGCCTAGATCTGCAAGAATTCTCCTTAACCAAACTGCCTCACAAGAAGCAAAACAAGCTGCTTTGTACTCTGCTTCAGTGGAGGAGAGTACGAGAGTTTGTTGCTTTCTACTTACCCAAGAAAATATTCCTGAACCAAGTGAAAAACAATACCCAGAAACTGATTTTCTAGAATCACAATCTCCAACCCAATCTGAATCACAATATCCTTGGAGTGTATCACCTGTGGTATAAAAAATACCAAAATCCAAGGTTCCTACAATGTACCTTAGAATTCGCATTCCAGCATTCCAGTGACTCTCCTTAGGTTTGTTGGAAAACGTGCTTAATACTCCAACAGCATAGCAAATGTCTGGTCTAGTGTTGCACAGAAAAATAAGACTTCCAACGAGCTTCCTATACTTCTTAGCATCTACATCAGGCATGTTATCATCCATAGATAGCTTATGATTTACCTCCATAGGTGTGCTAGTTGGCTTGCAGTCCATCATTCCAAATGCCTTGAGAATCTCTTTGGCATATTTTTGTTGTGAGATGAAAATGCCATCCTTCCTTTGCCATACTTCAATTCCCAGACAAAAATGGAGTAGACCTAAGTCTGTCATTTCAAACTCAGTTCCCAAGCTGATCCGAGTTTGATTGATGAGTTCTTGATGATCTCCTGTAATGATCAAATCATCTACATATACAATGACAACAACTAGCTTGCTATCCCTTTTCGTTACATACAAGTTAGCATCAGAAGTACTTCTTTCAAAACCCATATTTTTGAAAAAATGATCTATTCGTTGGTACCAAGCCCGTGGAGCTTGCTTAAGTCCATACAAAGCTTTCTTGCAAACTTTATTTTCTGAATTGGGCACCTCAAAACTTGGTGGTTGAGATACATATACCTCCTCCTTGAGGTGACCATTCAAAAATGCAGATTTGACATCCATCTGGAAAATAGGCCAGGCCTTTTGTGCAGCTACTGCAAGTACCGTCCGAATAGTTGTCATGCGTGCTGTTGGTGCAAAAGTTTCTTGAACATCAAATCCTTTGATTTGTGAAAAACCCTGTGCAACTAATCTTGCCTTATACTTTTCTAATGTTCCATCTGCTTTATACTTAGCTTTCCAAATCCATTTAGTACCTATTACCTTCTTCTTTGGCGGCAAGTCAACTAGATCCCATGTATCATTTTTGAGTATACTAATCATACTCTGACTGCATTGCCGCTCTCCAACCTGGATCATCAAGAGCGTCTTCAATGGTGGTAGTTTTCTTTATTGAGCCCATGATATCTGCCATTAGAGCCATGTTAACAATGTGTTTTGAGGCTCTTCTTTGCTCCTCTATGCTCTTTGATCTTCGTAATCCATCCGATGATGATTTTGGTACATCTACATGTGGATTGTGATCATCAAAGAGTTGTTGTGCCCACTTTGGTAGTGGCTTACGCTGTGCAGCTACAACTGGTTGGATTTTTATTGAGGAAATTTCTCCATCAGATGTTTCCTCCTCCTCAACTTTAACCTGTCTTTTGATAGGCACAAGGTGAGATATTTCTCCGTTTGATGAGATAGTAGATTTACCTTTATCTTCTACTAAGTGTGGTCGTTCATCAAACACCACATCTCGGCTGACAAAAATCTTCCTTGCCTCAGGATCCCACAACCTATATGCTTTAGACTCTTCATTATATCCTAGGAATACACAATTTTTGCTTTCTGAATCCAACTTTGATCTTGTTGAATCAAGAATATGTGCATAACAGAAACAACCAAAAATTCTGAAATGCAAAATTGAAGGCTTTTTACCAGAATATGCTTCTTGAGGAGTCATCCCGTTCAGAGCTTTTGTGTAGCTTCGATTGAGGATGTAGATTGCTGTATTGACTGCTTCTGCCCAGAATGAATCAGGCATGTCTTGAGCCTTTAACATACAACGAGCCATTTCAACTACTGTCCTATTCCTGCGCTCAACAATGCCATTTTTTTGAGGTGTATGAGTTGTGGTAAGTTGCCTTTTCACACCATGCTCCTTACACTAATTGGTGAATTCTGTTGACAAGAATTCACCTCCTCTATCTGTTCTAAATTTCTTCAGTTTCCTTCCTAATTCATTTTCTACATACTTATGCCATGCTTTAAATTTTTCAAAAGCATCAGCCTTCTCTCGAATGAAATAAACCCACATCTTTCTACTATAATCGTCGACGAACAGCAAGAAGTAGAAAGATCCTCCTAAAGTAGGTGTAGATATTTTACCGCAGAGATCAGCATGTACCAACTCTAGAGGAGCTTGAGATCGATTGCTGGTCTCTCTTGGAAACGCCTTTCGTTGTTGCTTGCCCATCATACAAGCTTCACAAGGTTCCTACAACTCTGAAAATGCAGGCAAATGAGCAACCATCCCTGTTCTTTGCATCTCCTTCAAAACTGCAAATCCGAGATGCCCAAATCATTGGTGCCATAACCTGCTTACATCTTTATCTTTTGTAGCAGTTAAAGCACTTAACTCATACAAGTTATCCTGTCATATGCCTTTACCTACAACATTACATGATGAATCCATGATTTCAGCACCACTCTTATTGAAGTGAACTTCGAGTCCACGATATGTTATTGCAGAAACTGACAACAAATTTCTTTTGAGTGTAGGTACATAGAGAACATTGGATAACTTTTTCTCAACACCTGGAGAAGTGATAAAAGAGATGGTTCCAGTTCCTTCGGCTGGACACTTGGAGTCATTTCCCACCACTACATTGATGGATTCCCGCAGAGGCACTATGGAACTATACCAATCCTTTTTACTGGTCATATGGCGAGAAGCTCCACTATCTAAAATCCATGGTTCATCAACACGAGCTTGAGCAGATGAACATACCTCTTCAATAGCTACCCAAAGTTCCAGCTCTGTGTTGTTTGCAGACTCTTTGTTCTTCCATGATGATTTTACAATCCCATTCCTTTCATCAGCTTGCTTCTTTCTGCAATCCTTGATGGCATGGCCTTTCTTTTCACAATAGAAGCAACTTCTTGTGAACTTTTTCTTCTTTGGATTCTTCTTTGATCCCTCAGAAGAGCCTTTACCTTTTGCATTTGCTGAGAATGCAGCATCAGTTGTACTTTGCCGATTCTTCAGCCGCATCTCTTCTTCTAAAAGCATCACACAAAACTCTTCAAATGTAAGAGGAGTTGGCCTTACTTGAGTGTTAAGGGCTGTTACTAATCCATCATACTTTGCTGGAAGAACACGTACAGATCTTCGAGCCAGCTCTTCTGGTGTTATAACAACACCAACTGTAGCCAATTGATCTTGAAGATGCTTTATCCGTTTGATAAAATCTTCAGCCTTTTCAGAATCAGAATGCTTTTCATTTGCCAATTGATTTTCTAAATTCTGTATCCTAGTGTGGTTCTTGGTCTCATATTGTCGAGCCAATATGCCCCAAGCCTCATGTGCTTTAGTAGTATGTTGAACTAAAGTAAGCACATAATCACTTACACTAGTGACAATCGCACATAATGCATCAGCATTCCGCCTCTTCCAAGCTCGTAGAAGATATGGATCTGGCTGAATCATCAATCTTGAATTTGCTGGATCTTCAACTGGTATAGGCTCTGGATCCAATCCCATCGGTCCCATGACAGTGTCAAGTAATTCATAGGAGTCCAAAATTGCAGAAATTTTGAACTTCCAGAGTGTATAGTTTGTTCCATCCAGCTTCCCTTCAGGGAATGCAGGTGGATGAATTCGAATAGGTGCAGCATTAACATTAGCTGAAGCACCAAGACTAGTGTTTGACGATGAAGCCATCATGTAATCACTCGAATAATCTACTGATATTCTAGTATGCTAGTAGGCTAAAATAGTGATACTTCTCAAGCTATTCGAACCTTACAGCTCTGATACCATGTAAGACAATAGTTACACAATATAACACAGGAGCAGTAGCAGAGAAGATAACAGATATAGGAGAATATCAACAATTTTCTACTAACAACAAATACAAAGATGATGGTGTTGTCCACCCGTGCGCTCTCAAGGTAGAGCTTAGATGGTGATCTAGACAACTCTAGATAGGGAGATACAAGGTAGAGGTATGCTGGCTCAACGTGATGTCTCAGGTAGTGCAGAACTCATGTATATATAGGATCATGGGTGGCCTTCTATGGATGGCTATACATGGGCGGTAGAGTGTGGCCAGCCACCGCCCGCGTAATTGTCATACACGGCTTAGACCGGTTGAACCAACCTAACAAATATAAATGATTTCTGACTCCGATAGGGAATATTCTATGGAATATTCCCTTTACCATCGCGCCGAGGGCACTGCCCCCGGACCCCCACCAGGGGGCCCGCTGGCCCCCTTGGACCCCCTAGACGGAGCTGCTCCCCGCTACCCCGGACCCCCCAATTGGGGACCCTGGTAACTCCCTTTCCTTACAATACCTTACATGGTCCAATATGACCTTCATCCAACATGCAAGTTGGGATTCCCATCAATTGGGTAATGCACGCTTAGCTTCTCCTCATAACGGGGGCCTTACAAAATGTGCATACAATCATGAGGGGTAGACATTGATCATATACTAACATGGAAGTTGTTCGTTTCCAGCTTATGGCTCATAAGCTAACTCATTCCATCCCCGTTTTCCATTTCTGCAGCAATTCGCAACACTGAAAAAACACTACAAGTAATACTTTTGCTTGAATGCTGCCACACTATGACGTGACAATTTGATCTTAAAAAAACACAGTCCATGGATGTCGTTTGTTAATTGATCTTTCTCCATGCCTTCTCACATACTCTTCAATTTTGACATTCTCCACGAGCTCTCTACAGTCACACTAATGTGATACCATGTCACAAGTAAGGAGATAAGGAAGAGAGCTCTCTCACACACTCTCACACTCAAAGAGGAGCACATGCACAGATTGAGGAAAGGAAGAATGATCTTCCTCTTCTTCTTCTTCTTCTTCTTCTCCTCTTACATCAAAGGAATGTACAAGAATTATCTAAAACAATAATACAACAAGTGCAATATATAAAGAATAGTACATAAGGAAAATCCTAATGTCCGCAAATGCATGAATTGGCAAGAAAACATATGTGCCATCACTCTCGGTAGATAACTCTAGTAAAGCTCAATGAAGTATCCGTGACGTATACCGACGTGACTACTATACATGTCAGAGAAATGAAAAAGTGATACATCTCACCTTGGATCATCATGTGTTGAGCTCGATATCTCAACATAAATCTCCTTGCAATACTCATGTTGAATGCTTTCAAAATCCATCTTGCATACTTTTTTTGAGAGATGAAAATCTTCCTTGGGTCCTACCATACTTCATGGGCTAAGTCAATAATGTATTAAGCCTAAGTCTGTCATTTCAAATTTTGAACTTAGGGAATCTTTTGTTTGTTGAAGAAGATCATCCACATTTCCTATAATCACCCATTCATCTACATAGAGTACAATCAAAAGTATTTTCCCTCCTCTCTTTATAACATACAAGTAAGTATCAAAAGCACATCTTTTGAAACCTAGATCCAAAAGGTACTTATCTATCCACTGGTAGCATATTTAAGGGGCTTCTTTCAGCCCATATAATGCCTTCGTTAGCTTACACACCTTGTTCTCTAAATGGGGAGCCTAAAACTATGGTCGTCAAGACACATATACCTCCTCCTTGAGATCTCCATTTTGGAATGCTGATTTCACATCCATGTGATAGACTGACCATCCTTTATGTGTAGCCACAGCTAGTACTACTCGGATAGTAGTCATCCTTGTAGTTGGGGAAAATGATTCACAAATGTTAATCCATTCAACCTGTGAGTAGCCATGTGCAACAAGTCTTGCGTTGTACTTTTCCACAGTACCCACTTGGTGCCAACCTTGTACTTTATCTTCCAGACCCACTTTGTGCCAATAACTTTGTGCTTAGAAGTCAATCCACTAGCTCCCAAGTTCCATTCTTCATGATATTATTGTATTCTATTTGCATGGAAGCCCCTCCAATTTGGATCGTAGCGTGCCTCTTCCACATTGGTTGGTACCTTTGTTTGTTCTTGAATGAGCTCAGCCATCAAGGATGTATTTACATAATTGAATTTGCTCTCTTTGCTCATCTATTCTTTCTGATTGTTTTGGTCCATCTATGACATGTTCTAGTGAGTGTGGGATGGGGTTTGTAGAATCATAGAGTTGGCTCACCCAACATTGCAATGGCTTTTCCACTTCGTTAAAGATAGGTTGTGAATTTGAGACTCATCATATGAAGATGATGCTGTATAAGGTAAATCTCTTGGGCCAGGTTCATAGTGGATTGTTGCTTTGATTGATGATAAAGTGGAAGCTCTCTTTTCCTCCTCCACTACATATGGCTGCTTCTCCTTAAACACCACATTGCAACTCGACATGATCTTCTTAGCCTCTACTTAATAAAGCTTATAACCCTTCTTATCCTTGTTGTTCCCTTAGAAGATACATTTGTTTTTTTTTTGAAGCTTGTTTCTCTCCCTATCTAGAACATGTAAATAAAGTTCACTTCCAAACACTGTGAAATGGGAAACAAATGGCATTTTTACCAATCTAGGAATCTTGTAGAGTCTTTCCATCAAGTTCCTTGGTGTAAATTCCATTCAAGATGTAAACAACACTCTTCATTGCCACTACCCAAAATTGATTTGGCAAACTCTTTCCCTTCAACATGCACCTTTCCATCTTCATGATGGTTTGATTTGTACATCTTGGAACATTAGTTTGTTGAGGGCTATGTGCCAGTATGAATTGATGCTTGATTTGTTTACTCTTGCAAAAATCTTCAAACTTTGTTGGTGTAAAATCACCACCACCATCTACCCTGAATTTCTTCATCTTTGTTTGTGTTTTAGTTTCAACAAGTTGAAGCCAAACTTAGCAAATGCTTGAGCCTTATAGCAAAGGAACGACACCCACATCTTCTTACTATATTCTTCTACGAGTAACATGAAGTAGGAAGATCTACCCAAGGCATGTGTAGGCATTTTCCACAAAAGTTAGCATGCACCAACTCTAGAGGATAGCTTGCTCTATTCTTTCTTTCTCTCTTGTGGAAAACCCTTCCTCTATTCTTGCCCATCATACAAGCTTAACATTGTTTCTTCATGCCTGCAATCGACGGTAGGTGTGCAATCATACCCTTGTGATGCATTTCCTTTAGTATTAGGTTTTTGATATGGACAAATCTTGCATGTCAGAGCTTACTCATGCCCACACTTGTATGTGGAGAATGAGTTCTCCTATGCGCAATGGAAATGTGTAGTGAAACCTTGTATGTCCAGCACTTGGACAAACAGTTGCACCTTAGATAGCTTGCTGCTCTCAATAAAAAACTCAAATGGACTTGAGCTTTTAGTCAATAAAAGTAGACAAAGAGAGGTTTCTAACAAGCTATACATAACTTAATTTGGACAAGTTTTGATTAAGAAACACAAGTGACAAATATGAACTACCTGTCCACACAGGTATGCTGAAGAGCTGAGCTTCACTCTCAAACTGATAAATCTCTGAATATATATCCTTTGAGAAAGATATTTGGTATAGAGAAATTATACACAAATAGATTTCCGATAAGCTAAAAAAAAGGTAATTTAGATGCGTTTTGGTCAGGAAATTCAACTGACCAAAGTAGACCACTTGCACACATAAGTACACTATAAAACTGGACTTTACTCTCTGACATATATCTCATAGAATATAAATATTCTGAATGAGATATTTGGGAGACTAAAAGTGGACTCCAAGAGCTTTCAAAGAAGACAAAAAACAAGAAATTTAGATATGTTTTGGTTGGTAAACTTAACCAACCAAAGTAGACTACTTGTCTACACAGGTATACTGAAAAATGGGACTTCACTCTTTCACTGATATCTCACAAATTATATAAGCTTTCAAAGAGATATCAAAATAAGCTTTCCAATGAATGTTTAAACGCAAGAAATGGTTACATATACACTAAGATATGAGCTCTACAACAGAGCTCTGTACAAACTGACGTGCGGTTGGAAGGAGTCTAAGGGAGGACAAAATGACAAAATGGCTAGATCCAACTACTGGGAGCTCTTGCCTCCTTCTCTCCTTATTTTGAATGTGCTCTCACTTCACTTTTATAACCAATGAGCATGTGAAGAAGTTTGTGCCTTCTTCTTAACTCACCACTTTCTCCACTACATACTACTTACTACAAGGCAAGATATTGTATCTCTTACTCATCATGAATTTTGACTAGACTTTTTCTTTTATTATTGTAGCTCAAGCGTAAGCACCACCTCCTTTACTTGTCAATCCGCGGAGACGTGAGGACCGGTATGAAGACCACGAGCAAGTGAAAGCACAAGTGCGTGAGTGAAAGCACACAAACATGCACACACATACACACACACGCGCATAAGGTGAGATCAAAGAGAGGAACAATGGAAAGCTTCGATTGCAAAAGAGTTTTCTTACAAAAGCTCTATTCTCTAAGAAGCTAACCAAAAATGAGCTCTCTAGCTCTTTTTATAGTTTTTTGACTAGTTTTGGCCCTGTCCAGACCTAGTGTCCGGCCTAGTTAAAAATTAGGTTCCAAGGCTTATTTGAGGGCTCAAACGGAGTCTAAAAATTATGAAAATCGGTAGGATGATAGTTCTAATACTCCTCAAGCTCAAGGACTCCTCGGCTTGAACAAAATGGAGTTATAAAAATAGATAATGGTATTTACAATGGTTTTTAGTGATGAAAATCACTATTTTTGTAGGGGATTCTTCTGACAATTTGACATACACTTCTTGGAGCTCCCTACTTGCTCCCTTTCCTTGTGTGTCCACCTTTTGATGTGCTTCCATGCTTTGACCTTGACTTTGAGCTTCAACACTCCCCCCCCTCTCGAGTCTGTCGTCCCTGACAGACCTTTGTTGTAGTGGTTGTTCCAAGGAGTGCCTTGAGAGGGAGTGTCCCTTCTGTATGAACAAAAGTCGTCTGACTTTCAGATGTGTCTGGTTCTTCATCTATCACTGCGAGTCTTTGCAAGTTGTAGTCTCTTGGTATGTGCTTCTTCCTTGGATTCCAGCATGACTGTGTCGTTGTGAGTCTCCGTTGATGTTTTCTAGATCTTCCACAGTTGATGTTCATAGTAGTCATGCCAAGTACTCATAACCCATATTGAGTGATGGGTAAGTGTGTTCGTGCATGGGTTGAGGAAAATATGTGCCTTGCGCACGGCCTTGTAATGTAGCCCTATGAATGCTTACTTGGAAAATGCATTGGAAGAAGAATGGTGCAAAAATTGGGGGTCTTGAGCTAAGTGCTCAAGGGTATGCCGACGAAGAGGTTTCCTAAGCTACCATGGTTATGATGTTTCGAAGGTAAAGATACTTACCATGGAGAAGGTCGATCGATGTTCATCTTTTCGTGTTGTACACTCGGCCTTTGGGATGGAACATTGTTGATGAAAGTCCATGTTGATGGTCCACTTGTGAGATCTTTTGAGTGGCTGATCCTGTCATAAGCAGGAGTCTTCTCATCCAGTATACATACAAAGATTTGCAGGGTACTAGAGCTACCCCGTGTAGATATCTCCCTGGATGCTCTCGTACATGCAATAGTTATGCATCATTCAAGTTGCATACCTTCAAGCTCTTCACTCCTACCATAGTAAGAGGAAACCATAGTTGTGGATGCCATGCTCATGCCAAGTTCTTGACATCTATGAGATAAGGCATCAATTATATCATCTGCTAGCCAAGACACACTTCTATCCAAATTGATAAATGCCTAGTAATCCATAGTTCCACCTTTAACCAAGCAAGACTCATTCATGTTTCATGAGCCAAACCTGGGAACGTGTTTCCTTTTTTTTCTTTTTTGTTAAGGAAAAAGATATCACAAAACAAGAACACAAAAGTTAGTATCAATAGAAATATTTGACATATGTCACTGTGCTCTTGTGCTTGGGATTCTCAAGTGTGTCTATGCACGGCCGTGTAATGTGGCCCTATATTAATGCATACTTTGGAAATGCATGACCTGAATGGTGCAAAAGACAGGGTTGTGCAAGGAGCACATGGTTGTCGCTCGTTCGAGGCTTTCGATGTTATTTGTGGAGGTTGATGCCGACCTTGGTGGAGGTATCCTTATCCATTGAGTCTCGAACCGATGTAATCCTCCTTACTAGAGTCCATTTTAGAACATCATTTGGCATTGTAGAGGTCACTTCAGGTGTCTTCCTCTTTGGATGCTTTCTGAACTGTGGTATCCAGTGTGGTTGGCGCTTTGGTTCGGTGGAGGCTACTTGTACTTTTGGCTTCCAAACACATATCCTTTTTGCATGTCTTCCTGCTAATGTTGAAGCGCTGATTTGATCTTCCTTTGGTCTCTGTACGTGGTTCTTACCCTTTTCTCTTTTTGGCTTCTTGGTTGAGACCTTTCGCATGTGGGAGAACATAGGTTGTTGTGGATGTAGGAGCTTCTTAGGTACCCACACCTGTAATTGCCCTTGTTGAGCTGCAGCTAACTTCTTAGGCACCCAAACTTGTTGGATACCTTGTGATTGAGCTTGTCCGAGCTGCTTCCTTCGTCTTCTGGCCTGGTTGGCTTGCCTTGATGGAATTTGTGGGGGCAAGGCAGGTGGTTGCTCTCCTTTGCATACCCATATGTAGCTCTATGATGAGTAGCACCTCCTTTAATGTCAATCCGGGAAGACGTGAGGATGGTATGAAGACCTCGAGCAAGTGGCGGCACAAGTGCGTGAGTGAGAAGCACACAAACATGCACACACATACACACACACGCGCACACACGGCAAGACAAAGAGTGAGAATCAATGGAGTCCTTAGATTACTTTCAAAAGCTCTTACAAGTTTGTTTCACTTACAATCTAGCCCCAAAAATGAGCTCTCTAGCTCTTTTTATAGTTTTTGGCTAAGTTTTGGCCCTGTCCAGACCTAGTGTCCGGCCTAGTTAAAAATTAGGTTCCAGGGCTTATTTGAGGGCTCCAACGAGATCTAAAAAATACGAAAATTGGCAGGTAGATACTTCTAAAGCTCCTCAAGCTCAAGGACTCCTTGGCTTGCACAAAATGGAGCTATAAAAAGATGAATTGGTATTTACAATGGTGTTTAGTGATGAAAATCACTTTGAATGGGTGTAAAGGATTTGAAAATTTAAAGGTTGCCTTAGTGCTAGATCTGCGTGAGTGCTCGTACTTGCTTCTTCATGAGGAAAATTACTGGCCTATTTGCCAGATCTTCGTTGACTCCCTTGTCTGCTGCTAACACCCCCCCCTCTCTCGCGTCTGTCGTCCCTGACAGACCCTTGTTGTGGGGGTTTCTGAATGTAGTACTCGACGACATCCTGCGCTAAGTGATGTTCAGCAATTCTCAACCCTTTGGCCAAATCTGTCAGAAGAGCATCCCAGTCTACCGGCCCGGGAACCTCTGGATGTGGTATACGTAGCTTTTCGGAATGTAGAGCTTGTTCCACTGCAAACAACTGCAAGAGATGGGATGGTCTGGGAATGAATATCTCGGAGTGATATTCCCAGAATCCCGTGACAAACATCTCTTCAAACGTTTGTTTGAAGCAGGCCGGTAGATATTTGATGCGAGCGTGCCATGCATACACAACATTAATCGATGGGGTTGTGCTCATGTCGTATACAAGGTCCTGGTTACCTTCATTAAATCCTAGTGCTGAGAGATGCGGTTCCTTGACATTTTTGAAGGTCTTGAAGATGACCAACATAAGTTCGAAAATCTTCAGGCACATCTGAGTCATGATATCAGGTACATTCTTGAACCGGACCCCCCAATGTCGAATCGTTGAAATCATATATCCAATAGTAGGTGGGCCCTTAGGGGGTGCGAAGTACACATAATTGAGCCACTTCTCACATCCTTTAATCGTCAGCACTGTTTGTGTGTACTCCGGCCAGGATCTCCTTTGAAATACAGGGCAATAACATGGATTATATTTGATGTACAATGGCATGTTGTTCCATGTTCTTACCATTTCCGGGTAGGTTTCGAGCAGCCGAATTCTCCACGTTGGTTGGCGAATATGTCCCTGCTTGGCACTCTCTGGGATGTCGTCAGGTGCAAATTGGGTGGCAGAGGTGGGTTCCCTTGAGGTGTGGTGTTTGATCTCCGCATTATAATCTGCCATTAGCACGCAAAAAGGAACATACAGGTCGTCCGATGGGCCGATCCACCTATGGTGTGAGAGATTCTGAAAATAATCGGATTTGACTACAACCTCTTCCAATTTTGACATCAGTGCGATTTGGACTGCCACCCTGTCATCATGCGTCGTGGCTACTTTCTCTAATTTTTGCATCCATTCAGGTGCCTCAATTTCAATTGTGTCCATGCCCTGTTCTGTTCGCTTACCTCCGGGTGTTGGCATCGGGACATAGGGATCCTCGAATGTTTCTTCTACTTCAATTGGCACAAGATCGTCAGGCTCGAGCTCTACCAGAGGGGAGGGCTGACGCTCGTATTGCATGACCTTGCTGCGTAATTCCTCAAGTTCGGCCCGGAGTTTAGTGACCTCTTCAGCTGTATCTTCTGCGGTTGTGCTCTGGCTGGGTTCTGTCTGTCGGGTGGCCAACTGTCTTCGTAACTCATCTCTCTCTTTTTCTAAAGCGGCATGGGCCTCCATTAGATCTGCATGAGTTTCTAACACCACCTTCATATTCTCAGAGGGAATGGCCTTGAATCGCTCTGGGTCAATTTCGTGTGGGGAACCCTCCATGGCCGCCTCCAGATTTTCTTCATTCTGTTTCTGTAATCTTTTATTCTCCTCTAGCGCTGTAGACATATGCTTGCGGAGGAGGCCCAAGTTCCGTCGAAGTTTCAGGTTTTTCGTGATTTGAGAATGTAGGAGCTCGTCCATGTGTCGTCGTTCTTCATCATCTGCTTGGGGTGGGTTGGCTTCTAATTGTGCGTATTGAAGTAATTCGATGGCGTGCACCACACTGGACTCTCCTTCTCGAGAGCTCCACGACGATATGCTCAAAGTAGAAAACCGAGCTCTGGTCGCCACACACAGTACTACGCACAGATGTTGTAGAATACGCAGAAAACGCAGTACACAGGGAGCACGAAGACAGACTTCTTAGGTTTTACAAATGCGGTCAAACTTACAGTCTGTGACTGACCAGGCCACTATATGTTTTATTAAAGAACATATACAAAGAAGTGTCCGGTGGCCATTTGGCCTTTCACATGGACACTAACGGTAACAATCTCCCACTAAAGGCCAATATGGCCAGAGTAACTATGGGAGAAAAAAGAAAGAATGATAAAGAATACCTGAGTGTAAGTATACAAACTATACCTCCCACCTGATGGGCATGTTACACAGTATACAAGTGACTGTGTAAGATCAAGAATCAAGTAACCCCCATCAAGTGACAACAGTGTCGAAAGCTATCCTGTGGTAGAGCTTTAGTCAAAGCATCTGCAGCATTATCTCGAGTGTGAACCTTCTCAAGAATAATGCTCTCAGTGGCTAAGCAATCTCTAATGAAGTGATACCTCACCTCAATGTGCTTGGTCTTTGCATGATAGACCGGATTCTTAGCCAAAGCAATGGCACTCTGACTATCACTGAGCAAGTGAGGTACATGCTGAGGCAAACCCATATCACAAGCAAGACGAGAAAGCCACAATGCTTCCTTACATGCCTCACTTGCTGCAACATACTCTGCTTCTGTGGTGGAAACAGCTGTACATTCTTGAAGACGAGATCTCCAAGAGATAGCACCTCCAGCAAAATGAAAAATGTACCCTGATGTAGACTTACGATTGTCTACACAACCAGCATAGTCAGAATCTGTGTAACCAATAATGGATGCTTTCCCTCTACCTAAGCATAGACACTTGTCCTTAGTGCCACTCAGATATCTCAAAATCATTTTGACCGCTTCCCAATGTTTCTTGCCAGGATTAGACATATATCTGCTCACAACTCCCACTGCAAATGCAATGTCTGGTCTCGTAGCTACCATAGCATACATGAGACTACCAACAGCAGACTGATAGGGAATTTTAATCATGAATTCCTTTTCCTCCTCTGATTTGGGGCAGTCATCCTTGCTCAATTTCACATATGTGGGTAAAGGTGTACTCAATGCCTTTCCACCCTGCATATTGAATCGATGAAGTACTTTGGATATGTACTTACTTTGAGACAAGTATATGCATCTTTTACTCCTATCACGAGTAATGCGCATGCCAAGAATATGTTTGGCATCCCCCAAATCCTTCATATCAAATGTCTGACTCAACTTCTTTTTGAGAATTGACAAATCATAAGAGGACTTCCCAGCAATCAACATATCATCGACGTAAAGTATCAAGCATATCAAGCTGCCATCAGAACATCTCTTTGTGTAGAGACAATGATCCTCATTGCTCCGAGAATAGCCTTGGGACTTCATAAAAGCATCAAACTTTTGGTACCATTGTCTAGGAGACTGTTTAAGTCCATACAAGCTCTTCTTGAGCTTACAAACTAGACTTTCCTTGCCAGGAACTACATAACCCTCTGGTTGTTCCATATAGATCTCATCTGTAAGATCTCCATGCAAGAAAGCTGTTTTCACATCCATTTGGACTAGCTCTAAGTCCTCCATTGCAACGAATCCAAGCAACATGCGCAAAGTAGTCATCTTGACCACTGGGGAGAAGATTTCCTCAAAATCAACACCATGTTCTTGCTTAAAACCCTTTGCAACAAGTCGTGCTTTATATTTTGGAGAAGCACTATCTGATGTGAATTTCAGCTTATATACCCATTTACATGGTAAAGCTTTCCTTCCCTTTGGCAAAGGTACTAAGTCCCAAGTACCATTCTTGTGAATAGAATCCAACTCACTCTTCATGGCACGCTCCCACTTGACATGATCCTCTGTCTGCATAGCCTCTTTGTAGCAAGAGGGCTCACCGGCATCTGTTAGCATAACAAAATCTAAACCTGGAACATATCTATCAGGTGGATATGAGACACGTGCAGAACGTCTCAATGGTTGCTGAACAGGAACATGTGCAGACTGATCTGAATGGACATTCTCTTGAACATCCCTATGTGCAGCATTTTTATGCATGCTAACCGGAGGACTAGTATCCTCAAACACCACTCTTCTCACTTCAACCTCCTTAATCGGCTGTTTATGCATCTTAGACTCATTAAAAATGACATCACTACTTCTGATCACTGACCGTGTTTCAAGATCCCATAAGCGATATCCAAATTGTCCTTCTCGACCATATCCAAGAAAAATGCATTTCTTTGACTTATGGTCCAACTTCTGTCTAAGATTCTTGGGTATATGAACATATGCTTCACACCCAAAAACTCGAAGATGATCATAATATGGTGGTTTCCCTGTCCATAACTCTTGTGCCACTTTCAGACCTTTGGCAGTACTAGGTGAAAGGTTAATCACATGAACTGCAGTCAATACTGCTTCTGCCCAAAAACCTTGTGAGAGGTTTGCATGATGCAACATAGAGACTACTCTATCTTGAATAGTTCTATTCATCCTCTCAGCTACACCATTCTGTACTAGGGTATAAGGAGCTGTAAACTCTCTATGAATCCCTCTACACTGACAGAAGAGGCTGAATTCATGTGAGGTATACTCACCCCCATTATCTGAACGTAAAGCCTCTAGCATCATCTATGAAAGTAACAAAGTAAAGAGAACCACCTAAGGACCTAGTGGGCATAGGACCACACACATCTGTATGAACAAGATCTAAAGGCTGAATTGAAGAGTCAATGTGCGTTTTATGCACATTTCTGGTTTGCTTTCCATATTGACAATGCTCACAAAATGAAAAATCAGAGAAAGATAACACAGGTAAGTAGCCAGAACGAGAAAGATTTTCCATTCCACTACGAGATATATGGCCCAAACGACCATGCCAAATACAAGCCATAGGCTGTTCAGTAACAGCTAACAAGTGTTCTTTCTGTGATACAAATAAAGGGTAAAGTGAGCCAACTTTCCTTCCTTTTGCAATAACCATATTGCCCTTTGATATACGAAAGGACTGAGCATAGAAGACCACCTTGTAACCAAGGTCATCAAGTTGACCAACTGACATCAAACTGCGTGATAACTGAGGTACATGGCGTACATTATGCATAGTAAATTTTGAACCATCAATGAACTGCACAACCACATCTCCAATCCCCACAACATCACACTGGTAAGAGTCACCAAGTCTCACGGTACCAAGAGACTTTGCTGCATAATTAGAGAACCATTCTCTATGTGGTGTCACATGGAAAGAAGCACCAGAATCTAGCAGCCAGGTGTGGGAAAGAGAATCAGCCATAAGTGCCTCAGATGGCACAGTACTATCAAGTGTCAACACATCAGCATCATCAGAAATAGCATTAATTTCTTCAATCTTCACAGTCGAAGTAGATGGTGCAGGTAACTGTTTAACATGCCCATCAACATTCTGTCCTTTACCTTTAGCATTCTTTAATGCATAACAGTCTTTCTTCATGTGTCCTTTCTTATGACAATAATGGCATTCAGTATCCCTCTTCCTTGATTTACTTCTGCTCTTATTCCGTTGACCATTCTTTTCCTTGTTCTTGCTCCTGCCACGTTGTTGATTCTTTCCTTGGTAAGAATCACGAACATTATATGCATCTCCACTCTGAGTGCCAACCATAGATTTTCTACGAATCTCCTCACTCAAGAGTGCTCCACATATGTCATCATAGACGAGTTTACCACCTGGTGCACTATTGCTAATAGCTGTGCAAAATGTATCCCATGATGATGGTAGGGTGCATAACAACAATACTGCTTTCATTTCATTGTCCATATCCATTTTCTGAGCCTGTAACTGGGAGAATATGGCATCAAACTCATTTAGATGAGCAGCAACACTATCTGTGTCCTTCATACGAAGGTCGTATAATTTTCTCATCAGATATACTTTATTTGATGCCGTCTCTTTTTCATATGTATTGCATAACTTCTTCCAAAGCTCCTCTGCACTTTCACAGTCTAATACTGTAAAGTAAACATTATCTGCTAGGTGCAAGCGAATGGTAGACCTGGCCATTTCATCTAACTCATCCCAATCATCTTCATCCATGTCAGCAGGCTTCTTTGAAATCCCATTTACTGGCTTCCATTGCCTTCTTTGAATCAGCACATCTTTAATCTGATTCTTCCATAGAGCAAAGTTTGTGCCATCAAATTTTCGGATCTCAAAATGGTCTTTGCCCTGCAAGTTATAGCTCCTCCTCGGAACGCTAGCACTAGACCCTGATCCACCGGATGTGCCTGAGACCTCTGATGCCATGATCGTAGAGAACTGAATAGAATGATAATGGAGCTAGAAGAGTCCAAACACCAACAAATAAGTGTATCAAGGAGTAAATCGACCACTATATAGTTGACTAAACCAGAAATCTGGAAAAATTTTGCTAGAGTATCCTCTCCAAAATTAGCATATGACCAGTGTCAAAGTATCATAAAACTGCAAGTACTAACATGTCTACCTGCATAGTGAATCACTGACTCCACTGCATATAATCAGTTACCCAATAGAAGCCAACTAGGCTTATCGAGCACCTATGAACAACTATCATACATCTCCTATGGCGAGGCTGGGTAAGTCTTCCACCTGCATCACCGAAGAGACCCCGACATCTGGGTGTCTCCCAGTTAAGAAAACCTCACCACGACCCTCTTTATCAAACGTAAAAGGCTTTATGCAAAGAACGTAACCGCTATATCAATGCCCACATGGACGTACATAAGCGGTATCCACAGAAGTGTACATGGTGTGTATGTGCTCAATATATGCAGTAAAATGACAGTGAAAGGCTGAATACACAGCCCAAAAAACTAGCCAATAACACCTGCAAGTGTCTGTCAACTCTGATGTTTTAGGCTTTAAAAACCTGCATAAATTTGCAGCGACTACTCCCACCAAAACTGAAAACCCATCGAGAAACCTGTAGTTTTACGAGTGTGGCTGAAAATACAGCCCCAAAGGTTGATATTTATTGTCTGAGAAGTACAAGGAACACTCTTCTTGATGTTTTTGGACCTGTGTGAAGAGAACTACGTGCGAAAGTACTCCAAAATGGCTCCAAAAACACCCCAAAATTGCTTCAGAAATAGGCTTTAAAAGCAAAAATGAAGCTTTGAGGGACCAAAACTTGTTCAAGGTAATGCCAACCTTAGTCTTTCCCCTTCTTCAAACACCACAAGAGTGTGGCTTAGTGGCAAGAGATTGCCACGGTTAAGCGAGCTCTGGGGGGAACAGTACTGGGATGGGTGACCTCCCGGGAAGTACCGGGAACCTCTATATTCCTTGATCGTTGAGGTCCTCCCTCGCGCGCAGCCAACGGCGCCAACGGTGACTTCGGTGACTCGGATGACAAGGTATGCCAAGGTCTATGCCTTGGTCGCCGCCTTAGTCGAAAGCCACTATATGTTTTATTAAAGAACATATACAAAGAAGTGTCCGGTGGCCATTTGGCCTTTCACATGGACACTAACGGTAACACGTATTGCTCCTGTAATGTCACGTACTGCTGTTGTAGTAGCTGTTTCTGCTCTTCAAGATCCCTACATCGTGCTTGGAGATCTTCGTGGCTTCGGAAGAGCCTTGTATGTCGGTTGTCAAGGTGTTGGTAGTGTTGCTGAAGTTGGGACATGCATTGATACATATTATTACATACATTATTAAAAGGAATGGTGGGAGAAATGGTGTTGAATGCAGCGGGGAAGGGAAAGGGAAAGGGAATTGTGGATGCAGTACTGAAGAAGGGTGAGGGGGCAGGTGGGGGAATGGGAGATTGTGGGTAAATGGGGGGTGGGAGCGGTGCAGAGGTGGGTGATACCTCCATGGATTCAAAAGTGGAGGCAGTGATGGGAGTGACTGTGAACATGGGGATTGTGGTGGCGGTGATAGTTGTGAACGTGTATAGAGGTGTGTGTAATTGTGAACTCCCAAGAAGTGTGATGGAAGTAGTGGGGTTTACCGTGACTGTGGTTAGACTTATGTGTTCAGTGGAAATAGAGTGCGTGGGTTGACTGATGGTTTGTGCGTCGGTGTGTGTAGTGGGTTCGGAGGTGGTGACAGTAGAGGTTACAGTGGTAGAGGGGGGTGAATGGGGTGGATGTGGGGGAGAAGGTGGCAAGGGAGGTGATGTAGGTGCACTTGATGTGTGGACTTCCTCGGTGTCGTGAACAGTGTGTGCTGTGCCAGTGGTTGTGGGGGTGCCTTGTGGTCCTGAACCTAATACATTCATTCGTTTTCCTGTTCGTGGGGGGCGTCTTCCATATCTTTTCTCTGTCCTTCGTGATTGCGCTAGTGCAGTGTGCACCGTTTCAGGTACTCCCAAAGCATCTGATATCATTTCCAGGGTGGCACGGTATTGCTCGTCCACGCCTTCCTCCTCCAGAATCTGGTTCATGAGGGCTTTACCTGCAGCTAATGATAGCCTGTGTTGCTCTTGGAATCGGTTCATCGTATCGTAGAGCTTTTTTAATGCGTTAGTATAGGCGGGGGCACCTTCCAGTACTTGTAGGGCTTCTTGATCATACTCTTGTTCTTCTGCTTCTGATTGTCCACCCTGTGCCTCCTCATGAGCTTCTTCTTCATCGTCCACATTGACTACATCCGGTTGGCTGGGCTGGGCTTGGTCTGGGGTAGTTTGCTGTCCACCGGCTTGCTCTTCTTCAACTTCCGCGTTTACGGCTTCGATGATTCTAGCAACTTCTTCGTCCGTTAGATCCTCCAGAGTGAATCCATGCGGGAATTCCAGATCAGTCGGTACTGGTGGAAACACAAGATTAGGGCCATCTGTGCTGTGCCTGGGTAACCTAATCGTAAATGGTTGCACTCGTCGGGGAAGTCTTGGGGTTGTCTCAGGCGTCAGGGTTGCACCACGAGCTTGTGCACAAGGCATCTGGACGGCGCCTCTCATCTTCTTTGAGGGAGGCCCTACAGCTGACAATCTGCGTTGAAATTCCTGTGCTTTGGACCAGATCAGAGCCCTCTGCACCGGTACATCATATGCGAGACATCTGTATACAATTCTTGTAAGTGCACAACAACCATACAGCACAAATTTTTGCTTCTTATACCATCTCTGATGAGCCATATGAATCTGGTCGATAATCCAGTGGGGCATATTGATGGTCAACTCAAAAGCATCCGCCAGGTAGAGGCTAAACCAGATCTTTTTGGGAGGCATTGTGAACCTCTCCTGCGCGGGGAAGGCGAAATGTTGCATGACCATGCGTAAGTGGATGGCAATTGTAGGTGTCATCGCAACCATGTCCTTCAACTTCGTTAGATTCCTGTTCTTCATATTGTCTGGAACCATAGTTTCTTTCTCTGTTGGGATGTGCATACCTCTCATGTCGAGTGCTTCTCTCACCAAGTTGATAGTCAAGCGGAAACGCTTCAGCTCGTTGCCCCTTGTGAGTGATGGGAGAACAAAGGAACTGTATCCTTTCTTGTCTTTGCTGGGAGTGAGGGTACTAATTAAGTATGAGCACCTTAGAAAATCCGGCTTTGGTAGTTGGAACTTGAAGTAATCATAAAGCCCGGCCTTCTTCCATATCGACTTCAGTCCTTCATTATTCTGTAGCTTTTCAAACTCCCTGGTAAAGAAATGGTATCTGCCCCAGCGTCCATTGAATTCAACCTCGGACTCCCACATGTATGTACCTTCGCCCAGAGGTCCAGCGACGTCACTGAACCAGTGTGAGGTTTTGCCCACCGGCATGGTGTGACCCTGTGGAGGATTCTGGATTGGTATGGCATGCAATGCTCGTAATGCCACTGGTCTTTCTGTTAATTCCTCCTCGACTGGAAGGCTTTCGATGTCCACCACTTGGGGACTGGTGCCGGCCTGGGAGCTAGTTCCAACCGTATCTACCATTTTACCTCTTGCTGCCTGTCTCTGTGAGAATATACAACCATGTGTTAATATTGTACAGGACAGGGGAGGACCGTTGTTGTTCCCATCACAATATTAACATGAGGGTCGAGAGCGAATAATGGGTTAGTAAGTGTTCGGTGCACGTGTGTGTAGTTAATGCTTGGGTAGTCCTAGGAGACTAATGAAGTTAGTAAGTGGGGATGAATTTACAAATTGGGGTTGGGGGGTTTATTACAGGTCTTAGGCTGCCACTTGCAGTGGATGGGCTTTGTTTTTGGTTTCGTAGAGACTCTAGAGAGCTTTATCGGTATCTGGGTTTGAAAATGAGGCCTTTTAGGGACCCATTTACAATTGATTATATGCATGCTCATGGGCCTTGGTGTGTTCCTGAGTGTTGAGAACGAGTGAATACTGGCTGTACGAGTCGATGGGTTATGCTGTACAGGCTGTGGCCTCGGCGTAGCTACTTGCACCCGCAAGCAAGCCTTAGGCACCCAAATTGGTCTTGATTGTGGGCTAGCCTTCGTCGAATTCTTGGGCACCCAAATAGATTTCACGTTAGCAGGAGAATTTCTGCAAGACTTCTTATTAATGTCCGTGTAGTTGTCGTGAGTGCAACCGGGTGTTCGCCTTTCCGCACCCACACTTGGTTTACTTTCTGGGACATTCTGCTGCGCAGGTACTTTTGATCTCGGACATAGGTAGTACTCTGCTTCTTCTGCCTTTGATCCACCTTGGGTTGCTGTCTCCTTCTGGCCTTTGGAAAAGAAGGGAGTTCTGTTGCATCCCTGACTCCTTTTTTGCGAATATCATTCCTCTGCAACACATGGTTTTGGACAAGAACAGCATGGTCATCTTCATGTGTACCCCTGGAAGGACCAGGAGTCTGTGCCTTTCCTAGTTCCTTGAGTGCTCCGTTGTCTAATTCTACTGTAACTCGACTATGATTGACCCAAACCTGGAGAAGTCCACTTCTTAGGTTTAAATTGACTGCTTGGTCATAGATCCAATCTTGACCCAAGACAAGAGGTTCAGTGAGATCCTCATCTTGACACACCAGTACTTTAACAGTCATTTCCCCATCATGAATGTAGAGGGGAAGTTCCACCTCGCCCATGCAAGGGGTTTCCACGCCTCCCAATCCTATGAGATATGCTTCCACAGGATTGACAGTTAACTGTAACTCTTGACAGTAAGACACTCTAACAGCACTAGTGGCTGCGCCTGAGTCAATCAAGGCTCTTACGTTCCTTGCACTCTTTCCTTGTCCTATATCTAGGGTTATGAAAGGACGTCTATCAATTATCCTATGCGAGCTTGTTCCTGCAACTTCACACATGGCCATAGGATATCCTTGATCTACATATTCATTCGCTTCTAGGCTGATCTCTACCTTGCTTTCGTAACTTCATCCTTCTGATGCGTTCTAAAGCTTCTGCTTGAGCTTCTTCTCGAATTCGCTTTTCTTCCTATTTGCGTTTCTTAGGAGTGTTGAGTCGGCTGAGCATTTCCTCCGTGAGGGTTTCCTGATACAACTTGACTCTGCAACCGCTAACATAGTTTGGGAGAACATCACCCTCTAACGTGGCTAGTTGTACTGCTCCGCTCGTGGAGATCCTATTGATGATCATAGGTCCATAGCCTCTCTTTTCTAGCTTCCTTGCGTGTTGTTTCAGTGTATAGACTAAAACTAGATCTCCTGCTTTCAAACCCTTATCCTTCACATGGGCATCAAAATATGCCTTCTGTCTCTTCTTAGCTGCGTATATCCTTGCGGCTGCTCTCAGTCTTGTTTCTCCTAATCGTTCAAGGTCAAAAAGTCTAGAGGAGAGTTCATGACCTGTCCATTCGTGTTCTTGTGCTACTTTCAACGTAGGTATTAAGAAGTCCAAGGGTAGCACTGCGTTTTGGCCAAATACCATCTGAAAGGGGGTGGCTTGGAGTACCGTTTTGTAGGCAACTCGGTATGCCCAAACAGCATGATGTAGCTGTTTATCCCAATTAGAGCGTTTAGTGTTCACTAATTTTGTCAGTACATTGCATAAGATCTTATTAGTGCTCTCAGCCTGTCCATTAGCTTGGGGGTGATAGGGGGCAGACTTCTTGTGTATTACCAAGAATTCTTGGAGTAGATTTTCAATCACTTCGTTCAAAAAATGAGTGCCTCGATCACTTACAAGCTCTATAGGTAGCCCATATCTCGTAAATACATTCTCAAACAAGAATTTAGCAGTTGTTTGAGCACCATTTTTTGTCGTAGCCTTTACCTCTACCCACTTGGTGAGATAATCTATTGCAACAATGATGTATTCCGCATGAGAACCCTTAGCTGGGGGATTAATAGGACCTACGAAGTCTATTCCCCACTTAGAAAATGCACGTCCACCCATCATAGGTTTCAGTGGCATCTCATCTTTGCGTATAGGATACTGAGTTCTCTGACAGACATCACACCGTTTCACATAGGTATGTGCATCCATGTGAAGGGTAGGCCACCAGAAGCCCGCAAATAGTACTGCCTTGATCACCCGATCTGGTCCAAAGTGTCCTCCTGCTACACCTTGGTGAGCAATTTCCAAGATCTTGAGATATTCACTTTCATGGACACATAGCCTCAAGTAACCATCTTTACCGCGCTTATATAGATTATCACCAATGAGTGAGTAATCCTGGGCTTCTTGTTCTAAACTCCTTTTCCTAGCCAGAGTCATGTCTGGAGGGAATGTGTTTGTCCTCAGGAAGGATACTAGAGGTTCGCTCCAATCTGGCACGATGGATACTTGATAAAGAGTAGCGTGTTCCACCAGTGGTTTAGTGCAGCAGATTGGGCATTCCTTGCACAACTTTTGGACATCAGCTTCCATAGTTGGCCAATGTACTCCGAGTCTCCTTAGCGTCTGTAAAGTTCGTTGCTTTGAATGGTGTTGCTCTAGTGCACCTACATGTGCTAATTGCAACCATTTAGCATACTCATCCTCCTCTACGCAACAAGCCAAGATCCCTTGATTTGTGTGCTTGTACATGCTTCCAGCCATGATGTGGTATTTTTGGGCTTTTACAACCTCTCTATTCCGTGTGTTTACCACTGGATGGTTAGGCCCGTATGTCAATACTGGTACCAATGGCTTGGCCCACTGCGGCACCACTTCCAAATTAAACAAGTAAGCATCAGGAAGATCATCTGATACTCCTTGTGGGGCTTCTCCCGACGTGAGCCTAGAGAGATGATCTGCTCTCAAATGAGTCCTACCTTTCCTTACCACTACCTCAAAGTCATATTCCATGAGCAAGAGAAACCATCTCACCAATCTTCCTGTATTGCATGGTTTGTTTACGAGGTATAGCAATGCTTGATGATCCGTAAAAAATTTAAACTTATTTGCAAGCAAATAGTGTCTAAATTTCTTAACTGCATATACCATGCCTAAGCCTTCTCTCTCTGTAGTGGTGTAATTCCGTTCAGCCGCATTCAACTGTCTACTGGCATAGGCAATTGGAAGATCCATATTACCTTCACCAGTAGGTTGTGCAAGCACACATCCAATAGCATAATTGGATGCATCCACATGAACATGGAATGGCTTATTCCAATCTGGTGTGGTCAAGATTGGTGCTGAACATAATCGTCGTTTAAGCTCCTGGAAGGAATTCTCACATTCATCCGTCCACTCAAAGTTTGTCAGAAGTCCGTACATGGGCTTTGCAATGACAGCATACATGTGTATAAATCGTCGATAATAACCACAATGCCCCATGAAGGCTTGTACTTCCTTGACATTCTTTGGCCTAGGTAACTCTGCTATAGCTCTCACTTTCTCTTCGTCCGTAGATATGCCATTCTTTGACACTATGTGTCCTAGAATCTTACCTTGCCTTACCATAAACACACACTTTTCGGGGTTTAGGCAGACTTGATATTCTCTACATTTGTCAAAGATTTGTCTGAGTTCGGGGATATGGGTTTGTCTAATGTTGGAATGAGCACAAAGATCATCAACATAGACCTCTAAACTCTTCCTCAAGAACTCCTTAAATACATGGCACATTAGTCTCTGGAAGGTAGCTGGTGCGTTGGTAAGCCCAAATGGCATTACTCTAAAAGCAAAAATGCCCCATTCTGTGGCAAAGGCTGTCTTATGCTGATCCTCTGGAGCTATGGCTACTTGATTGTAACCCGAAAATCCATCAAGGAAGCTGTACACTTCCTTGCCTGCCACTCTTTCTAAGAGATGTTCTGTGATGGGAAGCGGATAGTTATCTCGAATCGTGGCTGCATTAACCTTTTTCAAGTTAATGCACACACGCAGCTTGCCATTCTTCTTGGGCACCACTACGATGGGGGATACCCATTCAGTGTGTTCAATTTCATAGATAAATCCAGCTTCGACCAGTCGATCTATCTCTTCTTTGATCTTAGCAGCGTAATTATCGTTATATGTGTAGGGCTTTTGCTTCGAGGGTTTGGCATCTGAAGTCATGGGAATGGTGTGTGAGCATATGTCAGGGTCGACACCTTTCAAATCCTTGTAACTCCAAGCGAATACATCTCTGTATTCTCTTAGCAAGGCAATTAGCGCATACTCTTCTTCCTCTGTTAGGTCATGGCCTATGTATGTGCATCTCTCCTCTCCTTCTTCTAGGGCCACTACGATTTTCTTGGTAGTTTCTTTGTTATCATAG
The DNA here is from genome assembly GCA_020310875.1 of Ceratopteris richardii. Taxonomy (NCBI): domain Eukaryota; kingdom Viridiplantae; phylum Streptophyta; class Polypodiopsida; order Polypodiales; family Pteridaceae; genus Ceratopteris; species Ceratopteris richardii. Next base: position 178,251,063 of record CM035415.1, on the reverse strand, counting down.
GCCTCTCCCGATTGTGCCTCTCGTTTAGGCATTCTTATCATGACTCTCCTGTCATCTATCTCATACTTCTTAAAATTTTCTGGGACCTCAAACAAAGATTCTTCCTCTTCTGGTGAGGCTTCTCTCTTCTTTCGTTTCTTTCCTTCTTCCTTCGGGGTCACATGTGTTGCTAATCTTACATCATTTGTAACCTCTCCATCCCTTTGGGGTTGAAATTCTACTTCATGGAAGTATTCTTCATCTGATGCAAATGGTGGGTCCATAATGATTGACTCTAGATCGGAGTCGCTTGCATCCTCAAATGCATCAGGGCTAGGTTCGCATTCTTCTAGAACTACCTCTCCCATGATTGGCTCTATGGAGAAGACTGAAATATCATAGCCATCCTCATCACAGTGAGGTGTCCATTGTTCCTCATTGATGGCTACATCCATTGTTGCTAGAATTTCTACCCAGCCGTGAGGTTCGAATTCCTCATCAAGAAAGACTACAGGTGCATAGGCTGGGTCTTGAATGGGTCTATGAGTTTTGTTTGCACCTATTTCTCTGGCTTTCTCTCTCTTCTCTTCTTCTACTGCTACCTTGCACATCCATAAGTGAGTGTCTTCATGCATCCATGAGGATCCAGACCCTATGGAATGCACCGATTCCGTATCATCTTTGGCTCTATGGATGGGATTCCACTGGATAGGAGGTACATCTCTATGAGAGTAATCCTTGAGATTGACTTTGGTCGTAACACCTAAGTGCTGCAGGTACAAAGAATTGGTCCCCCAATCCTGTACCACTTGCAACTGTCGCATAAATGGTCTTCCCAAAATCATCTCATAGGCATGATTTTTGCTGAAGTCACATATAGCAAAGCTATGCTCAAACTCAACACCACAAGTGGTGAGAGTTATTCCTTCTAGCAATCCTAAGGGTCTCTCTATGTGACCATCGGCCATCTGCAATTTCATCCTCGTTGGCCTGAGTGCTGGCTTGCCCCAACGCTTCCAAAGGGAAGTAGTGGCAATTGCAACTCCTGCACCTGAGTCCAAAATTGCCTTGGTGGTGTACTCCTGGTAGGTGATGGGAAGATAGGTGTTCCCTTCTTCACCTTCACACATATCTCCTATCTTGTCCAAGGGAATTTCTGGCACTGTCCTATGGGATCCTACTCGGGAACGTGGTTCTGCAACTTCAGTCACTTGACTGGCTACACATTTCCGCGCTTTTGGTCTATTCTTAGGCAGTTCTTCCAAAGTGAGATCGCGCTGCGCCTTGGTGTTCTTTACTACCTCCGTGTTCCTTGATATGACTGAGTCGTCGTTCCTTACCATGACTGTGGGTGCTCTCATACATGTGGACTTTGCTTCCCATGGGCCTGTGAAGTGGGGTAGCTCTTGTATGGAATTAGACTCAAAGTCCAATCTCTCGTGAGACTGAGTACCCTCATGTTCCCCGTAAATAGATGGGATGTCTTGTGGGAATTGGTCGTGTGCATCATCCACAAGTTCAAAGGGAGGGGCGACTTCACTTTTGTTATCCCATTTGTCTTCTTGAATCTCTCGTAGGAAGTCTGGTGCAAACCGATTCATAGAAGAAGATGTGTTTGGCTCCGTAGAATTAGGCGCATAAGCAACCTGGGAAGGAGGGTTTATTCTATTGTTGGCTCTTTCCTCGTTTTCATAGATGGCTGGAGCACAAGCTTCCTGGGGAGGATTACTTATTCTATTACTCTTCCGAGCAGGCTCATACGCTCCCTGAGAAGGAATGTAGGCAACCTGTGGAGGTACGTAAGCTTTCGAGGGAGGCTCATCTGCCTTTTGGGGGGGAAGATAAGCTTCTTGAGGAGGCACATGGGCTTCCTGAAGAGGCTGTCTTATCCGTTCTCTTGCCTTTTCCTTTCTGTGAGGGGCAGGTTCCTTTTCTGATTGTGCAATTAGCCTCTCTATTCTTTCTAGCAGTCCATCAAAGTGTAACTGCGTCTTAGCTGAGCTAGAGATGTTAAAGAGGCGGCTAGCTTCGAACATGGCTTGAGCCAATTCCACCATCTTAGCACAAATTTTAGTTCGTTCAAGCTCTAGCTCGGCTCTAGGGTAGCATTTTTCATGATCGGTTATGGTTGGCCCTTCTTGGATTCTGGCCTGAGATGCTTTAAGCATCATATTAAGGTCTTCGGGAGTGGGATCTGCTAGGACTGATCCTACTCTAGGGGGTGGTGGGTTTAGGTGAGGTGGTGGGGAAGGTGGTGGGTCGGATGGAGATGGGAATGGTGGTGGTGGGGTAGTGTGGGAGGGAGTTTGAGTTGTGAGTTCGGTTATTCTAGCTCTTGTTTCTCTTACGCTTTCCTCGAGTTCACTCATCTTTTTAGCCCATTGTCTTTTCATTCTTTCCCGACTATCTTTCCAAGCTCTAGTCCTTTTCTTGGTTATGCTCTCAGTTTCACTAGCCTCTGGGCCCTTTTCCAGGCTTGTCTCTTGGTTTTGCTGCAATGCCTGAGCTCTAGTGACTACCTGTACTGGTGCAGTGGAAGTGACACTTCCTGAGGAATCTACAACCAACCCAATCACATTGATAGGAGTGATTTTTGGCATATTATTGGGGTTCTTTGGGCAATCTCGTAAGAGATGCTCTTTTCCACAATCTTGGCAAAAGCCTTGGATCGTCACGGACTGAGTTTGTGTAGGTGGAGGTAAGGGGCAATCACGAATGAAGTGATCTCCTTGGCATCTGTAGCACGGTCCTCTTGGGAATGGAGGTCTTACTTGCCTAGGTTGAGGCCTAGGGTTGGGGTTTGCATACATGATGTTTGTATAATCTGACTCCCAACTAGGTTCATTTGGCTCTTCGCTGTAATAGGACTCACCATGTTCCGAAGACTGCATGTAGTACGCCTGGGGACTATCAACATGTGTAGAATCAAAGCTATGGTCACTGGGATCATTTTCAGAAAGCAAGGATGTTACAGGGACTAAGGCTCTATTCAGGTTCTCTTCTGCAACCGTATACTTTACCGGAATCACATTAGCTGGAGCTGGGGGTTGTTGTGCTAACACAGGCTGAGGTCTTTGTTGGTTTTGGTATGGTTGCTGATAGGGTTGCTGTGGCCTGCCATATGGCTGAGGAGGGTACTGGTTCTGGTATCTTCCCTGTGGTGGATAGGGTTGAGGGTAGGCTTGCCTAACTGCCTGCTTGTTGTATGGGCAATCTTGTGCGGTGTGATTGGTGTATCTCCGTTCTATGGTGCAGTACTGGCTACTAGGATTTACTTGGGGCTGAGCCATAATAGGGCAGACATTCGCCATATGGTCACCACCGCATGTATAGCACCTTTTCACAGGAGCAAACCTTGGGATTTGTTTGCTAGTTACACCTAACTTCTGAGCTACTTTCTCTGCAAGTTCCTCAATTGACGTGGATTGCGTGGAAGAGTGACTAGATGCACTATCTGAATCTTTGTAGATTTTGGAAAGCTCTAGTTCTTCCCCTAGGTTATCTTCAATGTCAATGCACATGCGTACACACTCTTATATAGTCCTAGGGTCCTTCAGATACACGTAGGATCTCAATTTCGTACTCAGCAATCCATCAAGGAATAAGGCTACCTGTTTTGCAGGTGTGGGCAGCTCCGAAACAGGGCACCTTTCAAGGTATTGTCTAAATCTCCTTCGTGCCAATCTGACAGTCTCTTGGGGAGTCTGTTTGAAGCTGTGAATCAATGAGGAGGTATTGTGTCTTATGCCACTCTTAGAGAACTCTACAATGAAGGCTTCTAGGAGTTGGTCTATACACCTGAATTGTCGCTCATCCTATGGCTGAAACCATGTAAGTGTTGTGTTCCTAAGGGTTAGACCGAATGCATTGTACTGCGTGAATAGATCCTCCACTTGTTCAGCTCTCAAGACTTGCTTGAACTCCGCCACATGATCATAGGGATCTCCTGTGCCATCAAAGTAATTCTTCATGGACTTAACTAGCTGGGTCGGTCTCAAAGTTCTTGTGTGCTCTCTAGGTCGTGGTAGAGGGAACTCATCCACATTTCTTTGATTCCTGTGAGCTCTAAGCATCTCAGGTTCTACCCTATTCGTCTATGTCCTCGTTCTTTCTCTGCCCACTGGGTTGGCAAAGCTTACTTCTGGTCGATCTCTACTTCTGTCTCTTTGCATTCCATGAGCTTGGGATGTTCCAGCCCCAGGGTGACCATAGGATACATTTGATCTTGGTTGGGGGAAAATGAATTCACCCTTCCAAGTGTAAGCATGCCTATCATTTTCTGTCACCACAAAGATCCGTTCTAAAGCGTGATCTAAGTAGGTCACTCTGCCTGGGCTATCAGGATCCTTAAACTCGTAGATCATGATATTTCCTATATCAGTTGGCTGATTAGATTTATACCTCCAAAAGGCTTCGTCAGTTTCTCGATCGAGGAGCAACTCTATGCTCTTGTTGTCTTGGGGAACCCACTCAGGTGTGATAATCCTAGTGAGAACAGATTTGCCTCGAGGGGTTCTAGGTTCTACACCCATGTTCCCTTGTTCCAAGTCACCTAAATCCGCCTCTAAGATTACATTCCCAAATTCATCTGTCCTATCTGGGTGACTGGTGACTACGTATATGGTTCCTTCTTTGTCCAGGTATGCACCGTTTTCAAACTTGACAGCTGGGTGCTCTAGTCCTATGGATTGGTCAGGGTTTTTAATCTGGACCACGGATCTTCCTAGGCCGTCCTCATAGATGCTAGCACTTAATCGGTTGGTCCTAAGGTATTCCAACTGTGTTTTGTAAGGGCCTTCTACCCTGTACAAGTATGGCACACCTGAACTTCCCGTAGGTCTGTCCATACCTTGAGACATCTCTGACTCATTGGTCTCAGAGCTAGGGTAGTACGAGTGGTGGCTCAACTGCTGGGCCCAAGACCTAGCAGTGTGGTTAACACTAGCCTCTGAAGATCTAAGGCTTTGTCTCTCCCTTGCTAGATGTCGTCCTGATCTAAGGTTCATATGCCTATCTAAGTAGCCCAATTCTTTGCCCAGAGTACAACCTCGTTGCTGATTACTTTATATTAGTCGCTTGGTTCTTGTTAGTTATTTCTCGTGTTTAAGGTCTTGTCTGATATTACGTCGTCAGGAATACTTGAATGTTCTTCGTGCTTTTAGGTTGATCGTTCCACGTTAGGTTCTTTTCCTTTATGTTATCGATAGTACAGAGATTAGGTTTTTAGCTTGAACTTGAGTTTTTAGGTAGTCTTCAACTTGATACCTGCCTATTGTCGCTCTGACTTACTCCAACCTCTAGCCGTTCTTAGCCTAGTCTATGAATTGACAGAGGGGGTTAAAAGTTTCCAACCTTTTATTTCTTGCTTGGTTGCCCTTGAGTGCTCAGGAAGTGTGTTCCCAAGCTTGCACTTACACTTGCTTAGAACGCCTTTCGATGCTCTCAATAGATCTGTAAGAGTTCCAAAGTTAGCTTATAGGTTCAAATACTAAAGACAGAACCAATGATTTTCATTCCTGTAGCACAACCACAAACTTGCATAGTGATTTTTAAGAAAACAATCCTAAAGACCCCTGACTTTGATCCCCCTGAGTATATGTCACGAGCTTTCCAACAAGCCCTAGAGCTCAGAAAATTGATTTCGTATGAAAAAGTTATGACTGTTCAGGGTTTAGGGGTTAAAACAAGATTCAATCTGGCTGACAGATCCTAGGATTTTCTCCCAGAACACAAGTGTAGGAACCTCAATAATGCTAATGGATTGACTATTTTGCCCCACAATTTATCCCAAAATTTGAACAAAATCAAACCCTAATTTTTGACCGAAAAGCCTATCAATCGCGATCGATAGGTCTGTCAATCGCGATTGACAGAGGTGTCCGTCGGGCTTGTCAGTCGCGATCGACAGTGTCAATCGCGATCGACAGAGTCGATCGTGGCTGTCAATCGCGATTGACGGTATCAATCGCGATCGACACGTTTTCCGGATTTTTCGCCGAGATTTCAGTCAATCGGGGGCCTATCAGTCGCGATGGACACGTGGCTACGCGCAAAAGTCAATCAATCGTGGAATTTCAGTCAATCGCGATCGACGGTGTCAATCGCGATTGACAGAGGTGTCGGTCGTGGCTGTCGATCGCGATCGACGGTATCAATCGCGATTGACAGGGTCCTACGTGGCAGTCAGTCGATCGTGGGGGTCTGTCGATCGCGATTGACAGAGTCTGTCGGTCGCGATTGACAGAGGCTGTCGATCGCGATTGACAGAAAACCTCAGAATTTTTCTACTATTTTTAATGTTTTAGAATGTGCTCTTTGTGCTTGTTCTAGTGGTGCACTCAATTTTGTAAAAGACCAAAAATTTCTGTCAGTCGCGATCGACAGAAGCCTGCGACCGCGAGACAGTTTCGTCGAGTTTCGTACCTGCGCAGGAAGCTGGGGATGGTGATTCGGCAAGGTCCTGCAAAAAGCTCAAGAAACATGCAAGAAAACACACATGCAATATCGCTCTCTCGCTCTCTCTCACAAGTGAAATGAGGGAAATGAGGTGGGAAAGGTGATATGATAAAAAAACAGAAATTTTCGCGATGATGGAGATGGAGGTGGGAGATGGTGATGATGATGATGGAGATGAAGATGGTGAAGAAAGTAAAAGAAAATCGATGAGAGTGAAGAAAATACCTACAACTCCAACGTGTCAACTCTACATCTTACCATCACATGCTCGTCCTCAAAGCTCGATCCCCGGCAACGGCGCCAAAATTTGGTGTAGCTCTATGATGAGTAGCACCTCCTTTAATGTCAATCCGGGAAGACGTGAGGATGGTATGAAGACCTCGAGCAAGTGGCGGCACAAGTGCGTGAGTGAGAAGCACACAAACATGCACACACATACACACACACGCGCACACACGGCAAGACAAAGAGTGAGAATCAATGGAGTCCTTAGATTACTTTCAAAAGCTCTTACAAGTTTGTTTCACTTACAATCTAGCCCCAAAAATGAGCTCTCTAGCTCTTTTTATAGTTTTTGGCTAAGTTTTGGCCCTGTCCAGACCTAGTGTCCGGCCTAGTTAAAAATTAGGTTCCAGGGCTTATTTGAGGGCTCCAACGAGATCTAAAAAATACGAAAATTGGCAGGTAGATACTTCTAAAGCTCCTCAAGCTCAAGGACTCCTTGGCTTGCACAAAATGGAGCTATAAAAAGATGAATCGGTATTTACAATGGTGTTTAGTGATGAAAATCACTTTGAATGGGTGTAAAGGATTTGAAAATTTAAAGGTTGCCTTAGTGCTAGATCTGCGTGAGTGCTCGTACTTGCTTCTTCATGAGGAAAATTACTGGCCTATTTGCCAGATCTTTGTTGACTCCCTTGTCTGCTGCTAACACCATATCTGCTTCATGCTCGGAACTGCTTTCTTATCAAATGGCGTCTTTCTATTTGATGTAGCAATTGTCGTGAACGGTTGTGTTTGCTTGTGTGGTGGACTCATTACTGTGGCTACTTGATTCTTTGGAGAAGAAGAAAGATCCACCCGCCTTCGAACCTGGTCTTCCACGATTGACTCCTTCTGCATCATAAAGCTTTTGACACATACAACATCTTCTTTCATATGATTAGTCTTGGAAGAACTAAGAGAGTGTGTGGTGCCATGATCTAAGAGCATGCAGTTCTCTAATTCTAATGTAATGCATTTTTCATGAACCCAAACTTGAAGAATTTGACTTCTTAGGTTTAAGTTAACTGCATGGTCATAGATCCAATCTTGACCCAAGACAAGTGGTTCTGTAAGGTTCTCATCTTTACATACTAGCGCTCTGACTTTCATTGGAACATCTTGAAGGTAGATGGGAAGTTCCACCTCGCCCAAACAAAGGGTTTCCACACCTCCCATTCCTATGAGATAAGCTTCTATGGGATTGATGTTCAACTGCAAGTCTTGGCAGTATGAAAGTCTAACTGCACTACTTACTGCACCTGAGTCAATCAATGCCTTTACTGTCCTTGCACCCTTCCCTTGTCCTATATCTATGGTCACAAAGGGTCTTCGGTCAATGACTTGAGAAGTCACTATGCATGACTTTTGGCACATATCCATGTGATATTTTGGGGCTTTTGAGTTGACATCTAGGCCTAATCGCCTTAACTTATTTCGCCTAATACGCTCTCGGGCCTCTGCCTGTGCTTCTTCTCTCACTCTTAACTCTTCTTCTTTTCGTTTCTTAGCAGTGTTGAGTCTCATTAGCATGTCCTCTGTAAGAGGTTCTTGATATAACTTGACTCTACAACCACTAATATAGTTTGGCAAGATATCACCTTCTAACGTAGCCAATTGAACCGCGCCGCTAGTGGAAATTTTGTTAATGATCATGGGTCCATATCCTCGTTTTTCCAACTTACGGGCATGTTGTTTTAGTGTGTAAACCAACACTAGATCTCCCTCTTTCAGTCCCTTATCCTTAATGTGTGCATCGAAGTATGCCTTTTGCCTTTTCTTTGCAGCGTAGATGCCTGCAGCCGCTCGTAGCCTTGTCTGACCTAAGCGTTCTAGATCAAAGATCCTAGATGACAATTCATGTCCATTCCACTCATGCTCTTGTGCTACTTTTAAAGCAGGGATTAAGAAATCCAGTGGTAGCACCGAATTCTGTCCAAAGACCATCTGAAACGGGGTGGCATTGAGTACCGTTTTGTAGGCAACTCGGTAAGCCCAAACAGCATGATGAAGTTGTTTGTCCCAATCAGAGCGTTTATTATTTACCAATTTTGTCAATACGTTACAAAGGATCTTATTGGTACTCTCGGCTTGTCCGTTAGCTTGTGGGTGATAAGGGGCAGAGTTTTTATGTATCACCAAGAATTCTTGGAGAAGATTTTCAATGACCTCATTCAAGAAGTGTGTGCCTCTATCGCTCACTAACTCTATTGGTAGCCCATATCTCATGAACACATTCTCGAAGAAGAACTTAGCCGTCGTCTGAGCATCATTCTTTGTTGTGGCTTTCACCTCTACCCATTTTGTAAGGTAATCTGTGGCTACAATAATATACTCTACATGGAAGTTTCTAGCAGGGGGGTTAATAGGACCTATGAAGTCTATGCCCCACTTTGAAAATGCACGCCCTCCCATCATTGGCCTCAAAGGCATCTCGTCTTTTCTAACTGGATATTGTGCACGTTGGCATGTGTCACATTTCTTCACATAGGTATGTGCATCCATATGAACAGTGGGCCACCAAAGTCCTGAGAATAGAATGGATTTGATCACTCGGTCAGGACCAAAATGTCCACCTGCAACACCACTGTGTGCCGTCTCTAAGACCTTTAAATAGTCTGATTCATGAACGCACAGTCTTAAGTAAGCATCTTTGCTTCTTCGGTATAGGTTCTCTCCTACTAAGGCATAGCCTTGAGCCTCTTGCTCCATGCTTCGTCTTCTTGCTAGACTGGCCTCTTTGGGTAATCTTCCCGATCTCATAAACTCTACCAATGGAGCACTCCAATCTGGAATTAATGATACTTGATAAAGGGTCACATGTTCCACTGGTGGTCTCTCGCTACACATTGGGCAATTCTCGATCCACTCATGTATTGCTTTGTCCATGCTAGGCCAATACACTCCTAAACGTTTCAAATTCTGCAATGTTCGTTGTTTAGAATAGTGATTTCCTAGCAATCCTTCATGAGCTTGTTGCAACCAACTACTATGTTCCTCGTCCTCAACACAACAAGCTAATACACCCTCAGTGTCTTGTTTGTACATGCTTCGTGCTAATATGTGATATTTTTGTGATTTTACAATTTCTTCTTGTGATGTTTTCACATTCTTATTTGCAGGGCCGAAGGTTAGGACAGGTACCAACTTATTTGCCCATTTAGGAACAACTTCTAAATTGAACAGATAAGCATCGAGTAGTTCGTCAGACACCCCTTGCGGTGACTCTCCTGAAGTGATGCGAGAAAGGTGATCTGCCCGAAGGTGGGTTCTACCTTTCTTGACAACAACTTCAAAGTCATACTCCATTAGTAAGAGGAACCATCTTACTAAGCGTCCAGTATTGCAAGGTTTATTGACCAAGTATAACAAAGCTTGACGATCAGTGAAAAACTTGAACTTGTTGGCCAATAAATAGTGTCTAAACTTCTTCACAGCATATACCATGCCTAACCCTTCTCGCTCGGTTGTGGTATAATTTCTTTCGGCTGGGTTTAGTTGTCTACTAGCATATGCTATGGGCAAATCTAAATTCCCTTCACCTGTGGGTTGTGCTAGCACACATCCTATGGCATGATTGGATGCATCCACATGGACATGGAATGGCTTATTCCAATCAGGAGTGGTCAGTATTGGTGCTGTGCACAAACGTTTCTTCAGTTCATTAAAAGAATTCTCGCATTCATTGTTCCACTCAAAATTAGACAACAAGGCATAAAGGAGTCTAGCTATGATCGCGTACATGTGGATAAACCTACGGTAATATCCACAATGGCCCATAAAGGCTTGTACCTCTTTAACATTCCTTGGCCTTGGTAGCTCCGCTATGGCTCGTACCTTATCTTCATCTGTCGAGATTCCATTCTTAGAAACAATATGACCTAAGATTTTCCCTTGACGCACCATGAACACACACTTTTCTGGGTTCAAACACACTCGATATTCTCTACACTTGTTGAAGATTTGTCTGAGCTCAGGGATGTGAAACCTTCTTTCTTGGGAATGAGCACATAAATCATCCACATACACTTCTAAGCTCTTTCGCAAGAACTCTTTGAAAACATGACACATGAGCCTTTGGAATGTTGCAGGTGCATTTGTGAGCCCAAATGGCATCACACGAAATGCAAAGATTCCCCACTCTGTAGCAAAAGTTGTTTTGTGTTGTTCTTCTGGGGCAATGGCTACTTGATTGTAACCTGAAAACCCATCAAGGAAGCTATAAACTTCCTTGCCTGCAACACGCTCCAAAAGGTGTTCCGTGATTGGAAGTGGATAACTATCTCTGATAGTAGCGGCATCAACTTTTTTAAGGTTAATACACACTCGCAACTTTCCGTTCTTCTTGGGCACCACTACAATGGGGGACACCCATTCAGTATGCTCAATCTCATAGATGAATCCAGCTTCAATCAACCTATCAATTTCTTCTTTTATTTTGGCTGCATAGGTATCATTATATGTGTAGGGCTTCTGTTTGGTGGGCTTAGCATCAGCAGTCATGGGGATAGTATGAGAGAAAATTCTTGGATCTACCCCTTTCAAGTCTCTATAGTGCCATGCAAACACATCCCTATATTCCCTTAATAGAGCTACAAGCTCCATTTCTTCTCTTGCACTTAGGTCATCTCCTATATATGTGCATCTCTCTTCGTTCTCTTCGATGGTCACTACAATCTTCTTGGTCTTTTCTTTATTATCATATGATTCTCCTATGATGGCCTCTCTCTTAGGCATTCGTACCAAAATTTTGCGGTCGTCAACTTCATATTTCTTGAAGTTTTCTGGTACTTCAAACAATGATTCCTCCTCTTCTTGTTTCACTGCTTTTCTTTTCTTTTTCTTTTGACTGCTCTCACTTCCATCCTTCGAATTTACCGTTTTAATACTTGTGAGAGGTTCTTCTTCTTTCTGGGTGAACACTCCTATATCTTCTAGATAGTGCTGCTCTGAGTTAAAGCAACTATCCATCACAATGGACTCTATATCATCGTCATTCTCTTCTTCTTCTATGACAACACTAGGGTCACATTCTTCTAGCAAGGGCTGACACATGAACACTGAGATATCATAACCCTCCTCATCACAATGAGGTGTCCATTGTTCTTCATTGACAGCAATGTCCATGGTGGCTAAGATTTCTGGCCAGCCATGAGGCTCAAATTCCTCATCTAGAAAGATCATCGGTGTATAGGCTGGGTCTTTAATTGGTCTATCTCCTGGCGAAGTTCCTTCTTCTCTTGCCTTTAAACGTTTTTCCTCTTCCTCTGCGACCTTGCACATCCACAAATGAGTATCTTCATGCAACCATGATGGATCAGGTGAACTTTCAGAATGCACAGAGATGGAATCCTCTTTCGCTTTGTGTATAGAATTCCATTGTAGGGGTGGTACATCTCTGAAGGTGTAATCCTTCAAATTGACCTTGGTGGTGACCCCTAAGTGCTGTAAGTACAAGGAGTTAGTTCCCCAATCTTGTACTATTTGCAATTGTTGTAGGAAGGGTCTTCCTAGGATCATTTCATAGACATTATTTTTCTCAAAGTCACATATAGCAAATGTATGTTCAAACTCCACACCACAAGTGGTTAGAGTTATCCCTTCTAGCAATCCTAGAGGTCTTTCAAAATGACCATCAGCCATTTGAAGCTTCATTCTAGTTGGTCTTAATGTGGGCTTGCCCCATTGCTTCCACAAGGAGGTGGTCGCAATAGCAACACCAACACCTGAATCTATGATTGCTTTGGTTGTGTAACCTTGGTAGGTGATTGGAAGATAAGTATTACCTTCTTCACCCTCACACATGTCCCCTATTTTGTCTAGAGGTATCTCTGGTATTTTTTGCTTAGAGCCTGTTTTTGGCATATTGGACTCAAGTTCTGGAACCTGATCCTTCGCATGATTCCATAGCTCAGGTTTTGCTTTGAGCAGCTCTTCTACAGTGAGGTGACACTGAACCTTAGTGTTCTTCATGACATCAGTGTTCCTTGGAACGACTGAGTCCTCATTTCTTACCAGTATTGTGGGAGCTCTAATCTGGAGAGATTCAGATTCCCATGGACCTGGAAATTGAGGCAGTTCCTCTAAGGAAAATTAGATTCAAAATCTAACCTTCCATCTTCTTGTTGTTCTGCTTCATCTCCGTAAATAGATGGAATGTCTTGAGGAAATTGATCATGAAGATCATCAATCTCAGGAATAGGAGGGGAATTACCCTTCTCCTTGGCCCATTTCTCTTCTTGTATTTCCCGCAAGAACTCTTGAGCGTACTGTTGAATTGAAGGAGGTGTTCCAGCATCTGTGGAATTAGGAACATAAGCTCCCATTGGTGGTGCGCTTCCCCTTTCAATAACTGGTTGAGCCTCTGGAGGTAAAGAAACTTGTGGCTTGTTTACCAATTGCTCTAATCTTTCTAGTAAGCCTTGGAAATGCAAATCTGGTTTGATAGAGTTTGTCTAATTGAACTTTTGACTAGTCTCGAGTATAGCTTGAGCTTGTTCTACCATTTTCATGCACATTTTCATCCGTTCAATCTCTAAATCTGCTCTAGGGTAACTCTTGTCTAGGTTTGCAACTGTTGGCCCTTCTTGAAGTCGAGCCTGGTAGGCCTTGAACATCATGTCCAAGCCTTCTAGGGTTGGATCTGCAAGAACAGACCCTGGTTGCGGTCTATTTACAATGGGTGGTGGGGTGGGATGAGGTGGAGTGGATGGAGTTTCGGCATGCGAGGGGTTTTGAGATGGAATGTCTTCTATTTTTGTTTTTGCGTCTTTCAAGCTTTCTTCTAGTTCCGATAACTTTTTATTCCACTTACTATTGGCCTTTTCTCTGGTATCCTTCCATGTTCTTGTTTTCCTCTTACTAGGCTCTCCTGATTCACTCGACTCCGATTGTTCTGCTGGTTTATCTTGTTTTAATGCTTGTGCCCTAGTAACTGCCTGTACAGGTGCCACGTTACTGCTACTTGAACTTGAATCCGCCACTAAGCCTACCACATTAATGGGTGTAATCTTGGGTGCACTGGAGGGGTTTCTTGGACAATCTCTGGGGAGATGGTCTTTGCCACAATGAGCACAAAAAGCTTGTATTGTGATAGCCTGTCCTTGACTTGGAGATGGTGGGTGGGGACAATCACGAAGGAAATGGTCACCCTGGCATCTGAAACATGGTCCTCTAGGGGCTTGTGGTCTTACTTGTCTCAGTTGGGGCCTAGGATTAGCATTTGCGTACATGACATTGGAATATTTAGGCTCCCAATTTTGTTCCATAGGTGGCGCCTCATATTGATACGGATAAATCTCACTATGTTCAGGTGACTCTGTGTAATAAGCATGTGGACTACCTTCATGGGAGTAGTATGAACTATGAGCATGAGAGTCATTATCTGGTATCAATGGGGTTAGTGGCACCAATGCTCTATTTGGATTTTCCTCTCCCACGGCATACTTGACTGGAATCACATTGGCAGGAGTTGGTGGTTGGTTTCCCAAGACTGGTTGTGGCCTATATTGTGCCTGATATTGCTGTTGTGGTCGATAATATGGCTGTTGGTATTGGTTTTGATACCTACCTAGTTGGTAAGGTTGTTGATAATTCTGTCTAACAGCCTGCCTATTATAGGGACAATCTTGAGCCGTGTGGTTCGTATATTTTCTCTCAATAGTGCAATATGGATCATTCCTTTCTCTCATGTTCTGGTTGTGCAATGGGCATACATTAGCCATGTGGTCACCTCCACAAGTATAACACCGATTCAATGGAGTGACTCTCTGTGTTTGTTTATTTTGGATCCCCAGCTTCTTGGCAACTTGCTCAGCTATCTCCTCTATTTCTGTGGAGATTTTCGAAGTATGACTAGTAGAACTATCACAATCCTTATAGAGTTTGGACAATCCTAATTCCTCTCCCAAGTTATCTTCTATGCCAATGCACGTCCGCACACACTCTTCTATGGATCTAGGCTCTTTCAAGTACACATATGATCTTAACTTAGTGCTTAGTAAGCCATCTAAAAACAAAGCCACTTGTTTGGCTGGTGTGGGTAACTCTAGAGTAGGGCATCTCTCTAGATACTGTCTGAATCTTCTTCCTGCTAGCCGCACTGTTTCTTGGGGTGTCTGCTTGAAGCTGTGGATCAAAGATGATGTGTTATGCCTGATACCACTCTTGGAAAATTCTACAATGAATTCGTCTAGCAGTTGACCTATATCGCGATAGTTGCGACTACTCAGTGGCTGAAACCAAGCTAAGGCAGTGCCCTTAAGAGTCAAACCAAATGCCTCGTACTGGGTGAACAAATCCTCAACCTGTTTAGCTCTTAACACTTGTTTGAACTCAGCCATATGATCATAAGGATCTCCTGACCTGTCAAAATAATTCTTCATTGCCTTGATCACTTGAGTGGATCTAAGGGTTCTTGTGTGCTCTCGGGGTCTAGGCAATGGAAAATCATGTTCATCTCTTTGTTGCCTATGTGCTTGATGTCTCTCTCTTTCAGGTCTTTCATTTTCAAATCCTGCTCTATTTCTGCCCACAGGGTGTGCAAAACTTACCTCAGGTCGCTCTCTAGTTCTTTCTCTCTGGGCTTCATGAGCTTGGGATGATCCTACTCCTTGGAGACCATGGGAAACATTGGATCTTGGTGGAGGGAAAATCAATTCACTCTTCCAAGTATATGCATGTCTATCATGTTCTGTTACCAAGAACACTTTCTCTGATGTGTTATCCAAGTAGACCACTTTGCCTGGTGTCTCTGGATCCTTGAACTCGTAGATGATGACTATGCCTAATTGGCTAGGTTGATCTGGCTTGAATCTCCAAAAGGCTTCCTCTGTTTCTCTATTCAAGAATAGTTCTATGCTTTTGTTGTCTTGAGGGATCCAATCCGGAGTGATCACTCGGGTCAAAACTGACTTACCTCTGGGAGTCTAGGGTCCTTGTCCTACATTTCCTTGTTCTAGGTCTCCTATTTCATTCTCAGGAATGACATTTCCAAACTCATCAGTCCTATCTGGTAGGTTGGTGACCACATACATGGTTCCTTCCTTATCAATGTATGAACCCTCTTCAAACTTGACCACCGGGTGTTCAAGTCCAAAGAGTTGATCTGGATTTTTGAGTTGGACCACTGATCGCCTCAGGCCATCCTCATAGATGCGAGCACCTAATCGGTTGGTCCTAATATATTCCAACTGTGTCTTATAGGGACCTTGTGGTGTTTGTAAATAATCAGTTCCTGAGCCACCTACAGGTTTCCCCATGCTAAAAGACATTTCTGAATCACTTGTGTCTGAACTTAGTCTGTTAGAATGACCACTTAGTTGTTGTGCCCAAGACTTAGCTGTATGGTTGACACTAGCCTCAGAAGATCTAATGCTTTGTTTATCCTTGCCTAGGTGTCTACCAGACCTCAGGTTCATATGCTTTGTCTTCTAGTCCCAAAATTCCCCTTTGTTATTGCTCAAAATCCCTTGGGGCCCCCTTGGTTCCCTAGTCCCACCTGAGGGTCAACTTCAAATTATCCTATCTCTATAGCTTTCCAACAAGCTATAGAGCTCAAAAAATGGACTTTGGATGAAAAAGTTATGTCAAATCAGGCTCCTGGGGGTCAAAACAGGCAAATAGGACCTTTTGGACAAAATCCCGATTTTGTGAGCTTCAAGAGAATCGCAATTTTGTAAATCTCAAGAGATTCACGATGCTGTGAAGTCAAAGAATCGCGATGTTGAGCACAAAATCGTGTTCTGAAAATTGCGATGTTGAGCACAAAATCGTGATTTTTGGCATGAAAATCGTGATTTTGAGCACAGAATCGTGTTTTAGAGAATCGTGTTTTCTTTATATGAAAATCGTGATTTTGAGCACAGAATCGTGTTTTAGAGAATCGTGTTTTTTTTAATCTGAAAATCGCGATATTGAGCACAAAATCGTGTTTCTGAAAATCGCGATGTTGAGCACAAAATCGTGTTTTTTGGCATGAAAATCGCGATTTTGAGCACAGAATCGTCTTTTAGAGAATCGTGTTTTTTGATATGAAAATCGCGATTTTGAGCACAGAATCGTGTTTTAGAAAATCGTGTTTTTTGACATGAGAATCGCGATTTTGAGCACAGAATCGTGTTTTCACAAAATCGTGTTTTTGAGAATCGTGTTTTTACAGAATCGTGTTTTTGAAAATCGCGATTTTGAGCACAAAATCGTGTTTTAGAGAATCGTGTTTTTTGATATGAAAATCGCGATTTTGAGCATAGAATCGTGTTTTAGAGAATCGTGTTTTTTGATCTGAAAATCGCGATGTTGAGCACAAAATCGTGTTTCTGAAAACCGCGATGTTGAGCACAAAATCGTGTTTTTTGGCATGAAAATCGTGATTTTGAGCACAGAATCGTGTTTTAGAGAATCGTGTTTTTTGATATGAAAATCACGATTTTGAGCATAGAATCGTGTTTTAGAAAATCGTGTTTTTTGACATGAGAATCGCGATTTTGAGCACAGAATCGTGTTTTCACAAAATCGTGTTTTTTAGAATCGTGTTTTCACAGAATCATGTTTTTGAAAATCGCGATTTTGAGCACAAAATCGTGTTTTAGAGAATCGTGTTTTTTGATATGAAAATCGCGATTTTGAGCACAGAATCGTGTTTTAGAGAATCATGTTTTTTTATCTGAAAATCGCGATGTTGGGCACAAAATTGTGTTTTTGAAAATCGCGATGTTGAGCACAAAATCGTGTTTCTTGGCATGAAAATCGCGATTTTGAGCACAGAATCGTGTTTTAGAGAATCGTGTTTTTTGTTATGAAAATCACGATTTTGAACACAGAATCGTGTTTTAGAAAATCGTGTTTTTTGACATGAGAATCGCGATTTTGAGCATAGAATCGTGTTTTCACAAAATCGTGTTTTCACAAAATCGTGTTTTTGAGAATCGTGTTCTCACAGAATCGTGTTTTTTGCTGAAAATCGTGATTTGTGAGAATCGTGATTTTGAGCACAATCACAGAATCGCGATTCTGAGAATGACCACAGAATCGTGATTCTTTAAGCCAACTTTTAGGCGGGAAAACTGAAAATCGTGATTTTTCAAAAAATTTTGAATTTGCACAGAATCGCGATTTTCATCACAGAATCGCATTTTTTGGCGGGAAAATCAAATTTCTGAGCGACGGCAATGGCGAGCTCCGTATGAGCAGAAAATTACGAAAAAAAACATAGCGCTTGCTCTCCCTTGCACCTCCTAACTCCTTCCCACACAATAATGCATGAAAAATGGTATGAAAATGGTGAAAATGCACTAAAAAACAAGAAATTTCTATGAAGAAGAAGATGGAAGAAGGTGGAGATAATGATGAAGATGAAGATGAAGAGGAAAAAACAGAAAATGAAATGAAATGACAGTTTTCTTACCTTCCAACGTCGCAAATCTACGATCTTACCATCACAACGCTCGTCCTCGAAGCTCTCTCCCCGGCAACGGCGCCAAAATTTGGTGTAGCTCAAGCGTAAGCACCACCTCCTTTACTTGTCAATCCGCGGAGACGTGAGGACCAGTATGAAGACCACGAGCAAGTGAAAGCACAAGTGCGTGAGTGAAAGCACACAAACATGCACACACATACACACACACGCACATAAGGTGAGATCAAAGAGAGGAACAATGGAAAGCTTCGATTGCAAAAGAGTTCTCTTACAAAAGCTCTATTCTCTAACAAGCTAACCCCAAAAATGAGCTCTCTAGCTCTTTTTATAGTTTTTTGACTAGTTTTAGCCCTGTCCAGACCTAGTGTCCGGCCTAGTTAAAAATTAGGTTCCAGGGCTTATTTGAGGGCTCAAACAGAGTCTAAAAATTATGAAAATCGATAGGATGATAGTTCTAATACTCCTCAAGCTCAAGGACTCCTCGGCTTGAACAAAATGGAGTTATAAAAATAGATAATGGTATTTACAATGGTTTTTAGTGATGAAAAGCACTATTTTTGTAGGGGATTCTTCTGACAATTTGACATACACTTCTTGGAGCTCCCTACTTGCTCCCTTTCCTTGTGTGTCCACCTTTTGATGTGCTTCCATGCTTTGACCTTGACTTTGAGCTTCAACAATTATTTTTTCCTTTTTTCCTCTACTTTTTCTTTATCTTTATATTTGGTAAATTTATCCAATCATGGCTCATATGAAAATGATCTTGTACATTTATCTTCAACACTCCCCCTCAAGCTCATTGGGGAGTTATCTTCATCCATGTCCTGCAAATTTATCACATCCTTGAAACCTTTGAGTTTAGAAGCATCCAAGAACTTTGTAAAAATATTTGCAACCTGATCTTTGGTTCAGATGAACTTTATCTCCACATCTTTGCTCAATACCTTCTCCCTTACATAATGTTAGTGGACCTCTATGTGCTTGCTGCTTGCATGAAACATAGGATTTCTTGCCAAGTAAATACTTGACATGTTATCACCATATATAGGGATGCTTCCAACTTGCACTCCAAGATCAGCCAAAAGCTTTTTAATCCACATTACTTCACATGTGGCAAATGCTAATCATCTATATTCAGCCGCCATGGATGAAAGTGCAATAGTAGGTTGTTTCTTTGAGCTCCATGTGATAGGTTTGCTTCCTATCAAAAACACATAACCTGAGGTTGATCTTCTATCTTCCTTTGAACGTGCCCAATCAGCATCGCTAAAGTGTTTGACTTGCAGTTCTTCATCAAACTTGTAAAAAAAGCATGATTAACTGTATGCTTTATGTATCTCAACACTCTCTTGGTTGAATTTAAGTGTTCACTTGTCAGGGCTTGCATAAACTGAGAAAGTACACCAACAACATAAGATAAATCAGGTCTTGTAATGTTTGCATAGATTAATGATCCTACAATGCTTCTGTATGTCATTACATCTTCCAATGTTTCTCCATCATTTGAACAAAGCTTTCTATTTCTGTCAATGGGTTGAGTGAGTGGTTTGCATTGACTCATTCCAAATATGAAAAGAACATCCAACAAGTACTTCCTTTGCATCAAGTAGATGCCACTCTTTCCATAAACAACTTCAATTCCTAAAAAATATTTCAGCTCTCCAGGATCTGAAATTTTAAACTCCTTACCAAGCTTCCTTTTGATATCCTTAATCCCTGTAACATCATCTCCTATTATGATGAGGTCATCAACATATATGCAAATATATACCTCTCTATTTTCTTCCTTCTTCATGTATAATGAAGGATCTGCACTAGTTGGGTTGTATCCACACTTCATTAGATACTCTATCAATCTCTGATTCCATGCTCTGGGTGCTTGCTTCAAGCCATCAAGTGCCTTCTTCAACCTGCAAACAAAATCTGGATGGTTTTCATCTTCAAATCCAACCGGTTGACTCATGTATACCTCTTCTTGTAGTTCTCCATTAAGAAAAGCATTTTTGATGTCGAGTTGATATAATGGCCATTTGATGGAGATGGAGGTGAGAGATGGTGGGGATGCTGATGGTGATGATGGCGATGCAAAAGTAAGAAAAAATGAAGAAAAATTAAAGAAAAGAAAGGATATTACCTATAACTCCAATGTCTCAATTCGACGTCTTACCATCACACGCTCGTCCTCGAAGCTCTCTCCCCGGCAACGGCGCCAAATTTGGTGTCACTTTAGCACAATGGTGAGTACCAACGTGAGAAGATTCACCTCATAATTGTCAATCCGTGGAGACGTGAGGACTAGTATGAAGACTATGAGCAAGTGAAGGCACAAGTGTGTGAGTGAGAAGCACACAAGCATGCACACACATACACACACACACACACACACAAGGCAAGAACAAGGAGAGGAACAATGGAGTTCTTTGCATTAGTCAAAAAGTCTCTTACATAAGCTCAATTCAAAAACAACCTAACCCCCAAAAATGAGCTCTCTAGCTCTTTTTATAGTTTTCTCACTAGCTTTGGCCTTGTCCAGACCTAGTGTCCGACCTAGTTAAAAATTAGGTTCTGAGCCTATTTGAGGGCTCAAACGGAGTCTAAAAATTATGAAAATTGGTATGTAGCTAATTCTAATACTCCTCAAGCTCGAGGACTCCTCGGCTTGAACAAAATGGAGTCTATTCTACCAAAAATGGAATTTACAATGTTTGTGTAGTGATTAAAATCACTTAAGTTGTGAATGATCCATGGAAAAAATGATTAGGCCTTGTTGCCGTATTGTGCATGACTGCTCTATTGTACCTGTATGCTCTTCATATGACATGTATGCCAACATTCTCCCCCCTTCCTAGCATCTGACGCCCCTGACAGACCTCTGTTCTATCGAGTGGTCGATATAGTATTGGATGACATTGGTGGCAAGTTCGTGTTCTCCTATCCTTAAGCCTCTTGCTAGATCAGCTTCCAATGCATCCCAATTTATTGCACCGGGGACCTCTGGTTGCGGTGTGGTGTAGTACTCAGAGTACATGGCTTGTTCACAAGCAAAGAGATGGAGCAGGTGTGTTGGCTTAGGTGCAAACACTTCTGAGTGGTACTCTTAAAATCCTGATCGGAACATTTCTTCAAATGTTTGTTTATAGCATGTAGGAAGATACTTTATTCGTGCATGCCAGGCATAAGCTACTCGAATGCTGGGGGTGGTGCTCATATCGTACACTAAATCGTAGTTTCCATTAGTGAACCCCGGTAGCCGTACCTGTGGGGCTGCCGCATTTCGAAAGGTTTTGAGGATTACCTGCATCATATCCAAAATCTTAAGCATCATTTGGGCCGCCACATCTGGCATGGGCTTCAATCGCGGTATCCAATGTCGAATTGTTCCCATCATGTACGCTACTGACGGTGGTCCCTGTGGTGGCGCAATGTATGGATAATTGAGCCATTCCTTGCATTGTGCATTATTCTGAACCTTGATGTTGAATGCTTTCCATGAGCGGCATCGTGGAACAGGGCCATAGCATGGATTGTAGAGGAGATGTAATGGCGCATTGTTCCAGGTGTGGAGCATTTCAGGATAGGTTTCAAGAAGTTTCTGCCACCATATTGGTTGACGGATCTTGCCTTTTTGCACCTCTAGAGGAAGGTCTTCGGGTTGAAATTGGGTTGCAAAGGAAGGTATCTTCCCTGTGACTCTCTGTATTTCTGCGTTATAATCTGCCAGAATGATATAGTAAGGCCTGTATTGGAGTTCGGATGAGAGGATAAGGCATCTTGACGACAGGTTTTTGAAGTAATTGGATTGTAATACAGTCTCTTCTATGACTCTCATAGCCTGATTTTGCACGACGGTTCGCTCTTCATGTGAACTCCCGATTTCCTCCACTTGTCATAGCCATGGGGGTCGTGGTGCTTCAAATGTGTCCTGACCTTCTTCTGTTTGTTGACCTCCTGGGAAGGGTTGTGGGTCGTATTCTTCTTCAAATGTTTGTTCCACAGGAATTTGTACTATTTCTTCGTCGGTGGGAGCCTCTGAAGGGGAAGGTGGTCTCTCATATTGTAGTAGACATGCTTGCAATTCGGTGACCTATTTCTGGAGATCTTTTAAGGCCTCTGAGTCTGTGAGAAGTGAAGCCGCGGAGGACGTGGTTTGAGAGGTAGCTGTTGTTTCTTTTTGGTGTTTTTGCTTCAGTTGACCCAGTTCCTCTAATAGCTGGTCATGTGCTTCAAGCAGCATGGCATAGTCTTCCAATATGATCTTGATATTGTCGGGGGTCACTGCTTGAAACTTTGATGGGCTGATGGGTGCCTGTGGTGTGCTTTCGATGGCTGCTTCTAAGTTCTCTTGGTTCTGTTGCTGTAGGCGTCGATTCACCTCGTGAGCAGCTGCAAGGTGTCTTCTAAGAAGTGCCATATTTCGTTGAAGTCTTGAATTGCATTCTAGTTGTGTTTTTAGATGGCCTTCTACCACTTGTATTGCTTCTTGGTCTGTATTCTGCAACTGTACTTCCAATACACTATGAGCCTCTTGTAAAGTTTGGAATTGTGTATGGAGGCGAGCATTCTCCTCTTCTACTGCAGTAAGACGATTTTGTAGCACCTTCGAGTGCTCTTGCAGTCGTGCGTTATGTTGCTGGAGCTGATTGTACTCTGTCCTTAACTGTGATATACATGTGAGCATGGTGTCCAATGCATTTCCTATGGATGATGGTGTGGTTTGTACAATGGAGGATGCATGGGAAGGGGATTGGGGAAGGGGAAGAGTGAATGATATGTCTAATGGAGATGTGTGTGTCGGTGAAATTGGTGGGGGGGGGAATGGGAGGAGGTGGAAGTGTGGGGGGTGGGGGAGGTGTCGTGGGTGGTGAAATGTCCATACTTTCAGGAGTGGATGCGAGTGTGGGGTCTACCATATGCATTGGAATGGTAGGTGGTGTGTGTGTGAAAGTGGTGAATAGATGAGAAGTGGGGTTGGGAGTTGAAAATAAAGGGAATGGTTGAGCCTTGGGTTGAAAAGTTCTAGCAAGGAAGGCATGGAGGGATTGGAGAAGTGGAGAGATGGGGGTTGGGGGTTGAGGTCGTAGAGGCGGGGAGGTCATGAAAGGTGGTGTGGTAGTAGGAAAACCCATGAATATGGATCTAGAGTCAGGATGACCTATGGCTGAGGGCATGGGGGATGGTTGTCCTAGGGCAGGCTCTATGAGCGATTCGGTGGATTGTGTAGTGATGGTGGTTGCTTCATAGATTGGGTTTTCGAAGGTGGAGAATAGGGTTGAACTAGAGGTGGGAGTACGGAAGATGAAGGTTTGTTCGGTGGGTTGAGTGGTCGAGGTGATCTCCGCGGCTTCTGTTCTAGGAGGCGATGGTGGGGGTGTGGGTGGTAGTGGCTCGGTTGATTCATCATGGGTGACTGGGTGCTCTTGGCTAGCGGTTTCTGTAGCTTGGGAGGTTTTCTCAATGGGTTCGGATGTAATAATCGGCCCTTCTGCCGTTGTAATGGAGATCTGGATGTTTTTACCTGACCGTGGTCGTGTTTGGAATCTTTGTGGATCATATTGGACAGGAGATCTTCTAATGGCGGTCCGAACTGCTTCTACTACCCCATATGTTTCTGCCATTAATAAGAGACCTTCACTATATTCTGAGTCAACTCCTGCTTCTTCCAACAGTTGAGTCATGAGTACCCTACTGCTCTATTCAGTGAGCAGTTGTTGCGAGCGCACTCGTTCCATGATTTGATACAGCCTTCAGAGTTCTGTTGTATAAGCTGGGGCTTCAGTGGTCTCCTCTTTGTATGCTCCTTCTTCTTCTAGGTGTCCTTGTTGTTGACCTTGCTGATCGTCACCCCAATGTACATGGCGACCTTCTGTGGATTTTCTCCTTCTTTGTGAAGATGTGCCTTGTTCTTCTGTATCTGAATAAAACTCTACATCAGAGAGTTGTGTACTTTGTAAGAATGCTTCGAAGTCATGGGGATCAATCCCTTCAGCATCTCCAGTTGTAGCAAATTCAAATTCAGATGGAGCAGGAGGAGCCAAAGGGGCAGCTTGTGTTGTAGTATCAGATCCAGACCTGGGTATTCTAATGGTAAAGGGAGGTACAATGGCCTCCCCTCGTGGCGATACTTCAAGAGTAGTCAGAACTTCACGTGTCTGGACACAAGGGATCGAACCCCTCATGCACTTGGATTGATGTGTGGACGTCTTGAGCTTCTTAAACATTTGTAATTGTGCCCAAGTTAAGGCACGTTCAATGGGTACATCGTATGCTAAGCACCAGTAGATAATGCGTGTGATTGCACAGCAACCGTTCACCACTAATTTCCTAG
Organism: Ceratopteris richardii; assembly: GCA_020310875.1. NCBI lineage: Eukaryota > Viridiplantae > Streptophyta > Polypodiopsida > Polypodiales > Pteridaceae > Ceratopteris > Ceratopteris richardii. The sequence goes on along the minus strand of CM035415.1, from coordinate 178,226,626 downwards.
AAGACCTTTTATTTGCTTCATACAACTGCTCTATAATCCATACTGGAAGCTTAATAGGTAACACACCTGTCTCTGCTAAGTAGAGAGCGAACCAAATTCTTTTGTGCGGTTGTGTGAAGCGGTCTTGACCGGGGAAAGCAAAATGTTGCATGCACATACGGAGAGGGATGTACATGTTTGGTGTGAGTGCTGCCATGTCTTTAAGCTTCAGTAGTTTCCTATCCTTCATGTTAGTAGGAATGAGAGCATCGTTCTCAGAAGGTACATGTGTGTCGTGCATATTTAAAGCAGAGCTCACCAACTCCAAGGTAAGTTCAAACCTCTTTAACTCGTTGTTGCCCAACAAGGAAGGAAGAACAAACGATCCTGGTTTGTCCTTTTCTGCATTAGCCTGTAATGTTGAGACCAAATAGTAGCATCGGAGGAGGTCTGGTTTGGGTAATGGTGCCTCGAAGTACTCAGCCAGCCCTGCACATTGCCATATGGTCTGAAGATCCCGTGTGTTCTGTAGAGTCTCAAACTCCTTGGAGAAGAATTGGAATCTGACCCAAGATCGGTCATACTCGCACTTAGACTCCCATATATACTTGGCCTCTCCTAATGGGCCTGGTATGCCATTGAACCAATGAGAATTGGCATGGACTCTTTCTGTGATCCCTGTGGGTGGATCCGGTACCGGGATCTGCTGAAGGTGTTGCAGCTCCACAGGTCGCTCAGTTGGTGGCACATCAACAGGTAATTATTCTTGCTTGTGAGCTCGGACCTGTTGCTTCTGCCATGAGAGTGCTTGTAGTTGCTAATGCTTATCTGCTAGAAGAAGAGAGAGGCACATTAGCATTGCATTGGAAACAGGATGTTATGGTGTTCCCTCCACAATACTGTTGAAGAAACACTCACGAATTTGACAAACAGACATAAAAAGAAAAAAAAAAAGAAGGAAGCAGAATCAGAGAAAATCAAAAGCCTTAGTGGAAGGATAAATCCACGACCATTATGTACAGTACAGAATCTCCCAGGATCAGAATACGATATGCCGAATCAAACTGAACATAGAGAGAACGTGCAAAGGAATAACTGAAGGGAAGTGCGAACAAGAACGTGCTTAAGAAGAGCGTGCAGTATAAATAGAAGCACAAACAGAAGAAAAAGAGCGGAAGTGTGTATGTGCGAGAATAGAGAATAGAGATATAGCAGATGCACAGAGACGCAGAGTTATAGACAGAAGACGCCATAGATAGCGTATGTAGAAGAAGACACCAGAGATCGCGTATGTATAGATGAATAACAGAAACCTGAGATATCGGGTATTCATCTGAGAGAGATGGTAATAAGAAACTACTCAGTATAGGAGAGTTTCTGTAGCTTGAGCAAGAAGAGGCCAAGCTTACTTGTACACATCTTCTCTAATAGAAAACACATGTTCATGTGGATGTTTGTGCGTATTGTTTGTGTGCGGAAGAAACAGAGTATGTTTTAAAGTTAGTTAACAGTTAACGTTTTCTCAGTAACCGCATTCTCGGTCAGTTGCAGTTCTTACTGTAAAAGTATTTTTCGGTAGAAGAACGAAGTAGATCTCGCAGAGTAATGCGAAGTTTTGTATGAGAGATAGCTCATCTTGTAGCTAGACATCTCTACTTTCAGTTAATCAAAGTTTCCGGTGGAAAAAGATATCTATACACAGTACAAAGTGTGACTGAAAAAGGTCGTCTGAACTAGTGGAGTTTTTTCTTAAACTTCAGAAAGTGTTCAGGAAGTTTAGGAAGCTTTTGCGCCACTTCCTTACTTCATGTATGTTTGCTTGAAGTAATTATAAACAGAATTGAAGTTCATTCCGGTACAATTCCGGTACGACTACGGTGTCAGTCTAGTGACAGTCCGGTGAAGTTTCGGTGAAGTTTTCCAGTGAATTTAGAAACGCAGTCTTATATGTTGAGCGCTAGACTTTGCTAAGCTATTGATTGATTACAGAGGTGTTCTGAATCACTCTAGCTTAGTTCTTCTTGGGCGTGGCGGTTTTCGCAAGGCTCAGCCTTCGTCGCGTCGTCAAGGAGTGGTATCAGAGAGAAGAAGTATACCACATTTTCTGCTACAAATACCAACATGAAATTCCGAGTGGTTAGAGGTTAGTGGGTGAAGTGTTCGTGATGTGCGTACATGTGGGTTAGTAGGTTAGGGTTCACTCTAGATGCATACTTTGGTTGTGCAATGTTCTCAAAATGCACCTACATCAGAGGGGAAGGATTTACAGAGGTGGGTCAGGGGGTTTGACATGGGGTTTAGGTCTCCAAACTTTGATGTTGGAATCGTTGCTTTTATTGGCGATGATGTGCGAGGGTTTGCGGACTAGAGTGTGTTGGGTTTGGGACTTTTTGGGTACCTATTTCCAAACATTCTGAGGTGTGACCGAGAATGTGGTGGTGTGGAGTGTAGATGGTTGCCTTTGGATGGGAGCCAATAGGACTCGTGAGTGTTGGTTTGATCTTGTGATTGGAGGTGAAGTTATTTGAGCTAGTAAGCAGGTCTTGGGCACCCATATTTGTCTAGCTTTTGGGATCGCCTTCATTGACTGCTTTGGAACCCAAATAGAAATGGTTCTTCTAGATTGATGCCTAGGGTACCCCTTCGTTGTAGTCCTCCACACTGTAGCTTGCTTGATGCCTCTTTGGAATCCTGTCTCCAAAGCCGAGGGTTGTTCAGATTTGCGTATCCAGATCTGCTTCATGCCATGGGGTATTCTGTATTGTACAGGTTGGTATTCATTCTTCTTGGTCCTCGGGCTCATTTGTATCTTGTATTTTCTGGCTTGCTTTCCTCGAATTCTCTTTGGACAAGAAGGGAACTCCTTGTTGACTTTTGTACCTTCGTCATGAGTGGCAATCTTTTGCACCATAGAACTTTGGTCAAGAGTAGCATGGTTCATTTCAGGTGGACTCCTAGAAGGACCAGGATTCGGTGCCTCTTCTAGCGGCCTATGTGCTTGATTTTCTAATTCAATCGTTATGTGGTTTTGGCCTACCCATGCCTGAAGAAGTCCACTTCTTAGGTTGAGGCTGACTGCATGATCATAGATCCAGTCTTGGCTCAGGACAAGAGGTTCGGTAAGATCCTCGTCTTCACACACTAGCACTTTGATTGCCATTAGCACCTCTTGAATGTAGAGGGGAAGTTCCACCTCACCAATGCAAGGGGTTTCCACACCTCCCAATCCTATGAGATATGCCTCTATAGGATTGATTTATAATTGTAGCTCTTGGCAGTAAGAAAGTCGAACTGCACTAGTGGCTACCCCTGAGTCAATCAAAGCTCTCACTGTCCTTACACTCTCTCCTTGTCCTACTTCTAGGGTACAAAAGGCCGTCGGTCGATTATTATATGGGAATGTCCACCTGAAGCCTCGCACATGGCCATGGTGTAGCCTAGAGGTTCTTGAGTGTCAGGCATAGGCTGGTCTCTACCTTGTCTCCTCAATTTCATTCGTCGGATGTGTTCTAAAGCTTCTGCCTGTGCTTCTTCTCGAATTCGTTTGTCTTCTTCTTTACGTTTCTTGGCAGTGTTGAGTCGATTTAGCATCTCTTCAGTCAGGGGTTGTTGATATAACTTGACTCTGCATCCACTTATGTAACTTGGTAGAATATCACCCTCTCGAGTGGCTAGTTGAACTACTCCACTTGTGGAGATCCTATTGATAATCATTGGTCCATAACCTCTCTGCTCTAACTTCTGTGCATGTTGCTTCAAGGTGTAGACTAGGACTAGGTCTCTTGCTTTCAAGCCCTTATCCTTGACGTGTGCATAGAAATATGCCTTTTGCCTCTTCTTGGCTGCATAAATTCCTGTTGCAGCCCTCAATCGTGTTTCACCTAATCGTTCAAGATCGAAGATTCTAGAGGACAACTCATGGGCTGTCCAATCATGCTCTTGTGCTACTTTCAAGGTTGGTATCAAAAAATCCAATGGTAGCACTGCATTCTGGCCGAAAACCATCTGAAAGGGCATGGCTTGGAGTACCGTTTTATAGGCAACTCTGTATGCCCAAACAACATGGTGTAGTTGTTTGTCCCAGTCAGAGCGTTTGTTATTCACTAATTTGGTTAGCACATTGCATAGAATCTTATTTGTGCTTTCGGCTTGTCCATTAGCTTGTGGGTGATAGGGGGCAGACTTCTTGTGTATCACCAAGAACTCTTGAAGAAGATTTTCAATAACTTCATTCAAGAAGTGAGTGCCTCTATCACTTACCAGCTCTATAGGTAGCCCGCACCTTTTGAACACACTCTCAAATAGGAACTTAGCAGTTGTCTGAGCATCGTTCTTTGTCGTAGCTTTTACCTCTACCCACTTTGTTAGATAGTCTGTGGCAACAATGATTTATTCAGCATGTGAACCTTTAGCTGGGGGATTAATAGGACCTACGAAGTCTATTCCCCACTTAGAGAATGCACGTCCACCCATCATAGGTTTTAGTGGCATCTCATCCTTGCATATAGGATACTGAGTTCTCGCACAAACAGCACACTGTTTCACATCCATGTGAAGGGTCGGCCACCACAAGCCTGCAAATAGGATCGCTTTGATTACCCGATCTGGTCCAAATTGTGCTCCTGCCACACCTTGGTGAGCAGTTTCTAATATCTTCAGATACTCGCTCTCGTGGACACATAGTCTCAGGTAACCATCTTTACCACGCTTGTATAGATTATCACCAATGAGTGAGTAATCTAGGGCTTCTTGTTCTAGACTTCTTCGTCTGGCCAGTGTCATATCTTGAGGGAATGTTCTCGTCCTCAGGAAGTCTACTAATGGTTCACTCCAGTCTGGCACTATGGACACTTGATATAGAGTGGCATGTTCCACAGGTGGTTTAGTGCCACAGATTGGGCATTCCTTGCACAACTTTTGGACATCAGCTTCCATAGTAGGCCAATGCACTCCGAGTCTCCTTAGTGTCTGTAGGGTTCGTTGTTTTGAGTAGTGTTGCTCTAATGCACCTACATGTGCCAATTGCAACCATTTAGCGTACTCATCCTCCTCCACACAACATGCTAGGATCCCTTGATCTGTTTGTTTGTACATGCTTCCTGCCATGATATGGTACTTCTGGGCTTTTACTACTTCTCTACCTTGAGTGTTTATGACTGGGTGATTAGGCTCGTAGGTCAGTACTGGCACTAATGGCTTAGCCCACTGTGGTACAACTTCCAGATTAAACAAGTAAGCATCAGGAAGGTCATCTGATACTCCTTGTGGGGCTTCTCCCGATGTGAGCCTAGAGAGATGGTCTGCTCTCAAGTGGGTCTTGCCTTTTCTCACCACTACCTCAAAGTCATATTCCATTAGTAAGAGGAACCATCTCACCAATCTACCTGTGTTGCATGGCTTGTTCACCAAGTAAAGTAGAGCTTGATGATCAGTAAAAAATTTAAACTTATTTGCAAGCAAATAATGTCTAAACTTTTTAACTGCATACACCATGCCCAATCCCTCTCGTTCGGTAGTGGTATAGTTTTGCTCAGCTGCGTTCAACTGTCTACTCGCATAGGCAATTGGAAGATCCATATTACCTTCACCAGTAGGTTGTGCAAGCACACATCCAATGGCATAATTGGATGCATCCACATGCACATGGAAGGGCTTATTCCAATTTGGTGTAGTCAAGATTGGTGTTGAGCAGAATCACCGTTTGAGCTCATTGAAGGAATTCTCATATTCATCACTCCACTCAAAGTTTGTCAAAAGTCCGTATAAAGGCTTTGCAATGATGGCATACATGTGTATGAAACGTCGGTAATAGCCACAATGCCCCATGAAAGCTTGCACTTCCTTGACATTCTTTGGCCTAGGTAGTTATGCAATAGCCCTCACCTTCTCTTTGTCAGTGGATATGCCATTCTTTGACACGATGTGTCCTAGAATCTTGCCTTGCCTGACTATAAAAACGCACTTTTCTGGGTTCAGGTAGACTTGATATTCTCTACATTTGTCAAAAATTTGTCTGAGTTCAGGAATATGGGTTTGTCTAATGTTGGAATGAGCACATAGATCATCAACATAGACTTCTAAGTTCTTACTCAGGAACTCTTTAAATACATGGCACATCAATCTCAAGAAGGTTGCAGGAGCATTGGTAAGCCCGAATGGCATTACCCTAAAAGCGAATATGCCCCACTCTGTGGCAAAAGCCGTCTTATGCTGATCTCCTGGTGCAATGGCTACTTGATTGTAACCAGAGAACCCATCCAAGAAGCTATATACTTCCTTGCCAGCTACCCTTTCTAATATATGCTTGGTGATTGGAAGCGGATGACTATCTATGATAGTGGCTACGTTGACCTTCGTTAGGTTAATGCAGACACGTAATTTGCGATTCTTTTTGGGCACCACTACAATGGGGGATACCCATTCAGTGTGCTCAATTTCATAGATAAATCCGGCTTCCACCAAGTGATCTATCTCTTCTTTGATCTTGGCCGCATAGTTGTCATTGTATGTGTATGGCTTTTGTTTAGAGGGTCTGGCCTCTGAGGTCATGGGGATTGTATGTGAGCATATGTCCGGGTCCACACCTTTCAAATCCTTGTAGCTCCAAGCGAATACATCTCTATATTCTCTTAGCAAGGCTATCAATTCATACTCCTCCTCCTTGGTGAGGTCGTGTCCTATGTAAGTGCATCTTTCTTCTCCTTCTTCTATGGCTACCACTACTTTCTTGGTGGTTTCTTTGTTATCATAGGCCTCTCCCGATTGCGCCTCTCGTTTAGGCATCCTTATCATGACTCTTCTATCATCTATCTCATACTTCTTAAAATTTTCCGGGACCTCAAACAAAGATTCCTCCTCTTCTTGTGTGACTTCTTTCTTCTTCCTTTTCTTTCCTTCTTCCTTAGGGGTTACATGTGTGGCTAGCCTTACATCATTTGTAAGCCCTCCGTGCCTCTGGGGTTGAAATTCTACTTCATAGAAGTATTCTTCATCTGATGCAAAAGGTGGGTCCATAATGATTGACTCTAGATCGAAGTCACTCGCATCCTCAAATGCATCAGGGCTAGGTTCGCACTCTTCTAAAACTGCCTCTCCCATGATTGGCTCTATGGAGAAGACTGAAATGTCATAGCCATCCTCATCACAGTGGGGTGTCCATTGCTCTTCATTGATGGCTACATCCATAGTTGCTAGAATTTCTGCCCAGCCGTGAGGTTCAAATTCTTCATCTGGAAATACTACAGGTGCATAGGCTGGGTCTTGAATTGATGTATGTGTTTCCTTCGCACCTACCTCTCTGGCTTTTTCCCTCTTCTCTTCTTCTACTGCTACTTTGCACATCCATAAGTGGGTATCTTCATGCATCCATGAGGATCCTGATCCTATGGAATGCACCGATTCAGTCTCATCTTTGGCTCTATGGATGGGATTCCATTGAATAGGCGGTACGTCTCTATGAGAGTAATCCTTGAGATTGACTTTGGTTGTAACACCTAGATGTTGCAAATACAAGGAATTGGTTCCCCAATCCTATACCACTTGCAATTGCCGCATAAATGGCCTTCCCAAAATCATCTCGTAGTGAGAGTTATGCCTTCTAGCAATCCCAAGGGCCTCTCAATATGGCCATCGGCCATCTGCAATTTCATTCTCGTTGGTCGGAGTGCTGGCTTGCCCCAACGCTTCCATAGAGAAGTGGTAGCAATTGCAATTCCTGCACCTGAGTCCAAAATTGCCTTGGTTGTGTATCCCTGATGGGTAACTGGGAGATAGGTATTTCCTTCTTCTCCTTCACTCATGTCTCCTATCTTATCCAATGGTATTTCAGGCACTGTTCTATGAGATCCTACCTAGGAACGCGATTTTGCTATGTCTGGCACTTGCTTGGCTACGTGTTTCCACACTTCTTGCTTAACTTTAAGTAGCTCTTCTAAAGTGAGATTGCACTGCACCTTAGTGTTCTTTACTACCTCTGTATTCCTAGGTATGATTGAATCTTCGTTTCTTATCATGACTGTGGGTGCTCTCAGGCAAGTAGACTTGGTTTCCCATGGGCCTATGAAATGTGGTAACTCTTGCAAGGAATTAGACTCAAAGTCTAACCTCTCATGAGAGTGGACACTTTCCTGTTCTTCATAAATAGAAGGGATGTCCTGTGGGAACTAATCATGTGCATCATCCACGAGTTCAATGGGAGGAGGGGCTTCACTTTCATTAGCCCTTTGTCTTCTTGAATCTCTCGTAGGAATTCTGGAGTGAACCTATTCATAGAAGAAGAGGTGTCTGGTTCAGTGGAGTTAGGCACATAAGCTCCCTGGGAAGGAATGCTTATTCTATCACTTGCCCTCTCCTTAGCCTGGGAGTTGGCTCCTTTTCCAGGCTTTGCAATTAACATCTCCAATCTGTCTAACATACCATCAAAATGCAATGGTGTTCTAGTGGGGCTAGAGCAAGTGAAAAGGCGATTGGCCTCAAACATGGCTTGAGCCAATTCCACCATCTTGGCACACAACTTCGTTCGTTCAAGCTCTAGGTCAACTCTAGGGTAACATTTTTCGTGATCCGTTACATTTGGTCCTTCTTGGATTCTGGCCTGATATGCTTTAAGCATCATGTCTAGATCTTCAGGAGTGGGATCGGCTAAGACTGATCCTACTCGGGGTGGTGGTTGGGTTACGTGTGGTGGATTGGTGGGTGGAGGAATGGAGGGTGAAGGGGATGGTAGTGGCGGGGATGTGTGAGAGTGCATTTGAGATGTGATTTCTATGATTTTGGCTTTGGTTTCTCGGAGGCTTTCCTCAAGTTCGCTCATCTTTCTTGCCCATTGCCTTTTCATACGTTCACGGCTATCTCTCCAAGCTCTTGTCCTCTTCTTATTCTGGCTCTCAGTCTCACTAGCCTCCGCATTCTTCTCCTGGCCTAAGTCTTGGTTTTGCTTAAGTGCCTCAGCTCTCGTGATGACTTGTACTAGAGCCGTGGAAGTCACACTTCTCGTGGAGTCCACCACTAGCCCGATGACATTGATAGGAGCAATTTTTGGCATATTGGCAGGATTCTTGGGACACTCTCGTAACAAATGCTCCTTTCCACAATCCGGACAAAAGCCTTGAATTGTCACAGATTGGGTTTGTGTAGGTGCAGGTAGAGGGCAATCACGAATGAGGTGATCTCCTTGACAGCGATAGCATGGCCCTCTAGGAAATGGAGGTCTCATCGGCCTAGGTTGGGATCTCGCGTTGGGGTTTGCGTACAAGACGTTTGCGTATTCTGGCTCCCCACTAGATTTATTCGGTTCTTCATAATAATATGACTCACTATGCTCTGGTGATTGCATGTAGTAGGCCTGGGGGCTCTCAACATGGGTGGAGTCAAAACTATGATCACTTGGATCACTTTCTGAAAGCGAGGATGTTACTGGCACTAAAGCTCTATTTAGATTTTCTTCTGCCACTGCATACTTCACTGGAATCACGTTGGTGGGGGCAGGGGGTTGCTGCGCTAGGACTGGTTGCAGTCTTTGTTGCCCTTGATAGGGTGGTTAATAGATTTGCTGGGGTCTAGCATACTGTTGTTGTGGGTACTGATTAGGGTACTTTCCTTGTTGTGGATATGGCTGAGAATAATTTTGTCTAACAGCTTGTTTGTTGTATGGGCAGTCTTGTGCAGTGTGATTGGTGTATCGCCTTTCTATGGTGTAGTATTGGCTGTTAGGGTTCACCTGGGGTTGGGCCATGATAAGACACACATTAGTCATATGGTCTCCTCCACAGGTATAGCATCGTTTTCTTGGGGCAAATCTAGGAATCTGCTTGCTAGAGACACCTAATTTCAGAGCTACCTTTTCTGCTAGATCCTCAATTGATGTGGATTGTGAGGAAATGAGGCTACTAGAACTATCTTAGTCTTTATAGATTTTTGAGAGCTCTAATTCCTCCCCTAGATTATCCTCAATGTCTATGCACATGCAATACACATTCTTCTATGGATCTAGGGTCCTTCAAGTACACATATGATCTTAGTTTGGTGCTTAACAATCCATCTAAAAATAAGGCCACTTGCTTGGCTAGAGTGGGTAACTCTGGGGCCGGGCATCTCTCTAGATATTGCCTAAATCTTCTGCCTGCGAGCCTCACTGTCTCTTGAGATGTTTGTTTGAAGTTGTATATTAGGGAGGATGTGTTATGTCTTATGCCACTTTTAGAGAATTCGATAATGAATGCCTCTAGAAGTTGATCTATGCTCCTAAACTGCCTCTCGTTTAGTGGTTGAAACCATGTCAGGGTGGTGTTCCTAAGGGTTAGACCAAAGGCATTGTACTGCGTGAACAGATCTTCAACTTGTTCAGCTCTCAAGACTTGCTTAAACTCAGTTACATGATCGTAGGGGTCTCCAGTGCCATCGAAGTAGTTTTTCATGGACTTAACTAGCTGGGTCGGTCTCAAGGTCCTCGTGTGCTCTCTCGGTCTTGGCAAAGGGAAATCATCGACATTTCTTCAGTTCCCTGGGGCTCTATGTCCCTCAGGTTCCACTCTATTTGTTTCCGTTCTCGTTCTTTCTCTTCCCCAAGAGTTGGCAAAGCTTACCTCAGGTCTCTCTCTACTCCTTTCTCTTTGAGTCCCATGAGCTTGAGATGTTCCAGCTCCTTGGTGACCATAAGACACATTGGATCGAGGTTGGGGAAAAACAAATTCTCCCTTCCAAGTGTATGCGTGTCTTCCATGCTCAAAGACCACAAAGATTCTCTCAGAAGCATCATCCAAGTAGGTCACCTTGCCTGAGCTATCAGGATCTTTGAATTCATAGATGGCAAGAGCTCCCACTTCATTAGGCTTTTCAAGCTTGTACCTCCAAAAAGCCTCATCCGTCTCTTGGTTCCAGAGCAACTCTATGCTCCTATTATCCTGGGGAACTAACTCTGGAGTGATTATTCTTGTTAGGACCGATTTGCCTCGAGGGGTTTTTGGCTCCTTTCCTAAGTTCCCTTGCTCTATGTCACCTAATTTAGGTTCAGAGATTATGTTGCCAAACTCACTTGTCCTTTCAGGTTGGCTGGTGACCACATACATTGTTCCTTCTTTATCTATGTATGAACCATTTTCAAACTTGAATACAGGGTGTTATAGTCCAATGAGCTGATTAGGATTTTTAATTAGGACAACAGATCTTCGCAGACCATCCTCATAGATGCGTGCACCTAGGCGGTTGGTCTGGATGTATTCCAATTGAGTCTTGTAGGGACCTTCAGGTCTTTCTAGGTATGCCATTCCTGACCTACCTACAGGTCTTTCCATGCTATACGACATGTCAGAGTCACTGGTTTCTGAGTCTAGCACGTAGGGGTAATCATTCAATTGTTGGGCCCAAGATCTCGCTGTATGGTTGACGCTAGCCTCGGATGATCTAACGCTTTGACGGTCTCTCCCTAGGTGTCTTCCCGATCTCAGGTTCATATGCCCTTAGCATGTTGCTAATCCTTTGGTACCAATCACTTGTTCCTTTTGAGTTCCTTTGTATGTGTTTTCTTGTGTTTAATTAAGTGTCGTCAGGAGCACTTAAGTGTATCGTATTTGATGTTCCTTGCCCACTTAGTTTAATTTCTTTTCCTTTAAGTTGTCCCTAGACTGTGATTTAGCCTATCCTTGCTCTTGAGAAATTAAAGGCTCTTCAAACTTGAGTGTTCCTATCGTACCCCTAGTCAATCAGGACAACTATTCGCACTTAGCCTATGCTAAGAATGGATTGAGGGGGTTAAGAGATGTTCCAACCTCAAGTCGCTCCTCCTGGCGATGCTTGTCTACCCAGGAAGCACGTTCCCAAGCTTGTTCGCCCTGGCGCTTACTTTGCTTTTTCCAAAAGCTCTCCATGATCCTGTAAAAACCCCAAGCTTAGCTTCAATTTGATCCTTCAATTGACAGACAATTTATTTCAGACACTTTTTAATGACCCTTGTTCCCCCTTTTGTATTGCTAAAAAAAAAATTTCCTCTAGAGCTCCCTTGGTGTACCTACCCCTCAGTGTGTCAACTTCAAAATATCATATCAGTTATGATCGTTCAGGGTTTAGGGGGTTAAACAGACAAACAAAACCTTTCAGGAGTTTTAATGCATTTTTCTAAGGCCTTTGTAAGTGTATGAGTATTTGAGTATGCAAATATGCCCAAAATTTAGCCTAAATTTCCAAAAAAATTACCCCTTAATTTTTCACCGAAAATGTCTGTCTGTCGCCATAGACGGTGTCTGTCGCGATAGATGTGTCTGTCGCGATAGACGGTGTCTGTCGCGATAGATGGGTCTGTCGCGATAGATGGTGTCTGTCGCGATAGATGGGTCTGTCGCGATACACAGTGTCGATCGTCTGTCGTGGATTTGGTCTGTCGCGATAGACAGGTGTCTGTCGTGGGTCCCTGTCTATCGCGATAGACGGGTGTCTGTCGCGATAGATGGGGTCTATCGTCTGTCGTGGTTTGGTCTGTCGCGATAGACGGTGTCTATCGCGATAGACTGAGTCTGTCGTGGAATTTGGTCTGTTGCGATAGACAGGTGTCTGTCGCGATAGATGGGATCTATCGTGGGTCTCTGTCTGTTGCCATAGACGGGTGTCTGTCGCGATAGACGAGGTCTATCGTCTGTCATGGTTTGGTCTGTCGTGATAGACGGTGTCTGTCACGATAGACCGAGTCTGTCGCGATAGACTGTGTCTGTCACGATAGACTTAAAAAACGCAAATTTTTTGAGGGAAATGAGGTGGGGAGTGGAATATGACCAAAAAACTGAAATTTTTGTGGAGATGGAGATGGAGGTGAGAGATAGTGGGGATGATGATGGTGATGATGGTGATGCAAAAGTAAGAAAAAATGAAGAAAAATTAAAGAAAAGAAAGGATATTACCTATAACTCCAATGTCTCAACTCGACGTCTTACCATCATACGCTCGTCCTCGAAGCTCTCTCCCCAGCAACAACGCCAAATTTGGTGTCACTTTAGCACAATGGTGAGTGCCAACGTGAGAAGATTCACTTCATAATTGTCAATCCGTGGAGACGTGAGGACTAGTATGAAGACTATGAGCAAGTGAAGGCACAAGTGTGTGAGTGAGAAGCACACAAGCATGCACACACATACACACACACGCGCACACAAGGCAAGAACAAGGAGAGGAACAATGGAGTTCTTTGCATTAGTCAAAAAGTCTCTTACATAAGCTCAATTCACAAACAATCTAACCCCCAAAAATGAGCTCTCTAGCTCTTTTTATAGTTTTCTCACTAGCTTTGGCCTTGTCCAGACCTAGTGTCCGGCCTAGTCAAAAATTAGGTTGTAGAGCCTATTTGAGGGCTCAAACGGAGTCTAAAAATTATGAAAATTGGTATGTAGCTAATTCTAATACTCCTCAAGCTCGAGGACTCCTCGGCTTGAACAAAATGGAGTCTGTTCTACCAAAAACGGAATTTACAATGTTTGTGTAGTGATTAAAATCACTTGAGTTGTGAATGATCCATGGAAAAAATGATTAGGCCTTGTTGTCGTATTGTGCATGACTGCTCTATTGTACCTGTATGCTCTTCATATGACCTGTATGCCAACAATGCTACTAACTACAAGGCAAGATATTGTATCTCTTACTCATCATGAATTTTGACTAGACTTTTTCTTTTATTATTTTTTCCTTTTTTCCTCTACTTTTTCTTTATCTTTATATTTGGTAAATTCATCCAAGCATGGCTCATATGAAAATGAGCTTGTACATTTATCTTCAACATTGTAGTGGTTATAAGACCAAACAAATCATACATGTTTCTCCTTATGCCAGTCCCAAAATGTTGTTGTTACTATCCATAATCTTATCTCATATGTTATTGAAAGATAGTTCATGACCTTGATCACTTATAGAAGCTATTGAAAGTAGAATTTGTTTGATTTGTGGAACATACATTATATCTTAAAGCTTTTTTTATCTCCTCATTAGAGTTAATGAAAGAAATTGTACCTTTACTCTGATGGGTTTGTTTAAAGGCTATAAGGAATTGTAAAGGTCTTTTTTGCTCATCAAGTGACAAGAGGCACCATTGTCCAACACCCATGAGTCATCTATTCTTGAATTTTCAACTAAGAATCACACCCCCTCTATTGCAAAAAATAACTCAAACTCTATTTTTTGAGTGTTGATAGAATCCTTTGCCACTGCCACCTTTTGAAGAGCCATCCTTTTTTCTACCTCCTAGATGTGATAGTGTTGAATTCTATGGCCTTTCTTCTTGCAGATGAAACACTCTCCCTTGAGCTTCTTTTTTTCATTCTTCTTTTTTTCTCCATCTTTTGAAGAGTTCGCTTTGCCTCCTTTGTCATTTTTTGTGAATGCAATATCTCCTTTGTTGTCACCACTCCTTGCCTTTCACCACAACTCCTCCATTAATAAGGCATTGAATCCTTGAAAAGTTAAAGCTTGAGGTTTGATTTGGGTATTAAGAGCACTTACCAAACCTTCAAACGTTGGTGGAAAATTTTGAAGACAACACTAAGCTAGCTCCTCAACTGACTTTTGTACACCTGCTCCCATGATTTGATCTTGTAGATTCTTTATGGAAAGATGATGAATACTTATGCAATATCCCCATCAACAAACCTTTATGATGCTAATTGGTTCTCCAAGTTCTGAATCTATCTTTGATTATGAGTTTCATATTGATTTCTCAATATGTTCCATTGTTCACAAGCCTTGGTAGTATGTTGAATGAGAGTTAGAACACTATCAATAGTACTTGTAACTAGATCATCCACTGCATCTGTGTTTTTACCCTTCCAAGAACATAAAAGATCAACAAGAGGAGGAATCATTCGACCAAGATTATTTGGATCAAGCATTTTTGAGGGCTCATGATTAGTCCCAAGAATAATCTCTCGAAGCTCCTATAAATCAAAGATAGAAGTGATTTTAAACTTCCATAGGGTGTAATTGTACCATCATGCTTACCTTCCATGAAGCTTGGCAATCATATCTACAACATTGGGATGATCAGTGTCATTTCTACTCTTGCTTATGCGCCACCTACTCCTATTGGTGAACCATCATGACTCCTAGTCGTAGATGATGATGCACCACTTGACATCTTCTCTCTTTTGTTATTGAAGCATATGTTTTTACTTCTACACCACTTCGAGCCTCTTGATCTCTGATACCATGTAAGAAATAACAGCACAATGGAATAGACCACTTGATAGAGTTGAGAAAAACTACTGACAAAGAGAGGCCAAGATCGAGAGATAGAGAAGTTAAGTTCTCAAATTGCTAAGTGTAATGCAGCTACAAAGATGGTATTGTCCACCCGTGCACTCCCAACATGGAGCTTAGATGGCAATCTAGACACACTCTAGATAAAGGGATTACTAGTGTGCAATGTTGTGTAGAGCTACACATGGGCTATGCTTATATAGCTTTTACAATGGGAGTCTATATAGATAAACATAGTTGAAGGAGATAGATTAGTTGGAAAAATATATCATCTAAAAATATATTTATGACCAGACGTCTTATCCTCTGGGCTCTAGCAGATGAGGGGATAGGGCCCCCAAACACCATAAAAGGGGGCAAGCCCACCTCTACACTCCTCCCATTAAGGTTCTATGGGAAAACTATGCAGCACCACAAAGCCTTTATTTTGGCATTGAATGGAAATCCAATGGCTTGAGAGTTCATGCCCTACCTAACCTAATGGCTAGGCTCACAAAGATCATCTATTAACTTAGAGCACCATGTATCCCTTGCGGTCACTTGAGTGTGGAGCATTGAGTAAACCTAATAATACACCTCAGATCTACTTAGATCGAAAGTTTGTATTAAGTTCCCATTGTTTCGAGTATTCTTGGTTTCCCCCCGTAGGGCAATCCTTGCACTAGTCTCATGGTAAAAGACATTTGAAGCACATACTTTCTTTTTGCACTTTCTCAAAATCAACTTGAGGAAAGTTATTTTTATAAATACATGGTTTCTTTGAGGGATTTTTTTTCTTGCATGTTTGCTTTTAACGTTTTCCTATATTAAGGTGCTCGGTTCTATTGACACTCGTAGTTGTATCTACGTGGGAATGACCATCATAGATTTGGGCAACTTTTGTTGCATCCTCTAGGGTTTTGGCGCATTTGATTTAACTTCATGTTTCAACGGGTGGTGTACTCCACGAATAGAACCTCTCAAGTTTTTAAAATTCTCTAAGTTTCTAAGCTTAAGAATGATTTCTTGGTATTGAGAAATATATGTGGACGAAGCATGGCCTCTTTCTTGCACTTGTTCCTAGTCGTCCAACTCATCCACCACTTGTATGCATGTGGTAGATGACTTCCAGAAATTTATATTGTTCAGGAATATAGCACAAATGATGCACAACTCTCCACTTTTGTTATTTAAAAAGAAAATATGTGTCCTATATATAAAATAACTTCAATATGTTTATATTGTTCACGAGTATTACACAAATGATGCACAACTCTCCACTTTTGCCAAAAACACAAGAACTTTTTTCCTTATTCCCATCTTTTTCTTCACGAAAAAAATGAAAAACTCTAGTGTCTTTTCCTAGAGAATGATCTCGACGAGGCTAGCAGGTTTATTTTGGGTATGGTGCTAGCAATTAGTCTAGGAGCAACTCCAAAAGGATCCTCCAATAATGGCATAGAGGTTGAGAGACTAAGATGTCCCATTTTACTAACTAGCATGGGCAGGAACTACTCTCGATAGGTGTTGTTGGGAGCATGTGGCCATGCAGGTGTGAAGGTGGCCCTTTAAGGGGGGGTTGAGTGTACGAGTCCCTTATGGGGGGGGGGGGGGGGGGGGGGGTTTGCCACCTCCTTAGATAATCCTCCTCCATCCTTCTTTTGTTAACAAACCAGGGAATATCCACCACACCAAGCTGAAAAACACACATGAATGACTTTGATGCCAAATTTGATGAACTCAATCTGAAGCTCGAACAAAGTCAAAAAATGGCTTAACTTTTCCACTCAATCAACTTTACGTTATAGCTTTTGGCAACTGAACTACTTGCAATCTAAACTAGACACTTCAAGAAGGAACTTTGCTTAAGAACCATTCTTTCCACAATCAATTCCCTCCATCCTTTTGAGAATTGACACCTCATCAACCTTTAACTCTAAATGTGTGAGTTAGAGAGAATGGCCCACAATGCTCAAGCTTTATATATCTGTTGGGGAAAAACTTGCATGTGTAACATATAAGGTGCTCTCAATGGGACTATTCTCAAAATCATGTGCTAGAAAGTAAGCATGTGTTTTCTCATTCGAAGCATGTGGTGCTTGTTTCAAACCATATATTCCCTTGCACATTTTGTTTTCATGTACCTTTTGCACAAAACCATGGGGCTGAAATACATACATTTATTCATGTAAGTCACCCTTAAGAAATGCAGTTTTAATGTCCAACTGATGTACATTGCAACTATGAAAAGTTGTTGTTGGAGATCGAGATCTCTGGAAGCACATGAACAGCACAAGCAAGAAGAAGAATCTTGCAACACAACACAACATTGAATGTATTGACAACTGAACATACAAAAGTTTAGTAATATATTACAGTTAAAGGTGTATATACAAGCCGGGGGAAAAAACCTCCTAAAGAGGGAAAAAGAACCCCTGCGGTCCTCAATGTGTTCAAACACATAACTCCCAAATTATATGAAACATTCCTCCCTCAGAGTGATGCAGTGAACAAGGAGCTGGCACTCATGTATAAGGAAGTGCCAAATTATGCGGAAAGACATCAATCTACAAAAGGAAATAAGCCCAAAGCTTTGTGAAAAGCTTCAAACTTCTCTCTAGGTTGAGCCTTTGCAAAAAGGTCTACAATATTATATTGTGTGGGCACATAAGCCAAACTAATCTCTCAAGTAGAGAACCTGTCCTAAACATAATGATAATGCACCTCAATCTGCTCTATGTGAGCAAGAAACATAGGGTTCCTAGCAAAGGCCAATGCTGTCTTATTGTCACTGAAGATGTTGGTGGCAGACCAATGACCAAATCAGCCAAAAGGCATTTGAGCCATACACACTCAACAGGGTTGTGAAATATTTTCTGTATAGAGCCTCAGAACGACGTTCTGCTGTGCTAATAGTAAGCCGCCCTTTTTTCTTGTAATAGAAGTCGTCTTTAAATTAATTTTGTCTCTCTCTCTCTTATTGTGCGAGAACATTGTATGTTATCAATGTGATGGAAGGGATTTCTTTATAAAATAGATTGACAAGATGCGCAAACATCGCTTGAGGTATGATAAATAGATTGACATCGCTTGAGGATATGATAGGTTGAGTAGTAAATAATAAGATGTGTTCTGTGGAGAACTCATCATCAACAGGAGAAAATGTGCAATAAAAGGTATGGCAAATTACTGATATGAGATGATGCAAAGATGAAGGCACGATGTGACTACACAAATGTGTAGGAACGCATATGAATGTATTCTACATATTCTCTCTCTATCTATCTATCTATATATATATATATATATATATATATATATATATATATATATATATATATATATATATATATATATATATATATATATATATTAAAAGGTTATTGTATTGCCTCAAGAATATATGGAAGGTGCCTCCGACAAATGATCATGTGCACCACGTCATTTATTGATGTACCACTTATTATATGATTCATTACTGATTGATATTCAAGACAAAAACTCATTGATGGAAAGTTATGATTATAACATATGCACCACGTCATTTGTTGATGTACCACTTATTCGATGATTCACTACCGATTGATACTCAAGACAGTCACTGTGTACACATCAATACATGTAGAATTGAAGTTGTAATTCATGCGGTTTATTGATGATGTTCATATATAGCTCTATGCAAGGTGCAATGACGATGAGTATGGATATATTATGATGATTTCATGCTTAACTTATGTGGTATTCCACATATATATTTGACTATATACAAGTCACATGATGACATCATAAATTATTGCTACACATGACTATCAAGAGTTGTTGTTGACATTGTGATTATGTCTATGAGCTGATGCTTCTTGTTTATAAGTCAATGGTAGAGTTACTTTGATGTTTGATGTATGAAGGTGTAAGTAAGTACTAAGAAATCAAAGGGGACTAGAAAGAATAAAATCAATTAAATTTCTGATTGCAATCCTATTGGGTTATCGGCCCATGGCTTTTCGCATGTGCCACCATATTGCTTGTACCAACATTGGCATCAGAGCCATAGTGCTCTAGTAAGCTTGCAAAACTTTTGAACTCCCTTCATTAATTTCAAGAGCATCTTGACTACTAGAAGCTTGTTGAAGCCATTTTGATTTTTAGAAAGCTATAAGATCTATTGAAATCTCAAAATCCCCCCAAGAATTCAATGCTTTTTGCATTGTTGTAAGAGCTACTAACTCTTCAAGAGTGTTCGAAGAATACAAGTTCTTGGAGAAAGCAAGATCAAAGAAAGAGGCAAAGGATTGAAGACAAAGAAGCTCAAAAGAGGCAAGATAAGTTTGAGATGAGAAGAAGACTCCAAAGGAACGCATCAAGGCAATGAAAGCTACCAAGGAAAAATAGAAGGGATGCCATCATAAAAGGGTGGATAGTATTCGAGAAGAAAGTCCTATCAAAAGGAAGTCTCCTCATCAAATGAACTTAACACAAGCCAAAAGAAGAAGGCTAGTAAAGGTTCATCACAACATATTCAACCTCTGAAAAGTGAATGGGCTATGGTAGAGCTTGAGGCAAGGAGTGTGAGTCCTTGTTACAAACTTTCTTGAATTCAAAAGGAAGAACGCTCAAGGTATACATTTCTTTAGTTCGTTTTTCTTGAGCATTGAAGCTAAGGTGATAAAAGTTCCACAAAGAACTCATATTTAAAATTCATTTCTACGAAGCTATGTGATTTGAGAATCTCACAAGTAGCTCACCTAAAGCTCACTACAAAGAATACGGGTGCATAGTGACGGTTAAGGTGACACAATTTCATCCCTATAAAATTGCAAAATGCGTCGCAATGAGCGTCAAGCGTGGACCATCGATTAAACAACGAGCCAAACAATGTTTTTTTCAACGTGTGGCATGACGAGGTGTGCGACGCTCGCATAGAGCATCGCTAATGTGACAGTTTTAAAAAGTGTCGCATAAATGATGCTTTTTGTGTCGCATAAGCGATGCTAAAAAATGTTGTTTATGCAACACCAACTCTAGTGGTTTTTACGACATGTTACCATCACTTACACGATGGCTTGTTGATAGAAAAAAATTAAAATGTTGGAGGCTCTTCAATCGGCATTTTCACGCATCTGATCAAAGAGCTCTCCAACATTCGCAATTGCATTGCACTTACGAATTGAAACAAGTATATGCAGAATTGTTGTTTTGCCTAAGCTCTCTCTTATTGTCTCTCTCTGTCTCTATTTCTCTCTTTCTACATCTTTCTCTCTTTGAATTCTCTCTCTCTCTCTCTCTCTCTCTCTCTCTCTCTCTCTCTCTCTCTCTCTCTCTCTTCTCTCTCTCTCTTTATTGGAGGTTATTCAAGAAGCTAACCAAGCAAAAAGTATGGCTAACTATTGTAAGTACAATTTATATTCTTTGTATATCATTTGAATTGTGTTATTTTCATTAGATAGCATACTCACACTTATTGATATGCACTTATACACTTATACATGATGAAGATGCATTTTCACATATATACACATATACACATGCACATACACACACATATATACACACAAATACATGTGCACATACACTTAGATATACACACATATACACATGCATATGCACAAACATTTCTACAACCACATAAAAAGACTTACATGCATGCATTGTTGCATATATATATATATATATATATATATATATATATATATATATATATATATATATATATATATATATATATATATATATATATATATATATATATATATATATATATATATATATATATATATATATATACACACACACACATTAACATATACGTAAATACATGTATATGCACATCCACATGCATGTTTCATACATATACACATGCATATACATACATTATACACATATATACACATATATATGCACATACGTACACACACATATACACATGCACACACACATGCACATACACACATATACACATAGAGTTGAACATATACATGCACATAAATATACACACACATACACATGCACATGCACATACTCATACATACATATACACTTACACATGCACATACACATACATACATATACACACACATACACATGCACATACATACATATACACACACATACATATACACTTACGTACACACATATGAATGAATTAGATAATTAAAGTATTAAAACACATGCTTAATATAAACAATGATAACAATCAATAGAACAAAACTCTTCATTACCTAATACCATACACACAATTCAAAACATAACTGAAATGAAAAATATATAGATTATATATATATATATATATATATATATATATATATATATATATATATATATATATATATATATATATATATATATATATATATATATATATATATATCAATGTAAATACATATAATCCAATGTCATAATCAACTAGAATCCTAATCATCATCATCATCATCAGCAGCATCATGATCATCCTAATCATCCTCATCCTCATCCTCATCATCATGATCACCCTATGACAATCGAGATCATCCCTCTTGTGTCTATCTCTCCACCTCATCCATGTCTGTATCTCCATAAGACTCCTGTATTACATATAACAAACATAAATAAGTAAAACAATTAAACCATTTATAAAAATAAAATAATTATATACAATTTAATAATACTCACAAAGGCATCCAGATGATCTCGCATATACTCGTTCAAACACCGATATCCAAAATGTGTAGCATACTCGATCTCATGTTTTGTAGGATATCGGCCATAATCCTTTCGCTGCATTGAAACAAATAAAAAAGATTAGTTGCTTGCATTTTAACTAAAATGAAAAATATACTCACAATAACACATATACTTACAAATGTAGCTACAAAACCATTATGGCCCATTTGGCCTAGGTGCGATGTGTGGCCCGACTCCACTCTCTTCTTTGCAGTAGCATGTTTATTTAAGAAAAAAGAAATACATAAATTAAATGTAAAAAATTACTAAAATTATAAATATAAACTATTAATTTGTGTACCTTCTGTTGAGGAAATGACTCCTGAAGACGTAGATGTCTACGAAAAAACTGCCACGTCTCAGGTGGTATGTTAGGTCGCCTCTTATGTTTTCTGCCATACAATATCTCCTCTTAATTTAATCTCAAACAAAAAAAAAAATCAGAATACATACACATATATACACACACATACACATACACATACACATATACATGCAAACATATACGCATACATATATGTATACATATACACATATACATACATATAACATAAACACACATATGCATATCCACATATATACGTACACACACATGCATGCATTTACACTCATTCATACAAAATACATGCATTTATCCCACAATAATGTGTATTTGTGTGTATGTGAATATGTGTGTATGTGTAAATGTGTATATGTGAATATGTGTGTATGTGTAAATATGTATATGTGAATTTTTTGTGTATGTAAATAATCAGATTATTAATATCAAATACCATTATTTGTAGATTCTGATTGATCAATCAGATGGAACTCCACCACCGTCTCCTCATCGTGCAACCACTATATACTGTAAGTATATCAAACATTTAATTTTAAATATATTTGATGGATACATAACTTATATATTTTTTTGTTTCTTATTATCTAATCAATCAGGGGGTACTCCACCACCTCCTACCCATGCAACGACTTCATATGTGTCCTTCGATAGGAATTATGATGAATTTTACTATCAAGAGCATATTATATGTTGGTGTAACTCTTGTTATGGCACGTATCAAAGACCATGATTGGAATGTATTGAACATGAGGGAGAGTATGGTACTTTTGAGCATGCACCATCACCTGGTCAACGTGATAATGCTTGGGTATGTATTTTTTATATAAATTAATGTCATTATTTTATTTATAAACCATATACAAAATCAAATTATTAGTGATATACATGAATACTTGCTTGATGATGATGATGATGATAATTTTTCTCATAATGGTAATATACCTCGTACACGTCATGGACTTGATGTTCATCAATTACAAGAAGAGGTTTCTAGAAATCCTCTACCTCCTGGTTTAGAGACTGAAACGGCTGGAGATTATCAATTGCCATTTCGTGATCCTTGTTTAGTGCAAACATTTGATAGAAGAAGATATGGAGGATGGAATAGAGGACCACTTCCTTTAGATGGAGAGGTTTTCAACTTTTGGGGTAATCGCTATATGATTGCTCCATCCACTATTACTAATGTTGGTCGTGGTCTCTTTATTGTAGAGGATTTGTATGTGCCTTTGAACACTAAAGTCACTCTTATGTCATTTTGTGGTCCTATATGTTACCCTTAGTGTCCATGTGAAAGGCCAAATGGCCACCGGACACTTCTTTGTATATGTTCTTTAATAAAACATATAGTGTCCTGGTCAGTCACAGACTGTAAGTTCGACTGTAAGTACTGTGTGTGGCGTCAAGAGCTCTTCGCTCACACCCCCCCTAGGCTTTCTCCAAGGCGTACGACTAAGGCGGCGACCAAGGCATAGACCTTGGCATACCTTGTCATCCGAGTCACCGAAGTCACCGTTGGCGCCGTTGGCTGCGCGCGAGGGAGGACCTCAACGATCAAGGAATATAGAGGTTCCCGGTACTTCCCGGGAGGTCACCCATCCCAGTACTGTTCCCCCCAGAGCTCGCTTAACCGTGGCAATCTCTTGCCACTAAGCTACACTCTTGTGGTGTTTGAAGAAGGGGAAAGACTAAGGTTGACATTACCTTGAACAAGTTTTGGTCCCCCAAAGCTTCATTTTTGCTTTTAAAGCCTATTTCTGAAGCAATTTTGGGGTGTTTTTGGAGCCATTTCGGAGTACTTTCGCACGTAGTTCTCTTCACACAGGTCCAAGAACATCAAGAAGAGTGTTTCTTGTACTTCTCAGACAATAAATATCAACCTTTGGGGCTGTATTTTCAGCCACACTCGTAAAACTACAGGTTTCTCGAGGGGTTTTCAGTTTTGGTGGGAGCAGTCGCTGCAAATTTATGCAGGTTTTTAAAGCCTAAAACATCAGAGTTGACAGACACTTGCAGGTGTTATTGGCTAGTTTTTGGGCTGTGTATTCAGCCTTTCAGTGTCATTTTACTGCATATATTAAGCACATACACACCATGTACGCTTCTGTGGATACCGCTTATGTACGTCCATGTGGGCATTGATATAGCGGTTACGTTCTTTGCATAAAGCCTTTTACGTTTGATAAAGAGGATCGTGGTGAGGTTTTCTTAACTGGGAGACACCCAGATGTCGGGGTCTCTTCGGTGATGCAGGTGGAAGACTTACCCAGCCTCACCATAGGAGATGTATGATAGTTGTTCATAGGTGCTCGATAAGCCTAGTTGGCTTCTATTGGGTAACTGATTATATGCAGTGGAGTCAGTGATTCACTATGCAGGTAGACATGTCAGTACTTGCAGTTTTATGATACTTTGACACTGGTCATATGCTAATTTTGCAGAGGATACTCTGGCAAAATTTTTCCACATTTTTGGTTTAGTGAACTATATAGTGGTCGATTTACTCCTTGATACACTTATTTGTTGGTGTTTGGACTCTTCTAGCTCCATTATCATTCTATTCAGTTCTCTACGATCATGGCATCAGAGGTCTCAGGCACATCCGGTGGACCAGGGTCTAGTGCTAGCGTTCCGAGGAGGAGCTATAACTTGCAGGGCAAAGACCATTTTGAGATCCGAAAATTTGATGGCACAAACTTTGCTCTATGGAAGAATCAGATTAAAGATGTGTTGATTCAAAGAAGGCAATGGAAGCCAGTAAATGGGATTTCAAAGAAGCCTGCTGACATGGATGAAGATGATTGGGATGAGTTAGATGAAATGGCCAGGTCTACCATTTGCTTGCACCTAGCAGATAATGTTTACTTTACAGTATTAGACTGTGAAAGTGCAGAGGAGCTTTGGAAGAAGTTATGCAATACATATGAAAAAGAGACGGCATCAAATAAAGTATATCTGATGAGAAAATTATACGACCTTTGTATGAAGGACACAGATAGTGTTGTTGCTCATCTAAATGAGTTTGATGCCATATTCTCCTAGTTACAGGCTCAGAAAATGGATATGGACAATGAAATGAAAGCAGTATTGATGTTATGCACCCTGCCATCATCATGGGATACATTTTGCACAGCTATTAGCAATAGTGTACCAGGTGGTAAACTCGTCTATGATGACATATGTGGAGCACTCTTGAGTGAGGAGATTCGTAGAAAATCTATGGTTGGCACTCAGAGTGGAGATGCATATAATGTTCGTGATTCTTACCAAGGAAAGAATCAACAACGTGGCAGGAGCAAGAACAAGGAAAAGAATGGTCAATAGAATAAGAGCAGAAGTAAATCAAGGAAGAGGGATATTGAATGCCATTATTGTCATAAGAAAGGACACATGAAGAAAGACTGTTATGCATTAAAGAATGCTAAAGGTAAAGGACAGAATGTTGATGGGCATGTTAAACAATTACCTGCACCATCTACTTCGACTGTGAAGATTGAAGAAATTAATGCTATTTCTGATGATGCTGATGTGTTGACACTTGATAGTACTGTGCCATCTGAGGCACTTATGGCTGATTCTCTTTCCCACACCTGGCTACTAGATTCTGGTGCTTCTTTCCATGTGACACCACATAGAGAATGGTTCTCTAATTATGCAGCAAAGTCTCTTGGTACCGTGAGACTTGGTGACTCTTACCAGTGTGATGTTGTGGGGATTGGAGATGTGGTTGTGCAGTTCATTGACGGTTCAAAATTTACTATGCATAATGTACGCCATGTACCTCAGTTATCACGCAGTTTGATGTCAGTTGGTCAACTTGATGACCTTGGTTACAAGGTGGTCTTCTATGCTCAGTCCTTTCGTATATCAAAGGGCAATATGGTTATTGCAAAAGGAAGGAAAGTTGGCTCACTTTACCCTTTATTTGTATCACAGAAAGAACACTTGTTAGCTGTTACTAAACAGCCTATGGCTTGTATTTGGCATGGTCGTTTGGGCCATATATCTCGTAGTGGAATGGAAAATCTTTCTCGTTCTGGCTACTTACCTGTGTTATCTTTCTCTGATTTTTCATTTTGTGAGCATTGTCAATATGGAAAGCAAACCAGAAATGTGCATAAAACGCACATTGACTCTTCAATTCAGCCTTTAGATCTTGTTCATACAGATGTGTGTGGTCCTATGCCCACTAGGTCCTTAGGTGGTTCTCTTTACTTTGTCACTTTCATAGATGATGCTACTAGAAAAGTCTGGGTATATCCTATCAAATCGAAGGATGATGTATTCCCTACTTTCAAAAAATGGCTTGCTTCAGTTGAGACTGAAAAAGGAACTAAGCTTAAGGCTTTACGTTCAGATAATGGGGGTGAGTATACCTCACATGAATTCAGCCTTTTCTGTCAGTGTAGAGGGATTCGTAGAGAGTTTACAGCTCCTTATACCCCAGTATAGAATGGTGTAGCTGAGAGGATGAGTAGAACTATTCAAGATAGAGTAGTCTCTATGTTGCATCATGCAAACCTCTCACAAGGTTTTTGGGCAAAAGTAGTATTGACTGCAGTTCATGTGATTAACCTTTCACCTAGTACTACCAAAGGTCTGAAAGTGGCACAAGAGTTATGGACAGGGAAACCACCATATTATGATCATCTTCGAGTTTTTGGGTGTGAAGCATATGTTCATATACCCAAGAATCTTAGACAGAAGTTGGACCATAAGTCAAAGAAATGCATTTTTCTTGGATATGGTCGAGAAGGACAATTTGGATATCGCTTATGGGATCCTGAAACACGGTCAGTGATCAGAAGTAGTGATGTCATTTTTAATGAGTCTAAGATGCATAAACAGCCGATTAAGGAGGTTGAAGTGAGAAGAGTGGTGTTTGAGGATACTAGTCCTCCGGTTAGCATGCATAAAAATGCTGCACATAGGGATGTTCAAGAGAATGTCCATTCAGATCAGTCTGCACATGTTCCTGTTCAGCAACCAATGAGACGTTCTGCACGTGTCTCATATCCACCTGATAGATATGTTCCAGGTTTAGATTTTGTTATGCTAACAGATGCCGGTGAGCCCTCTTGCTACAAAGAGGCTATGCAAACAGAGGATCATGTCAAGTGGGAGCGTGCCATGAAGAGTGAGTTGGATTCTATTCACAAGAATGGTACTTGGGACTTAGTACCTTTGCCAAAGGGCAGGAAAGCTTTACCATGTAAATGGGTATATAAGCTGAAATTCACATCAGATAGTGCTTCTCCAAAATATAAAGCATGACTTGTTGCAAAGGGTTTTAAGCAACAACATGGTGTTGATTTTGAGGAAATCTTCTCTCCAGTGGTCAAGATGACTACTTTGCGCATGTTGCTTGGATTCGTTGCAATGGAGGACTTAGAGCTAGTCCAAATGGATGTGAAAACAGCTTTCTTGCATGGAGATCTTACAGATGAGATCTATATGGAACAACCAGAGGGTTATGTAGTTCCTGGCAAGGAAAGTCTAGTTTGTAAGCTCAAGAAGAGCTTGTATGGACTTAAACAGTCTCCTAGACAATGGTACCAAAAGTTTGATGCTTTTATGAAGTCCCAAGGCTATTCTCGGAGCAATGAGGATCATTGTCTCTACACAAAGAGATGTTCTGATGGCAGCTTGATATGCTTGATACTTTACGTCGATGATATGTTGATTGTTGGGAAGTCCTCTTATGATTTGTCAATTCTCAAAAAGAAGTTGAGTCAGACATTTGATATGAAGGATTTGGGGGATGCCAAACATATTCTTGGCATGCGCATTACTCGTGATAGGAGTAAAAGATGCATATACTTGTCTCAAAGTGAGTACATATCCAAAGTACTTCATCGATTCAATATGCAGGGTGGAAAGGCATTGAGTACACCTTTACCCACATATGTGAAATTGAGCAAGGATGACTGCCCCAAATCAGATGAGGAAAATGAATTCATGACCAAAATTCCCTATCAGTCTGCTGTTGGTAGTCTCATGTATGCTATGGTAGCTACGAGACCAGACATTGCATTTGCAGTGGGAGTTGTGAGCAGATATATGTCTAATCCTGGCAAGAAACATTGGGAAGCGGTCAAAATGATTTTGAGATATCTGAGTGGCACTAAAGGACAAGTGTCTATGCTTAGGTAGAGGGAAAGCATCCATTATTGGTTACACAGATTCTGACTATGCTGGTTGTGTAGACAATCGTAAGTCTACATCAGGGTACATTTTTCATTTTGCTGGAGGTGCTATCTCTTGGAGATCTCGTCTTCAAGAATGTACAGCTGTTTCCACCACAGAAGCAGAGTATGTTGCAGCAAGTGAGGCATGTAAAGAAGCATTGTGGCTTTCTCGTCTTGCTTGTGATATGGGTTTGCCTCAGCATGTACCTCACTTGCTCAGTGATAGTCAGAGTGCCATTGCTTTGGCTAAGAATCCGGTCTATCATGCAAAGACCAAGCACATTGAGGTGAGGTATCACTTCATTAGAGATTGCTTAGCCACTGAGAGCATTATTCTTGAGAAGGTTCACACTCGAGATAATGTTGCAGATGCTTTGACTAAAGCTCTACCACAGGATAGCTTTCGACATTGTTGTCACTTGATGGGGGTTACTTGATTCTTGATCTTATGCAGTCACTTGTATACTGTGTAACATGCCCATCAGGTGGGAGGTATAGTTTGTATACTTACACTCAGGTATTCTTTATCATTCTTTCTTTTTTCTCCCATAGTTACTCTGGCCATATTGGCCTTTAGTGGGAGATTGTTACCCTTAGTGTCCATGTGAAAGGCCAAATGGCCACAGGACACTTCTTTGTATATGTTCTTTAATAAAACATATAGTGGTCTGGTCAGTCACAGACTGTAAGTTCGACCGCATTTGTAAGACCTAAGAAGTCTGTCTTCGTGCTCCCTGTGTACTGCGTTTTTTGCGTATTCTACAACCTCTGTGCGGAGTACTGTGTGTGGCATCAGGAGCTCGGTTTTCTACTCCGAGCATATCGTTGTGGAGCTCTCGAGAAGGAGAGTGCAGTGTGGTGCATCGCCAACGAAATACTTCACTATATAGCTCGTTAGCGATGCTATTTGCAACGCACACTTTTAGTGTCGCATAAGCGACGCTAGCATCGCTTATGCGATGATGGCCCGTAAAAAAAAATCCAAAAACAACACCATCACTTATGTGATGCTAGTGTCACATAAGCGACGATTCTCTTTTTTTTTTTCAATTCGGGGGCATCGCTACGCCCCCCCTATTTCTTGTAGTGGCTTGAGCATTGGTTGCTACTAGGAAGCTTGAGCAATGGTTTGCTAAAGGCTTGAGCATTTATCTTGTGTCTAATTGGAGTAATCTCAAGGAGTACAACTCAAGAAGCACTCGAAGATAAGAGACATTTCAAATGAGGCTTGTCAAAGGAGTTGAGCAAGTGAAGCTCACTGTTAATTTGTGTTAACTAGCAGAGTTGAAATACTCAAATGTTAAACGCCTCGTTCTAACTATCAGAATGGCGTTTAACCAGTCTCAGTGGGTTCTTGGGAGTGGTAGGGGTCTGTTAGACAGAGGCCCTGTACTTAGTTCCCAAATCTTAGCCATGTCAGAGACACGTAATGTCACGTCTTAGCTCAATTACTTAGGTACCGCACATACTCAGGTATTCTACTATTACACACTACCTTGTGGTACTACTCAGAACAATAGAATACTTCAACTTTATCGGATATAGGTATATACTCCTAATCCACAGTATTGCGACAATCCAAACACGATTCAACCTTAGTACACTATACAACAACACAGATTTATTCACCAAATCTCACACATGACAACTCGACACATTACTAGCAATTCCAGGCCTGTAGCCTTTCACCAAGTACTCTGTACTGGACACTGAACAGTGTGAACGAACAAATCACATCAGTAGCAAGAACGAACCACAGAGCGAATCAGTTACTCCGATCGTATACAGTAACTACGCAGGACTGTCACACATATGAATCACCACGTTAACGTGACTACGAACGCGCACATCAAGCACGAATGGATACAGAACGCAAGATCCTGCTCAAATATTGGACACTGAAATAACTACTCAGATAACTTACTCAAATACTAGAGAAATAACAGTAACACAGTAATAACTACTCAGATATCAAAGAACAACAAACACAGTGAGATCGGGCACACCCAGACGAACAGTCTGGTGATTTTGAAAATCGCACTCGCGCTCTGCGCTCTTTGCGTATCTTTTCATTGCTTTAAATAGGAATTTTACAAATGAAGCGTAACCGCTTTTTGCGCGTGTGATTACACGTTTTTATTTTACATTTGCCAATCCGGCGGCCAACTAACACTGGCACGCATGGTGGACTTTGAACCCGCATGTCAAAACTTTACTGTTCGGCTACTATGCCTTCTAAGTACATATTTCGGGCTAGTCTAAAAGTTCGTGTAATTGTCTTTTTGAGTGTTTCTAACATCTGTACTAAAATCGATGGCTCTACTAACTGTGCATCTGTCCTAACCAAGCTTAAGGCGATCGCTTCGGTAAGCAAAATTTCGGCCTGCGTTTGCAAAAAGGCCTCCCGCAAATAAAATTCATTTGATAGGGCTGCATCCCTTGAAATCTTCATTTCGGCCAATTGTTTCTGCATGTTAATTACTCGTTCTTTCTGATTGATCAGTTGATTATCTATCCGTTCGACCTGTTGGTTCTGAAACTCTATTGTTTTGTAGTAAGCATCTCTTTCTCTTCGAGCATTTGCTAAGTCCTTCTGATATTTAGCTTCCCGAAAAAACGTTTCAGTGCGGGTTAGCTGCGTGTTGGTATGGTCACAGCTTCGAACCGTTGATTACTTTTGGAAGTGGCTTTCCAGTCAACGTAGTCAACCGAAAAGTTACTGGACCAATTTGTTCTGAAATCCTGTAAGGGCCGAACCAGCGTAATTTGAATTTTCCTGCAGACCTATTCGATTTGCATTATAAAAAAGGACAAGATGTCCCACTGAAAAAACTAGAGTTTTCAAGTGTCGATCATGCGTACGAGTCTATCTTAACTGTATTTCCTACATAGTTAGAAAACTTTGCTATCTCTGTTTGTCCAATTCCCTGAGTGAATCCAACCGAAACGACAGTGAGTCTTCCGATAGCAGTTTCTGAGTGATGACTACACGTAAACTTGGTATGAATACTTCCAAAGGTGCGATTGCTTCTATACCATAAGCTAATTTGAAAGGGATTAAGCCTGTTGCAACCTTGTATGTGGTACGGTATGCCCATAACACTGCAGGTAACATTTGATCCCATCTTTCCGATGTTTCCATGATCAATTTCCAAATCATATTCAACAGAGATTTGTTTGTACTTTCGGCCAGTCCATTTGCACGAGGGTAATATGGTGAACTAAATTTATGGGTGATCTGGAACGACTGTGTCAGTGCTTTAATCAAGTTGTTCATAAAATGGGTGCCTTGGTCTGAAACAATTTCCAGTGGTAAACCAAATCGTGGAAAGACATCAATTAGCAAACATTTTGCTACCGCAACTGCTGTAGCAGACCGTAAAGCCCAGGCTTCTGCCCATCTGGTTGCATAGTCTGTGCAAGTCAGTATGTAACAATTGTTACTGAAGACTGCTTGAGGTATAATTGGGCCAATAAAATCTAAACCCCATTTCTGAAATGGTTCAAGTGGCATAACTGGTTGCAGGGGAAAAAGGTGACGTTGCAGCGGTTGTCCAGATCTTTGACAATTATCACAGTGTTTGACAAATTGTGACACATCTCTGTACATAGTTGGCCACCAGAGACCACTTTGCAGGATTTTCCGGTGTGTTAAGTCTGCTACAAAATGACCACCGGAAGGAATTGAGTGAGCCAAAGTAATAACTGAGTTAACTTCATGCGGTGGAATACATCGAAGTAAAATTCAGGTATGATCCACATAGTATAATTGTCCAGCAATTAACCAAAATCGGCGGCTAAAAACTGCAATTTTCTTGCGTACTGCCGTAGAAGTATGAGATGGAAGGCAACCATCAGTGAGAAAGGTCAAGATCTGATCATAATAGGTAGATGGTGTAGGTGGGTCTGTAATTTCATCATCTGTTGGCTCAGAGCTATAAATCGCTGGAGTCGTGTCATCTATACCTATCGGAGCTTCACCGGAATCTAAGCGAGATAGGAAATCTGCTAAGGCATGTGAACTGCCTCGCCGATGAATGACTTCATAGTCAAATTCCTGTAAAAGTAGAACCCATCGTGCTAATCGACCACCTAGATGTTGTTGCCGAACCAGATAGACAAGTGCAGCATGATCTACATGAAATGTGAATTTAGGGTCCAGCAAATAATGTCTGAATTTCTTGACAGAATATACTAGCCCTAGACATTCTCTTTCAGTCACAGAGTAATTCTTCTCTGCAGGCGCAAGTCTCCTGCTAGCATAATAAACAGGCCGGAACCACTTATCTGTTTGTTGCATCAGAATACTACCAATGGCAATATCTGAAGCATCGACGAAAACATGAAACGGGTTATCCCAGTCTGGAGGTTGTAAGATGGGAACTTGTGTTAATAAATTCTTTAAATGATCAAATGCTATCTGGCATTCCTGGGTCCATTCAAATTGTCGAGGGTTTTTGGTGATTAGCTTGTTTAGTGGTATTGCCAAATGAGCAAGCCACCGTAACTGTCGTCCATGCCATCTTACTTGGCCCATAAAGCGCATTACTTCTTTCGGGGTCGTGGGCACTGGAGCTTCTAATACTGCCGTGATTTTTTCTGGATCTACTCGAATACCTTGTGCAGATACGATGTGGCCAAGTAACTTGCCACATGAAACCGCAAACACGGATTTGTTTGGGTTTAAGCAGAGTCTGTATTCTCTGCACTTCTGAAAAGCACCGTAAATGTAACAAATGTGCCATCATTTTACCAAAAATTGAAAAATCGTGAAGATACACTTGCATAAACGAAGTGAGATAAGGAGAAAATATCTCCTGCATACATCTTTGAAATGTACTTGGTGCGTTTCTCAATCCAAACCACATTACCGTACCAGCAAATACACCCCAGTTGGTAATGAATGCAGTTTTCGGTATATCTTCTTCAGCCATTCTAACTTGATTGTATCCATTGTACCCATCTAGGAATGAATACATTTCATGTCTTGCTACTCTATCAAGCATTGTGTCAAGAAAAGGAATCGGAAAAGGATCAGGCACTGTAGCTGCGTTAAGTTTCCGGTAATCTACACATATTCGTAATTGCTTATTCTTCTTAGGGACAATAACAATTGGTGAGATCCATTCAGCATGCTCTACTGGTACGATGAATCCAACTTTAAGTAGCCTATCAAGTTCTGCTTTTACCTGTGATGCATAATTTGGATTCATCCGGTAGCTGGATTGCTTGATCGGTTTCGCTTCCGGTTTCAGCATGACTCTGTGTTGATAGATGCGCGGGTCCAATCCTTTCATATCTTTGTAATCCCATGCAAAGACGTCGGAGAATTCTTGGAGTAGCTGGATTAAGCCTGCCTGAAATGTTTCCGGTAAGTTTTGCTTTATCTTGACAGGACGTGGATGATTCTCATCACCTAGATTATAAGTGATCAAGTGATCTTCTGGAACATACAATTGTTGGGGTTTCTCCATATTGTTCGTTGGCTTGAAGAGTTGTTGCAATTCGTCGTCATGTATAGCAACAATGTCTTCTTTCTTATCTTGTTCCGTTATAGGCATTACTGTATAGACTGAAGCATTCCAATTATCTACAACAGATTGTAGATCAAGAGTTCCTAATGAGATTAAGTCAGCGTTACTTTTCAGAAACTCTTCTTCTTCATCATCTGATAATCCATCTCGCATATGGACTGGTTCAGTGAAATACGGTCTAGCGTGTAACTCGCAAGGTTGTATAGCATCTAGTTTTACCACATATTTACGATTTGCATCCTTAAAAGTGAGCTCTTGTGCAGACCAGTCCTGTATTACCTTTGCATGCTTCAGTCAAGGTTGGCCGAAAAGAAGGTTGTAATCAAGAGTGGATTCCGGTAAATCTAGTATGACAAAGGTCATCTTGAATGTCGTACCTTGTAAAGTGATTGGTACATTTTGTACGAGTCCTATGGGATGGACTCTTGATTGATCGGCCATTCTAACAAAGAATTGAACCGGTTCGATTTCGGTCCATCCCAACCTTTTGCATAGTGCCGTAGTAGCAATGTTGACTCTAGATCCTCCATCAATTAATACCTGTGTGATTTTATGATTCTTATACCATACCGTAATTAAAGGAACTGAATGATCGACCGTAGATTCGGGTTCCGGTTGTACTATTGTTGTCGCCGGAATACAAGAAGGTACCGGGCTGAACTGCTGTTGGAATTGTTGTTGAATTCCGGGTACCAATGCGAGTAATTGGCCTAGAGGTAGGGTGATAGATGCCTTCGATAAAATTTCCCAGGCCTTTTGAGATTGGTTGGCATGCTCCACCGGTGTTGAAGTCGATGCTTCTCTTGATGATGAAGCGTCTACTGTTGGTAATGTGCCTGCTACTGATGATGTTCCTGTTGCTGAAACCTGTTGTTGTGTTCCTTCTTTGGCTACCGAGGTCTGAGTTATCGGAATAGGATCTAGGAAGACTGGTGGTTCTGCTGTGGTCCATTGACTAGCCTTGTTGTACATTCTTTGTTGTTCGCGTATTCCTGGTTCACATATTTCTGCTACTGGCTGTAGCTGTTTGTCGGAACGGGTCTGAACTACAGCGGCTTGTGTTTCCACAGGTGTGATTTGTACCATGTTAGCCATTGGATTCTGACGTTCCTTCTTCCTCTGATCATACTCAGCTGCATCCTTACAGAATCTCCGAATATGACCAAATTCACCACAAAAATGAGAGTGCGGTGGTGGTAGATTGTGATTTTCCGGTGGTGGTCCGATCTGCCAGCGATTTGCATTATAGTTGTTATTTCTCTGTCCTCTGTAATTTCGATATCCTTGTTGCTGGTTGTTTCTCATTTGCGGGGGCACATAGTGATTGGCTGGCTGCCCTGGTTCTTGTATAATTGTGTTGACAGTCGCTGTTCCCTGTACTTTAGCGTTGTATGCGTAGTTTTTGGTGGTGTGTCTGGTAGTGTTGCAGATAGCACAGAATATCTAATTAAGTGCACAAGTGGCACTAGTATGGCCTGAATTTTTGCATGTGATGCAGTATACTTGTCTGGTCATATCTTCGGCTACATTTCTGTTTGTTTTTAACCACTCCAGGTCTTTTGTAAATCCTCCAACCTTGTTTTCCAGCTATAGAGCCATTGCAATCACTGCATCTAGTGTCATTGCTCCCACACAGCGTATGATCATAATGTGTTTCAGTTGTGGAGTCAAGCCATTGATAAACCACTGAGTAATAATGTCGTCTGGTAGGTTGGCATGTGCTGGCGGTAACTACCGTAGATGCATCCTGAATAGGGTAGTGTACTCCTGTACAGTTTGATTTACCTTCTGTCTGTTGTTTTGCAGATAATCAAAGATTTCGGCTGGATTCTTCTTTAGCCTGAATCGCTGCAAAAAGGCATCTCGTACCGCTTCATAGGTGCCAAAGTGATTAATATCATATTTTGTAAGCCATCTAGCTGCTTCATTGACCAATGTAGATTGAAAGACAATAGCTTTATATGCCGGATCCGGTGGATGGTTGAGAACTGCGTAACTTATCTCGAACATGCATACATGAGCATCCGGATCATCTCTTGGGAATCCACCAAATTTAGTGTACGTCACTCCTGTCGGAGGCAGCCTAGGTGGACATAACTGTTGTTGATGCTGCCCATTCATGGTGAGTGTGTTGTGACTATCTTCTGTGTCTCGGGGCTGAATTGCTGAACTATCAGAATCTGTATCGTCGGACTTTGCACTTTCCAGTGTGATGATCTTGTTTAGTATACTTCGAATCTCGGTTTCGAACAATTTCCCTTCCTTCTTGATGTCAAGTGAAGGGCGTCTTACTCGAAATAGTGGGGATTGGGCTGAAGATTCACCCAGAAATGGTAACTCGTTATTGGAGAACCGTAAATTCTCAGTGACTTGTATCGAAATGTCACCGGAGGGTATCGACTGTTCACCAAAGCAAAGTACTCCGTCGTCTTTACTGCTGTCTTTTACTAAGGCGTTCCTATTTGTCAACAAATTTGAATCTTTACTCAATGTTGTCATATTAATTTCGGGCTGCGTTCTCGTGGATTCTGGAGTTACTATATTTTCGACAAACTGTGCCGAAATAGTACCGGAATCTGCCAGAAATGCAGAATGTTCTATCGGAATCTGACCGGAATTACTAAAAACGTTCTTTGCTGTCTTATCCATTGGTTTGGTACTTCCCGCGCTTCTGACTCCTGGAGGCGTCCTTAGCAGGTTAGATACCCACGTTTGTCTATTCTTAGGATACGTTTCGCCGGATCGAGTAACCGGCATATACTGCGCGTACTATTCTTCTCTACGATCGTTCAAAAAATTCTGAGATCTTTACTTACAAGTAATCAACGAACATTTGCGATGCAACTTTTCTATAGGTAATCAACAATCTTAAGGCCACTTTCCCACAGACGACGCCAGTGTTAATTAGTGTTAACTAGTAGAGTTGAAATACTCAAATGTTAAACGTCTGGTTCTAACTATCAGAATGGCGTTTAACTAGTCTCAGTGGGTTCTTGGGAGTGGTAGGGGTCTGTTAGACAGAGGCCCTATACTTAGTTCCCAAATCTTAGCCACATCAGAGACATGTAATGTCACGTCTTAGCTCAATTACTTAGGTACTGCACATACTCAGGTATTCTATTGTTACACACTACCTTGTGGTACTACTCAGAACAATAGAATACTTCAACTTTACCGGATATAGGTATATACTCCTAATCCACAGTATTGTGACAATCGAAACACGATTCAACCTTAGTACACTATACAACTACACAGATTTATTCACCAAATCTCACACATGACAACTCGACACATTACTACCAATTCCAGGCATGTAACCTTTCACCAAGTACTCTGTACTGGACACTGAACAGTGTGAACGAACAAATCACATCAGTAGCAAGAATGAACCACAGAGCGAATCAGTTACTCTGATCGTATACAGTAACTACGCAGGACTGTCACACAGATGAATCACCACGTTAACATGACTACGAACGCGCACATCAAGCACGAATGGATATAGAACGCAAGATCCTGCTCAGATATTGGACACTGAAATAACTACTCAGATAACTTACTCAAATACTGGAGAAATAACAGTAACACAGTAATAACTACTCAGATATCAAAGAACAACAAACACAGTGAGATCGGGCACACCCAAACGAACAGTCTAGTGATTTTGAAAATCGCACTCGCGCTCTGCGCTCTTTGCATATCTTTTCATTGCTTTAAATATGAATTTTACAAATGAAGCGTAACCGCTTTTCGCGCGTGTGATTACACGTTTTCGTTTTACATTTGCCAATCTGGCGACCAACTAACACTCACTCAAGCTAGATCAAGTCAAAGAAAGGAGTAAAAGAAGACGGGTCAAAGGAGTTGAGCAAGTGAAGCAGTATCTCGATCTACGTTCTGCTCTGTTAATAGTAATCCATCCTTTTTTCTTGTAATAGAAGTCGTCTTTAACTTAATTTTTGCTCTCTCTTATTGTGCGAGAACATTGTATGTTATCAATGTGATGGAAAGGATTTCTTTACAAACTAGATTGACAAGATGTGCGAACCTCGCTTGAGCATATGATAGGTTGAGTATAGAAATAAGATGTGTCCAATTGTTAATGTTCTGTGGAGAAATCATCAACAAGAGAAAATGTGCAATAAAGGTATGACACATTACTGATGCAGGTTTACATTAAGTGAGATGATTTTATATGATGTGACAAGGGTTATTCAGTAGTATATTTCGTATAAGCAGGTGACTTATATTCAACATGTTGTTATGATTCGAAATGGAAATTCCTACGCTCTATGTGTTCCTTCATGGAGAAATCATCTGATGCATTACTTGATACGATAGGATGCAGGTTTACACGAAGTGGGATAGGGTATTTCCATATATGCGGATGATTTATATTCCACATACTAGAATTTTTAAGCTATGCGTGCTCTCCATAAATAAAAGTAAATACATTACTAAGTGAAATGATATGCACAGAATTCCATACGATATATGTTACGGGTCACTTTTGTCTTGGGGGTGCAAACATGAAGGCATGATGTGACTACAGAAATGTGTAGGAACGCCTATGAATGTATTGTACATATTGAAGAAGAACGATCTCTATGAGCTGATGCTTCTTGTTTATAAATCAATGGTAGAGTTAATTTTATGTATGAAGGTGTAGTTAAGTACTAAGAAATCAAAGGGGACTAGAAAGAATAAAATCAATTAAATTTTGTGATTGCAATCCTATTGGGTTATCGGCCCGTCACTTTTTGCATGTGCTACCATATTGTTTGTACCAACATTGGCATCAAAGTCATAGTGCTCTAGTAAGCTTGCAAAGTTTTTGAAATCCCTTCATTAATTTCAAGAATATTTTGACTACTAGAGGCTTGTTGAAGCCATTTTGATTTTTAGAAAGCTATAAGAGCTACTGAAATCTCAAAAATCCCCCAAGAATTCAATGCTTGTTGCATTGTTGGAAGAGCTACTAACTCTTCAAGGGTGTTTGAAGAATAGAAGTTCTTGGAGAAAGCAAGATCAAAGAAAGAGGCAAAGGGTTGAAGACAACGAAGCTTCAAAAGAGGCAAGATAAGTTTGAGATGAGAAGAAGACTCCAAAGGAAGGCATCAAGGCAAAGCAAGCTACTAAGGAAAAATAAAAGGGGCTGCCATCATAAAAGGGTGGATAGTATTCGAGAAGAAAATCATATCAAAAGGAAGTCTCCTCATCAATTGAACTAAAGACAAGCCAAAAGAAGAAGGCTAGTAAAGGTTCATCACAACATATTCAACCTTTGAAAAGTGAATGAGCTATGGTATAGCTTGATGCAAGGAGTGTGAGTCCTTGTTACAAACTTTCTTGGATTCAATAGGAAGAAAGCTCAAGGTATAGATTTCTTTAGTTCATTGTTCTTGAGCATTGAAGCTAAGGTGATAAAAGTTCCACAAAGAAATCCTATATAAAAGTCATTTCTACGAAGCTAGTGATTTGAGAGCCTCACAAGTAGGTTGCCTAAAGCTTGAGCATTGGCAGCTACCAGGAAAGCTTGAGCAATGGTTTGCTAAAGGCTTGAGCATTTATCTTGTGTTTAATTGAAGTAATCTCAAGGAGTACAACTCAAAAAGCACTCAAAGATAAGAGACATTTCAAACGAGGCTTGTCAAAGGAGTTGAGCAAGTGAAGCTCACTCAAGCTACATCAAATCAAAGAAGGGAGTAAAGGAAGACAGGTCAAAGGAGTTGAGCAAGTGAAGCTCACTCAAAGAAAAGCTAAGGAAGGATTCAAACTATCATTCAAAGATAGTATTGAAGGTATAAAATCCTTGGTATATTTTTCAATTGAGAGTTGGTTTTGGATTCCCAGTTTTGAAGGAAGAGGTGATGGCAATACAAAGCCCTACTCTTGAAGAAGAAGATAAAATCATTTTGGATTTTCCACCATGGTTCAAAGATTAACCAGTTGAACAACTTGCATATACTAGATATGAAGGGGGAGACACACTTTCAAATACTACAGGTGAAGGGGAAGACACACCTTTGAATAAAATGAGAGCACCATATGAAGATCAATCAAAAGAAGGAGAAGACGAAAAGGTTCAAAGAGTAAAAGACGACAAA
Organism: Ceratopteris richardii; assembly: GCA_020310875.1. Classification (NCBI taxonomy): domain Eukaryota; kingdom Viridiplantae; phylum Streptophyta; class Polypodiopsida; order Polypodiales; family Pteridaceae; genus Ceratopteris; species Ceratopteris richardii. The sequence goes on along the minus strand of CM035415.1, from coordinate 178,186,572 downwards.
GAAGAGGTGGAATCAGATCAAGAAGCATTTATGCTTGAAGTAATTCATGAAAGAGAAGCAAACATTCCTACCTACAAAGATAGACATAAACATAAGAAGATTTAAAAAGAAGAAGCAAAAGAAAACAAGTTCAATACAGCCACTTAGAAAGAAAAACAAATGCAAAAATCAATTAGAGATCAACATGGGAAAAAGAAGAATGAAAAAGAGAGAGAAACCACCATAAATGAAAAAAGGAGAGCGAGAAAGAGAAAGAAAATGAAGAGAAGATTTATGAAGACTTCAAGAGTCAAAGCAATGGAAGAACATTCATGGAGTTAAAGGTCCAAGAAAACCAAGTATCAAAAGGGAACATCATCAACCTTGGAGTGAAGGTAAAGAAAAGAAACTTGTTTCCTTTTCCCATATCTTTAAGACCAAATGGATGGACAACCCAGTTGTTAATCACCCTACTCATGTTGAAGATCATCTACCGAGATATCTTGAAAGAAGTCATGAAGTGGTGTCTTGGATCAACATGTGCTTGAAGTCATTTCTTTATGAGAAGAAGCATGGAGCATCAAGAACAAATCCTTAAGACATGGATATCACATTGTTTGGTTGGCATAGATTATATATTGTTGCTATGCACAATATGGTAGGTTTGAGGAATGTGGAATACTGGAGATTGTTCCAATGCATTTCTATTCCATTATTATATACAATCTAACCTTACAACACAAAATAGAGTAAGAGAATAATAAATGACACAGTGATATATACAAAGTCATGGCATCAAAGTCTGGATGTATATTGAATAGAAAGGTACTACAAGATACAATCTGCATGTGTATGCTACTCAAAATTGGCTACTCTTTCTGCATGAGGAGATCTTGTTTGTCACACAATTAGAAAGTACTTATTCTTTCACTCTTTCTTCAATTACATAGACGAACATCTATTGAATTCCCTGGAAGTTCTATTGACCTATTTTACAAAATATATAATTCTGGATTTACAAAATTAGCCATACCGACAACAGCCTAACATTGGCATGCATGGTGGACTTAAACCCACTGCTAAGGCTCATTCGTATTAGATGGGGGATTGTGTATCCTACCTAAGTCATAAACAAACTCATCAAAAAGATCTCTAAGGGTCAATACACTAGATTTTATCATTTCTTGAAAAACTTATTCATTAAGATCAGCCTACAATTGAACCTTTCAAGCAGCAGCATTTGCGTTAGCTTTCACAAACCTTGCAATGAGCTTTTCCAAAAATTCTTTAGTTGCTACGTGTTCTTCTTCCTATCACAACTGAAGTTGTTGAAGCTCTACATTTTTCTGACACAAGGTAGTCTCTTTAACATCCAACTCCTTCTACAATTCATCTTTACTCTACAGAAGAGTGGTAATCTGCTCCTACTTATCTGCAACCATTTGAGTATTGTCGACATTGACTTGATTGGCCTCCTATAATTGTATCTCCAATTATTTTATACTGTTAGCTTTGGCCATTGCTACTTGAAGACTCTCAGACAATGAAATGACTTGATCAGTAGCAAGGTTCTTCTTCATCAACCATGTTATAGCCTAATTTCGTAGCTCATCCTTTTTGGCTCGAACTTTTCTTAAGTCATCCTTGAAGGCGTGAAACTGCTTTGTTATCTCCTAATGATCTTCAATAATTTCTTCTATATGTATTTCTAAATAAATCACTTTATTTCTTAATGCTTGAACCTCTTCTGTAAGATAATTGGCACGACCTACCAGTGCATCTTGCAATTTAGTATTTTGTTCCTTAAGCTTTAAAAGCTCTGTATGAATTTGTTCCAATTAAACTTGCACTGATTGTCGAGTGGTCTAATCCTGTGTGATTTGCAATGAGCGGGCCATCAATAATCTAGGTGCATCAGCTCATGTATTGGCTTGCACTTTATAGTCCTTAAGAAACGAGAGATAAATGGTTGATGAACATTTGATAGCTACTAACTACACCCGATCAACTTGATTGAGAACTAATCAGTTCTAGTTCGTCAATAAGTCAAGGGTTGAGAATCTTGATCTCGTTGTGTTGGTTGATGTTGGTTGACAAGGAGACCACCTCTTGGTTGTTGTTGGGATGTTTGTTTAGGATACTGTGATTGACCTTAACCTTCTCTGTGTGTTTGTTGTTGTTGTTGTTGTTGTTGTCCCATAGGACCTTGGCTATGCATTTGTTGTTATTATTGTTGCCCCACTAAACCTTGGTTGTTCGTTTGTTGCTACTGCTACTTCCATTGGGTAGCCTCATCAACCATTGCTTGTTGCCTTCGTTCTGCTTCAACAGTTGCAGCAATTGTATCTTGTTGTTGTTATCGAAGCTCCTCCATCGTCTGCTCTTGCATTCATTGTAGGTGCACTTCTTCAGCCTGTCAAAGGTCGTTTTGCACAATATTGATTCGAGCTCACTTCTCAGTAGTCAAAGGATCTCTAAGGTCCAAATGAGGTCATTTACCTTGTCATTTGCCACGCGGAAGAAAAGTTGCTTCTTCCACTACAGCAAACTATCGCAATGCAGGTAGAGAGGCTATAGGAATCAACAATGCCAATGACATGCCAAGCTTTGTATCCAATTATTGAGCCTTTTGTGTTGGTCACCATAGTCGACACACTTCCTTCTTTATTCTGTGGAAAATGATTTGGCCTCACCATTTGCTACTTCTGATCCTTCATCAGAGAATATAGTGTCTGTTGAGACCCCATAAGCTTTTGTCTACACAAAGATAGCTAGAGTTTCCAGATGCAATCCAAACTTCCACGGATTAGTTTTCAGGGGTCTAGCATACTTGCATTCTCCCAAGTAGGCTCTATTGAACACCTGCTCCATCTTTGTAGTCGAAGCTAATTCTATTGGCATTGTTATTCCCTGTTGGCTAACATGTAGTTACATGGCTATAGAAGTTGGGTCAATCATCATGCACGTTGTCTCCTGAATACGAAACTCGATGAATGTCATTTGATCACCAACAGCTTCTAATTGTTCATCACACTGTTGAATGAATGAGTTGATCATCAGATGGTTAAGGATATTGGACCATGGTATCTATGCATATTGTAGCAAACCATGGTGTTGGAACAACTCCACATGCCACTGTGTTAAGTGATCAGGAATCACCAACAAGCTCATGTCGGTCAATTTGAGGGAGTTGGGCAAAATAGTGCCTGTCATCTTTGCAAAAAGTGTCAAAATCTAGGGCAAAGGTAGATCTTCACAATGAAATTCACAAGTGAACATTGAGGCAATGAAGCCCTGGGGTTAAATAGTACATTAAAAAAATCCATTGAAATTGTTGTGCATGTACATGCTAGTTTTCATGTGTGCAATTCGACAAAAAGCGAGTTGAATACTACATGCAAAGCCAATGATTCCTATTCAAATCGAAGATTCACTTCAAAGGGTTGCTTTAAAGTTTCACCCATCATGCATGAAACCATGATGCCTTTATTAAATGTGTGACAAATATCACTTTATTTCAAGACTATATGCACTATATACAATGGTGACTATGGCATTATCCACGATAAGGCCACAGTTTGGACCCATTGATCGGAGTCCATAAAATGTTGTCGTAAGTGTTTCTATTTATTGTACTTTGGAGTTTTCCTCTCCATTCATCATAGCATAAAAAACTAGCAATTTAAACACCTTTATTTTTTCAATCTTAGAAGTATACTAAGACCACAACCCCTTCTTTATCAATGGTGTCCAAGATTTATCAATAAAATCAGCTTCAATAGAGAAATAATAAAATGTTCATGTAAAATATTAGGGTTTTGTATATCTTTTGTTAGAAATGAGCTTTTACGATGATTCTTGTGCCTAAATCATGCCATTTTTCATGTAGATTAACAATATGAAGTCAAAAGTCAGTTTCAGTACCCAACATGAGACAATCACGATTCTGAGGGAATGCACACAATCAACTTCTTCAACAAATACATTGATAATGAAGATAGAAAATGAAAAAATAAACCTTTACTCTCATGAAACACTCAAAGAACAATTGATTAACAAGATAAATCCAAGGTAAACACTTGAAATTTCTGATGGAGAGTGTTAATCTCCAAAAGAACAACCTACTCTTGAATTTAGAACACCTCTATATCAAGAGTAAGTCAAAACTTTCACCAAATTAGAAGTCCAACCTCCAAATTATCAAAAGTTGAAAAATTCTGTGAAGAAGATAAAACACAGAAAGTCTGCTGCACAATTTCTTCTCATTGACCTATCAAACATGTAAAGTTTTCTATGAAATTTTGTATGGAGTGTCGCCTAGAAGTTGCACACCTCCTTCAAGTTAAAGTTCTTCAAAAGGTTTAGTATAACTTGAGAAATCAACTTCACAAGTTACCTATGTCCAAATCTGCACTTCTGAGAAGTCAATTTGACACCCCTAACTTCTTAACTTTGGTTCTCACAATGTCGAACCCGTTTTACCAAATCCTTTTGGCTGTAGATAGCTTATCTCTCAACTTAGATTTTGAGCTATCATATGTGTAAAACTTTACACTGTGCACTGAGCACTACTCATTTCTTTGGACTCAAAATCTGCGCCTGTTTCAGAGAACTGTGAACACTCATCACATATGAATGTTCCTACACACAATTCTCCTAGTCTGTTTACAATTAGATTCTGAAATTCAAGTCAAAGACTCATTAACTATCAACTTAGATATCCTCAAAAGGATTTCACAAATGATCAAACACAGACGGAGCAGACACGAAAAGATCGGGCGCAATATTTCTTCAATTACTCAGAAAAAATACAGTTGAGTGATGAGAGGAAAACTCAACTAACATTTCACATGTCTCATGACATCTAACTTCTCCTTTCTTGACATCTATGCTCACTCATCTATTCTTTCATATGCTCTCATCTCACGCCTCGACATTTTCAAGGTATTTATAGAGAAATTTGTACAAGTCTATGACTAATCAAAGATCTAAGTGAACTATAACTATACTAATGTACATATGTGTACATTCCTCATATCCTCTGAATGTATCTTTCCTCCAAGCTTCAATTGGTGATTGATCTGCACCAACAGCTCCCCCTCAATCATCAATTGAGGTTTCTCTTTTCTTCTTTATACCTGCCATGTCTTTAAACTTCTGTAGCTTTGGTCCATCCAAGCTCTTTGTAAGCATATCAGCTATTTGATCTTTAGTTGAAGTATGTATGACTTCAATCTCTTTATCCATCACCTTCTCTCTTAGAAAGTGATACTGTATCTCAATGTGTTTGGTCCTGGCATGAAAAACAGGATTAGCAGCTAAATTCAATGAACTCATGTTATCTCCATATATAATTGGTACCCCTTGCACAATGTCAAAACTCTTCATCAAAGTCTTGAGCCAAATCACTTCCTTTGCAGCTTCAACCATGCCTTTGTACTCTGCTTCTGTAGAAGACAAAGCAACTGTATGTTGCTTCTTGGAACACCATGAGATAAGTTTATCTCCCACATAACACATGTATCCAAAAGTTGATCTTCTATCATCTGGATTACCTGCCCAATCTGCATCACTATAAATTTTGATATTTGTATCTGAGGTGAACCCATAATACAAACCTTCATTGAGTGTACCCTTAATGTACCTCAACACTCTTTGACCTGCAATCCAATGTTCTTTCCTTGGGAAATGCATGAATTGAGACAAAACCCCTACTGCATATGATAGATCAGGTCTAGTTAAAGTAGCATAGATAAGACTACCAACCAAACTCTGATATTGTCTCATGTCCTTGAATTCTTCACCTCCAAACTTACTCAATTTGTGATTCACCTCCATTGGTGTAGGTGCTACCCTGCAATCATCCATTTTAAACTTGATTAACAAGTTCTTCAAATACCTTTCTTGGGTCACAAATACTCCATGTTGAGTATATGTAATCTCCATGCCCAAGAAGTATGACAAGTCTCCCAAGTCACTTATTTTGAACTCCTTTTCCATTTGCTTCTTGAGTCTTTGTATTCCTTCTTCATCTGTACCTGTAAGGATTATATCATCAACATATATGCACATGTATATGAAACCATTATCACTTGCTTTGACAAGCAAGCTACTATCTGCTTTAGACACCTGAAATCCAAGTTCTTTCAAGAACTTTACAAGTCTATAGTTCCATGCCCTTGGGGCCTGCTTCAAGCCATACAAAGCTCTCTTGAGCTTGCACACATGATCTGGATACCTTTTATCTCTGAACCCTTGAGGTTGCTCCATGAACACATCATCTGAAATATAACCATTCAAAAAAGCATTTTTCACATCAAGTTGACATAACTTCCAACCTTTACATGCAGCAATAGCTATAAGTGTCCTGATGGTTGTCATCTTTGCCACAGGACTATAAGTCTCATCATAGTCAACACCATATGTTTGAGCAAACCCTTTGACAACAAGTCTAGCTTTATATCTTGAAACACTTCCATCTGCAAACCTCTTGGTCTTGTAAACCCACTTGCACCCAATGATTTTCTGACTATTTGGTTTTGGAACCAAATCCCATGTTTGATTTTCCAATAGTGCATCAAATTCTTCCTGCATAGCTTTCTCCCATTTTTCCTTACCTTTTGCCTCTTCATATGTAGAAGGGTCTTCATCTGTTTTCATCATATAAGCATAATGTTTTGTGGCCAAAAATGAAGTATCATAGCTATACCTTGTAGGTTGCCATTTATTCCTTGTAGACCTCCTAAGCTCTCCACTTCTTGAGGTTTCTGGTTCTTCATATTCAGGATCAAATCTTGGTGTTTCTTCCACTTCAACCTGCACTTCATTACTCTCTTGTTCATCAAATATTTGAACCTTTGATTTACCTTTCCTTTGGCTCACTTCTTCTTCATCACCTGTATTGATATTGACTGTACCTGCATACCAAGTACTTTGCTCATCAAATGTAACATCTTTAGAAACCATGAATTGTTTTGTAGATGGACTCCACAATCTATAGCCCATCTGCTTATCATCATAACCAATGAAAACATATTTTTCAGCTTTAGGCTCCAACTTGTGCCTTAATTGTGATGGCACATATGCATATGCCACACATCCAAAAACTCTGCAATGATCCAAGGTAGGTCTCTTACCCCACCAAGCCTCATATGGTGTCATACCCTGCAAGGCTTTACATGGTAACCTATTGACCAAATAAGTGGCTGTATTTACAGCCTCAGCCCACAAATAATTAGGGCAATTTTTCTCCTTCATCATGGATCTTGCAAACTCAACAAGTGTTCTATTTCTCCTTTCTGCTACACCATTTTGTTGAGGATAGTACCTGCAAGTAACTTCCCTTTTTATACCTGCATTCCACAAGTAATCACTGAACTCATTAGAGAAATACTCTCCCCCTCCATCTGACCTTAGTCTCTTCAACTTATGTCCTGTAATTCTTTCTGCATATGCATGATAGTGTTTGAATGTATTAAACACTTCTGACTTATCTTTGATCACATAGATAGTGATCCATCTAGTAGCATCATCAACATAAATCACATAATACCTTGACCCATTTATACTGAAATCCTTTGATGGTCCCCACACATCTGTGTGTACCAATTCAAGCTTCTCTGAGTACATAAAACCATGCTTGGAGTAGGAAAGCTTATGAGCCTTACCTAATTGACATGCCTCACATCTGTATGTCATATGTTGACCTACAACATTAGGCAATCCAAGCACTGAACCATTGTTAATCATGTCTTTAATACCTCTTTCATTGAAATGTTCAAGCCTCTTGTGCCAAAGATCTAACTCAGAGATCTTATGTCCTCCATATGTGAACATAGCATGACCAATATTGCCTTGAATCTTCAATGTAAGTAATCTTCCTTCTTTCCTCCCTGAAACAATCTGTTTATACCCTTGGCTAGGGTCTTCCACATATACTCCATCATTAGTGAACCTTACTTCATATCCCTTTTCAACAATTTGTCCTACACTTATCAAATTCTTAGGAATTGTAGGAACATACAAGACCTTACTCAATAAGGTACTACCATCCTTGGCCTTCACTGATCCAATTGACTTCACATTGTGCTTTGTGTTGTCACATGTTTGAACAACATGATTAAAAACCTTACTCTCCAAATCAGTCATCAAAGATATATTACCACTCAGGTGATTGCTACACCCTGAGTCAATGTAGAAGACTCTCTGATCTTCACTCTGGCTTTCACAAGTTGCATTCATTATCAATGTTGAATCCTCCTTTTGATCTGAAGCATAATTGTAGTAGGTGTTGTTGTATTGTTGACTTTGGAATCCTCTACCTGCATTTCTTCCAAAGTAACTCCTACCACCTCTGCCTCTGAAATTACCTCTATGATTTCTGCCACCTCTACCTCTTGCATTATAATTTTGACTATATCCATTATTACTCTGAGTATTGTGCCAACAATCATTAGCTAAGTGATTTGTCTTACCACAAATCCAGCAAGCTTTGCCTCCATCTTTGTTGTTCCTGCCTCTTCCTCTACCTTTGCCACCTCCTCTTCCTCTTAGGAAGTTGGCTTGACTAGTTGTACCTTCATCTTCACCTGCTTGTTGCTTTCCTTTGCTATTCTTCTTCTTGTCCTTTGAGTACATTGCATGACCTGCACTCTTGTCACCATCTCCTTTAACATCTTGCTCAAATGTTAGCATATGACCTAGCAACTGATTTAAATCAGGAGTGAAATGATCAAGTGATAATTCTGTAGATAAAATGAATGGCTTCCATTTGTCATCACCTCTCAAACCTGTAAGGATTTGCCTTACCAACTTATCCTCCTCAATGTCTTCATCAACAGCTCCTAATGCATCTGCAATGTCTTTCATCCTTGTTACATAGTCTGAAATAGATTGAGAGGCCTTCTTCTTGAAGGTTGTAAATTCTGCCCATAAGGATGCCTTCCTTGACTTTGTAGTATTCTGGAAATGCTCCTCCAAAGCATTCCAAATATCAGTTGCACTTTCAAGACCTCGAATGTGAGGTAACAAGTAATCATTGACTGCCATATATATAATGCTCCTAGCTTGAGCATCTTTCTTCATCCAATTTTTCAAATCTGGTAACTCTTCCCTAGTTGGAACACTAGGATCTCTGAACTGTGGCTTCTCTTCTTCTCCTGTGATGTAGGCTATTAAATCTTTGCTCATAAGATGAGCTTCCATCCTCATTGACCATGCAGGATAGTTTTCCCTATCCAATTTCTCTATCTGTAGAGAATCTCCCATCTTGTGTCCACCTGTGTATTGAAATCTTCAAGCTTTATAAACAATATATGTACCTTTACTTCGAATTAGACTCCTTTTGTCCTTCTTGATGTCGTATGGTCTCCTCCTCAAGCTTTGCCTTCAAACTTTCACCTTTTAGTTCTTCAATTGTTGAATTTCTTGAATCTGCAGCAGTCGGGATCCTCCTTTCATTGATTTGATGTGTCCTGCTCTGATACCACTGATGGAGAGTGTTAATCTCCAAAAGAACAACCTACTCTTGAATTTAGAACACCTCTATATCAAGAGTAAGTCAAAACTTTCACCAAATTAGAAGTCCAACCTCCAAATTATCAAAAGTTGAAAAATTCTGTGAAGAAGATAAAACACAGAAAGTTTGCTGCACAATTTCTTCTCATTGACCTATCAAACATGTAACGTTTTCTATGAAATTTTGTATGGAGTGTCGCCTAGAAGTTGCGCACCTCCTTCAAGTTAAAGTTCTTCAAAAGGTTTAGTATAGCTTGAGAAATTAACTTCACAAGTTACCTATGTCCAAATCTGCACTTCTGAGAAGTCGATTTGACACCCCTAACTTCTTAACTTTGGTTCTCACAATGTCGAACCCGTTTTACCAAATCCTTTTGGCTGTAGATAGCTTATCTCTCAACTTAGATTTTGAGCTATCATATGTGTAAAACTTTACACTGTGCACTGAGCACTACTCATTTCTTTGGACTCAAAATCTGCGCCTGTTTCAGAGAACTGTGAACACTCATCACATATGAATGTTCCTACACACAATTCTCCTAGTCTGTTTACAATTAGATTCTGAAATCCAAGTCAAAGACTCATTAACTATCAACTTAGATATCCTCAAAAGGATTTCACAAATGATCAAACACAGACGGAGCAGACACGAAAAGATCGGGCGCAATATTTCTTCAATTACTCAGAAAAAATACAGTTGAGTGATGAGAGGAAAACTCAACTAACATTTCACATGTCTCATGACATCTAACTTCTCCTTTCTTGACATCTATGCTCACTCATCTATTCTTTCATATGCTCTCATCTCACGCCTCGACATTTTCAAGGTATTTATAGAGAAATTTGTACAAGTCTATGACTAATCAAAGATCTAAGTGAACTATAACTATACTAATGTACATATGTGTACATTCCTCATATCCTCTGAATGTATCTTTCCTCCAAGCTTCAATTGGTGATTGATCTGCACCAACAATTTCATCAACAAATCACCATCAAAGTCAAATGATGAGATAAGGAAGGAAGGATATGAGCTCTAAAGTTCTCATTCAAGTCTCTCCATACAAAAATAACGAATCTCCTAAAAATAAGTCAGAATTTGACTCATATACTTTTTCAAGTGTTCTATTTTCTTCCACTTGAAAATTAAGTGTTTTAAGACTAATAAAGTCACTTCTCTATACATTTTGAGAGCTCTAATAATGTATCCAAAATTACATCATTCAATCCTTCTAAAATACATAAATCTAATTTTTACAATTCATCTTTCTAATCCAAAAAAGCTTCTTCTAACATCCTTCCCCTCCTAAACTTTTGTCATCCTTGACAAAAATTCTTTGAGTTGGTGGTGTTCATTATTTCTTCTTTCTTTTGTATACTTGTGCCATTAAATCATGACTCTTCCTTCTGTAACATTTAAATCATTGACCATTTCATAGAGTGTGTTTCTCCATTGCATAGCTGCCATGGGTTTGTCGATCACATCCTTCTTTATATATTTTGTGTAAGCTGCTTCATATGTTGATAGTCTGGAAGTCATGACAAGAGATAACTTCCCAAAAATTTATGATTCCCTCTCAAAAAATCTATAGTCAAATGCATCTTCGAAAATATGTACATAGTGACTACCCATGAACATGACTCTACTGTAATAGGCCATTAGGCATATCCGATCTGGAGTTTCACTTAAGTCAAAAAAAGTGCATGTGATGGTGAACTGAATCCTATATAATTAGGGGTTCTTACATGAGTATCAGTAAAGGTTTCTATACAAGTAATGACAAGACTCAAAATTCTATTGAGTAATATACAGGCTGGATCATTGGCATCTTTCAAATTTTCTATTAAAGTTTTGGTAGTGATAAGCATATAATTTCTTGTTGGCCAAGCTCCTTTCTTTGGTCCTGCAATCTTAGGGAAATTCAGCCATCTTGCTGGAATATGTCCTTCATTCATTCTTTTCTAAAACATTGTCCACTCTCTTCCTCTTACTATTGGACAATTTGGATTTATTTTTAGTTGTACAGGTTCTTCCTTCCACATTTTTATACATTCCTTATTCTTGTCCAACCATTTATTCCTCCATGTTGGATGGGCTTTTTCAAATAACTCCCTTGTAACAACCAAATCTTCATCAAATTCAAAATGCTCATTTGATGGTATTCCTATTCTGATAGTCTAATAATTTTTAATGCTTTCTAATATCATGAAAAATGGTATCCCTAAGCCATCTGCTGCCCAATGATGTTGATCTAGACTAACTCCATTTTTGAGAGAAAATTTAACAATCTGATCTTCATATTGATCATGCATCTTCTTGATATATCTCATTCTCGCTTCCCTATTAGTGAGCAGTAGTTGTACAAACTCATCTAACTCTTCATCTGTTTGTTCCACAGAATTTAATTGTGCATCACCAATTTCATGCATAGGAGAAGATGTTCCCACTATATCTTGTATTCTTTCTTGTACATTCTCTTGTATAGCAACTTATTTGACTTGTTTCCTTGCCTTATTCTTCCATTCTTCAATGTCTCTCATTATCTTGTTCATCTGCTCTTCCCATACTGCTTTTCCTTTTCTACCTTTTCATTAAGACTGTTATATCCCCTCATTGCAGTGGCTACATGTGCATTAGTTTGTCTTTCTAACTACTTTGCATCATTTAAATTTTCTTTGATTTGTTCCAATTGCAACCTCAATTGCTCCACATCTTCCTGTTTGGTGCTTGAATCCCATACCTCTGTTCTCATATGTCCTTCTTCCATGAGAAGTTTATTAATTTCCTCATTGGCCTTGGCAAGAACCGGATATGAGGTTTGTAAGATCCTATTTTTAAACTCTAATCTTTTGATGTCTTCCCCCATTTTATTGATGGTCTCATTTTGCTTTGTACATTTCTCTTCCAAGAATCCTATTCTATTTTGATTTTGTACTACTTTTGTCTCTAATGTGATTACTCTCTCTAAATATTTCTCACTTCTTGATTGTTGTGCTTTGAGTTCCTCCTCCAACAAATGCTTCTCTTTTTATGTTCTTCCATGGCTTTATGACCTTTTATGTATTCTGATTCTGCAGCAATTCCTGACATAATAATGTTCCTGCTTGAGGGTCTGAAATCCTCAATATTCCCCATTATAATCTCATAAACTCCCCTGATATCCTTGGGAATCCTTTCCGTCCCTATAATAGATTCAGGCTTCTTTACTTAAATATATTGTTTAGTTTGATAGCCCTCATTACCTCCTTTTGACTCACATTCTTCTTGTTCATCTCCTTTCACTTCTTCTATCTTTTTCAATTCTTTTTGAGAATCTTCTTCTTTTTTATCCGTTTCTTATTGTTCCTCTTCATGATTATTTTGTGGTTGTTCTTCTTTTGATGTGTGCACATCCTGCATTCCTTCATCCACACCTGAATATATTGCTTCATATATGGGTTTTGATCCGCTTTTTCCTTTTTGGTATCCATATTTGCTTTTTCTTTTGATAATGATACTGAGAGGTTTGTCTTTGGTTCAGTTTTTTGCATAGATCTGTGCTGATTGACCCTCCTTTGTCATTCTTTTGCATTAATCCGTTCATTATGTTCTATATGACATTCAAAGATAATTCTTCTAGAGGAAATATGAATGTCTCCATCGAAATATGAATGTCTCCATCTCTATCAGATGTGCTTCATGAGTTGGTTCCTGCATAACATTGCTTGCAAACATCACTTTTATCTTCTTATTGTTTATCTTCATACAAATCATAATTCTATCAAGTTCAATTGACACTTTATTATCCTTGATCCATGTTTTCCCTAGCACTAATTTTTCAGACATCAACTTTTCATGCCATTCTTCACATTCTACCACAAATGTTTCTTGTCCTATTTTTAGAGTAATTTTTTGACTTGAGGTTGTGGGAAGTATTTTTCCATCTATTGTTTTGATTAAAGTAGAACTTGGTTTTTTGTTGCTTAAGAGTTGATTCAATACATCGGAACTAATCAAATTTACTTGAGAACCAGAATCCAATAAAGCCTTGATTTTCTTCTCCTTGTACTTCATTTGAATGACTGGCGGATGCTTTTCTTGTTTTCCTATGGTTTTTTCACATATCAATACTTCTCTTAATGCTTTATGTTTTGTAATTCTTGTTTTAGCTTCATCTTGAGCCTCTTTCCTGAATTTTTCTTCTTCATACCTTTTTTTATGTGATTGATGTATTCTTCTCCGTTCCTCAATTGTTAAAGGCATTCTATATCTTTGGATTCTAAAACCACTTATATAGTTTGGCATAATTTCACTGTCTAGATTGGCTAACTCGACAGCTCCATTAAGACTAATTTGATGAATAATATAAAGTCCATGTCCTTTTTTCTGTAGTTTCCTTGTATATTCCTTAGTAGTATATGCCAACACTAAATCTCTTCTTGATCTCTTCTTGCAGGTCTTTTCCTTTGATGTGTATATCATGATAGGCTTTTTGTCTCTTTTTATTGACATAAATACTCATGATTGCTTGTATTCTGGAGGTTCCTAATTTTTCTAATTCCATAATTTTTCCAGATAATTCATGACCTGCCCATTCAATTTGATTGTATATTCTTAAAGTTGGTATAAAAAATTCCATGGGCAAAACTGCATTTTGACCATACACCAAATTGAATGGAGTTGTTCCAATAGCAGTTTTTAAGTCTACTTTATAAGCCCATAGCACATGATGTAATTATAAATCCCAATCTATTCTTTTTATATTTATTAATTTTGAAAGTACTGTACATAATACTTTATTAGTACTTTCTACAAGATCATTGGCTTGAGGATGATAGGGTGTTCATTTCCTATGTATGATCATAAATTGTGAAGTCGATTCCTCAATCACTTGATTTAGGAAATGAGTTCCCCTATCACTTGCCAATTCAATTGGCAAGCCATACCTAGTAATAATATACTCATATAAAAAGTTAGCAGTTGTATGAGCATCATTTTTTCTAGTGGCCTTGGCTTCAGCCCATTTTGTTAAATAATCAATCACCACAATTATATATTCTGCATGTGAATTTTTAGTAGGAGGGTTTATGGATCCTATAAAATCCATTCCCCATTTACTAAAAGCTCTAAAAGATATTAAAGGTTTCAAGGGCATTTCATCTTTTCTGCCCACCTGTCTCCTTCTTTGACAAACATCACACTTTGTACAAACAATCTAGAATCTAGAAATAGAGTTGGCACCAGAATCCTGAATATAAAATCAATCTAGCTATTCTTTCTCTAAAAACGTGTCCTCCTACTATTCCAATATGGGCCATCTTTAACATTTCCACACATTTATTTTTAGGAACACATATTCTCAAATACCCATCCATACCCTTTTTATATAATTGATCATACCAAAATGAACTAAGAGTACAGTATTTCCTTCTTCTCCTTCACAATATCCTCTAATTTTATCTTTTGGCACTTGTAAAATTGGTTCATTGTTGATCATCCAAAATTTCTGATGTTCTTGAGATGAAGTTTTGCAAGTTAGGATTTTCTTTGATCAATTCTTCTAATGTCCAATGACACTGTAGACTACAATGATCTGTCAGATTAACTTGCATTTTCAACAATAGATCCTTTCTACGTAGATGTTCTTTCATTCCCTTGTCTTCTTGTTCCAAAGATATTTTGTAACGTTCATTCATTTTTTCTCTTAATATTTCCTCCCATACTTTCTCTTGTACCTTATCTGTTTGTTTATTCGTGAGGTCATAGTTTCCTTTTTCTAGTTCTTGTTGTGTCTTTTCAATTACTTCCTTGCAAACTTGCATCCTTTCTTTTTCCAATTCAGGTAGAGGATACATATTTTCATGGTTTATTGCACTAGGTCCTTCTTTTATTCTTCCTTTGTAAGCTTGAATTAGTGTATCTAGATCCTTAGATATTTTCCTCTCTAAAGATTGTTCTAAGTCTTGATTTTGTGATGTATTGCCCACTCCATTATGTATTCCCTTTTCAACTTCTTCTAGTTTCTTCTCCCACTTATTGTTTTGTTTTGCCCTCCTCTCCTTCCATGAACCATTCTTTCATACTTCATTCTTTTCTTCTTTTAATGGTGTTCCTTGTTCTCTTGTGTTGGATCTTGTCATTACTTTTATGGGGATCATCTTATTTTGTTCCTCCTTCATATTATCAAATATTTTCATTGATTTTAAAGGAATATTGGAATTTATAGCCTATTTTTGAGGATTTCTAGGGCAGTCTTTAATTAAGTGCTCCCTACCACAATCTTTACAATACGCTCCTTCTACTCTTAACGTAGGTGTTTGAGTACAATCTCTTACAAAATGATCTCCTCCACACCTATAACATGTTATCTTTTGAGTAGTCTTGACTTGGGGTTTTGTGTTTGACATGTAATTGTTGGTTATATACATGAAGATAGTTGCATCCATTTCAAACCTCCCATTACCCAAATCCAATGCTTGTAATTTTGGCTCCTTATTATAACTATACTCCCAATCATATGATTCAGAACAGTCCTCATACTGGCCAAGATCTTCTTCTGATTATTCTTTGAATATTCCCACTATTTGTTCTAAGTTTTCCTTTGCTGGGTGGAACTACCTTAGTGGGTAAAGGTGTTGTCATCCCACTGTCCCTCATAGGATTAATGTGATCTAGATACTCCCTTTCCTTCACTGGTTGGTTATTATAGAAGCACTCATCGCTGGTATGGTTCGTCCATTTTTTCTCTAAAGTTATACTTAAGAGTTTTCCTATCCTGCAAATGTTGTGGTTTTTTATAAGAGCACATGTTTGTAGGATGACTTTCTCCGCAGATATAGCACTTCCTATGTTGTGTCAGTCTTGAACTGGGGATATCAAATCTAGTAGTTGATCTCAAAGCATTGGCTATATCATTGTCCAATTCTTCAGCTGGGGGTAACATGGTTTCATTATGTTTTTGATGTTCCAATATGTGAAGATCATTTCCCCTATTGTCTCTTAGGTCAATGGCTTCTTTCACACATGAGTCTAAATCTTGGCATCTTCGACAATATGCCATGGTTCTTAATTGTGAATTTGTTAATCCTTCTATGAATAGAGACACTATTTTAGGCATTGATAGCTTTTCTTCTCTAGGACATCTGTCTAAATATTGCTTGAATCTTCTTGCTGTTTCCCTTACACTTTCATTCTTATTTTGTTTAAATGTGTAAATTAATGTGCCAGTATTGTGTTTGATCCTTGTCTTGGAAAATTCCCTTATGAATCCTTCCAGAAACTTTGTTATGTCCCTAAACATTTCCTTTCTTAATGGTAAAGACTAGGTCAATGCTGGTCGACATAGAGTTAATCCAAGGCTTCAAACTGAGTTTTGAAATCCAGGATTTCTTATGCCGTAAGGATTTATTTAAACGCAGCTACATGATCATGATGATCTACCGATCCATCATACTAGTTTTTCATGCAGTTTAGCTACTTGATGCGATCTCATTATTCTCCCAGTATTATTCCATTCTTGTCTCCTCCTTATAGGAAACTCTTGCATGTTAACTCCTTCTCTAATGAAAGGGTTAGGAGATAATCATTGTCTTCTTTCTCTCTGTGGCTCTGTAGGGGTATGATTTTTGTTTGTTCTAAGAATTTTAGCTTGTTCTAGGTTTTGTTCCCAAGTTCCTTTATCAGTGTCTTGCCCTAGGTCATTTGTGTTAACTGGATCATTTGTGTTATCTGGGTCATTTGTGAACACATAGGTACATCCATGTCTATCCTCATACTTACCCTCTTTAAATTGAGCTACAGGCATCAAATTAATAGGTATTTATAAGATCCTCAATCTAATGATATTCATATGCAACCCATCTTGATATACATAGGCTCCAAACCTATTTGTATATATATGTTTGAGGATATTCCTATAGTCCCTTATATCCAAAGGTTCAACCTCTTCATTTATGTTTTCCATATTCAACTGTATGGTACGGGTGAGGTTTTGATGTCTCACACTGTATTGTTTTCCCAAATTCTTGTTAGCTTTCCTAGTATGGTTCACTATCACTCCTGATCTCAATCTCATTCACTTTATTTCTCTTACCCAAATAACCCTAATTGATTGAAGAACACATGATTTGGATTTTTCTTTTTTCTTCTTTTTGAAGAGTTAAATCTTATTTGATTTTAGTGTTCAATGAGTCAATAATCACAATCCTGACCCAAATTGATAAGAATTTGGTCAAAATTGAGAACTTATGTGTGAAAATTGTGTTTTTCATGATTCTAACTCAAAATTATGAAATTTTAGTGAGAATCGGGATAATGTTAAATTGTGTTTAGGAATGTGAAGTTTTCCATGATCCCGACCAAAATATGTGAAATTTTGGTCAAAATCGCAATTTTTTAAGTGTATGTGTGAAAATCGTGTTTTTCACAATCCTAACTCAAAATCATGAGATTTTGGTCAGAATCGCGATCGTGTGAAATGGTGTTTGAGAATGTGAAGTTTTCCACGATCCTGACCTAAATTTGTGAAATTTTGGTCAAAATCACAAATTTTTTGAATGTATGTGTGAAAATGGTATTTTTCACGATCCTAACTCAAAATCGTGAGATTTTGGACACAATCACGATTGGGTGAAAGTTTTGGTGAGGATCGTGTTTTTTCATGATCCTGACTCAAAATCATGAGATTCTGGTCAAGATCACGATTGGGTGAAATTTTTGGTGAGGATCGTGTTCTTTCACGATCTTGACTCAAAATCGTGAGATTTTGGTCAAGGTTGCGATTGGGTGAAATTTTTTGGTGAGGATCGTGTTTTTTCATGATCTTGACTCAAAGTCATGAGATTTTGGTCAAGATCATGATTGGGTCAAATTTTTTGGTGAGGATCGTCTTTTTTTCACGATCCTGACTCAAAATCATGAGATTTTGGTCAAGATCATGATTGGATGAAATTTTTTTGGTGAGGATCATGTTTTTTCATGATCTTGACTCAAAATTGTGAGATTTTTGTCAAGATCCCGATTGGGTGATTTTTTGTCAAAAAAAAATTCTTAATGTTTTATTGGTTTTCCTATCTCCCATAGGAGTGCAATTTCATAACAAGTTGTTGGCATACAAGTCAGATGAAGAGCATACTAGCACAACGGAGCAGTCATGCACAATACGGCAACAAGGCCCAATCATTTTTTCCATGAACCATTTACAACTCAAGTGATTTTAATCACTACACAAACATTGTAAATTCTGTTTTTGGTAGAATAGACTCCATTTTGTTCAAGCCGAGGAGTCCTCGAGCTTGAGGAGTATTAGAATTAGCTACATACCAATTTTCATAATTTTTAGACTCCATTTGAGCCCTCAAATAGGCTCTAGAACCTAATTTTTAACTAGGTCGGACACTAGGTCTGGACAAGGCCAAAGCTAGTGAGAAAACTATAAAAAGAGCTAGAGAGCTCATTTTTGGGGTTAGATTGTTTGTGAATTGAGCTTATGTAAGAGACTTTTTGACTAATGCAAAGGACTCCATTGTTCCTCTCCTTGTTCTTGCCTTGGGTGCGCGTGTGTGTGTATGTGTGTGCATGCTTGTGTGCTTCTCACTCACACACTTGTGCCTTCACTTGCTCATAGTCTTCATACTAGTCCTCACGTCTCCACGGATTGACAATTATGAGGTGAATCTTCTCACGTTGGTACTCACCATTGTGCTAGAGTGACACAAGTCCATGCCGTTGCCGGGGAGAGAGATTCGAGGACGAGCATGTGATGGTAAGACGTCGAGTTGAGACATTGGAGTTATAGGTAATATCCTTTCTTTTCTTTACTTTTCTTCATTTTTTCTTACTTTTGCATCACCATCACCACCATCATCATCCCCACCATCTCCCACCTCCATCTCCATCTCCACAAAACTTTCAGTTTTTTGGTCATATTCCACTCCCCACCTCATTTCCCTCATTTCATTGTGAAAGAGAGCGAGAGAGAGAGCTTGCATGCAATCTGTTTTTGTGTGTTTTTTGAGCTTTTGTTGCAAGAACTAGTTGTACCACCATCTCCAGCACCTTGCGCAAGTACGACAAACTCTGCACAGGTCCCGAGACGACGACCTCTGTCTGTCGCGACAGACAGAAAAACTTGATATTTTGTGAATGCGTGTTTGGCACGGTAACCTACACCATTAGAGCACTCCCAATCAGTAGAAGTTTCTCAAAAATTTGCATTTTTTCAGTCTATCGCGATAGACACCGTCTATCGCGACAGACCCAGTCTATCGCGACAGACACCGTCTATCATGACAGACCGAAACCACGACAGACGATAGACCCCGTCTATCGCGACAGACCCCGTCTATCGCGACAGACACCGTCTATCGCGACAGACCACTCTATCGCGACAGACACCGTCTATCGCGACAGACCAAAACGACAGACGATAGACCCCGTCTATCGCGACAGACCACTCTATCACGACAGACACCGTCTATCGCGACAGACCACTCTATCGCGACAGACACCGTCTATCGCGACAGACCAAAACCACGACAGACGATAGACCCCGTCTATCGCGACAGACACCTGTCTATCGCGACAGACACCGTCTATCGCGACAGACCAAAACCACGACAGACGATAGACCCCGTCTATCGTGACAGACACCTGTCTATCGCGACAGATAGAGACCCACGATAGACCCCGTCTATCGCGACAGACATCGTCTATCGCGACAGACCACTCTATCGCGACAGACCCAGTCTATCGCGACAGACATCGTCTATCGCGACAGACCAAAACCACGACAGACGATAGACCCCGTCTATCGCGACAGACACCGTCTATCACGACAGACACCTCTATCGCGATAGACACCGTCTATCGCGACAGACCCATCTATCGCGACAGACATCGTCTATCGCGACAGACCCATCTATCGCGACAGACATCGTCTATCGCGACAGACCACTCTATCGCGACAGACACCGTCTATCGCGACAGACCACTCTATCGCGACAGACACCGTCTATCGCGACAGACCACTCTATCACGACAGACATCGTCTATCGCGATAGACAGACATTTTCGGCAAAAATTAAGGGGTACATTTTTTGGAAATTTAGGCTAAATTTTGGGCATACTTGCATACTCAAATACTCATACACCTACAAAGGCCTAGAAAAATGCATTAAAACTCCTGAAAGGTTCTGTTTGTCTGTTTCACCCCCTAAACCCTGAACGGTCATAACTTTTTCATACGAAATCCATTTTTTGAGCTCTAGGGCTTGTCGGAAAGCTCGTGGCATATACTGCATGCCCTCAACTATTTTTTATAAGAATAATGCGTTGATTTTCAGATATGATATTTTGAAGTTGACAGACTGAGGGGTAGGTACACCAAGGGAGCTCTAGAGGAAATTTTTTAGCAATACAAAAGGGGGAACAAGGGTCATTAAAAAGTGTCTGAATTAATTTGTCTGTCTATTGAAGGATCAAATTGAAGCTAAACTTGGGATTCTTACAGGATCATCGAGAGCTTTTAGAGAAAGCAAAGTAAGTGCCAGGGCGAACAAGCTTGGGAACGTGCTTCCTGGGTAGACAAGCATCGCCAGGAGGAGCGACTTGAGGTTGGAACATCACTTAACCCCCTCAGTCAATTCTTAGCATAGGCTAAGTGCGAGTAGTTGTCCTGATTGACTAGGGGTACGATAGGAATACTCAAGTTTGAAGAGCCTTTAATTTCTCAAGTGCAAGGATAGGCTAAATTGCAGTCAAGGGATAACTTAAAGGAAAAGAACTTAAACTAAGCGGATGCAAAACATCAAGTATGACACACTAAAGTGCTCCTGATGACGCTTAATAAAAACAAGAAAACACATCCAAAGGAACTTAAAAGGAACAAGTGACTGGTACCAAAGAATCAGCAACGTACAAAGGGCATATGAACGTTAGGTCAGGTAGACACTTAGGCAGAGACAGGCAAAGCCTCAGATCTTCTAAAGCTAGTGTCAATCACACTGCTAGGTCCTGGGCCCAGTAGTTGAGTGATTACCCATACACTCCACGATCAGAAACAAGTGATTCTGAAATGTCCTATCACATGGAGAGACTAGTAGGTAGTTCAGGGGTGGCTTATCTAGAAAAGCCGGAAGGACCTTACAAGACTCAATTGGAATACATCAGGACTAATCGTTTAGGTGCTCGCATCTACGAAGACGGCCTGAGAAGATCTGTGGTCCAGATTAAGAACCCCGATCAACCCCATGGACTAGAACACCCGGTAGTCAAGTTTGAGAATGGAGCATACCTAGATAAAGAGGGGACTATATATGTAGTCACCACTCTTCCTGATAGAACAGATGAGTTTGGAAATGTGATTGCAGAAACCGACATGGGTGACATAGACCATGTACGGACTTCTGACCAACTTTGAGTGGACTGATGAATGTGAGAACTCCTTCCAGGAACTTAAACGAAGATTATGTTCAGCACCAATCTTGACCACACCAGATTGGAACAAGCCATTCCATGTTCATGTGGATGCCTCTAATTATGCTATTGGATGTGTACTTGCACAACCTACGGGTGAAGGTAATATGGATCTCCCTATTGCCTATGCCAGTAGACAATTGAACGCTGCTGAACGGAACTATACAACCACCGAACCAGAAGGATTAGGCATGGTGTACGCAGTTAAAAAGTTTAGACACTATTTGCTTGCAAATAAGTTCAATTTTTTTACTGATCACCAAGCTCTACTGTACCTGGTAAACAAGCCATGTAATACAGGCAGATTAGTAAGATGGTTTCTCTTACTAATGGAATATGACTTTGAAGTCGTAGTAAGGAAAGGCAGGACTCATTTGAGAGCAGACCATCTCTCTAGGCTCACATCTGGTGAAGCCCCACAAGGAGTGTCAGATGACCTTCCTGATGCCTACTTGTTTAATCTGGAAGTTGTACCTCAGTGGGCTAAGCCATTGGTGCCAGTATTGACATACGGGCCTAACCACCCAGTAATAACCACACAGGATAGAGAGGTAGTAAAAGCCCAAAAATACCACATCATGGCTGGAAGTATGTACAAGCACACGGATCACGGGATCTTGGCTTGTTGTGTGGAAGAGGATGAGTACGCTAAATGGTTGCAATTAGCACATGTGGGTGCATTAGAGCAACATTACTCAAAACAACGAACCCTACAGACCCTAAGAAGGCTAGGAGTGCATTGGCCGACTATGGAAGCTGATGTCCAGAAGTTGTGCAAGGGATGCCCAATCTGTTGCACTAAACCACCTGTGGAACATGCCACTCTGTATCAAGTGTCCATAGTGCCAAATTGGAGTGAACCACTAGTATCCTTCCTGAGGACGAAAACATTCCCCCCAGACATGACTCTGACGAGGCAAAGAAGTCTAGAACAAGAAGCTCTAGATTACTCACTCATTGGTGATAATCTATACAAGCGTGGTAAAGATGGTTACCTGAGACTTTGTGTTCATGAGAGTGAATATCTAAAGATCTTGGAAACTGCTCACCAAGGTGTAGCAGGAGGACACTTTGGACCAGATCGGGTGATCAAGGCAATACTATTTGCGGGCTTTTGGTGGCCGACCCTTCACATGGATGCACATACCTATGTGAAACAGTGTGATGTGTGTCAGAGAACTCAATATCCTACACGCAAAGATGAGATGCCACTGAAACCTATGATGGGTGGACGTGCATTCTCTAAGTGGGGAATAGACTTTGTAGGTCCTATTAACCCCCCAGCTAAGGGTTCTCATGCGGAATATATTATTGTGGCCACGGATTATCTAACCAAGTGGGTAGAAGTGAAAGCTACCACTAAGAACGATGCACAAACAACTGCTAAATTCTTGTTTGAAAATGTATTCACAAGATACGGGCTACCTATAGAGCTAGTAAGTGATAGGGGCACTCACTTCTTGAATGAGGTGATTGAAAATCTGCTCCAAGAATTCTTGGTAGTTCATAAGAAGTCTGCCCCCTACCACCCACAAGCTAATGGCCAGGCTGAGAGCACCAATAAGATCTTATGCAATGTACTGACAAAATTAGTGAACAATAAACGCTCTGATTGGGACAAACAACTACACCATGCTGTTTGGGCATACCGAGTCGCCTACAAAACGGTACTCCAAGCCACCCCCTTTCAGATGGTGTTTGGCCAAAATGCAGTGTTGCCGTTGGACTTCTCAATACCTACACTGAAAGTAGCACAAGAGCATGAATGGACGGGTCATGAACTCTCTGCTAGACTCTTTGACCTCGAACGATTAGGAGAAACAAGACTGAGGGCGGCTGCAGGGATATATGCAGCTAAGAAACGACAAAAGGCATACTTTGATGCCCATGTGAAGGATAAGGGCTTGAAAGCAGGTGATCTAGTACTAGTCTACACATTGAAACGGCACGCAAGGAAGCTAGAAAAGAGAGGCTACGGACCTATGATCATAAATAGGATCTCCACAAGTGGAGCAGTACAACTAGCCACTTTAGAGGGTGATGTTCTCCCGAGCTACATTAGCGGATGCAGAGTCAAGTTATATCAAGAACCCCTCACTGAAGAGATGCTAAATCGACTCAACACTGCCAAGAAACGTAAGGAAGAAGAGAAAAGAATTAGAGAAGAAGCACAGGCAGAAGCGTTAGAACGCATCCGACTAATGAAATTGAGGAGACAAGGCAGAGACCAGCCTCTGCTTGACACTCAAGAACCTCTAGGCTATCCCATGGCCATGTGCGAGGCTTCAGGTGGACAGTCCCATAGAATAATCGACCGACGGCCTTTTGTAACCCTAGAAGTAGGACAAGGAGAGAGTGTAAGGACAGTGAGAGCTTTAATTGATTCAGGGGCAGCCACTAGTGTAGTTCGACTTTCTTAATGCCAAGATCTGCAATTACAAATCAATCCTATCAAGGCATATCTCATAGGATTGGGAGGTGTGGAAACCCCTTGCATTGGTGAGGTGGAACTTCCTCTCTACATTCAAGAGGAGCTAATGGTAGTCAAAGTGCTAGTGTGTGAAGACGAAGATCTTACCGAACCTCTTGTCTTGGGCCAAGACTGGATCTATGATCATGCAATCAGCCTCAACCTAAGAAGTGGACTTCTTCAGGCATGGGTAGGCCAAAACCACATCACTATTGAATTAGAAAATCAAGCACATAGGCCGCTAGAAGAGGCACCGAATCCTGGTCCTTCCAGGAGTCCACCTGAAATGAACCATGCTACTCTTGAACAAAGTTATATGGTGCAAAGGATTGCCACTCATGACAAAGGTACAGAAGTCAACAAGGAGTTCCCTTCTTTTCCAAAGAGAATTCGAGGAAAGTAAGCCAGAAAAGACAAGATACAGAGGATCCCGAGGACCAAGAAGAAGGAACACCAACCAGTACAATACAGAATACCCCATGGCATGAAGCAGATCTGGATACGCAAAGGTGAACAACCCTCGGCTTTGAAGACAGGATTCCAAAGAGGCATCAAGCAAGCTACAGTTTTGAGGACTACAACGAAGGAGTACCCTAGGCATCAATCTAGACAAACCATTTCTATTTGGGTTCCAAAGCAGTCAATGAAGGCTATCCCAAAGACTAGACAAATATGGGTGCCCAAGACCTGCTTACGAGCTCAAATAACTTCACCTCCAATCACTAGATCAAACCAACACTCACAAGTCCTATTGGCTCCCATCCAAAGGCAAACATCTACACTCCGCACCACCACATTCTCGTTCATGCCTCGGAATGTTTCGAAATGGATACCCAAAAGGCCCCAAACCCAACACACTCCAGTCCACAAACCTTCACACATCATTGCCAAAAAAGGCAACGACTCCAGCATCAAAATTTGGAGACCTAAACCCCATATCAGACCCCCTGACCCACCTTTGTAAATCTTTTCCCTCTGATGTAGGTGCATTCTGAGAACTTTGCACAACCAAAGTATGCATCTAGAGTGAACCCTAACCTACTAACCCACTTGTACACACATCACGAACACTTCACTTACTAACCTCTAACCACTCGGGAATGTCATGTTGGTATTGTGGAGGGAACACCATAACATCCTGTTTCCAATGCAATGCTAATGTGCCTCTCTCTTCTTCTAGCAGATAAGCATTAGCAACTACAAGCACTCACATGGCAGAAGCAACAGGTCCGAGCTCACAGGCAGGAATAACTACTGTAGGAATTGATGTGGATAGTCTACCTGTTGATGTGCCACCAATTGAACGACCTGTGGAACTGCAACACCTTCAGCAGATCCCGGTACCGGATCCACCCACAGGGATCACAGAAAGAGTCCATGCCAATTCTCATTAGTTCAATGGCATGCTAGGCCCATTAGGAGAGGCCAAGTATATATGGGAGTCTAAGTGCGAGTATGACAGATCTTGGGTCAGATTCCAATTCTTCTCCAAGGATTTTGAGACTCTACAGAACACACAGGATCTTCAGAACATATGGCAACGTGCAGGGCTAGCTGAGTACTTCGAGGCACCATTACCCAAACCAGACCTCCTCCGATGCTACTATCTGGTCTCAACATTACAGGCTAATGCGGAAAAGCACAAACCAGGATCGTTTGTTCTTCCTTCTTTGCTGGGCAACAACGAGTTAAAGAGATTTGAACTTACCTTGGAGTTGGTGAGCTCTGCTTTGAATATGCACGGCACACATGTACCTTTGGAGAAGGATGCTCTCATTCCTACTAACATGAAGGATAGGAAACTACTGAAGCTTAAAGACATGGCAGCACTCACACCAAACATGTCCATCCCTCTCCGTATGTGCATGCAACACTTTGCTTTCCCCGGCCAAGATCGCTTCACACAACCACACAAAAGAATTTGGTTCGCTCTCTACTTAGCGGAGACAGGTGCATTACCAATTAAACTTCCTGTATGGATTATAGATCAGTTGTATGAAGCAAATAAAAGGTCTTCTAGGAAATTAGTGGTGAATGGCTGTTGTGCTATCACACGCATTATCTATCGGTGCTTAGCATACGATGTACCCATTGAACGTGCCTTAACTTGGGCACAATTACAAATGTTTAAGAAGCTCAAGACGTCCACACATCAATCCAAGCGCATGAGGGGTTCGATCCCTTGTGTCCAGACACGGGAAGTTTTGACTACTCCTGAAGTATCGCCACGAGGGGAGGCCACTGTACCTCCTTTTACCATTAGAATACCCAGGCCTGGATCTGAAACTACAACACAAGCTGCCCCTTCAGCTCCTCCTGCTCCATCTGAATTTGAGTTTGCTACAACTGGAGATGCTGAAGGGATGGATCCCCAGGACTTCGAAGCATTTTTACAAAGTACACAACTCTCGGATGTAGAGTTTTATTCAGATGAAGAAGAACAAGGCACATCTTCACAAAGAAGGAGAAAATCCACAGAAAGCCTCCATGTACATTGGGATGACGATCAGCAGGGTCAACAACAAGGACACCTAGAAGAAGAAGGAGCATACGAAGAGGAGACCACTGAAGCCCCAGCTTATAGAGCAGAACTCCGAAGGCTGTATCAAATCATGGAACGAGTGCGCTCACAACAACTGCTCAACGAACAGAGTAGTAGGGTACTCATGACTCAGCTGTTGGAAGAAGCAGGAGTTGACTCAGAATATAGTGAAGGTCTCTTATTAATGGCAGAGACATATGGGGTAGTAGAAGTTGTTCGAACCGCCATTAGGAGGTCCCCAGTTCAATATGATCCACGCAAATTCCAAACACGACCACGGTCAGGTAAAAACATCCAGATCCCCATTACAACGGCAGAAGAGCCGATTATGACATCCGAACCCATTGGGACAACCTCCCAAGCAGCAAAAACCGCTAGCCAAGAGCACCCAATCACCCATGAGGAATCAACGGAGCCACTACCACCCACACCCCCACCATCGCCTCCTAGAACAGAAGCCGTGGAGATCACCTCGACCACTCAACCCACCGAACAAACCTTCATCTTCCGTACTCCCATCTCCAGTTCAACCCTATTCTCCACCTCTGATAACCCACTCTATGAGGCAACCCCCATCCCTACACAATCCACCGAATCGCTCATAGAGCCTGCCCTAGGACAACCATCCCCCATGCCCTCAGCCATAGGTCATCCTGACTCTAGATCCATATTCATGGGTTTCCCTACTACCACACCACCTTTCATGCCCTCCCCGACTCTACGACCTCCACCCCCGACCTCCATCTCCCCACTTCTCCAATCCCTCCATGCCTTCCTTGCTAGAACTTTTCAACCCAGGTCTCAATCATTCCCTTTATTTTCAGCTCCCCACCCCACTTCTCCTCTATTCACCACGTTCACACACACCACCTACCATTCCAATGTATATGGTAGACCCCACACTCGCACCCACTCCTGAAAGTATGGACATTTCACCACCCACGGCACCTCCCCCACCCCCCACACTTCCACCTTCTCCCATTCCCCCCCCACCAATTACACCGACACACACATCTCCATTAGACACATCATTCACTCTTCCCCTCCCCCAATTCCCTTCCCATGCATCTTCCATTGTACACACCACCCCCTCATCTATAGGCAATGCATTGGACACCATGCTAGCTTGTATTTCACAGTTAAGGACAGAGTACAATCAACTCCAACAACATAACGCACGACTACAAGAGCACTCGGAGGTGCTACAAAATCGTCTTGCTGCAATAGAAGAGGAGAATGCTCGCCTCCATACACAATTCCAAACTTTACAAGAGGCTCATAGTGTATTGGAAGTACAGTTGCAGAATACAGACCAAGTGGTAGAAGGCCATCTCAATGTTAAAAATAAAGAAGTAAGCTCGTATATATTTTTGCAAAAAGGATTTTCTTCAAGTAGAAGGAAAATACAAAAATGAAAAATAGAAGCATTTACTTCAGCAAGTAGTGGAGGCCAAAAGAGAATCATTCAAAAGAGAATCAAATCCAAAAAACTGAACTGTAAGAGGAGTGGCTGTCCAAAGTAGTGGAGAAATGATGGAGAAGAGATCTCAAACTCATCATGAGAGTTTTTGGTTACTTGGCTATAAAAGAAGCAAGGGAGGACACTCAAGAATTGAGGAAGAAGGCATGGAAGCCCCCTTGTAGCTACTTCATTTGTTTTGAGTCATTTCGTTCAGTTCACTCTCATAGAGTATGTCCAGCCGCACACCCATTTCTGGGTAGTCTACTTGTGAGAGTCATATCTCTCAACATATGTATCCAATTTTAGTGTTTAAACATTCTTTGGAAAGCTTATCTCGAGTACTTCCTCTTTCTAGAAACAGTTTTATGAAATTCTTTATGCTCTGTGAGTTATTCAGGTTTTAGTGAAGTCCAGTTTTCAGCCTAACTAAGTGGACAGGTAGTCTGTTTTGAATCAAATAGTTGCCAACCCAAATCTACTCCAAATTGAGCGTTTTATATCTCATTTGAAAGCTCTAGGTATCTAAATTGAGTGACCAAAGTTTCAAGTTCATTGGATATTTCAGTTGGTACCAGTTTTCATTTGAAGGTTCTGCTATTGGTAAGAGTCTTGATCTTGAGAAGGTCTTCTACACTTTCCGCTGCGATTAGGAGAGGAATTCTCCAACAATTGGTATCAGAGCATTGGAGGTTGAAGATTCAAAGCATTGGAATTGAATTGAAGCAAAGGAGAAGCTACAAATCAAGGGGGAGCTTCGTGAAGTCAAGAAAGAGCGCCACAACATACTTGAGGTAAACTTCAATCTTGGAAGTTTTCAATGGCTGATTTAGGACAACAAGTTGAGAAGTTAGACAAAGATAATTTTCAATCTTGGAGGTATAGAATGATAAATTACCTTAAAGGTAAAGGTTTATGGAGTCTAGTTAGTGGAGACGATCCACAACCGGTGGACATTGAAGATCCCAACATTACTCCGGCACAAAGGAGATAATTTGCTGATTGGGAAGAGAGGAATCGAAGGGTGATGTTCCTCATCTCACAAGTTATTTCTAACACTATGATTGGTCATGTGCAAAGCTTAGAAACAGCCAAGGAATTTTGGGAAGCATTGGAGAAGGTGTATGCTACCTCAACAAGGTCCCGGAGGATGCAACTCAAGAACGAGCTCAACAACATGAAGAAAAGCTCAAACCAAAGCATTAGTGAGTATACATTGAGGATCAAGGAGCTTCGAGATCAGCTAGCATCAGTTGGATGCAAGATAGAAGAGGAAGACATTGTCCAAACAGCCCTCAATGGCTTGAGGAGTGAAGAAAAGTGGAAGCCCCTCATCACAAACATTCTTTATAGAGATCCTTTACCAACATTCGACGAGATTATACCAAATCTTGTGGCTGAAGAGGTAGCTCAACAAGGAGAAGGCAACAAAGGTAAGGACAGCCATAGTCAAATGTTATATGCAGGAAGAGGTAGAGGAAGGAACTCAAGAGGAGGCTTGAGAGGAAGAGGAAGGAGCTACAACAACACAAATTTCATCCAACACAACTCGGAGGACAACAAGGACAACTCAAATGACAACACACATGGAAGAGGTCGAGGAAGAAATAGAGGAAGAGGTCGAGGTTCATACAATCCTCATAAAGGTATAACATGTTATCATTGTGGTAAACTAGGACATTATGCAAATGATTGTTGGCAAAAGAATGGAAGGCTGAATGGAGGCAACCAAAGGAGCCAAAATAACTATGCGAGTACATCAAGTGAAGGAGACAAGCAAACCATGCTTGCCATGAAGCATGACTACAACAACTTGAGAAGTGATGACCAAAAATGGTTCATAGATTCAGGTTGCAGCAACCATATGACATGCCAAGGAGATTTGTTCACAAATCTACAAGCTCCAAGTGGAAAAGGATGTGTGGAGACCGACGATGAAACTCAACACGCAATTGAGCATGTTGGAGATATCAAGCTTGGAGACAAGAAGGTATTGGCTGATGTTCTTCATGTTCCTACTATTGCAAAGAATTTGATTTCAGTAGGACAAACGGTAGAGAAAGGATATCATGTTATCTTCAATGAAAAAGGCTGCTTTATAAAGAATCCAAAAGAAGGATTCAAGGTCATTGCTCAAGGAAGGAAAGAAGGAAGGATGTTCACTTTGGACATTCAACAACCGCATGGAAAGGTGATGTATATTCAGTTTGGAAACAAGAGGATTGCTGAAATCGATTTGTGGCACAAAAGGTTTGGACATATCAACATTCCCAAGCTCAAGGACATGAGCAACCATGAAGTGGTAAGAGGTCTTCCAAGATTCAATGATGCCGGACTACATGAGTTTTGTGAAGCATGCCAACTAGGAAAGCAAACTCGACAACCATTCAAGAAAAGCAACTATGTGGCAAGGAACGTCCTCGACTTGATACACACGGATGTATGGGGACCATCACAACAACCATCAGTGGCTAGTAATAGATATTTTGTTACTTTTATCGATGATCATTCAAGAAAAGTATGGATGTTTTGCATAAAACAAAAATCAAATGTGTTCTCCATGTTCAAGAGATTTAAAGCACAGGTAGAAAAGGAAACAGGACGCTACATAAAGACCTTGAGGTCCGATGGAGGAGGAGAATATTTCTCCAAAGAATTTTCAGATTTTCTTTATGAAAATGGCATCAAGAGACAATTTACATGTAGGTACACACCTCAACAAAATGGAATAGCTGAAAGGAAAAATCGACATATCACAGAAGTTGCAAGATGCATGCTCAACGAGATGAAGATGCCACTAAACTATTGGGCTGAAGCAACTAGTACGGCCGTTTATTTGATGAACAAGTGCACAACGGCTGGAGTGCATAATCTAACTCCCGAGGAGGTTTATTCCGGTAAGAAACCTGACCTTACACATCTCAAAGCTTTTGGATGTGTGTGTTATGTTCACATCCCTCAAGAACTAAGGACAAAGATGGAGGCAAAGTTCGAAAAATGTATTTTTATTGGATATTCATCGGAGCAAAAGGGATATAGGTGCTACAATCCGATGACAAAGGAGCTACGAGTCTCACGAGATGTGGTATTTGATGAGCTAAGACCATGGTTTGGAGACAAAGGGAAAGAGGAGATTCTTGAAGAAGATTGCGAAGATGATGGAGGTGCTGTCCAAGAAGAATTTCAGCAAACAAGCACTCAAATGTCAGGTCCAGAAGCTTCTACATCACTTGGAGAAAGCTCAACATGGAAGGGGAGGCTAAGGAGTCATTCCTCATCACCAACATCAGCTTATGAAAGATCTAAAGCTGAAAGTGCTGCCCAAAATAGTGATTCAAATGCAAGTGAAGAAGAGTATGAAGAGGTGATCACACCAAAGGTAAAGTTGAACCAGTTGAAAAAGCAATGTTCAAAAGGAAAGGAAAGGAGGTCTTCAAGAGCAAGGTATCCAATTGAAAGGCTGAGCTATGATAGTTTTGTTGCAAAGCATTTTGCATATATGACACAGGTGGTCAAAGACAAAGAACTGGATGCATATGAAGAAGCATGTACACAAAAAGAATGGCAAGAAGCTATGCAAGAAGAGATGAAAGCTCTCAAGGACAATCACACATGGGAGCTAGTTCCAAAGGTTGAAGGTATGAAGATTGTTCCAAATAAATGGGTGTTTAAAATAAAGAGAAATGTTGATGGTTCTCTAGCAAGGCATAAAGCTAGACTAGTAGCAAAAGGATTCAAACAAACTCACGGCATCGATTATGAAGAGACTTTCAGCCCGGTTGCAAAGATGGGAACAATTAGAACCTTGATCGCAGTGAGTGCAGCAAAGAGATGGCCATTATACCAACTTGACATAAAAAATGCTTTTCTCAATGGTGAACTTCAAGAAGAGGTATACATGAGTCAACCGATTGGATTTGAAGACAAAAAGCATCCAAATTTTGTTTGTAGATTGAAGAAATCTTTGTATGGGCTGAAGCAAGCACCACGTGCTTGGAATCAAAGATTGGTCGAGTACCTCACAAGGTGTGGGTATAGTCCAAGTAATGCAGATCCCTCTCTCTACATGAAGAAAGAAGAAGGCAAGCAGGTATATATTTGCATATACGTTGATGATCTCATCATAACAGGAAGTAATGTTACAGGAATACAAGAGATCAAAAGGAAACTCGGTAAGGAGTTTAAAATTTCAGATCTTGTTGAGCTAAAATACTTTTTAGGCATTGAGATAGTCTATGGGAAAGATGGCATTTACTTGATGCAAAGAAAGTACCTATTGGATGTTCTTTTCAGATTTGGAATGAGTGAATGCAAACCACTCACTCAACCTATGGACACAAATGTGAAGCTATGCTCAAATGATGGAGAGAAGTTACATGATGTAACTACATACAGGAGTATTATAGGTTCGTTGATCTATGCTACGATCTGGTCAAAGAAAGTACCTATTGGATGTTCTTTTCAGATTTGGAATGAGTGAATGCAAACCACTCACTCAACCTATGGACACAAATGTGAAGCTATGCTCAAATGATGGAGAGAAGTTACATGATGTAACTACATACAGGAGTATTATAGGTTCGTTGATCTATGCTACGATCACAAGACCAGATTTGTGTTATATTGTTGGAGTTCTTTCTCAATTTATGCAAGCTCCAACAAGTGAACATTTAAATTCAGCCAAACGAGTGCTAAGATATGTGAAGCACACAGTCAATCATGCCTTGTTTTATAGATATGATGAAGAATTGCAGGTAAAAGGCTTCAGTGATGCTGATTGGGCTGGTTCGAAGGAAGATAGAAGATCCACTTCAGGTTATGTGTTCATGATAGGAAGCAAACCTACCACATGGAGCTCAAAGAAGCAACCTACTGTTGCACTATCATCTACAGAAGCTGAATATAGAGGTTTAGCCTTTGCAACTTGTGAAGCTATGTGGATTAAGAAGCTCTTGGCTGATCTTGATGTGCAGGTGGAGACCATTCCAATTTATGGTGACAACATGTCAAGCATTCACTTGACAAACAATCCAATGTTTCATGCACGAAGCAAGCACATAGAAGTGCATTATCATTATGTTCGAGAAAACGTTTTGAGCAAGGATGTGGATATAAAGTTCATTGGAACTAATGACCAGGTTGCAGACATGCTTACAAAGTCCCTAGATGCTTCTAAGCTCAAGAGGTTCAAGGACGACATCAACTTGCAGGATATGGCTGAAGGTGCAAGCTCACATGTGAGCTTGAGGGGGAGTGTTAAAAATAAAGAAGTAAGCTCGTATATATTTTTGCAAAAAGGATTTTCTTCAAGTAGAAGGAAAATACAAAAATGAAAAATAGAAGCATTTACTTCAGCAAGTAGTGGAGGCCAAAAGAGAATCATTCAAAAGAGAATCAAATCCAAAAAACTGAACTGTAAGAGGAGTGGCTGTCCAAAGTAGTGGAGAAATGATGGAGAAGAGCTCTCAAACTCATCATGAGAGTTTTTGGTCACTTGGCTATAAAAGAAGCAAGGGAGGACACTCAAGAATTGAGGAAGAAGGCGTGGAAGCCCCCTTGTAGCTACTTCATTGGTTTTGAGTCATTTCGTTCAGTTCACTCTCATAGAGTATGTCCAGCCACACACCCATTTCTGGGTAGTCTACTTGTGAGAGTCATATCTCTCAACATATGTATCCAATTTTAGTGTTTAAAATTTTTTTGGAAAGCTTATCTTGAGTACTTCCTCTGTCTAGAACAGTTTTATGAAATTCTTTATGCTCTGTGAGTTATTCAGGTTTTAGTGAAGTCCAGTTTTCAGCCTAACTGAGTGGACAGGTAGTTTGTTTTGAATCAAATAGTTGCCAACCCAAATATACTCCGAATTGAGTGTTTGATATCTCATTTGAAAGCTCTAGGTGTCTAGTTTGAGTGACCAAATTTTCAAGTTCATTGGATATTTCAATTGGTACCAGTTTTCATTTGAAGGTTCTGCTGTTGGTAAGAGTCTTGATCTTGAGAAGGTCTTCTACACTTTCCGCTGCGATTAGGAGAGGAATTCTCCAACACTCAAAACATAACTAGAACGCAATTCAAGACTTCAACGAAATATGGCACTTCTTAGAAGACACCTTGCAGCTGCTCACGAGGAGAATCGATGCCTACAGCAATAGAACCAAGAGAACTTAGAAGCAGCCATCGAAAGCACACCAGGGGCACCCATCAGTCCCTCAAAGTTTCAAGCCGTGACCCCTGATAATATCAAGATAATCTTGGAAGACTATGCCACCCTACTTGAAGCCCATGACTAGATATCAAAGGAACTGGACCAACTGAAGCAAAAACACCAAAAAGAAACCACAGCTGCCTCTCAAACCACCTCCTCTGCGGCCTCACTTCTCATAGACTCCGAGGCCTTAAAAGATCTCCAGAAACAGGTCACAGAATTGCAGGCACGCCTACTACAATATGAGAGACCACCTTCCCCACCTCAGGCTCCCACCGATGAGGAAACAGTACAAATTCCGGTGGAACAAACGTTTGAAGAAGAATATGACCCACAACCATTTCCAGGAGGCCAACAAACCGAAGAAGGTCAGGATACGTTCCAAGCACCACGACCCCCTTGGCTACGCCAAGTGGAGGAAATTGGGAGTTCACATGAAGAGCGAACAGTCGTACAAAATCAGGCCATGAGGGTCATAGAAGATACTGTAATACAATCCAATTACTTCAAGAACCTATCATCTAGATGCCTTATTCTCTCATCCGAACTCCAATACAGGCCATACTATATCATTCTGGCTGATTATAACGCAGAAATACAGAGAGTCACAGGAAAAATTCCTACCTTTGCTACCCAGTTTCAACCGGAAGACCTTCCTCCAGATGCACAAAAAGGAAAAATCCATCAACCGACATGGCGGCAGAAACTTCTAGAAACATATCCTGAAATGCTACGCACCTGGAACAATGCGCCATTACATCTCCTCTATAATCCTTGCTATGGCCCTGTTCCACGACGCCGCTCATGGAAAGCGTTCAACATCAAGGTACAGAATAATACTCAATGTAAGGAGTGGCTCAATTATCCATACATAGCGCCACCACAGGGACCACCGTCGATACCGTACATGATGGCCACAATTCGACATTGGATGCCTCGATTGAAGCCCATGCCAGATGTGGCAGCTCAAATGATGCTTAAGATTTTAGATATGATGCAGATAGTATTGAAAACCTTTAGAAATGCAGCAGCACCACAGGTACGTCTACCGGGGTTTACTAATGGAAACTATGATTTGGTGTACGACATGAGCACCACCCCCAACATTCGAGTAGCTTATGCCTGGCATGCACGGATAAAGTATCTTCCCGCATGCTACAAACAGACATTCGAAGAAATGTTCAGATCAGGTTTCTGGGAGTATCACTCGGAGGTCTTTGCACTGAAGCCAACACACCTGCTCCATCTCTTTGCTTGTGAACAAGCCATGTACTCTGAGTACTACACCACACCGCAACTTGAGGTCCCCGGTGCAATAAATTGGGATGCATTGGAAGCTGATTTAGTAAGAGGCTTACGGATAGGAGAACACGAACTTGCCACCAATGTCATCCAATACTATATCGACCACCCAATAGAACAGAGGTCTGTCAGGGGCGACAGACGCTAGGAAGGGGGGAGTGTTGGCATACAAGTCAGATGAAGAGCATACTAGCACAATGGAGCAGTCATGCACAATACGGCAACAAGGCCCAATCATTTTTTCCATGAACCATTTACAACTCAAGTGATTTTAATCACTACACAAACATTGTAAATTCCGTTTTTGGTAGAATAGACTCCATTTTGTTCAAGCCGAGGAGTCCTCGAGCTTGAGGAGTATTAGAATTAGCTACATACCAATTTTCATAATTTTTAGACTCCGTTTGAGCCCTCAAATAGGCTCTAGAACCTAATTTTTAACTAGGTCGGACACTAGGTTTGGACAAGGCCAAAGCTAGTGAGAAAACTATAAAAAGAGCTAGAGAGCTCATTTTTGGGGTTAGATTGTTTGTGAATTGAGCTTATGTAAGAGACTTTTTGACTAATGCAAAGGACTCCATTGTTCCTCTCCTTGTTCTTGCCTTGGGTGCGCGTGTGTGTGTATGTGTGTGCATGCTTGTGTGCTTCTCACTCACACACTTGTGCCTTCACTTGCTCATAGTCTTCATACTAGTCCTCACGTCTCCACGGATTGACAATTATGAGGTGAATCTTCTCACGTTGGTACTCACCATTGTGCTAGAGTGACACAAGTTCATGCAATAAACTCTCAAATCAAAAAAGCTATCTATTCTTCACTGTAACACCTCTTTTCAAAAATCACGATTCTGTTTATCCATTGTATCTTCAAGAAATTTGTAAGAAAATATCAAAAATTTTGTCAAAAATTAGCTCAAAGGATATTAGCATGCTTATGTGAAATTCCCCAAGCCAAAAAGTATCTGGTGATGAAGGTCGTAATTTCTTGTAGCTCCTTTCTCTCTCTTTCCCTCTCTCACTCAACAAATGGTCAAAATTTTCAAAGTCCTCCTTTTATACTCTCTGCTCAGAATCGTTATTTTCCCCTTTACTTCTTAATTGTCAAATTTTTCTTGTTAATTTATTTCTACTCTTAACTATTATTCCTCAATACTCACCAATTTTTGTCTATACTCTAATTTTCTTAAGTTCTTCCCCTTCTCTGAGAATCGCAATTTTGTGCAGAGAATCGTGTTTTTCTTAAATCTCATGAAAATTTATATTTTTGTCAATTGTTTCAATCCAATATATTTCTTCAATTGTTTCCCATCAACTCGTTCCCTTGGTTTTGTGTTTCTTCAATTTTTCATATTTCTATTTGACTTTATAATCCCCAAAATAAAAAGTAAACAAATTATTTAGGGTTTCTTTGAATGTACCACAAACTAATGGTAATGACTAGAAATTATGCTACTTGAACTTCAACAACAACATGCAACTCTAGTTCTCAATCCAAATAGAGTGAATGAAGTAATCTTTAAAGCAAAGACAACACGCTCACCTTTATATTGAACAAATGTTTGTTACCATCAACTTGGAAGATCCAGCAAAGGTCCAAAGCTCCATTGACCAAAAGCTTTGCTTACTTCCCCGACAATGGTGCCAAAAGATGTTTATTGTACTTTGGAGTTGTCCTCTCCAATCATCATAGCATAAAAGATTAGCAATTTAAACACCTTTAATTTTTCAATTAGGGAAGTATACTAAGACCACAGCCCCTTCTTTATCAACGGTGTCCAAGATTTATCAACAAAATCAGCTTCAGCAGAGAAATAATGAAATATTCATGTAAAATATTAAGGTTTTGTATATCTTGAGTTAGAAATAAGCTTTTAAGATGATTCTTGTGCCTAAATCATGCCATTTTTCATGTAGATTAAGAATACGAAGGCAAAAGTTAGTTCCAGTACTTGTATCACCAAGATGAGACAATCGTGATTCTGATAGAATGTAGACACTCAACTTAATCAGCAAATACATTGATAATGAAGATAGAAAATGAAAGAATAACCTTTGCTCTAATGAAGTACTCAAAGAATAGCTGATTAAAAATCCAAGGTAAACACTTGAAAGTTCATCAACAAATCACCATCAAAGTCAAATGATGAGATAAGGAAGGAAGGGTAAGAGCTCTCAAGTTCTCATTCAAGTCTCTTCGTACAAAAATAATGAATCTCCGAAAAATAAGCCAGAAATTGACTTATATACTTTTTCAAGTGTCGATTTTTTCCACTTGAAACT
The DNA here is from genome assembly GCA_020310875.1 of Ceratopteris richardii. Classification (NCBI taxonomy): domain Eukaryota; kingdom Viridiplantae; phylum Streptophyta; class Polypodiopsida; order Polypodiales; family Pteridaceae; genus Ceratopteris; species Ceratopteris richardii. The sequence goes on along the minus strand of CM035415.1, from coordinate 178,148,365 downwards.
TAAGTGTTTTAAGACTAATAAAGTCACTTCTCTATACATTTTGAGAGCTCTAATAATTTATCCAAAATTGCATCATTCAATTCTTCTAAAATACATAAATCTAATTTTTACAATTCATCTTTCTAATCCAAAAATGCTTCTTCTAACAATTTCTAACTCAAACATAGCTAGTGCAATCTCTAGATGAATCTGAAAAGAAGTTGTTCACCATAATTTGAATTTACCTACTTGGCGCTTCATTTTTTAAATAAAAATAGAACCAACTCACCCATCTAGAAAATAGGAGTCTGTAAATGTTGATCATGCGAGCGTCATTGTCTATTCTGGACTGCATGCATCAGTAAAAAGTTGTTATACCAATGTTCTTCAAGTTGTCATAAAGTGTCGATCCAAAAAATTAGAGATTCCTCTTGTAAAGACCATTGTTGAATGGGAATCAGTAAACAAGGGACCATAATTTCCATAGGTGCGATAGCTTCCATACTGTAAACTATTTTAAAAGTTGTAAAGCCTTTGAACACTTCGTACGAAGTTTGGTAAGCCCGTCATACCAAAGATAAATATTTCTCCCATTTGGTTGGACATTGAGAAGAAATTTCTGTAGCATAGTAAGTAGGACCTTGTTTGTGCTTCTAGCCAATCCATTAGCACGAGGATAGTAAATCTGTGCTCGATCTTAAAATAATTAGTGATTGATTTGATAGGTTGATTTTTAAAATGAGTGCCCCTATCAAAAACTAACTCCAAAGGAAGTTCTTAATGAGGATATAATTTCATGAGTAAGACCATGGCAACATTATGGGTTGTTGAATGGCACAAACTCCATGCTTGTGCCCATCTCGTACGATAATTTGTGCAAGTAAGAATAAATGTTTTACCCAAGGAATCCAGAGGGTGGATCGGACCAATAAAACCCAACCCCCACTTTTGAAAAGGCTCCAGAGATAAAATGGGTTGCAAAGGAAAACGATGAATATCATGTGGTTCACCAGTCTACTGACAAGGATCACACGGTTGTACATGATCACGAACATCCTTTTGCATGGTAGGCCACTGTTGCAGAGTAAAGAAGCACAAGAGAAGAGCCCCAAAATTTTCAAATTAGTGGGCATAATTTTTCCTCTTCAAGGTCTTAGAGAATTCCCTCAAAGCCATGTAAATGCACTAGAGGAGTCCTCTAGTTGCATAATCCCAACTTGTTGTAAATATCCCTTGTAAATTAGTAGGAAATTCACTTTTTTGGAATAAAGTGCCGGTCTCTTGTGTGAAAGGACCAAACTTAGGGCACATGTATATAAGTCACTTTGTGACTCTTTGTAGAGACTTTTTGCTATTGTGAACAAGGAGAGCTCTTGAATCTTGAATTTGCCTCTCATCTTCTCTTTGATCTTGTATGTGTGTGTAATGCTTGGAATGTGTGTGTAGGACTGTTGCCTACCCCTCCCCAGTGTTTTTGAGCTGTTGTAGTGTGTGTGAGCTTGTAGGAGTTGTGGCGTGAGTGTGGGTGTTTCCCGCCATTCACTATTTAGGTCATAACTTGAAGCACAGTTGTCAGAATCAAATGAAACTTCCAATAGATGCGTCTCGTCGAGAGCTTCGAAATGAGTACCTATTGACTATATTCGGAGTTCGGGGCTGGGAGAAATCCTTGATTTACTGAAAACTGTTGTAAGAGGTATCGCGGTAGACACTTTCAGTCTTTAAGTGAGTTTGAGAGGTGGATTAGTCTTTTCTCATGCATGTCAGCTGAACCACTTCATTTTCCATCATGTGTGCACATGTCTTCATACACTTGGTTAGGTCGTTTGATCGGATCGAGATATAAGCGTGTGTAAATTTCCCACTATATGCACTTGTGTTGCAAATGAGGTATAGTCTCTTTGGCACAAGTCCTTGAGTCTTCTTGACTTAGATACACACGTTTTTGGCACCGTTGCCGGGGAACACTCAGCCAAGGTGCCTTCGTGATGGTTATAGATTGAGTGTGATGAAATCATACTTGTAGAAGTGAACTCGTTCCGTGGCAAGTAGTCAATCACCTTAGCACTTGTTACTTCACATCCCGAAGGTGTGTGTAATGAGTTTTTAGGTTTAGGGTTAGTGAGGAAGGGAGAGTAAGAGGAGTTAGGGTTAGGTTAGAAGGAGAGGAGAGAAGGAGAGGAGTGAAGTAGGAGTAGGTCAAGCCCAAGAAAAATCTCAAAACATTTGCCAAGTTAGTGTAGTTCAGTTTCAGTCACCAAAAGTATAAAAACCAAAAAAAATAGTTCATTTCTCTACTGTTCTGAAAGGCAGTATGGTAGACGAACAGCGACCGGTATCGCGTGTGAGGTATCGTGCATTTCAGGCCATCAAAGCTAGATTTTAGGCTCAAGGTGCAAGCTAGACAGCACAGAGGTAAGATTCCACAAAGTTTCTTTGACAAAAACACATTAAAAGTGCACAAACGCGTGATTAAGTGCACATTCAGTATCGCAGGGGGGAAACAGTTTGTTTTTTGAGCTTTCTTGAAAGAGACAGTGTGTTAGGAGTGAAGAGGGGTGAGAGAAGAGCAAGGGGGTGCACAAATTTTGGACTTTTGAGATATTTTGGCTTGAGTATCGCGATCGGTTGAGTTTTTGGTATCGCGATACCAAAAATTCCCTTGTATCACGATACTCGCCGAAGTATCGTATCGTCGGTTACCAGCCCTGGTATCGCGATACCACTCGTGGTATCGTATCGTCCGGGTTGGTATCGCGATCTCACTTTGCCAAAGTGGTATCGTATCGTGCTCCACTTTTGGTATCGTATCGTCCTCTTCTCTGTGTGGTATCGCGATATCGTCCCAGTATCGTATCGTGTTGTTCGGTGGTATCGTATCGCCTAACCGCAGGTATCGTATCGTGCGAGTTGGTGGTATCGTATCGCCACTAGCAGTGGTATCGTATCGCCACTAACAGTGGTATCGTATCGCACCCCACCTTAGTATCGTATCGTCTCAACCTTCAGGAGTCATATCGCGATACCAAGTTAGTATCGTATCGGCCCTTGCAAGTAGTATCATATCGCGTGAGCAATCTAGTATCGTATTGCATGATTTCCAGTATCGTATCGTGATCAGCAGCAGTATCGTATCGCCTGACTATTAGGTATCATATCGTGAGTTGCTGTGGTATCGTATCGTGTGAGGGAATCAGTATCGTATCATCTCAGTTCTCAGGTATCGTATTGCGAGGACCGTTGGTATCGTATCGTCCTGGATCTTGGCATCGTATAGTAGGAAATCATTGCAATAGTTCAGTATCGTATCCTCTGCTACAGCAAGTATCGTATCGCCTAGGTTTCTTGTATCGTATCGTGGCCAGCTTGGTATCGCCCAGAGCAGTATCGCCTGGTGCAGTAGCGCCTAGAAGTGGTATCACCCAGAATTTTGTGACATTTTGTAGGGCAAACTTGAGGCTTTGGAAGAGCCCCTCAAGGAGAGTTTTAGAGACCTAGAGAGCTTCAGGAGGGTGAATGAACTTGAGGTCAGGGAGAGTGCTAAGTAGCCGAAGAAGTGTCATATCTTCTGTGGGAAGTGCTGCCCAGGTTAGTCACCACTTTGTCTATTCAAATACCTCTAGTGAATCAGAGGAGGAGATACCCATGGCTTTGGAAGACATGCAGGGTCCCGCTCCAAGTAGAAATTTCATGACCGCTGTAGAAGGAGATTACCGTACTTCCTTACAGTATGTATCTACTAATGCCCAGGAGATCCCCATCTACCTAGATGGCTTAAACAGATCAGTGGCTAGGATGGTAACCTCCATGGATGCCACGATTGTGCCTAGACCTACTCTCAAGTATGAGGGAGGGGCATACATAGACAAAGTGGGTCACATCTACATAGTGACCGAATTTCCGGAGTTGATCAATGAAAGGGGAGATTTAGTGGAACCAGAAAACTCAGGAAGACCAAACCCTGAGGAGCTAGTGAGGACTCCTAGAGGTAGATCCCAAGTAACACGAGTCTTGAGAGGAGACTTGATACCTCAAGACAACTACCTATTGGAAGTCTATATGATCCATGGATCAGACTTATTGCTTCAAACAGACTTACCGGCTCCAGGGAGAGAAGAAAGCCCTATGACATTTTATGAGCTGAAGGATCCAGAAGATGAAACCAGAATCACATACCTAGACAAAAATCAGAGAAGATATTGGTTGGTTAGTGCCTTGGACAGGGCTCGACTAAAATACATGGGTGTGCCTATATTCCCTCAGAGAGATCAGGCAACTACTTCGTAGAACCCCTTTGGAAATCAACAAGAGACAGAACACACCACGTCAGGACAAACCAGCCAAGGAAGTGTACCAAACCGTACCCATGTACAATTTGCGACTTCAGGAGTGCAAACACACAATCAGACCCACCCCGAGGTAGGTAATCAGTACCGGCCACCAGTAAGACCACGACCACCAGTAGGAGGACAACCGGGAATGCCCCCAGTTAGACCAGCAGTTCCTGTCTTCCCTGTAATGCCTAGACCGCCAGAACCAATGAGAAGACTGAGACCTATCCAAGTGGCCAAATGCGTAAGAAATCATTATGATGGAATGGGAGAACCCGACGATCACATTGTTGAATTTAAACAAGTTATAAGGGCAGCACAAGTAGACGACTTCTTTGTGCAGTATGAGTCTTTTGGACTTACCCTCACAGGAACGGCTCTAACCTGGTTCCAGCCATTAGATCCTAATCAGTTTGGAAACATGGAGCAATTTTGTCAAGAATTCATTGGGGAATTCACTAAGAGAGGGATTAAACACAATTCTGCGTCTTTAATCCACAGTTTTAAATAGAACCCTAATGAAACAGTGAAAACAGCTGCTCGAAGATTCAATCAGTATGTGGATAGATGCCCAGTGGCTGAGAGACCCACTCAGCAAAAAATGATTTCATTATTTTTGGATGGACTCACGAATGGAACCCTAAGAACCTTAGTTTACGTGAAGAGGTTACAAACCCTAAGTGAATGTCTCCAGGAATGCATTGATTTAGAAGATAACCTAGCTGAGGACCTCAAGAGCACACCCAGCCCCACTAAATCAGAAGACTCGCGAAGTACCATTACTTCCAACTCCAGTAATATGGAAGAGTTAGCGGAGCTATTAGCAAAGAAACTAGGAGTCCAGGGACAAAGAACTTACCAACACCCAGCCCAAAGAGTGCCTATGCTACGAAAATGTAGTCTATGTGGAGGAGATCACCCCACACACATGTGTGTGCGAGGAGGGACCGGTGCACATCAAACATACCCATACAACAGACAGCACCAACAAGGAACCGCTTTGTATTGCCACATAGAACAAAAATACACTAATCACGCCACGGAAAATTGTCCATTCAATAGGCAAGCACGACCTTTCCAACCACCACAATACTGGCCATATGGATATCCACCTAGAGAGCAAGGTAGAGAGATGCCCAGATACAATCCCTATCCAACACCAGCAGGAGCACCAAGACCATATGAACAAGCACCGTATCCACCACCACAACCAGTGTTAGGACCCCAACTTTCACAACCTCAACAGGTAGTACCTATGAAGTACGTCTAGTCAGAAGAAAATTTGGAAAGAGCCATAGTGCCAGCATCATCGACAATCAATGTGGAATCAGCTAACCCTAGATATGAGCTTCCACTAGGAGATTACTACCCATATGAAGCCAACATGTTAGATTACGAACAAACCTATGATTCGGCGTATTATGGATATGAAAACTATGATCAGAGCTATGGAACAGAGGTTGCAACTCTAATGTATACCGCTCCTAAAGCACAACCACCCATGAGACCAACCATTAGACCACCTGCGCCAAGAGGACCGTGTTATAGATGCGGAGGAGACCATTTTATTAGAGAGTGCCCTCGACCTTACCATCCACCACCACCTAGGACTTGGGAAGGATATTGCAATGATTGCGAAAAGGAACATCTTTTCAGGGACTGTCCCAAGAATCCAACCAAAGTCCAAGATACTGCACCAATCAACGTAATTGAAGTAATAGAAGGATCTGGAAGTGATAAGGAGTATATACTGCCATTAAAAGCCATTACAAGAGCTCAAACAAGGCAACAAAAAGGAAAACAACCAGAACAGGAACAAGAGAGCGATAAAACAGTAAGCCCTAAAGTTCAGATAGTTGAGGATTCTGAGGACCCACGTGAGAGTACCCAGAACACAAAAGCACAAAAATGGAAGGAAAGAAGAGAAAAAATCAAAGATAAATGGGCGAAAAATGAGAGTCAAAAAAATAAAAAACAAATCCGAAACAAGAATGAGCATAAAGAACAAAGGATTCAGGAGGAGATTCCAACACCACCACTTATCCAAGAGATAGAGAAACCAGGATCAATTCTAGCAGACCCAAAACCAGACGACTTAGACATGTGGCTGAAAGCTTACCAAGCGAGAATTAAGATGGGTCCGAATGTAGAGCAACACGAAAAACTTTACCCACAAGGGGAATTAGAAAAAGAAAGACTAGCGATATGTAGAAAGCTTATAGAGGTGGCACAAGCAACCCTAGAAAAGGCTATCCCAGCTCTATCAGAGACAAGGATAGCAGATGATCAATACGAAGAATGTGTCAAATCCAAAGGTAAAGAACTTAGAAGGAAGGACGACAAAGGTGAACAAATGAAAATTCAAGATGAACCTGTGTCAATAATACCGAACTTAGAAGCAGAATGGCCGAAGGAATTATGGAATAGACTCCGAGAAGAACAATGGAAGAAAAATGGAGTATCGAAGCCTCCTTTCGAGGAAATAGATGTGGAAGTTTATCAACCAAATCCCAATCTGGAGGAAGTATATGAGGAAGTATCAAGACTTGATAGAAATAGAGAGGAAACCCTGAGTGTTTCAACCTTACCTAATTACATGGGAGAATACAAAAAGGAGTCTATAATAATACGAGCACCCACAGTACATGGACAAGGAAAAGGAAACTCAGAAAAGAGTTCACACAATCTAATGGAACTAAAGAAAACAAAAGTACAATGCAAATTGACTGTGGAAGAGTTACTTCAACTTAAGCCACAATTATGGAGACAATTAGCGAGTCAATTAGAATTAGAACCAGAGAAGGAAGAAAAGGAAGGAAGGAGAAAAGAAAACACTTCTAAAATACAAATCACAGTTGATAAAGTGGGAGAATTTAGTGAAGGAGACGAAGGTAATACGTGTCTACCTGTCACTTACAATGGGTACATGACCAAGGCTATCCTAGACACGAGAGCCCGGGTAGGAATTTCCACCAACGAGATTTGGGAGAAATGGGGAAAACCTGCCTTACGACCCACACGCATGAAGCTCCAATTAGCAGACGGTCATGTGTAGAAACCCCTAGGAATACTGGAAAGAATCAAATTAACGACCTGTGGAGTTGAATTTGAGCACACACTAGCCATTTGTAAATTCGAAAAGGCTAATAAATTACGAGATGATATTAGGACGATCCTTTATGAGACAAATGCGGGTAGTGCAAGACTGGAGAAGAGATTCATTGTACCTACAACATCAAGGAAATACAACCAAGATAAACTTGCACACCTTTTCCTACAGAGACGTCCCTCCATTACAATGGAATCCCATACACAAGGAGGAAGATGACCTATCCATTCATAGTGCTGGATCGAGTGATCAATCATGGATGCACGAGGACGCTCAGTTATGGATGTGCAAAGAAGCCAAGAAAAAGGACATTAAAGGACAAATGTGGCCTATAGGACATCCTAACTACCGACCAGTAGAGGACCCAAGCTACATGCCTCAAATCTTTCCGGATGAGACCTTTGAACCACATGGATGGATGGAAATCTTAGCCACTTTAGATGTGTGCGCGAATGAGGAAGTCTTGACAATGAACGAGTGCATAGATGAGGAAGGCTATGATGTAAATCTTTATATGGTTGTCCTTCAAGAAGTAGAAGAAGGGGAAATTTTGGAAAAAGAATGGAAAGAGGAATATGAGAGTATAGAAATGGAACGAGAATTTGACTCCAAAGAGAGTTACCTAGACACCATTCAAAGCAAAGAGGGACAAGTACCAACAAAGATCTTAGCAATCAAAGCTTCTTCCATGGTACAAAACAAGCGGAAGACATGAGTGAGACAGAACCGGACCCAGATCTTTTTGAAGTTCCTGAACATTTCAAAAGATATGAAGTAGAAGAGAGAAAGGTAGCCATTCAAATGCCTAAACGAGAGGCTAGAGACGGAGAAGCATACGACAACAAAGAACAAACAAAAAGAATTGTAGTAACAGTGGAAGACGGAGAAGAACGATGCACATACATAGGCAAAGATGTATCAGTAGAGGAGGAAGAGGAACTCATACAACTGATCCAAGAATATCAAGACGTGTTCGCATGGACGTATAAGGATCTCAAGGGTGTGAAACCTTCGATTTGTTCTCATAGGATACCAATGACGACAGATGCAAAACCATCAAAACAACGCCCATATACATATAACGAGGTCTACACTGCTAAAATTAAGGAAGAAATAGAACAAACTATTAGCAGCAGGATTCATATACGAGATAGAACACCAAGTGGGTACCGCCATTAGTAGTTGTGCCTAAGAAAAATGGAAAATTGAGGGTGTGCATTAACTTGAAAAAAGTCAATGCAGCCACCATACGTGATAGCTACCCATTACCCATCACGGACCATCTATTGGAAAGAGTAGCAGGAAAGGAAGTCTATAGCTTCTTAGATGGATTCTCCGGATACAACCAAGTGGCTATTGCTACTGAGGATCAACATAAGACCGCGTTCGTGACCGAATGGGGAGTCTATGCTTTCAGGGTGATGCCTTTTGGACTCACTAATGCACCTGCTACGTTCCAACGATTGATGTGTCATGTTTTCAAGGAATTCCTGAAAAAGAGCATGGAAGTGTATGTAGATGACCTATGTACATACTCTAATCAAAGACGAGATCATATTCCCGAGTTGAGAAAAATATTTAATAAATGCCGCCAGTATCGAGTTTGCCTAAACCCAGAAAAATGTGTCGTCATGGTAAGACAAGGAAAGATCTTAGGACACATAGTCTCCAGAAATGGAATATCCATGGATGAGGACAAGATTAAGGTCATCTTAGAGCTGCCAAGACCTAAGAATGCGAAGGAAGTACAAGCATTTATGGGACATTGTGGATATTATTGTCGATTTATCCACATGTATGCCATAATCACCAAAACCTTGTATGGCCTCTTAACTCAATTCACTTGGACAGAAGAGTGCGAGAAAGCATTCAATGAGTTAAAAAAGAGACTTAGCATAGCCCCAATTCTAAAAACGCCAAATTGGAACAAGCCTTTTCATATTCATGTTGATGCCTCTAATTATGCAATAGGATGTATCTTAGCCCAACCAGCGGATGAAGGAAAGCTAGATCATCCAATTGCCTATGCGAGTAGACAACTGAATCAAGCTGAAAGGAATTATACCACTACCAAATGAGAAGGATTAGGAATGGTCTACGCAGTGAAGAAATTTAGACACTATCTTTTAGCCAGCAAATTCAAGTTCTTCATAGACCATCATGCTTTACTGTACTTAGTCAATAAACCTTGTAACACGGGAAGATTAGTAAGATGGTTCTTACTATTAATGGATTTTGACTTTGAAGTGGTAGTAAAAAAAGGAAATACGCATGTAAGAGCAGACCACCTTTCTAGGTTAACCCACGGAGAACCGCCAAGTGGAGTACCCGACGATCTACCTGACACTTATTTGTTTAATCTGGAAGTTTGTCCAATGTGGGCAGAGAAACTAATTCCTATACTCACCCATGGCCCACAGCACTCAATCAATAAGGATAGCAAAAAGGAAATTCTCCAATCGAGAAATTTGCACATTATTGCTGGGAGCATGTACTATAAGGAACCCAATGAAGTTTTGCTAAGATGTGTCGAGGAGGATGAACAAAAGAAGCTAATCGAACAAGCACATATGAACAAATGGAGAACACATCAAGGGATTCATAATATCATCCGAGAATTAAAAAGATTAGGAGTGTACTGGCCTGACATACCCAAGGATGTCCATGATTATGTAAGTAATTGTGCAGAATGCCAGGAGACAATCCCAGAGGATCATATGTCCATACCTTTCTCAACCATAGCACCCAATTGGAGTAAAACATTAAAAAAATTCCTAAAGATCAGAGCGCATGAGGAAGGAATTAGTGTAACAAGGAAACGATCCCTAGAAGAAATGAGCAAGGATTACGTACTTATGGGAAAACAATTGTTCAGGAGAGGAAAAGATAACCAATTATGGTTATGCATGCATGAAGGAGAATATCTACCCATATTAGAGATGGCACATGTAGGTGCTGCGGGAGGTCATTTTTCAGCTGAGAGATCTGTCAAAATGATCCTCTTCGCCGGCTTGTGGTGGCCAACTTTACACATGGATGCAGAGACATATGTACGAAGCTGTGAAACGTGCCAAAGGGCTAAATACCCAATTCAGAGAGATGACATGCCATTAAGACCTATGGTGTGTGCGAGAGCATTCTCCAAATGGGGTATTGACTTCATAGGACCCATCAACCAACCAGCCAAAGGATCACATGCTGAGTACATCATAGTAGCCACAGATTACTTGACCAAATGGGTAGAAGCAAAAGCTACGAGAAAGAACGATGCTCAAACCACTGCTAAGTTCCTTTTTGAGCATATATTCACCTGTTTCGGATTACCAATTGAAATTGTGAGTGATCGAGGAACGCACTTCCTTAATGAAGTAATAGAGTAGCTAATGAATGAGTTTTTAGTGATTCACAAAAAATCAGCCCCATACCATCCCCAAGCCAATGGTCAAGCAGAAAATTCCAATAAGGTACTATGCACCGTATTGACAAAGATTGTCAATAATGGGAGGTCTGACTCGGACAAACAGTTGCATCACGCAATTTGGGTCTTCCGAGTAGCATACAAGACTGCCATTGGAACTACCCAATTCAATTTAGTGTACAGGCAGAATGCAATTTCGCCAATTGATTTTTTAATCCCAACATTGAGAGTGGCCCAACAGTATGAATGGAACGGACATGAATTATCCCAACAACTAGACCAAATCGAGAAGTTACATGAAACTAGGTTACAAGCAGTAGCAGGAATCTACGCAGCCAAGAGAAGACAAAAGGCATATTTCGACGCTCACATAAAGGACAAAGGACTTAAAGAAGGAGACCTAGTCCTAGTTTACACCTTAAAGCAACATGCCAAGAAGTTACAAAAGCGCGGATATGGACCTTTGATAATCAATAGGATCTCTACTAGTGGAGTAGTGAATCTAGCCACCCTAGATGGAGACATTCTTCCTAACTACATAAGTGGATGCAGAGTTAAACGATTCATGGAGTCGTTGACGGATCAAATGTTAGCACGTCTAGTAGGTGCTCAAAATAGGAAGAAAGAGGAAGAACGGATTCGAGAGGAGGCACGACAAGAAGCCCTAAAACGTATCAAGAAAAGGAAAGAATGGACTAGGCAACGAGATGAACGATATCTCCAAGGAGAGGAACCTATCCCTATGGCTAACTACCAAGTCCATACATCTGACGCGAATAGAGCTCACAGGTCACAACCTTACCTAAACCTAGGGATTGGAACAACAGAGTACAAATTGATAAATGCCTTGATAGACTCAGGAGCAGGACTTAGTTGCATACGTAATACGTTCATAAAAGATCTGCAAATGATTATGAGTCCCACAAAAGCCCAATTGAGAGGAATTGGAGGTCAAACCCTAGAATGCATTGGAACAACGATAGTATCCCTCCACCTAGGAAATTCTTCCATGGAACAAAGAGTTTTAGTGCGCAGAGATGAAGATTTAATAGAAGATTTGATCCTAGGACAGGATTGGATCATTGAGAATGAAGTAAGCATCAACCTAGCTCAATGCTATATTTCCGCGAAGATAGGGCACAAGGAAATTTTCAGTCTATTGGGAGAGAAGCACTTACTACAACCAAAGGCCATCGAGAGTTCAGGGAGATGCAAAGAAAAACTATTGAAACATGATCCTAGTCCCACCACCTCAGAAACCAAGCTAGAAGAAGTAGAAAGTTAAAACCCTAAAATTTCCAAAGAAGAAGGGAAATCACTCCATTCAGTTGAGGAGCAGCCAGACACTAAGGAAACCAACTCTCATGCTGCTTCTCACCCAGACAAAGGACCACCAATATGGAATCCAACACTCAGATACTTACATCAAGGAATGGTCAAATACAAATGGGTACGCAAGGATCAGGTGCAGAAAGAGAAGACGTCAGCATCAACTCATAAGGAGAAAATAGAAATCAAAAAATCAGTTTCACTAAAGTCCCAACCAAAAGGACTTTTGCATGTATGGATCCCCAAACCTTTGATTGAAGCCCAGAAAGCACGACATCAGATATGGATTCCCAAGAAGATAATACAGGCAGCCAAACCAAAGATAAGCACTCAGGCGGATGCATTACATCAAAATAGGCGAATGACAAAGCCAAAACAGATTCGTCCTAGAAACAGGAAGAGAAACACCTTTATCACTAGGATACTGGAGGAAACAAAGAAAACATATGAAGCCTGAGGAATCAAAGGAAGAAAAAGACCTACCCAACCGCCCACGAAATGGATTTGGAAACCCAAGCGACTGCAAAGAGTGGACCATCGAAACAATGGATATGCCAATTGCACTCATGAAGTATCAGATGCACCTAAAGTATGCATAGTAGGGCCACATTACAAGGCCACGCATTCGGCACATGATGTACCTAATCAAATTAATGGTGCACATTCTCCCATGGAGATTAGATCATAGCTTCAACTCTCTAAGGAATGGACATAATATGTACATAAATAATGCTTCGGCTATACTAATGCTTGTTTTCTTTCAGGAAAAAAAAGAATAATAAAAAGATGTGGTAAGAGATCTCACCTATGGAAACATGGGAACAGAGTAGTGAAACGACAACAACTCACTGAAATGCACTATACAAGCTGTTATACTTTCCATTGAAGCTAATGCACTTTTCCTTACAAGTGCAGATGGTTTCCGAAGATTCTGAAGCAACAGTACAAGAGGAAGTATTGGAATTTCCACTCCAGAGTATCACCAAAGCAAAAGGACATTGGTTCAGAGAAGATCAACCGGCTGGGGAGTATTTGTTTCTGGCAAATATAAAAATAATGGATACAAATCATCAATTTCCGATCATGTCCCAGGACTTCAGAATTTTTCATGAACTCCCATCTACCATTGCCATCATGAGGAAAGCGGCATTCACAAATATTTTGAATTACCAATCTATAAGCCCGACTTTCAAAGATGCACATAGGTCATGAATACATTACAGCCAGCTCTGCATGATCCCTTAGTGCCAAAGGCTAAAGTGATGGATAAAGTCGGTGAATGGATCGTTATTCAATTCACACATGACTTGATTAAGGAAGCTTTTGGATGGGAAAAAGATGGAATTACGGCAGTGAAAGAGGAGAGTCGAGGCACAAAAACACGAACATTCCTGGATATCAATAGAATTGACATAGAAGAGGAAGTAAGGCTTATTCACCAACACTTCTGCTTCCCGAATATGCATCGGTACACGGCCCCTCAAAAGATTATTGTTCAATTGCTCTCACATGCCATCAAGCAGATTGGCAATCAGATTAATCTGACTCCTTACATCCAAGAAAGGTTATTAGAGGCAAAAAAGCAATGGAATAATAAGAAGTTCCTCAATGGCAGCATGGCTCTGACTATATTGATTTACAATGCTTTAGGCATTAGAGAGCATCTGCAAGAAATGCCATTAGCAACAGCCATGGCCAAATATGTCAAAGTCGTGACAGTACCAAGAAAGAAAAGAGCAGTCCAACTTGTTGAAGAAGCAGAAACTAGCTCTCAACCCAAAATGAGAGGCACGAAGAGACTCACGAAAGTTAAGCAAGTAGAAGAGGAAGTTCCAGCCACCAAAAGGACACACGTACTTCCGAAGACAACGATTGAAGAGCAAAGGCCAATTACAGAGGAAGACTTAAATAAGGCCCTGGAAGAAACGCACCAATATACAGAAGGGCAAGTCAATTTACCCGTGCAAGGGCATCATTATCATCAAACTCAACAAGAGATAGAGGCCAAAAGGAAGCTCACCAAAGTCCATCGTTGTAGAGAATTAGGGTTGGACAATTCAAGCTCATCCTCGGATACACAAGAAGAACCCGACACTTCATTATTGAATGTGGCAACACACAAAATATACCTTTTTGAATTTCATCGGCATTACACAAGGCTCTGAAGCACTCATTTTTTATCTATCTACTATTCCGAGCCGCTTAACACTTATGGTGTATTATTCTCGACTTATGTTTTTGTCGTCAACATACATGCAGACATTTGAAGAAGCATTTTTCACCAGCTTCTTCGAAATAGACTCAGAATTTTTTGTCAAAATGACTTTGAACCTTAATGCACGTATGGTGGCTTATGAGACAAGATTTTTTGCGGATCATTGACAAGCACCAGAGGATGGAGTGAAGTCCACATAGTGGAAGGAATTTATGATATGTCACGCTAATTTGCTAAACCAACGAGAGCAAGCAGCCATACAGACCTATACACGTCGCCACAAAAAGCCTGTTGGGGATGATAGAGTTCAGGAGGAGGGACGTGTGGAAGGGGAATCAAGCAAGAAAAGAAGAAGAAGAAGATCAAAGTCAAAAACGGCTCAATAAAGAATGAAGATCATAATACAGAAGAACCACCCTCTGCACAAAGCCCCGCAGGGGCACGCATCAGGCAACAACGCGAATCATCCAGGTCCTGAGGATTGGAATTAAAGATCAATCAGAACCAGGACATTTCATGGGAAGGAAGGACCAGGGCCAGGAACCATACATGAAGAAGTGCAAGACAATATTTGGCAGGTAGTAATCCTTCCGCTAATAGCGTGCATTGTCAACAAAGTAAACAGGCTCAAAACAATACAACAGGGTCAGATGTGTGCAACCAGGACAAATCAGAAGACCAAAAGCTAGAAAGAGGTGACTAAGAACAGCACATTCCTAGTCACTGGTGGCGTGCGTGGCAGCCCGACTGAATGCAGCAACCCAAATTTGTGATGTACGGGATATCAAGGGGAAAACAGAAACAAAGGACTTACATCGGATAAAATAACAAATTCTCTGACAGTCCTTGTCGCCGCTTCGACCGCTGGGTGCGTGTATTCAGAAGAATTAAGCAAGCAGCCGATGAGAAGCTAAAGCCTGTCAAGGGACGACAGAGATAAAGAGGGGGAGAGTGTTGCAGAGTAAAGAAGCACAAGAGAAGATCCCCAAAATTTTCAAATTAATGGGCATAATTTTTGTTCTTCAAGGTCTTAGAGAATTCCCTCAAAGCCATGTAAATGCACTAGAGGAGTCCTCTAGTTGCATAATACCAACTTGTTGTAAAATATCCCTTGTAAATTAGTAGGAAATTCACTTTTTTGGAATAAAGTGCCGGTCTCTTGTGTGAAAGGACCAAACTTTAGGCACATGTAAGAACTCATACATTAGTGAGTGCATGCAGAAGGACTGGCATGGTTATGTAAGCAATACAAGACATTTTCTTTCCACTTAATTGACCCGAGATAACCAGAGATACTTTGAGAAAGCAACACCATCGCTAGTGAAGGGGAAGAGACATTTTCTCTCTCTACTAGAAACCTATTCATTCTTTCTCATCTTGGTAACATGCATTGTTGCATATAGTGTTCTTAAATGGTTTAAGGGGGTTCATGTTACCCTCCCTTTTCATTATGGTGAGTATAGTGTTGGATATCACCACTATATTACCTTTAAAGCCTTTATGTGGCCTTGGTTTATGCATGAATGATGACTCTTAAGATTGCCATTGTGGCACTTTAGATATGCAGCATGCACCATTATACATGATTGTGACCTCTTGAATTTTTTGAATAAAATATCATAATGTTTGTATAGTACAAAGTGAAGTACGCATGATGTCATAATGGAGTTTGTGAAGAACTACCCATGCACATTTTGTAAGGCTAACATACATGGAGTGAAGCATTGCATTCATGGAGTTTGTGAAGAACTACCCATGCACATTTTGTAAGGCTAAAATCCATGGAGTGAAGCATTGCCTTTTCCATTCAATGAATGCATCTAAGGGAGGATGTAGTTTCCTTTGTTTTAAGATTAATGTGTTAAAGATGATTACTTCTTTTCATGAGGGTATCAAAACTCTTGCTAAGACTAAGGGTGATGGAGATGAATTACATTCACACTTAATTATGTTTGGCAAAGAGCATATGAATGCTAATCTTAAAACTTGGAAAACTATATGCATGCTTCCAAAATTGTTGGAATATTGCATAAATTCATGTGACACTCTTATAAATGAGATAACAATATTGATGAATATACATAGATATATGAATGAACCATTTTGCCCATTATGTTTGGCGTTTGACCATACTATCACAAGATGCTCGTATCTTCATGGATGTAATGGGCACATGTATTGAATAAGCACATTACTTTTATCCTTTTGCATGGGATTTCTAAAAATTGGTAAGGTTGAGCAAATGTTGCTTTGATGGGAATACTTTTCATCAAATAAATTTTGTCTCTATGGTGGATAAATTAAGCAAACCTTTCCATGATATGGTAGATAACCATGCTAAGGATGTTCATACTTGCATTAATGATCATATGATTTCTCTATTTGATAAAGCATGTGCTATGCTAAGCGAGTACATGTTTTCTACTTTGCAAAATAGAAATTAATGTTGTGCTTACAGTTTGACCATGATGCACATCAAGTTGATTGATGCGAATGTAGACTAAAACTCTACACAATATGATGGAAGGAAATGTGCTTTGCAAAGTAATGTTAATCCCACTATGGTGATGCATGATGCAAATAAAGATTCTCCTCCCCATTTTGGTAATGATTCGCATACAATTTCCCATAATTACACACGAATTGATGATAATGTTACATAATTAGTCTTCATTAAGGAAGACATTGATCTTACTTCTTTCATAATGCATGATGTTTTGTTGAAAGGATGTGCCTATGATTGAGCATGATGATATTGGTTCTACCTTTGATTCCCTTGATGATGTAAATATGATTTCTCATAGCATTCAATATATTGATCCTCTTATTTTGGATGATTTCAAAAATAATCATGATGAACCGTGTGTTTATGATCCATCTTCTCCACCCATTTTTTATGATAATTATGATGATGTTAAGCCTAAATTTGATGTGTATGTTGTGAATAATAAATATAACCTTGATGTATATTTGGATGATAAGCTGGGTGATTCTAATGTTTTGATGTGTACACATGTTGAAACTTCCACATGTATTATGCATGATGATGTTTTATCTACAAATGAAGTCACCCATGTTAGTGATGATGCTACTCTTTTGATTGCGATCTATGCTAAGAAGTTTCTATCATTTTATGAGTATGTTGCACCATTATATAAATGCAACCCAACATTCTTTTGTTATGAAGTTTACTTAACTTATGGTTGGAAGGAGTCCCATAAGTGTACGTGTGGTGTGCCTACCAAGCCTAGTGATGAGATTATGGCTTTGGGGAGTTCCTCTTTTGATGAGATGTATTATCATTGGGTTTATGCATTGGGAAAGTGTTTCTCTTATGATGTAATGAATGTAATTTCTATCTCTCATTCATTATTTGTATGTTATCCCATTGTTATCATATGGAGAAAGGATTTTTATTTATCTATTTGTGTGACAATCTATTTTTGTTTTGTGGAAGTATATGTTTTTTTCGAAGTTTTGTAAATTATTATCATGAAGTTTGGACTTGGAGGATTTTACTCAATGGGCATAAAGACAAGAAAGTGGAAATGAATTTCAAATGTTGGAAGCATGATGTGGAGACTATGGATGCTTGGGATCATTATGAACAAAAGCTTGGAAGCATTCTTGAAGGAAGGACTATTTGGATGATATTCTATGTGCCCATTAACTCACTCTTATGGAGTCAATTACATACCTTGGCTTACTACACATGAAATTGAGCTTGAGGAGGAGTGTTGAGATATCAAGCTCAACATGTGATGATCAAGGATGATAGATACTACCACTTTTCATTTCTCTTACATGTATAGTGATTATACTAATATATGTCATGGATACTTTTAGTGAGCTTTACTAAATTTATCTACTGAGAGTGATGACACATTTGTTTCTCGCCAAATCACTCATTCAAGGATGTTAGGATTTTCTTTATGTACTAATCTTTGTATATTGTAAAGGTTTTTATTGTTTTGATAGGTCATTCTTTTATATTCTCTTTATGCAATAGAAGAAGTGGAAGAAGATCATTCTTCCTTTCCTCAATTTGTGTGTGCTCCTATCTTTGTGTGTGAGATTATGTGAGAGATATCTTCCTTATCTGCTTTCTCTTGACATTATGAAATCCCTTTCTTATCCATGTGTACACGTACTTAGAATTCAACAACTAGTCTTTGAATCAATTTGATTACTCTCTAGTCTCTTAGTCTCACTACTAATCTATTCAGAAACAAATCCAAGCTAGTTTGTAGATACAACTACAAGGAATTCCAATACTCTCCCTTGATTGTGGACATAGCCTCAATACTTAGAGTTTAGGAGTATGCATATTCTCAAGGATTCCAATTTCACAATCGGCACTAGATCACTCAAAGAAGACTACATGTATGCTCTTATTGGTAGTGTTCTCCATAGAAGAGACTACACTTTGATGATTGCCTAAGACTCTTAATGATCTCAACTTCATCCACAATTAGATAAACCCCCTTGTGCCATGTTCTATCACCATGTTTATTTGTTATCTTTAACAAGTTTCTTGTTTTCCTTGTTGATATATTTAGGTAGTGATGTGTGTGAACACACTAGGACTGTCGAGGGACTTTTTTTCCTCTTTAGGAGGTTTTTTCCCTCGGCTTCTATATATGCCTATAGCCCTAACAGGTTACTTATCTTTGTACATTCTAGTGGTAATACATTCAGTATTGTGTGTTGTGCTTCAAGCTTCTTCTTCTTCCTTGTGCTGTTTACATGCTTCCACAGACATCTAACTCCAACAATTGGTATCAGAGTAGGTCGCTGCTTCATGTAGGGCATCATTGACACCTCTCTGGTTGCAGTCTCAAAAGCGCACGAATTTTGGTGAGAATACTCAGGGTGTTTCAAAGATAAAAACAGCTTCGCTATGTGGTGCCGAAATCGCGATCTGAGCTCATTTCGGCCTCCGAACACACTATCAGAGTGCTTGTGTAGGCTATTTCATCTTTTTGTACCAAAGATATATACCAATTTTGGTTCACTACTATAAGTGTCTCAAAGTCTGCTACAGGTTTAGTAGAATTCATCTGAGCAGTTATGTTCAACTTTTTGAGATACAGTCAATTTTCTACATCAAGGTATTTTAGTCACCGGCCATGGTTGAAAGTAGTGATGTATTCCGTATGTTGGCTGTTGAGGATAAGTTGGATGGTACCAACTACCCATTATGGGCTTATATGATGCGACATGTATTGGTTGCAAAAGGCCTATGGAACATTGTGCAGGGTGTTGAAAAACATCCTATCACACCTACAACTGTTACAACTACAGGTATTGAAGCTGATGTAGAAGGTGTGGAAGATGGTGATATTCTGTAGATTCCTATTCGTGTTATAGCTTCTGCTGCACCTATTGTGGAGAAAATTCATTGGGATGGCAGAGATGCTTATGCACATGCATAAATAGCCTTGTCTGTCAAACATGCCATTATTTCTCACATTCGCTCTTGCAGAACAGCTAAGGATACTTGGGATACACTTATCACATTGTACCAAGCTATGAATGAGGCTCGTGTTGCTTACCTCCAAAAACAGTTGGAGAGTGAGCACATGAATGAAGGTGATTTTATGGATAGTTTTCTGACAAAGATCAAGGATTTGAAGGAACAGTTGATTTCTACTGATGAAATCCTTCCTGACAGTTCACTTGTGCGGACTATTCTGAATGGTCTTCCTAATTCATGTCAGAGTTTTACTTCTACTCTTCATTTGATGATGAATGGCAATCCAAATGCCTTGTCATTTGAGGAGCTAGTTTTTGTTGTTTTGCAGGAAGATTAGTATAGGCAAATCAAGTCTATTATGTGTGTTGCAGATCAAGCTTTCATGGCTAGTCAGAAGGGTAAAGGTAAATGGAGCTCATCCATTAGTAAGCAGAAATTTGCAAATGCTGCACATTTGAAGAAGGAAGACAAAGATGAGAAGAAATCAAAAAAGCAGAAATTGTTTCATAAATATTGTAAAGCAAATGATCATGTCATTAAGAGCTGTCCAAAATTGGTTGCCAAAGAGGCAAAGAAGAAAGAGGTCAAAATGGTTGTTGTAGAAGCCTCTACACCGAAATGTGGCATTTTATGTCGTGGGCTGTATAAGCTCATAGATAATGAAAATCTATGAATGATTTGGCATGTGCAGTACATGATTCTCAGGCTATGTCAGATGCAAAGCTTTGGCATGCAGACTTTGGTCATCTGAACTTTGCTAGTTTGCTATGCTTGCAGAAATCTGAAATGGTGTTCTCTTTGCCCAAACTTGAGGCACCCAGTAAACATGTATGTGAACCCTGTATTTTGGGCAAAATGCAGTGTTCCTTATTTCCAAAAGATGGTTCAGTTTGGGCTACTCAAAAATTGCAGCTTGTTCATAGCGATGTCTGTGGTCCTATGCAAACACCCTCTTTTGGAAATTATCTCTACTTCGTGACTTTCATTGATGACTTTTCCAGGCATGCATGGGTATATCCATTGAAAGCAAAGTCTGAAGTGTTCATGTGCTTCAAACAGTTTCTGGTTTTGGCTAAACATATGTCAGCATGTAAAATGGGCACCCTCCATTTTGATCGAGGGGGGGAATATATGTCTTCTGATTTTAATGAATTTCTGGATGAATGTGGGATAAACACCAATGTACAGTTCCATATACACCTCAACAGAATGGAGTTGTTGAATGAAAGAACATGTCACTCATGGAGATGGCAAGGTGTATGGTCAAGAGTCAGGCTTTACCACATAGTTTCTGGCTTGAGGTTGTTATGTGTGCAGCATATGTACTTAACAGGTGTCCCACTAAAGCACTACAGTCTATCACTCCATATGAGGCTTGGCATGGTTGCAAGCCATCTGTTGCTCATCTACGTGTTTTTGGTTGTCTGGCATATGCATTCATGCCTGAACAACATTGTAGAAAATTGGATGATAAAGTAAGAAAATGTATTTTTATTGGGTACAGTTCTGACAGCAAAGGCTATCGCTTGTATCATCCACAAACTAAATGCATTCTGGTTAGTTGTGATGTTGTTTTTGTGGAAGATGCTATTCAGCCCTTACTTTCATGTAGTAAGGAGACATCTCTTAGCTCCAAAGACATGTATGATACTTTGCTGCCTCTTTTTACGGGTGGATAGTCTAGTGATGGTCCGAATGAGGCAACTTCTCAACCTTTGCAAGCTTCATGTGATGATGCAGATCATTCCATTTTTGATGCAGATTTAGATGATGCACTCGTTGATGAGAGAGATGATATTGAGAAGGCAAAATCTATGCCAAAATGACTGGTGCAGACTTTGCATGATAGCAAATTAGATGCACCTCTATCATATCGTACTCGTTTAGGCTCTCATAGTGCCTCTTTTGCATCATATTGCTATGCTATGGCTGCATCTAGTCTCTATGATGAAAATGAGCCTGTTTCGTTTGATGAAGCACAAAATTCAAAAAATTGGATCGCTACTATGCAATCTGAATATGATGCTATAATGAAGAATGGTACTTGGCCTTTATGTGACTTGCCTCCTAGCAAAAAGGCCATTGGCACTAAGTGGGTATACAAGCTGAAGTGTAAGCCTGATGGAACACTTGACAGGTATAAGGCTAGGCTTGTTGCAAAGGGTTATGCACAGGAAAGAGGCATTGATTTTGATGAGACTTTTGCACCTACTTGCCGAATGACTAATGTTCGGTCTATGCACTTGCAGCTCATTATGGTTGGAATGTACATCAGTTGGATATTAAAATTGCATTTCTAAATGGTGACTTGCATGAAGAAGTGTATGTTTTTCAGCCCCATGGCTTTGTGCAAAAAGGGCATAAAAACGAGGTGTACAGGTTAAGAAAGGCTTTATGTGGTTTGAAACAAGCACCACATGCCTGGTATGAAAGGATACATGCCTATCTGATTGCACATGGTTTTGTGAACAGTCCAACTGAAAGCACCTTATCTGTTAAGCGTGCTAATGATGTATTTCTGATCATTGTGGTGTATGTTGATGACATGCTACTCACTAGTCCTCATGAGAAGCATATTGTTGATTTTAAGGCCGATTTGCATGCCTCATTTGAGATGTCTAATTTGGGGCATTTGCATCATTATTTGGGCATTCAGTTTATGCATGTTGATGGTGGAATGGCTTTGTGTCAAACGAAATATATTGACACATTATTGCATCGTTTTTGGCCTTGAAGACTGTAAACTTATTACCAGTCCTATGGAGACAAGTTTGCGATTGAGTCTTCATGATGTTGGAGATGCATTTGATGTTGTTCTCTATCAACAAGACCAGATGATCGTAGCTAAGAACCACATTTCCTACATGCACACTCAAGTGTTGGTTTGATGAAACACATCAAATTGTCAAACCGAGCTTTGACATGGCCAACAACATAGAAGCATATGCACGTATGTGATGGTTAATGCATCCAATGGACAAATGAATGTGAACTAAGTGTGAATCACCTCACACAAACAACGTTTACACTCAACAATACACCATGAGACCTCTAACAAGAAAAGACACAAAAATGGAGTTTTCTCTCAGCTTGAATGTCCCAATATAGCCAATATTGGTTCTCTTGATGCGATGTATTTATTCGAACCATTTCATTTATATTTGAGGAACTCGATTTCAAACTTGGATTAGACTCTATGTTTGCTGAGAAGACTTGAATGAAATTACTCAAGCCATCCTCAACAAGAATGCATTTTTGTATACAGAATTGCAAGGTGATGGGGCCATCAAATATGATGGAGTACATAATTGCTCACTCCATAAACCATAAAGAAAATGTGTGATTAATTTGGCTTCCAATGGGAGGTCCATTATGGCACATCGTGAAACATATTGTTTGTAGCAACGAGCAACTAATTTGAGATCCTCATTTGCTTCTTGCTTAAAAACGTTTTAAATCATTGTTGAGGTGCCATGCCTTACTCCTATCTTAGAAAAATTCAGCTATGAAAGCTCTCATGAGCTAATCTATGCTTTGGAAGTATGTATTCTTAGTGGTGAAAGCATCCTAAGCTATTTCCTTCAAGGTGATTCCAAAGGCTTCATACTAAGTGCAAAAATCAAATACTTGATTAGCCTGCAACACTTCTCTGAATTCAAACCCGTGTGCATGATGAACACCTTCTCCATCGTAGTAATCTCACATACACCAGCTATCATGTGGTAGAGCTTTAGTCAAAGCATCTGCAGCATTATCTCGAGTGTGAACCTTCTCAAGAATAATGCTCTTAGTGGCTAAGCAATCTCTAATGAAGTGATACCTCACCTCAATGTGCTTGGTCTTTGCATGATAGACCGGATTCTTAGCCAAAGCAATGGCACTCTGACTATCACTGAGCAAGTGAGGTACATGCTGAGGTAAACCCATATCACAAGCAAGACGAGAAAGCCACAATGCTTCCTTACATGCCTCACTTGCTGCAACATACTCTGCTTGTGTGGTGGAAACAGCTGTACATTCTTGAAGATGAGATCTCCAAGAGATAGCACCTCCAGCAAAATGAAAAATGTACCCTGATGTAGACTTACGATTGTCTACACAACCAGCATAGTCAGAATCTGTGTAACCAATAATGGATGCTTTCCCTCTACCTAAGCATAGACACTTGTCCTTAGTGCCACTCAGATATCTCAAAATCATTTTCACCGCTTCCCAATGTTTCTTGCTAGGATTAGACATATATCTACTCACAACTCCCACTGCAAATGCAATGTCTGGTCTCGTAGCTACCATAGCATACATGAGACTACCAACAGCAGACTGATAGGGAATTTTGGTCATGAATTCCTTTTCCTCATCTGATTTGGGGCAGTCATCCTTGCTCAATTTCACATATGTGGGTAAAGGTGTACTCAATGCCTTTCCACCCTGTATATTGAATCGGTGAATTACTTTGGATATGTACTCACTTTGAGACAAGTATATGCATCTTTCACTCCTATCACGAGTAATGCGCATGTCAAGAATATGTTTGGCATCCCCCAAATCCTTCATATCAAATGTCTGACTCAACTTCTTTTTGAGAAGTGACAAATCATACGAGGACTTCCCAACAATCAACATATCATCGATGTAAAGTATCAAGCATATCAAGCTGCCATCAGAACATCTCTTTGTGTAGAGACAATGATCCCCATTGCTCCGAGAATAGCCTTGGGACTTCAGAAAAGCATCAAACTTTTGGTACCATTGTCTAGGAGACTGTTTAAGTCCATACAAGCTCTTCTTGAGCTTACAAACTAGACTTTCCTTGTCAGGAACTACATAACCATCTGGTTGTTCCATATAGATCTCATCTGTAAGATCTCCATGCAAGAAAGCTGTTTTCACATCAATTTGGACTAGCTCTAAGTCCTCCATTGCAACGAATCCAAGCAACATGCGCAAAGTAGTCATCTTGACCACTGGAGAGAAGATTTCCTCAAAATCAACACCATGTTGTTGCTTAAAACCCTTTGCAACAAGTCGTGCTTTATATTTTGGAGAAGCACTATCTGATGTGAATTTCAGCTTATATACCCATTTACATGGTAAAGCTTTTCTACCCTTTGGCAAAGGTACTAAGCCCCAAGTACCATTCTTGTGAATAGAATCCAACTCACTCTTCATGGCACGCTCCCACTTGACATGATCCTCTCTCTGCATAGCCTCTTTGTAGCAAGAAGGCTCATCGGCATCTGTTAGCATAATAAAATCTAAACCTGGAACATATCTATCAGGTGGATATGAGACATGTGCAGAACGTCTCAATGGTTGCTGAACAGGAACATGTGCAGACTGATCTGAATGGACATTCTCTTGAACATCCCTATGTGCAGCTTTTTATGCATGCTAACTAGAGGACTAGTATCCTCAAACACCACTCTTCTCACTTCAACCTCCTTAATGGGCTGTTTATGCATCTTAGACTCATTAAAATGACATCACTACTTCTGATCACTAACCGTGTTTCAGGATCCCATAAGCGATATCCAAATTTTCCTTCTCAACCATATCCAAGAAAAATGCATTTCTTTGACTTATGGTCCAACTTTTGTCTAAGATTCTTGGGTATATGAACATATGCTTCACACCCAAAAACTCAAAGATTATCATAATATGGTGGTTTCCCTGTCCATAACTCTTGTGCCACTTTCAGACCTTTTGCAATACTAGGTGAAAGGTTAATCACATGAACTGCAGTCAATACTGCTTCTGCCCAAAAACTTTGTGAGAGGTTTGCATGATACAACATAGAGACTACTCTATCTTGAATATTTCTATTCATCCTCTCAGCTACACCATTCTGTACTGGGGTATAAGGAGCTATAAACTCTCTATGAATCCCTCTAGACTGACAAAAAAGACTGAATTCATGTGAGGTATACTCACCCCCATTATCTGAACGTAAAGCCTTAAGCTTAGTTCCTTTTTCAGTCTCAACTGAAGCAAACCATTTTTTGAAAGTAGGGAATACATCATCCTTTGATTTGATAGGATATACCCAGACTTTTCTAGTAGCATCATCTATGAAAGTGACAAAGTAAAGAGAACCACCTAAGGACCTAGTGGGCATAGGACCACACACATCTGTATGAACGAGATCTAAGGCTGAATTGAAGAGTCAATGTGCGTTCTATGCACATTTCTGGTTTGCTTTCCATAATGACAACGCTCAGAAAATGAAAAATCAGAGAAAGATAACACAGGTAAGTAGCCAGAACGAGAAAGATTTTCCATTCCACTACGAGATATATGGTCCAAACGACCATGCCAAATACAAGCCATAGGCTGTTCAGTAACAGCTAACAAGTGTTCTTTCTGTGATACAAATAAAGGATAAAGTGAGCCAACTTTGCTTCCTTTTGCAATAACCATATTGCCCTTTGATATACGAAAGGACTGAGCATAGAAGACCACCTTGTAACCAAGGTCATCAAGTTGACCAACTGACATCAAACTGCGTGATAATTGAGGTACATGGCGTACATTATGCATAGTAAATTTTGAACCATCAATGAACTGCACAACCACATCTCCAATCCCCACAACATCACACTGGTAAGAGTCACCAAGTCTCACAGTACCAAGAGACTTTGCTGCATAATTAGAGAACCATTCTCTATGTGGTGTCACATGGAAAGAAGCACCAGAATCTAGCAGCCAGGTGTGGGAAAGAGAATCAGCCATAAGTGCCTCAGATGGCACAGTACTATCAAGTGTCAACACATCAGCATCATCAGAAATAGCATTAATTTCTTCAATCTTCACAGTCGAAGTAGATGGTGCAGGTAACTGTTTAACATGCCCATCAACATTCTGTCCTTTACCTTTAGCATTCTTTAATGCATAACAGTCTTTCTTCATGTGTCCTTTCTTATGACAATAATGGCATTCGATGTCCCTCTTCCTTGATTTACTTCTACTCTTATTCCGTTGACCATTCTTTTCCTCGTTCTTGCTCCTGCCACGTTGTTGATTCTTTCCTTGGTAAGAATCACGAACATTATATGCATCTCCACTCTGAGTGCCAACCATAGATTTTCTACGAATCTCCTCACTCAAGAGTGCTCCATATATGTCATCATAGACAAGTTTACCACCAGGTGCACTGTTGCTAACAGCTGTGCAAAACGTATCCCATGATGATGGCAGGGTGCATAACAGCAATACTGCTTTCATTTCATTATCCATATCCATTTTCTGAGCCTGTAACTGGGAGAATATAGCATCAAACTCATTTAGATGAGCAGCAACACTATCTGTGTCCATACGAAGGTCATATAATTTTCTCATCAGATACACTTTATTTGATGCCGTCTCTTTTTCATATGTATTGCCTAACTTCTTCCAAAGCTCCTCTGCACTTTCACACTCTAATACTATAAAGTAAACATTATCTGCTAAGTGCAAGCGAATGGTAGACCTGGCCATTTCATCTAACTCATCCCAATCATCTTCATCCATGTCAGCAGGCTTCTTTGAAATCCCATTTATTGGCTTCCATTGCCTCCTTTGAATCAGCACATCTTTAATCTAATTCTTCCATAGAGCAAAGTTTGCGCCATTAAATTTTCGGATCTCAAAATGGTCTTTGCCCTGCAAGTTATAGCTCCTCCTCGGAACACTAGCACTAGACCCTGATCCACCGGATATGCATGAGACCTCTGATGCCATGATCGTAGAGAACTGAATAGAATGATAATGGAGCTAGAAGAGTCCAAACACCAACAAATAAGTGTATCAAGGAGTAAATCGACCACTGTATAGTTGACTAAACCAGAAATCTAGAAAAATTTTGCTAGAGTATCCTCTGCAAAATTAGCATATGACCAGTGTCAAAGTATCATAAAACTGCAAGTACTGACATGTCTACCTGCATAGTGAATCACTGACTCCACTACATATAATCAGTTACCCAATAGAAGCCAACTAGGCTTATCGAGCACCTATGAACAACTATCATACATCTCTTATGGCGACGCTAGGTAAGTCTTCCACCTGCATCACCGAAGAGACCCCGACATCTGGGTGTCTCCCAGTTACGAACAAAGCTTTTGCCTCGAACTCCTCTGATACGCACAAAAGGAACAAAGCTTTTGCCTCGAACTCCTCTGATACCAGTGAAGTGTTTCAATGGCGATGCACCATAGTGCACTCTCCT
The DNA here is from genome assembly GCA_020310875.1 of Ceratopteris richardii. Lineage (NCBI taxonomy): Eukaryota > Viridiplantae > Streptophyta > Polypodiopsida > Polypodiales > Pteridaceae > Ceratopteris > Ceratopteris richardii. The sequence continues at coordinate 178,120,305 of CM035415.1, read as the reverse complement.
TCTCGAGAGCTCCATGACGATATGCTCGGAGTAGAAAACCAAGCTCTTGAGGCCGCACACAGTACGCCGCACAGAGGCTATAGAATACGCAGAAAAACACAGTACACAGCACGAAGACAGACTTCTTAGGTCTTACAAATGCGGTCGAACTTACGGTCTATGACTGACCAGGCCACTATATATTTTATTAAAGAACATATACAAAGAAGTGTCCGGTGGCCTTTTGGCCTTTCACATGGACACTAACGGTAACACTTGTCACAATCTGAGAATTTCTCAAACTTTGGTGAGCATACTCAAAGGTCATTAAGAGTTCAAAATAGCTTTGCTATGTGGTGTTGAGATTTTGATCTAAGCTCGTTTCGGCCTCCTAATGCACTAGTGCAGTGCCTATGCAAGAAATTTCATTTTTGATCCAAACATATATTCAAGTTATGATTCACCAGTATAAGCACCTCAAAGTCTGCTACAGATTTAGCAGAACTAGACAGGGTAGTTTTGTTCAGCTTTTTTAGATACATTCACTTTTTTGCATCAAGGTATTTTAATCAGTGGCCATGGCTGAAAGCAATGATGTATTCCATATGTTGATTGTTGAGGATAAGTTGGATGGTACCAATTACCCAATTATGGGTATTTATGATGCATCATGTATTGGTCGCACGGTGGTCAAAAACGACCTACTACATCTGCAATTATGGTTATTGAAGGTGATGCAAATGGCTTTGAAGATGATGATCTTCAGGCTCCTGTTCATGCTATAGTTCATGCTACATCTGCTATAGAGAAACTTCATTGAGATGGCAGAGATACATAGGTACATGCATTGATAGCATGTCTTTCAAACGTGCTTTTATCCCTCATATTCACTCTTACAAAATAGCAAAGGATGTTTGGGATACACTTACCACTTTGTACCAGGCAAGAAATTAGGCTCGTATTGCTTACCTCAAAAAATAGTTGGAGAGTGAGCATATGAATGAAGGAGATACTATGGACATTTTTTTGACAAAGATCAAGGATTTGAAGTATCAACTGATTTCTCATGATGAATTCTCGCCAGATAGTTCACTTGTGTAGAGTGTTTTGAACACTCTTGCAGATTCATATCAGAGTTTTGCTTCTACTCTTTGGTTCATGATGAAAGGCAATCCAAATGCCTTAAGATTTGAGGAGTGCAGGGAGATTAGTCTAGGCTATACAGCTCCATCATGTGTGTAGAAGATCAGGCTTTCTTAGATAGTGGGAAGGGCAATAGTATGGAGCTCATCTACTAGCTAGCATAAATATGCTATCTCTACACAGTCAAGAAAATAGAAAAATAGAAATTCTTTTGCAAATATTGTAAGGGAAATGATCATGTCATAAAGAGTTGTCCGACAAAGAAAAAATAGGATGGAATGAGATTACAAAGACCTCTACACCTAAAACAAAGTCTGCTAATCTTGTGTAGAATGAAGAATGGGCATTTACTATTGTTTGTAGTTATGACCCATCTTCTCATGAATGGAGTATGTGTATAGTAGACTCAGATGTTTGGTACTTTAATAGTGGGGCAACCAAATGTAAGGAATTGAACTCACAACCTCTTGGTTAGGAATGTGATGGGCTAACCACTTGCCCCAAAAGCCATGGTTGAGGATTACTTCATAACCCTCCCTCTTAGGGTGTAGTTCAACCATCTCCTATATGTCAATGGTGTGGTTCAACCATCTCCAACCTATCACTTTATTACATTCTTCCCCCCTTGGTCAATCATTGTCCTCAATGATCTGCTCTTGTATCCCTCTAGCCTCAGTGATTAGCCCCTTGAACTCCTTAGGTGCCCTTGAATTGATGTCCTCAACCTCACATAGTTTCTTGAACCTTGTTCGCAACCCTGGTCTCTTGAACCCTTGCTCTCAACCTTGGTGTCTTGAACCTTCTTGTTTGCAACCTTGGTGTCTTGAGCCCTTGTTCTCAACCTCAGTCTTGAACCTTGTTCTCAACCATGTTTGGTATCTTGAACACTCAATCAAGTGCCACCCAAGGTTTTCCAAGGACTTCACACTTCCAAGCTAGCTCAGTAGATTTGGAAAGTTCATTCTGAGGGCTTTTCAATGGTATATTATATGCCTCAATCTGAACTACGGATTGAGAGATACACAATCTTTGTTGGGCTAACTTGTGAGAGCGATGCATGCTACTTTTGTACCCTTTCATATAGAGGATGGCCAAGCGCCTTTCTTAGATGCCATTGGATCATTCCACTTTGCCAAAGCCTACTTCCTAGGCTCTGATACCAATGTAAGGAATTGAACTCACAACCTCTTGGTTAGGAATGTGATGGGCTAACCACTTGCCCCAAAAGCCATGGTTGAGGATTACTTCCTAATCCTCCCTCTTAGGGTGTAGTTCAACCATCTCCTGTCTGTCAATGGTGTGGTTCAACCATCTCCAACCTATAACTATATTACACCAAACATATTACCTTGTAGCATAGATTCTTGAGTTCACTTGAGCCTTCCCCTATAAGGAATATTATCACATGCACTAATAACTCCTCTTATCCTATAATGGGAGTTGGTAAGATCATTCTGACTATTGTAAGCCGCCGGATTGGCATTTTGTATTTTTCATTGTTCCTGTATTTTCCTATCCCGCACGAACTGAAAGGTTTCCTATTCCGCACGAACCGAAAGGTCGTTGTGAAGAGATGTATTTACTTATCAACTAATGAAAAGGCATTGCGGTGATGCTCCGGTAATGACAAGCGAGATCGCCAGACTGTCTCTCTGGGCGATTGCGGTCTGTGGAGAATCCATAGTGCAGTGTTCATGAAGTCTGAGTATTGTCGTCCTTACCTTTGTTTAATTTCATTAACTTGTGATTAACACATAAGGTTCTGTTGTCGATATACGTCTGTGCGACGATAATCAGTAATTGCTACGTGACGCACTTTGAAAAGTATTAACCTGAGTCTGAACAGTAAATCAGTGAGAGGACTAACCAGAGTCTTGATAGTAATTCGGATTAACAGAGTGTTGAATGTTAACGGAATTTGGTTTGGATAAGTTAATTGGGAAAATCAAGTTACAGGGCCTCTGATTTATCAGACCCCTACCACTCCCAAGAACCCGAAAGAACTTAAAATGTGTTTAAGGTAAAAGTGAATTTTAACACTAGCGCCGTCTGTGGGAAAGTGGCACAGAATTGTGACTAATCAGTAAGGTGGAGTAGTACGCAAGTGGTGCAGAGGTGATATATGCCGGTTACTCGGTCCGACGAGTCATATCCGAAGTATAGGAGAGACCCACATCCCTAGACAGTACCAAATTTGTTAGGGACACCTCCAGTCGGTAGAAGCATAGACCGGTTAAGTCCAATTGTCGAAGGAACAGAGTCTATTAGTAGCAATTCCAGTAGAATTCCGATGATACAGAAGGAAATTGTGGTAGGTTCTGGTGTAATTTTGGTACAGTCTGCAGAAGGTACAGAAACTTCGGAGTGTACAGGGACATAGTGTGCAGTTGACCCGACACCGTCAGGTCAGGATTCGAACTTTTCCGAGGATAAAGTGGTGTTATCCAGAGAGATCATTGCTGGTGAAAGAATACCCTGTTTTGGGGAAAGTTCAACAAATTCCGGTGACAGTTCGGTCCCAGTTGTAGGGAATTTACAATTTTCCGGTGACCGTGTGATACTCCTTGGTGAATCTTCATTTCGGACACCACTGTTCGGGGCAAATTTGCCTACCTGGGATATCCAAGCTGAGGATAGGCTCTTCGATTTGGAGATCTGTAAGAGATTAAACGCTATTTTCAAGTCTGAAAGTGAGCAGTCTGACCATATAGACTCCGAAGGACCAGAAACACCTCCTCAGAACTCAGGAGACAACCCCAGTACCACGGCTAGCACCATGAGTGGTCAACAGCAGCAGTAGCAGCAACAACAACAACAACAGCAGCAACAGCAATAGCCCCTTCCACTGTGACCAGTTCCAATAGGGGTAACTTACACAAAGTTCGATGGATTTCCAGGTCACGACCCTGATGCCCATGTGCATACTTTTGAGATAAGTTATGCTGTGCTAAACCATCCACCCGATCCGGCATACAAGGCCATCATATTTCAGTCAACATTAGTCAATGAAGCAGTAAGATGGTTAACAGAGTATGATTTCAATCATTTCGTTACCTATGAGGCAGTAAGGGATGCATTTTTACAGAGGTTCCGACTGAAGAAAAATCATGTCGAAATCTTTGATTACTTGCAGAACAACAGGTAGAAGCCGCACCAGACTGTTCAGGAATATGCCACATTATTTAGAACTCATTTAAGACAATTGCCTCCGGCACATGCTAATTTACCGGATGATGTTATAACCCAGTGGTTTATTAATGGTTTGACCCCACAGCTAAGGCAAATCATGATCATCCGCTGTGTGGGAGCTATGACACTGGATGCTATTATCGCGATGGCCCTGCAACTAGAGCATAAGGTTGGAGGATTCACCGAAGACTTGGAGTGGCTGAAGGCCAGTAAAAATGTTACAGATGATCCGGCTAAACAGATGTATTGCACTAAGTGCAAAAATCTCAGGCACACCAGTGCCACCTGTGCCCTTAATCAGATGTATTGCACCATCTGCAATACCACCGGACACTCAACCAAAAATTGTGCATATAATGCCAAAGTGCAGGGACGAGCAGTTGTAAATGCCATTATACAAGAACCAGGTCAACCGACAACCCACTATGTACCACCGAAGATGCAAAACAATCAACAGCAAGGATACCGAAATTACCGGGGACAGCGAAATACCAATTTCAATGCAAATCGATGGCAGGCCAGTACATCAGCGGAGAATACTTCTCTGCCACCACCTCGATGTCACTTTTGTGGTGAGCTTGGCCACATCTGGAGATTCTACAAGGATGCAGCCGAATATGACCAACGAAAGAAAGAGCGTCAAAACCCGATGACCAACATGGTCTATATCTCCCCAGTGGAATCGCAAGCAGCAGTGATCCAGACAAGATCCAGTAAGCAGTTGCAGCCCGCAGATGAGGTGGTTGAACCGGGCATCCATGAACAGCATCGAATGTATATCAAAGCCAGCCAATGGACCGCCAAAGAGCCTATCGTGTTCCTCGATCCAATTTCGGTGACACAGGTCCCCCTGCCAAATGGGAAAGCCCATGAACAAGACTCTACTCCAGTAACAGGAGAATCATCATCGGAAGCAGTGAAGAGTGCAATTCCAATGGACCAGGTATGGGATATTCTCTCGAAGGCTTCAATTACACTTCATTTGGGGCAACTACTCGCCTTGGTGCCTGGAGTTAGGCAACAATTCCAGCAACATGTCAGTCCTGAATCTCCCAGTACTCCGGCGACCGCAACAATACAATTGGATACTGACTCTATGGTGGATCATTCTGTCCCTTTAATCATTGTCTGGCATAAAAATCACAAGATTACGCAAGTGTTAATCGATGGTGGTTCCGGTTTGAACGTAGCAACTGCAGCTCTCTGCAAGAAGTTAGGGTGGACCCAAATTGAGCCCATTCAATTCTCTGTCAGAATGGCAGATCAATCCCGAGTCCATCCGGTGGGACTTGTAAAGAATATTCCCATTACTTTGTAGGGTACCACGTTTAAAATGACTTTCGTAGTCTTAGAACTACTAGAATCCAGCCTCGACTATAATCTTCTGTTCGGTCGACCGTGGTTGAAACAGGCCAAAGTTATACAAGATTGGTCAGCGCAAGAATTGACTTTTAAAGATAATCACCGTAAATAAATTGTCAAACTAGATGCCATTCAACCCTGTGAGCTTCATGCTAGGCCCTATGTAGGAGAGCCAGTCCACATGTTGGATGGCTTATCTGACGATGAAGAAGAAGCGTTTTTGAATAACAATAAAGATCTGATTTCCTTAGGTACTATAGATCTTCAAGCTGTAGCCGATAACTGGAGTCCGGCAGCCTGTACGGTTGTTCCCATGACCGGAGACACAGATGTAGATGATAATGTTGCTATGGATGAAGCCACTCTGCAACAACTTTTACAATCAGCCAACGATCCGGTGAAACCTCGACAATTCTATGTCTTGGCAGACCAGTTAGTAACCTATAATTTGGGTGATGAAAGCAACCCGCGTCCTGTTGATGCAGACCAATCACCAATTGAAGGCATGGAAGATTAAAGGATGAAGGAAGGATCAACTATTGAAGCTTGGAAGAAAGACACATTCAGAGTATATGAGAAATGTACACATATGTACATAGTTCACTTAGATCTTTGCTTGAGTAAGAATCTTGTACAAATTATCTATAAATACTTTGAGAAAAGTCGGGGCATGTATGAGAGCATATGTGACAATAGTTAGAAGCCAAGATTGAGGAAGTTAGAAGTCATGAGATAGAGGAAAAGTTAGTTGAGTAAGCTCTCATCACTCAGTTGTAAATTTTTCTGAGTAATTGAAAATCTTGCGCCCGATGTTTCTGCGTCTGCTCCGTCTGTGTTTGATCAATTGAGAAATCCTTTTGAGGATATCTAAGTTGTTAGTTAATGAGCCTGTGACCTGAGTTTCAGAGTCTAATTGCAAACAGGCTAGGAGAATTGTAAGTAGGAACATTCATATGTGTTGAATGTTTACAGTTCTCTGAAACTGGCGCATTTTTCGAGTTGAAAGAAATGAGTAGTGCTCAGTGCACAGTGTAAAGTTTTACACATATGATAGCTCAAAATCTAAGTTGAGAGATAAGCTATCTACAGCTAAAAGGATTTTGTAAAACGGGTTCGACATTGTAAGAACCAAAGCTAAGAAGTTAGGGGTGTCAAATCGACTTCTCAGAAGTACAGATTTGGACATAGGTAACTTGTGAAGTTGATTTCTCAAGTTATACTAAACTTTTTGAGAACTTTAACTTGGAGAAGATGCGCAATCTCTAGGAGATGATTCGTACAAAGTTTCATCAAAAACTTTACACGTTTGATAGGTCAATGTGAAGAAATAGTGCAGCAGACTTTTCTGTGTTTTATCTTCTTCACAGATTTTCTCAATTTTGATAAGTTGGAGATTGATCCTCTAAATTAGTGGAAGTTTTGACTTACTCTTGGTATAGAGGTGCTCTAATCACAAGAGTAGGTTGTTCTTTTGGAGATTAACACTCTCCATCAGTGGTATCAGAGCAGGAGACATCAAATCAAGGAAAGGAGGATCCCGACTGCTGCAGATTCAAGAAATTCAACACTTGAAGAACTAAGAAGTGAAAGCTTGGAGTCAAAAGCCTGAGGAGAAGTCTACTCGACATCAAGAAAGGCAAAAGGAGTCTAATTCGAAGTAAAGGTACATATATTGTTTGTAAAGCTTGAAGATTTCAATACACAGGTGGATACAAGATGGGAGATGCTCTACAGATAGAGAAATTGGATAGGGAAAACTATCCTGCATGGTCAATGAGGATGGAAGCTCATCTTATGAGCAAAGATTTAATTGGTTACATCACAGGAGAAGAAGAGAAGCCAGAGTTCAGAGATCCTAGTGTTCCAACTAGGGAAGAGTTAGCAGATCTGAAAAATTGGATGAAGAAAGATGCTCAAGCTAGGAGCATTATCTATATGGGAGTCAATGATTACTTGTTACCTCATATTAGAGGTCTTGAAAGTGCAACTGACATATGGAATGCTTTGGAGGAGCATTTCCAGAACACTACAAAGTCAAGGAAGGCATCCTTATGGGCAGAGTTTACTACCTTCAAGAAGAAGGCCTCTCAATCCATCTCAGACTATGTAACAAGGATGAAAGATATTGCAGATGCTTTAGGAGCTGTTGATGAAGACATTGAGGAAGATAAGTTGGTAAGGCAAATCCTTACAGGGTTGAGAGGTGATGACAAATGGAAGCCATTTATTTTGTCTACAGAACTATCACTTGACCATTTCACTCCTGATTTAAATCAATTGTTAGGTCATATGCTAACATTTGAGCAGGATGTTAAAGGAGATGGTGACAAGAGTACAGGTCATGCAATGTACTCAAAGGACAAGAAGAAGAATAGCAAAGGAAAACAACAAGCAGGTGAAGATGAAGGAACAACTACTCAAGCCAACTTCCTAAGAGGAAGAGGAGGTGGCAAAGGTAGAGGAAGAGGCAGGAACAACAAAGATGGAGGCAAAGCTTGCTGGATTTGTGGTAAGACAAATCACTTAGCTAATGATTGTTGGCATAATAATCAGAATAATGGTGGATACAATCAAAATTATAATTCAAGAGGAAGAGGTGGCAGAAATCAAAGAGGTAATTACAGAGGTAGAGGTGGAAGGAATTACTTTGGAAGAAATGCAGGTAGAGGATTCCAAAGTCAACAATACAACAACACCTACTACAATTATGCTTCAGATCAAAAGGAAGATTCAACATTGATAATGAATGCAACTTGTGAAAGGCAGAGTGAAGATCAAAGAGTCTTCTACATTGACTCAGGATGTAGCAATCACCTGAGTGGTAACATATCTTTGATGACTGATTTGGAGAGTAAAGTTTTTAATCATGTTGTTCAAACAGGTGACAACACAAAGCACAATGTGAAGTCAATTGGATCAGTGAAGGCCAAGGATGGAAGCACCTTATTGAGTAAGGTTTTGTATGTTCCTACAATCCCTAAGAATTTGATAAGTGTAGGACAAATTGTTGAAAAGGGATATGAAGTAAGGTTCACTAATGATGGAGTATATGTGGAAGACCCTAGCCAAGGGTATAAACAGATTGTTTCAGGAAAAAAGGAAGGAAGATTATTTACATTGAAGATTCAAGGCAATATTGGTCATGCTATGTTCACATAAGATCTCTGAGTTAGATCTTTGGCACAAGAGGCTTGGACATTTCAATGAAAGAGGTATTAAAGATATGGTTAACAATGGTTCAGTGCTTGGATTGCCTAATGTTGCAGGTCAACATATGACATACAAATGTGAGGCATGTCAATTAGGTAAGGCTCATAAACATTCCTATTCCAAGCATGGTTTTATGTACTCAGAGAAGCTTGAGTTGGTACACACAGATGTGTGGGGACCATCAAAAGATTTCAGTATAAATGGATCAAGGTATTATGTGATTTATGTTGATGATGCTACTAGGTGGATCACTATCTATGTGATCAAAGATAAGTCAGAAGTGTTTAATACATTTAAACACTATCATACATATGTAGAAAGAATTACAGGTCATAAGTTGAAAAGACTAAGGTCAGATGGAGGGGGAGAGTATTTCTCAAATGAGTTCAGTGATTATTTATGGAATGCAGGTATAAAAAGGGAAGTTACTTGCAGGTACTCTCCTCAACAAAATGGTGTTGCAGAAAGGAGAAATAGAACTCTTGTTGAGTTTGCAAGATCCATGATGAAGGAGAAAAATTGCCCTAATTATTTGTGGGCTGAGGCTGTAAATACAGCCACTTATTTGTTCAATAGGTTACCATGTAAAGCCTTGCAGGGTATGACACCATATGAGGCTTGGTGGGGTAAGAGACCTACCTTGGATCATTGCAGAGTTTTTGGGTGTGTGGCATATGCATATGTGCCATCACAATTAAGGCACAAGTTGGAGCCTAAAGCTGAAAAGTATGTTTTCATTGGCTATGATGACAAGCAGATGGGCTATAGATTGTGGAGTCCATCAACAAAACAATTTATGGTTTCTAAAGATGTTACATTTGATGAACAAAGCACTTGGTATGCAGGTACAATCAACATCAATACAGGTGATGAAGAAGAAGTGAGTCAAAGAAAAGGTAAATCAAAAGTTCAGATATTTGATGAGCAAGAGAATAATGAAGTGCAGGTTGAAGTGTGAAGAGACACTAAGATTTGATCCTGAGTGTGAAGAGCCAGAAACCTCAAGGAGTGGAGAACTCAGAAGGTCATCAAGAAATAGGTGGCAACCTACAAGGTATAGTTATGATACTTCATTTCTAGCCACAAAAGATTATGCTTATATGGTGAATACAGATGAAGACCCTTCTACATATGAAGAGGCAAAAGGTAAGGAAAAATGGGAGAGTGCTATGCAGGAAGAATATGATGCACTATTGGAGAATCAAACTTGGGATTTGGTTCCTAAACCAAATAGTCAGAAGATTATTGGATGCAAGTGGTTCTACAAGACAAAAAGGTTTGCAGATGGAAGTGTGTCTAGATACAAAGCTAGACTTGTTGTCAAAGGGTTTGCTCAAACATATGGTATTGATTATGATGAGACCTATAGTCCTGTGGCAAAGATGACAACCATAAGGACACTTATTGCTATTGCTGCATGTAAAGGTTGGAAGCTATGTCAACTTGATGTGAAGAATGCTTTTTTGAATGGTTACATTTCAGATGATGTATTCATGGAGCAACCTCAAGGGTTCAGAGATAAAAGGTATCCAGATCATGTGTGCAAGCTCAAGAGAGCTTTGTATGGCTTGAAGCAGGCCCCAAGGGCATGGAATTATAGACTTGTGAAGTTCCTAAAGGAACTTGGTTTTCAGGTGTCTAAAGCAGATAGTAGCTTGCTTGTCAAAGCAAGTGAAAATGGTTTCATATACATGTGCATATATGTTGATGATATAATTCTTACAGGTACAGATGAAGAAGGAATACAAAGGCTCAAGAGGCAAATGGAAAAGGAGTTCAAGATAAGTGACTTGGGAGACTTGTCATATTTCTTGGGCATGGAGATTACATATACTCAACATGGAGTATTTGTGACCCAAGAAAGGTATTTGAAGAACTTGTTAATCAAGTTTAAAATGGATGATTGCAGGGTAGCACCTACACCAATGGAGGTGAATCACAAATTGAGTAAGTATGGAGGTGAAGAATTCAAGGACATGAGACAATATCAGAGTTTGGTTGGTAGCCTTATCTATGCTACTCTAACTAGACCTGATTTATCATATGCAGTAGGAGTTTTGTCTCAATTTATGCATTGCCCAAAGAAAGAACATTGGATTGCAGGACAAAGGGTATTGAGGTACATTAAGGGTACACTCAATGAAGGTTTGTATTATGGGTTTACCTCAGATACAAATATCAAAGTTTATAGTGATGCAGATTGGGCAGGTAATCCAGATGATAGAAGATCAACCTATGGATACATGTGTTATGTGGGAGATAAGTTAATCTCATGGTGTTCTAAGAAGCAACATACAGTTGCTTTGTCTTCTATAGAAGCAGAGTATAAAGGCATGGTTGAAGCTGCAAAAGAAGTGATTTGGCTCAAGACCTTGATGAAGAGTCTTGACATTATGCATGGGGTACCAATTATATATGGAGATAACATGAGTTCATTGTATTTAGCTGCTAATCCTGTTTTTCATGCCAGGACCAAACACATTGAGATTCAGTATCACTTTCTAAGAGAGAAGGTGATGGATAAAGAGATTGAAGTAATCCATACTTCAACAAAAGATCAGATAGCTGATATGCTTACAAAAGGCTTGGATGGACCAAAGTTACAAAGGTTCAAAGACATGGCAGGTATAAAGAAGATAGAAAAAATCTCAATTGATGATTGAGGGGGAGCTGTTGGTGCAGACCAATCACCAATTGAAGGCATGGAAGATTAAAGGATGAAGGAAGGATCAACTATTGAAGCTTGGAAGAAAGACACATTTAGAGTATATGAGAAATGTACACATATGTACATAGTTCACTTAGATCTTTGCTTGAGTAAGAATCTTGTACAAATTATCTATAAATACTTTGAGAAAAGTCGGGGCATGTATGAGAGCATATGTGACAATAGTTAGAAGCCAAGATTGAGGAAGTTAGAAGTCATGAGATAGAGGAAAAGTTAGTTGAGTAAGCTCTCATCACTCAGTTGTAAATTTTTCTGAGTAATTGAAAATCTTGCGCCCGATGTTTCTGCGTCTGCTCCGTCTGTGTTTGATCAATTGAGAAATCCTTTTGAGGATATCTAAGTTGTTAGTTAATGAGCCTGTGACCTGAGTTTCAGAGTCTAATTGCAAACAGGCTAGGAGAATTGTAAGTAGGAACATTCATATGTGTTGAATGTTTACAGTTCTCTGAAACTGGCGCATTTTTCGAGTTGAAAGAAATGAGTAGTGCTCAGTGCACAGTGTAAAGTTTTACACATATGATAGCTCAAAATCTAAGTTGAGAGATAAGCTATCTACAGCTAAAAGGATTTTGTAAAACGGGTTCGACATTGTGAGAACCAAAGCTAAGAAGTTAGGGGTGTCAAATCGACTTCTCAGAAGTACAGATTTGGACATAGGTAACTTGTGAAGTTGATTTCTCAAGTTATACTAAACTTTTTGAGAACTTTAACTTGGAGAAGATGCGCAATCTCTAGGAGATGATTCGTACAAAGTTTCATCAAAAACTTTACACGTTTGATAGGTCAATGTGAAGAAATAGTGCAGCAGACTTTTCTGTGTTTTATCTTCTTCACAGATTTTCTCAATTTTGATAAGTTGGAGATTGATCCTCTAAATTAGTGGAAGTTTTGACTTACTCTTGGTATAGAGGTGCTCTAATCACAAGAGTAGGTTGTTCTTTTGGAGATTAACACTCTCCATCACGTCCTGTTAAGATTAAGGCAGGATTGTCCGAGGCCTTTCAAGAAGATTTGATCCGACACCTGCGTGAGTTTTCTGATGTTTTTGCCTGGGATTACCGCGATATGAAGGGTCTTGATCCGCGAATCTATCAACATCGAGTTGTGCTTAAGCCGGAAGTGAAGTCAATCAAACAATCCAGTTACCGCATGAATCCCAATTATGCAGCACAGGTCAAAGCAGAGCTCGATAGGTTATTGAAGGTGGGATTCATCGTACCAATAGAACACGCTGAATGGATCTCTCCGATCGTTATTGTTCCTAAGAAAAATAAGCAGCTCTGAATTTGTGTGGATTACCAGAAACTGAATGCGGCCACAGTACCTGATCCATTTCCTCTTCCCTTTCTTGACACAATGCTTGACACGCATGAGATGTACTCCTTTTTGGATGGCGACAGTGGTTATAACCAGGTCAGAATGGCTGAACAAGACATACCGAAAACAACTTTCATTACAAACTGGAGTTTTTTTGCTTGTACGGTCATGTGGTTTGGGCTACGGAATGCTCCCAGCACATTTCAACGTTGTATGAAGGAAGCTTTCTCACCCTACCTAACCACTTTTATGCAAGTCTATTTAGATGACTTCTCCTTATTTGGCAAGATTGTGGCGCACCTGTATCATTTACGGTGCTGTTTTGAGAAATGCCATGAATACCGACTCTGCCTGAACCCGTCAAAATCTGTTTTTGCGGTTGCTTGTGGCAAACTCCTTGGCCACATTATTTCTGAGCAAGGCATACAAGTTGACCCAGACAAAGTTGCAGCCGTGTTGCAGGCACCAGTACCCACCACACCAAAAGAAGTTATGCGATTCCTGGGACAGATTCGGTGGCATGGTCGCCATTTACGGTGGCTCGCCCATTTAGCAACACCACTAAATCGGCTAATGACTAGTACTCCACGACAGTTCGAATGGACTCCGGAATGCCAAACTACATTCGATCGACTAAAAGGATTATTGATGCAAGCTCCCATTTTGCAACCTCCTGATTGGGAACGCCCATTCCATGTCTTTGTAGATGCATCGGATATAGCCATTGGCAGTGTTTTAATGCAGCAAACGGCCAAATGGTTTCGGCCTGTTTACTATGCAAGTCGCCGACTCGCTCCTATGGAAAGGAATTATTCTGTGACTGAACAAGAATGTCTCGGATTGGTATATTCTGTAAAGAAATTCAGGCATTATTTGCTAGGCCAAAAATTCACCTTTCATGTGGATCATGCTTCACTTGTATATCTGGTCCGGCAGCAACATTTAGGAGGTCCCTTGGCTCATTGGGTCTTATTGCTACAAGAGTTTGACTACGAAGTGATTCATCGACCAGGTACAGCCCATGCCTTAGCAGACTTCCTCTCTCGGTTGGATTCCGGCGAAGCTCTGGTCGGCGTTGACGATACCACACCAGCAATTTACGTTGCTGACTCAGCTTGTGGCGAATCTACCGACCATCCTGTGCCGCCTTCCTATTATGATACGTTGTTAACTTTCCTAACTGATGGATGTCTTCCTCTTCATACACCTCCTGCTCTACGACGGAAGATTGCAGTTTATAGTCGCCGATTTCGGTTGCTGGTAGGACAGTTGTACTATATGGACCACACTAGTGTATTACTTTGCTGCATTCTGCCACATGAAGTAAACTCAGTCATCATTATGGCCTCCGGTGGACATTTTGCTGCAGATCTCACTCATCGGAAGATTCTGCAAAGTGGGCTTTGGTGGTCAACCATGTATAAAGATGTACTTCAGTTTGTGTAGCACTGTGACACTTGTCAACGGGCTGGACAACCATTACAGAGATACTTTTTTCCTCTACAACATGTATTACCTTTGGAACCTTTTCAGAAGTGGGGTCTTGATTTTATTGGACCAATCACACCTCCAGCGATCCTTAGCAATAATCGCTACATTCTGACCTGCACAGATTATGCTACTAGGTGGGCAGAAGCTTGGGCCTTACGGTCTGCTACAGCTGTTTCGGTGGCAAAATGCCTGATGAAGGATGTTTTTCCACGTTATGGATTACCTCTGAAACTTGTGACAGATCAAGGAACACACTTTGCTAACAATTTAATGCAAGTATTAACGCATAATTTTCAAATCCTGCATAAATTCAGTTCACCGTACTATCCTCGTGCTAATGGTTTAGTTGAAAGTACCACCAAGATGCTGTTAAGTAGGCTTCGTAAATTGATCGTGGAATCACCAAAAAGATGGGATCAGTTACTACCTGCAGTCTTATGGGCATACCGGACTACATACAAAGTTGCAACCGGACTGACTCCTTTCAAGCTTGCTTATGGGATGGAAGCAATCGCGCCTATGGAGATTGTCGTGCCAAGCTTACGCGTAGCCATAACTTAGAAACTGTTACCCGAAGACTCTTTGTCATTTCGGTTAAAAGCACTCAGAGACTTGAATGAACAGCGTTGGGAAGGCTTTCTAACTCTTCAAGAAGTTCAGTTGCGGCAAGCCCGGACTCATGATCGTTTCCTCAAGACTCCTGTGTTTACGGTGGGCCAACTTGTGCTGTTTTATAATGCTAAATCAAATCGTTCTGTTGGGAAATTTAAATTACGGTAGTTCGGTCCTTACCGGATTAGTGAGCAAGTGGGACCAGCTACTTTTTGGTTGACTACCTTGACCGGAGTTCCTCTTCCTAAAGTGATCAATGGTTCAAAATTGTGGCCGTATCACCAAGCGCCTGATCCTCGCTGACGTGTTCTTCGTTTTTTCCGCATGTCACTTATTTACTTTTTATTTTTGCGTGTTAATTGAATAAAGACTGTAAAGCTCCTCGTTTTGATACATAATTATGATTAATAGCCGCCTTGTGTTATTGATTTTGCTCATGCATGCACGCCGTAATTATGAAGGTTATCATCTCAACATCGCGTGATGATTACGTATTTCCGATCGCTTCCCATTGTCGAGTGTCTACTTAATCCTCTTCTTTTCCCTGTTAATCGCTATTGTGTCTGTGTGTTCTGTGCGTTGTGTTTCTTGTGTTTGCCGTGTATTCGTGTTCTTGTGATTTCGCGTGCGCAACATGGAAGCTTTAGCTAATTTTTCTACATTCCGTGACAGACTCCCTCATGACGTGAGTGAGTTCTTGCGTAGCCGTGGCCTGTTGAACTTCGTTGAATTGCCTTGGCATTTAGTGGAGTGTCACCCTTATTATGCACAGATTATTGAAGCCATTGCCGCCACTCCTGCTACCGAGTAGAGTTGGCTGATTACATGTTTACCATCTTGCGTCGTAATCACATTAGCATCATTTGCTGCAGCATTTCGTTTGCCCAGGGAAGGCGTGGAGAATGGTCCTCTCCTTCCTATTGCCACCATGGTTGAATTATTCCCACGGTCCTCCTCGAATAAATATGCCATTTTGTGTCGCCCTGACCCTAAGCGTACCACCTTACAATTTCTCGTTGCTATTGTTAATTTACAGAAACGTACTTATGGCATTTCTCACCCACTTTATTCAATGATTGACATGGCTTCTCGTGAGCCTATTAATTTCACCTCGTTCTATTTCTGGCGCATTCACCATGAATGCATTACGGTTATTAAACACGTTAACAAGGGAGAGCTTCTGCGTTCGTGTTTACCACATATCCTTACCTTTTTGTTTCCATCCATTCAAGCCGCGCAACCCCCACCAAGAGCTCCAATTTTGTATCATGAAGAATCTGCCCAAGTGCTCGAAGATACAGAAGAAGATGATGAAGATCTCTTCCAACTCCTTCGCCAGAAACGCAGACAGATAAGTCCTTCTGAGAGTCAAGTTCAAGGCTCCACCACCGGACATGAAGAAGAGGTTTTCCATGACACTGCCACTTCAATCCATGTGGAATCTTCTAGTCCATCTTCTCCGAATAAGCAGCAGGAACAACGTGCATACACCACCGCCTCTGATGCAATTTCTTCTAAGGAGGAATCTCAGCAACAGACTCAGGTGGATGTGCAAGCCATTGTTGCAGAGATGATAAATGAAGTCATTACCTTGGTCGATGTTGTAATTGATCAGACTGAAGTGACTATGCAGCAACCTACTAGAATAGTGTTGGTGCCCAACAGTCTTCTACTTACTCCTCCACCAATGCCTCCAGTTAAGCCCATTATCCTTGTTCAACCGATTGTTCCTGAAGAAACTGCTACTTCATCCTCTTCACCTAACTATTCTCCACCATCTTCCCATCACCTCTTGTCAGCTTCGTCATCCCAGCCACTACCTCCTCTCTCTCTTCCGGTCCCCATGTTTACTAAGTTAGCATCCATGGGTCGTATGTTGATCCAATTGTCACAGCAACTACCAATGCAGATGAAGGAGGTTACTGACAATCTCAGACAAGAACTACACCACAAACTTGATGTATTAGAAGCGGATATTACTCCATTGCAAGAGGAAGTAGATGCAGTGAAGGCTGAAAACCATGCTTTACATGTACAGATTCAACAGCTCCAGGCTAGACTTGCCGAACAGGATTCGTTGATCAATCAAAGAGATGCTGCGTTGGCTGAGTTAAGAGCCAAAGATGATTTATTAAGTGCTTGTGATGCAGAAATTCTACAGTTGAAAAAGTTAGTCCAGGTCAAAGAGGATGCTTGCGTAGCACTTGGAAATCTATTGGAAGAAACACGAGTACAGCTTGATGAAGTTGTGCAAAAAGGACAGGAGATGGCGGATTTAGCCAAGCGGACTAATGAAGAACTCCAGAGAGCAAATGCCAATTTGTTCGAGGCAAATTTTGCTCTTAAAACCCAGATGACTTTAACCGCTCAACTCCAGAAGGAGGCAATCGGAATTCGAAAGGAAAGAGATGCTTATTACCGGACCATTCAATATCAGTCTCAGGAGTTAGAGAGAAGAGAGAAACAGTTAGGTGTTCAAGCATAATGTTTATCCAGAATAGATAAACAAGTTGAAGACATGAAATTGAGTCGTGACGCCGCCCTTGCAAATGATTTCTACTTGCAAGAGGCCTTTTTGCAGACACAGGCTGACATATTAATGAGTCAAGTGATTACCGCAAGCTCTGTTCGTACTGACACACAGTTAGTTGAACCAGACACTTTAAAATTGATGTTGGATTCTCTGAAGCAGAAGATTTCTCGAACTTTTAAATTAGCTCGCGCCATGTATCTACAGGGTATAGTAGATGAACCCTAAATTTTGTTTCCATTGCGGGTTCAAGTCCACCGTGCGTGCCAGTGTAAGCCGTCGGATTGGCATTTTGTATTTTCATTGTTCCTGTATTTTCCTATCCCCCACAAACTGAAAGTTTTCCTATTCCGCACAAACCGAAATGTTGTTGTGAAGAGATGTATTTACTTATCAACTAATGAAAAGGCATTGCGGTGACGCTCCGGTAATGACAAGCGGGATTGCCAGACTGTCTGTCTGGGCGATTGCGGTTTGTGGAGAAGCCGTAGTGCAGTCTTCGTGAAGTCTGAGTATTGTCGTCCTGACCTTTGTTTAATTTCATTAATTTCTGATTAACACATAAGGTTTTGTTGTCGATATACGTCTGTGCGACGATAATCAGTAATTGCTACGTGACGCACTTTGAAAAGTATTAACCTGAGTCTGAACAGTAAATCAGTGAGAGGACTAACCAGAGTCTTGACAGTAATTCGAATTAATAGAGTGTTGAATGTTAACGTATTATGGTTTGGTTAAGTTAATTGGGAAAATCAAGTTACAGGGCCTCTTATTTATCAGACCCCTACCACTCCCAAGAACCCGAAAGAACTTAAAATGACTGTAAGGTAAAAGTGCATTTTAACACTACTGTTGATGGTAATTCTTTCACATTTCTAGATGCTTTGTTAGTGCAAGGGATCAAGAAAAATTTGTTATCTGGTTCAACATTAGCCAAGATCAACTTGGTTGTAAAATTTGTTGATGAAAGATGTACAGTTCATGATCTATCAAATGGTGATGTTATTATTGCTTCTAGCATTTTATGTCATGGGCCATATATGATCATAGATTACACAAAATATGTTAATGATTCAGCATGTGTTGTTCAAGATTCTCGTGCTATGTCATATGCAAAACTTTGGCATGCACTCTTTGTTCATCTGAATTATGCTAGCTTACTACGCCTCCAGAAATCTAAAATGGTGTCCTCTATACCCAAACTTGAGGCACCTTGTAAACATGCTTGTGAAGGCTGTATTTTGGGAAAAATGCAACATTGCTCCTTCCCAAAAGATGGTTCATTTTGATCTCCTTTGAAATAATAGCTTCTTCACAGTGATGTATGTGGTCGTATGCAGAAACCCTCTTTTGGGAACTACCTTTACTTCTTGACTTTTATCAATGATTTTTTGTGGCATGCCTCCACAGAAAGCAAAGTCTAAAGTGTTTATGTGCTTCAAACATTTTTTGGTTTTGGCTAAAAATCTCTCAGCATGTAAAATGGGCACCCTCCATTTTGATGGGGGGAATGCATGTCTTCTGATTTTAATGCATTTCTAGCTAAATGTGGGATAAAACACCAGTGTACAGTGCCATATTGTTAAAAATAAAGAAGTAAGCTCGTATATATTTTTGCAAAAAGGATTTTCTTCAAGTAGAAGGAAAATACAAAAATGAAAAATAGAAGCATTTACTTCAGCAAGTAGTGGAGGCCAAAAGAGAATCATTCAAAAGAGAATCAAATCCAAAATCTGAATTGTAAGAGGAGTGGCTGTCCAAAGTAGTGGAGAAATGATGGAGAAGAGCTCTCAAACTCATCATGAGAGTTTTTGGTCACTTGGCTATAAAAGAAGCAAGGGAGGACACTCAATGAGAGAGCAAGAAGGCGTGGAAGTCCCCTTGTATCTACTTCATTTGGTTTGAGTCATTTCGTTCAGTTCACTCTCATAGAGTGTGTCCAGCCGCACACCCATTTTTGGGTAGTCTACTTGTGAGAGTCATATCTCTCAACATATGTATCCAAATTTAGTGTTTAAACATTCGTTGGAAAGCTTATCTTGAGTACTTCCTGTGTCTAGAACAGTTTTATGAAATTCTTTATGCTCTCTGAGTTATTCAGGTTTTAGTGAAGTCCAGTTTTCAGCTATGACCAGCCGCACACCCATTTTTGGGTAGTCTACTTGTGAGAGTCATATCTCTCAACATATGTATCCAAATTTAGTGTTTAAACATTCGTTGGAAAGCTTATCTTGAGTACTTCCTCTGTCTAGAACAGTTTTATGAAATTCTTTATGCTCTCTGAGTTATTCAGGTTTTAGTGAAGTCCAGTTTTCAGCCTAACTGAGTGGACAGGTAGTCTGTTTTGAATCAAATAGTTGACAACTCAGATCTACTCCAAATTGAGTGTTTGATATCTCATTTGAAAGCTCTAGGTGTCTAGTTTCAGTGACCAAAGTTTCAAGTTCATTGGATATTTCAGTTGGTACCAGTTTTCATTTGAAGGTTCTGCTGTTGGCAAGAGTCTTCATCCTGAGAAGGTCTTCTACACTTTCCACTGCGATTAGGAGAGGAATTCTCCAACATTTGGTATCAGAGCCTTGGAGTTTGAAGAGGCAAAGCATTGGAACTGAACTTAAGCAAAGGGAAAGCTACAAATCAAGGGGGAGCTTCGTGAATTCAAGAGAGAGCGCCACAACATACTTGAGGTAAACTTCAATCTTGGAAGTTTTCAATGGCTGATTTAGGACAACAAGTTGAGAAGTTAGACAAAGACAATTTTCAGTCTTGGAGGTATAGAATGATAAATTACCTTAAAGGTAAAGGTTTATGGGGTTTAGTTAGTGGAGATGATCCACAACCGGTAGACCTTGAAGATCCCAACATTACTCCGGCACAAAGGAGACAATTTGCTGATTGGGAAGAGAGGAATCGAAGGGTGATGTTCCTCATCTCACAAGTTATTTCTAACACTATGATTGGTCATGTGCAAAGCTTAGAAACAGCCAAAGAAGTTTGGGAAGCATTGGAGAAGGTGTATGCTACCTCAACAAGGTCTCGGAGGATGCAACTCAAGACCGAGCTCAACAACATGAAGAAAAGCTCAAACCAAAGCATTAGTGAGTATACATTGAGGATTAAGGAGCTTCGAGATCAACTAGCATCAGTTGGATGCAAGATAGAAGAGGAAGACATCGTCCAAACAGCCCTCAATGGCTTGAGGAGTGAAGAAAAGTGGAAGCCCCTCATCACAAACATCCTTTATAGAGATCCTCTACCAACATTCGACGAGATTATACCAAATCTTGTGGCTGAAGAGGTTGCTCAACAAGGAGAAGGCAACAAAGGTAAGGACAGCCATAGTCAAATGTTATATGCAGGAAGAGGTAGAGGAAGGAACTCAAGAGGAGGCTCGAGAGGAAGAGGAAGAAGCTACAACAATACAAATTTCAGCCAACACAACTCGGACGACAACAAGGACAACTCAAATGACAACACACATGGAAGAGGTCAAGGAAGAAATAGAGGAAGAGGTCGAGGTTCATACAATCCTCATAAAGGTATAACATGTTATCATTGTGGTAAACTAGGACATTATGCAAATGATTGTTGGCAAAAGAATGGAAGGCTGAATGGAGGCAACCAAAGGAGCCAAAATAACTATGCGAGTACATCAAGTGAAGGAGACAAGCAAACCATGGTTGCCATGAAGCATGACTACAACAACTCGAGAAGTGATGACCAAAAATGGTTCATAGATTCAGGTTGCAGCAACCATATGACATGCCAAGGAGATTTGTTCACAAAGCTACAAGCTCCAAGTGGAAAAGGATGTGTAGAGACCAGCGATGAAACTCAACACGCAATTGAGCATGTTGGAGATATCAAGCTTGGAGACAAGAAGGTATTGGCTGATGTTCTTCATGTTCCTACTATTGCAAAGAATTTGATTTCAGTAGGACAAATGGTAGAGAAAGGATATCATGTTATCTTCAATGAAAAAGGCTGCTTTATAAAGAATCCAAAAGAAGGATTCAAGGTCATTGCTCAAGGAAGGAAAGAAGGAAGGATGTTCACTTTGGACATTCAACAACCGCATGGAAAGGTGATGTATATTCAGTTTGGAAACAAGAGGATAGCTGAAATCGATTTGTGGCACAAAAGGTTTGGACATATCAACATTCCCAAGCTCAAGGACATGAGCAACCATGAAGTGGTAAGAGGTCTTCCAAGATTCAATGATGCCGGACTACATGAGTTTTGTGAAGCATGCCAACTAGGAAAGCAAACTCGGCAACCATTCAAGAAAAGCAACTATGTGGCAAGGAATGTCCTCGACTTGATACACACGGATGTATGGGGACCATCACAACAACCATCAGTGGTTGGTAATAGATATTTTGTCACTTTTATTGATGATCATTCAAGGAAAGTATGGATGTTTTGCATAAAACAAAAATCAGATGTGTTCTCCATGTTCAAGAGATTTAAAGCACAGGTAGAAAAGGAAACAGGACGCTACATAAAGACCTTGAGGTCCGATGGAGGAGGAGAATATTTCTCCAAAGAATTTTCAGACTTTCTTTATGAAAATGGAATCAAGAGACAATTTACATGTAGGTACACACCTCAACAAAATGGAATAGCTGAAAGGAAAAATCGACATATCACAGAAGTTGCAAGATGCATGCTCAACGAGATGAAGATGCCACTAAACTATTGGGCTGAAGCAACTAGTACGGCCGTTTATTTGATGAACAAGTGCACAACGGCTGGAGTGCATAATCTAACTCCCGAGGAGGTTTATTCCGGTAAGAAGCCTGACCTTACACATCTCAAAGTTTTTGGATGTGTGT
Source organism: Ceratopteris richardii (assembly GCA_020310875.1). Taxonomy (NCBI): domain Eukaryota; kingdom Viridiplantae; phylum Streptophyta; class Polypodiopsida; order Polypodiales; family Pteridaceae; genus Ceratopteris; species Ceratopteris richardii. The sequence goes on along the minus strand of CM035415.1, from coordinate 178,097,909 downwards.
GTTATGTTCACATCCCTCAAGAACTAAGGACAAAGATGGAGGCAAAGTCCGAAAAATGTATTTTTATTGGATATTCATCGGAGCAAAAGGGATATAGGTGCTACAATCCGGTGACAAAGGAGCTACGAGTCTCACGAGATGTGGTATTTGATGAGCTAAGACCATGGTTTGGAGACAAAGGGAAAGAGAAGACTCTTGAAAAAGATTGCGAAGATGATGAAGGTGCTGTCCAAGAAGAATTTCAGCAAACAAGCACTCAAATGTCAGGTCCAGAAGCTTCTACATCACTTGGAGAAAGCTCAACATGGAAGGGGAGGCTAAGGAGTCATTCCTCATCACCAACATCAGCTTATGAAAGATCTAAAGCCGAAAGTGCTGCTCAAAATAGTGATTCAAATACAAGTGAAGAAGAGTATGAAGAGGTGATCACACCGAAGGTAAAGTTGAACCGATTGAAGAAGCAATGTTCAAAAGGAAATGAAAGGAGGTCTTCAAGAGCAAGGTATCCAATTGAAAGGCTGAGCTATGATAGTTTTATTGCAAAACATTTTGCATATATGACACAGGTGGTCAAAGATAAAGAACCGGATGCATATGAAGAAGCATGTACACAAAAAGAATGGCAAGAAGCTATGCAAGAAGAGATGAAAGCTCTCAAGGACAATCACACATGGGAGCTAGTTCCAAAGGCTGAAGGTATGAAGATTGTTCCAAATAAATGGGTGTTTAAAATAAAGAGAAATGCTGACGGCTCTCTAGCAAGGCATAAAGCTAGACTAGTAGCAAAAGGATTCAAGCAAACTCACGGCATCGATTATGAAGAGACTTTCAGCCCGGTTGCAAAGATGGGAACAATTAGAACCTTGATTGGAGTGAGTGCAGCAAGGAGATGGCCATTGTACCAACTCGACATAAAAAATGCTTTTCTCAATGGTGAACTTCAAGAAGAGGTATACATGAGTCAACCGATTGGATTTGAAGACAAAAAGCATCCAAATTTTGTTTGTAGATTGAAGAAAGCTTTGTATGGGCTGAAGCAAGCACCACGTGCTTGGAATCAAAGATTGGTCGAGTACCTCACAAGGTGTGGGTATAGTCCAAGTAATGCAGATCCCTCTCTCTACATGAAGAAAGAAGAAGGCAAGCAGGTATATATTTGCATATACGTTGATGATCTCATCATAACAGGAAGTAATGTTACAGGAATACAAGAGATCAAAAGGAAACTCGGTAAGGAGTTTAAAATTTCAGATCTTGGTGAGCTGAAATACTTTTTAGGCATTGAGATAGTCTATGGGAAAGATGGCATTTACTTAATGCAAAGAAAGTACCTATTGGATGTTCTTTTCAGATTTGGAATGAGTGAATGCAAACCACTCACTCAACCTATGGACATAAATGTGAAGCTATGCTCAAATGATGGAGAGAAGTTACATGATGTAACTACATACAGGAGTATTATAGGTTCATTGATCTATGCTACGATCACAAGACTAGATTTGTGTTATATTGTTGGAGTTCTTCCTCAATTTATGCAAGCTCCAACAAGTGAACATTTAAATTCAACCAAACGAGTGCTAAGATATGTGAAGCACACTGTCAATCATGCATTGTTTTATAGATATGATGAAGAATTGCAGGTAAAGGGCTTCAGTGATGCTGATTGGGCTGGTTCCAAGGAGGATAGAAGATCCACTTCAGGTTATGTGTTCATGATAGGTAGCAAACCTATCACATGGAGCTCAAAGAAGCAACCTACTGTTGCACTATCATCTACAGAAGCTGAATATAGAGGTTTAGCCTTTGCAACTTGTGAAGCTATGTGGATTAAGAAGCTCTTGGCTGATCTTGATGTGCAGGTGGAGACCATTCCAATTTATGGTGACAACATGTCAAGCATTCACTTGACAAACAATCCAATGTTTCATGCACGAAGCAAGCACATAGAAGTGCATTATCATTATGTTCGAGAAAAAGTTTTGAGCAAGGATGTGGATATAAAGTTCATTGGAACTAATGACCAGGTTGCAGACATGCTTACAAAGTCCCTCGATGCTTCTAAGCTCAAGAGGTTCAAGGACGACATCAACTTACAAGATATGGTTGAAGGTGCAAGCTCACATGTGAGCTTGAGGGGGAGTGTTAAAAATAAAGAAGTAAGCTCGTATATATTTTTGCAAAAAGGATTTTCTTCAAGTAGAAGGAAAATACAAAAATGAAAAATAGAAGCATTTACTTCAGCAAGTAGTGGAGGCCAAAAGAGAATCATTCAAAAGAGAATCAAATCCAAAATCTGAATTGTAAGAGGAGTGGTTGTCCAAAGTAGTGGAGAAATGATGGAGAAGAGCTCTCAAACTCATCATGAGAGTTTTTGGTCACTTGGCTATAAAAGAAGCAAGGGAGGACACTCAATGAGAGAGCAAGAAGGCGTGGAAGCCCCCTTGTATCTACTTCATTTGGTTTGAGTCATTTCGTTCAGTTCACTCTCATAGAGTGTGTCCAGCCGCACACCCATTTTTGGGTAGTCTACTTGTGAGAGTCATATCTCTCAACATATGTATCCAAATTTAGTGTTTAAACATTCGTTAGAAAGCTTATCTTGAGTACTTCCTGTGTCTAGAACAGTTTTATGAAATTCTTTATGCTCTCTGAGTTATTCAGGTTTTAGTGAAGTCCAGTTTTCAGCTATGACCAGCCGCACACCCATTTTTGGGTAGTCTACTTGTGAGAGTCATATCTCTCAACACATGTATCCAAATTTAGTGTTTAAACATTTGTTGGAAAGCTTATCTTGATTACTTCCTCTGTCTAGAACAGTTTTATGAAATTCTTTATGCTCTCTGAGTTATTCAGGTTTTAGTGAAGTCCAGTTTTCAGCCTAACTGAGTGGACAGGTAGTCTGTTTTGAATCAAATAGTTGACAACTCAAATCTACTCCAAATTGAGTGTTTGATATCTCATTTGAAAGCTCTAGGTGTCTAGTTTCAGTGACCAAAGTTTCAAGTTCATTGGATATTTCAGTTGGTACCAGTTTTCATTTGAAGGTTCTGCTGTTGGCAAGAGTCTTCATCCTGAGAAGGTCTTCTACACTTTCCGCTGCGATTAGGAGAGGAATTCTCCAACAATATATACCTCAACAAAATGGAGTTGCTGAAAGGAAGAACATGTCACTCATGGATATGGCAAGGTGCATGGTCAAAAGTCAAGCTCTACCACATAATTTGTGGCTTGAGGCTATTATGTGTGTTGCATATGTAGTTAATAGTTGTCCCACCAAAGAATTGTAGTCTATAACTCCATATGAGGCTTGGCATGGTCCCAAGCAATCTATTGCTCATTTGCATGGCTTTGGTTGTCTGACATATGCATTAGTGCCTAAACAACAACGTAGAAAATTAGATGATAAAGTAATAAAATGTATTTTTATTGGGTACGCTTGTTGGAGTTAGACGTCTACGGAAGCACGCGAACAGCACAAGGAAGAATACACAAGCCAGGGGAAAAAACCTCCTAAAGAGGGAAAAAAGTGCCCCGGTAGTCCTAGTGTGTTCACACACATCACTACCTAAATATATCAACAAATCCCCCCCTGGGAGTGATGTCGTGAACAAGGAGCTGGCATTCATGTATAAGGAAGTGCCAAGCTATGTGGAAATCACTCCACAAAAGGAAGTAAGCCCAAAGCTTTGCGGAAAGCTTCAAACTTCTCCCTAGGCAGAGCCTTCGTGAAAAGGTCTGCAATGTTCTCCTGTGTGGGCACATATGCCAAGCTGATCTCCCCAACAGAGAACCTCTCCTTGACATAGTGATAATGCACCTCAATGTGCTTAGTGTAAGCATGGAACATAGGGTTCCTCGCAACTGTGAATGTGCTCTGACTGTCAGTGAAGATGGTGGTGGCAAAAGTCTGACCAACACCTAAATCAGCCATAAGGTGTTTGAGCCACACACACTCAACGGTAGCTGTGAAAGCTACCCTATACTTAGCCTCACAACTGGAAGTGGCCACAGTAGGCTGCTTCTTGCTCAACCAAGATATACATGAGCTACCAAGCATGAAGCAAAAGCCACTAGTGGACACACGAGTGTCATAGCAACCAACCCAATCAAAGTAAAAAAAAGCATGCAAATCTGGCAGTAGTGATCCCCCCTTGGGATAAAACAACCCAAGTAGCCGAGTACCACTCAAGTAGCGAAAGATGCACTTAACCGCCTTCCAATGCTTGACTCCTGGGCAATGCATAAACCTGCTCATCTATGAGACAGCAAACTGAATATCTGGCCGAGTAATGCATAAGTAAATCAAGCATCCAACAGCCTGCTGATAGAGAATAGCATCAAATGCATCTCCAACATCATGAAAACTCAATCGTAAACCTGTCTCCATAGGAGTGGCAATAGGCTAACAGTCTTCAAGGCCAAAATGCTACAATAATGTGTCAATATATTCCGTTTGACACAAAGCCATTCCACCATCAACTTGCATAAACTGAATGCCCAAATAGTGACTCAAATGCCCCAAATCAGACATCTCAAATGAGGCATGCAAATCAGCCTTAAAATCAGCAATATGCTTCTCAATAGGACTAGTGAGCAGCATGTCGTCGACATAGACAATAATGATCAGAAGCACATCATTAGCACGCTTAACATATAAGGTGCTTTCAGTTGGACTGTTCTCAAAACCATGTGCAATCAGATAGACATGTATCTTCTCATATCAAGCACGTGGTGCTTGCTTTAAACCATATAATGCCCTCTTTAACCTGCACACCTGGTTTTCATGCCCTTTCTGCACAAATCCACGGGGCTGAAAAACATACACTTCTTCATAAAAGTCACCATTTAGAAATGTTGTTTTAATGTCCAACTAATGTACATTCCAACCATGATGAGCTGCAAGTGCACAGATGCTCCGAGTAGTAGTCATACGGCATGTAGGTGCAAAGGTCTCATCAAAATCAATGCCTCTTTCATGTGCATAACCCTTTGCAACAAGCCTAGCCTTATACCTATCAACTATACCATCTGATTTATGCTTCAGCTTGTATACCCACTTAGTGCCAATGGCCTTCTTGCCTAGAGGCAAGTCACATAAAGACCAAGTATCATTCTTCATTATAGCATCATATTCAGATTGCATAGCAGCCATCCAATTTTCTGAATTTTGTGCTTCATCAAACGAAATAGGCTCATTCTCATCACAGAGACTAGATGCATCCATAGCATAGCAATAAGATGCAAAAGAGGCACTATGAGAGCCTGAACGAGTACGATATGATAGAGGTGCATCTAATTTGCTATCACGCAAAGTCTGCACCAGCCATGTTGGCATAGTTTTTGCCTGCTCAATATCAGCTCTCTCATCAACTAGTGCATCATGTAAATCTGCATCAGAAACGGAATGATCTGCATCATCACATGAAACCTGCAAAGGCTGAGAAGTTGCCTCATTAGGACTAGCATTAGATTGTCCACCTATAAAAAGAGGCAGCAAAGTATCATACATGTCTTTGGAGCTAACAGATGTCTCCTTAGTACATGAAAGCAATGGTTGAATCGCATCTTCCACAAAAACAACATCATGGCTAACCAGAATGTGTTTAGTCTATGGATGATATCGATGATAGCCTTTACTTTCAGAACTGTACCCAATAAAAATACATTTTATTGCTTTATCATCCAATTTTCTACGATGTTGTTCAGGCACTAATGCATATGCCAAACAACCAAAAACACGCAGATGAGCAACAAATGGCTTGCGATCATGCCAAGCCTCATATGGAGTGATAGACTGCAGCACTTTAGTGGGACACCTGTTCAATACATATGCTGCACACATGACAGCCTCAAGCCAGAAACTATGTGGTAAAGCCTGACTCTTGACCATACACCTCGCCATCTCCATGAGTGACCTATTCTTTTGTTCAGCAACTCCATTCTGTTGAGGTGTATATAGCACTGTACAGTGGTGTTTTATCCCACGTTCAACCACAAATGCATTAAAGTCAGAAGACGTATATTCCCTCCCTCGATCTGAACGGAGGGTGCCCATTTTACATTCTGACATATTTTCAGCCAAAACCAAAAACTGTTTGAAGCACATGAACACTTCGGACTTTGCCTTCAATGGATATACCCATACATGCCTAGAAAAGTCATCAATGAAAGTCACGAAGTAAAGATACTTTCCAAACGAAGATGTCTGCATAGGACCACAAACATCACTATATACAAGCTGCAATTTTTGAGTAGCCCGAACTGAACCATCTTTTGGAAATGAGGAACGCTGCATTTTGCCCAAAATACAACCTTCACAAACATGTTCTCCAGGTGCCTCAAGTTTGGGCAGAGGACACCATTTCAGATTTCTGCAGGCATAGCAAACTAGCAAAATTCAGATGACCAAAGCGTGCATGCCAAAGCTTTATATCTAAGATAGCCTGAGAATCCTGTACTGCACATGCTGAATCATTCACAGATCTTTCATAGTCTATGAGCTTATATAGCCCACGACATAAAATGCCAGAAGAAATAATCACATCGCCATTTGACAGATCATGAATTGTACACCTGTCATCAACAAATTTCATAACCAAGCCAATCTTGGCTAATGCAGAAACTAATAATAGGTTCTTCTTGATCCCTAGCACAAATAAAGCATCTGACAAAGTGAAAGAACTACCATCAGCAGTAGTCAAAATGATCTTACCAACTCCCATAACAGGATAAGAGGAGTTGTTGGTGCATGTAACAATATTCCTTGTAGGGGCAAGCTCGAGTGAAGAGAAGAAACCTACGCTGCGAGGTAATATGTTTGGTCGCCGCACTGTCAAAGTACCAAACATCTGAGTCTACTGCAGACATGCACTGCTCATGAGAAGATGGGTCAAAACTGCAAACAGTAGTAAACGCCCATTCTTCTTACTGCACAAGATTAGCAAACTCCGTTTTTGGTGTAGAGGCTTTTGCAACAACCATTCGAGCCTCTTTCTTCTTTGCCTCTTTTGCAGCGAGTTTTGGACAGTTCTTTATGATATGATCATTCCCTTTACATTACTTACAAAACAATTTTTGCTTTTTTTATTTTTTCTCATCTTTGTCTTGGTTCTTTGAATGTGCAACATTTGCAGATTTATGCTTACTAGTAAAAGAGCTCCATTTTCCTTTGCCCTTCTGACTAGCCAGGAAAGCTTGATCTGCAACATGCATAATGGACCTGTTCTGCCTAAACTAATCTTTTTGCAACAGAACAGAGACTAACTTATCAAATGACAAGGCATTTGGATTTCCTTTCATCATCAACCGAAGAGTAGAAGCAAAACTTTGATATGAATCAGGAAGACCATTCAGAATGGTCTGCACAAGTGAGCTAGCTGGTATAACCTCATCCACAGAAATCAATTGTTCCTTCAAGTCTTTGATCTTTGTTAGGAAACTGTCCATAGAATCACCTTCATTCATGTGTTCACTCTCCAACTGTTTCCGGAGGTAAGCATCACTAGCCTCATTCCTAGCTTGTTACAATGTGGTAAATGTATCCCAAACATCCTTATCTGTTCTGCAAGAGTGAATATGAGGAATAATGGCACGTTTGAGAGACAAAGCTATCAATGCATGTGCTTGGGCATCTTTGCCATCCCAACGAATCTACTCTGCAGTAGGTGCAATAGAAACCGCAACACGAACAAGGAATATGCATAATATCAGCTTCAGTACCTAGAGTTGTAACAATTGCAGGTGTGATAGGACATTTTTCGACACCCTACACAATGTTCCACAGTCCTTTTGCAACCAACACATGTCGCATCATATAAGCCCATAACGGGTAGTTTCTACCATCCAACTTATCCTCAACAGCCAACATACGGAATACATCACTGCTTTCAGCCATGGCCTATGACTAAAATACCTTGATGTAGAAAATTGACTGTATCTCAAAAAGTTGAACAGATCTGCCAGACGAATTCCACTAGACCTGTAGCAGACTTTGAGATGATTATATTGACGAACAAAAACTGGTATATACCTTTGGCACAGAAAGACAAAATAGCCTGCACAAGTGCTGTGATAGTGCATTCGAAGGCCAAAACGAGCTTAGATCGCGATTTCAGCACGACAGAGCGAAGCCGTTTTGATGTCGAAAACACGTTGAGTATGCTCACCAAAATTCGTGTGATCCTGAGACTACAATCAGAGGAGTGTCGACGGTGTCCTAGATGAAGCGACAACCTGCTGTTATACCAATTGTTGGAGTTAGACATCTGCAGCATGCGAACAACACAAGGAAGAAGAAGAAGCTTGGAGCACAACTCACAATACTAAATGCATTACTAGAGAATGTACAAAGATAAGTAGCCCATTAGGGCAATAGGCGTTGTAAGGTCGCCAGATTGGCATTATGTAATTCCTATTTTTCTATACCGCACATACCAAAAGGTCGTAGCGAAGTGTTGTATCTTTCTATCAATTAATGAAAAGACACTTCGGTGGCTCCCCGGTAGAGAGGAGCGGGATCGCCAGATTGTCTGTCTGGGCGACTTGCGATCTGTGGAGACGTCATAGTGCAGTATTCCTTAATTCTGAGTACTGTTACTTTTACCTTGTTAAGTTACATTAATTGGTGATTAACGCAGTAATGGTATGTTGCCGATAATTCCTGCGTTACATACAGTGGAGAACCTAACCGGAATATGAACAGTAATACTGTGTAGAAGAGATTATACTGGGTAATAACGTATTGTTTGTCTCATAAGTTAACTGGGAAAATAAGATATAGGGCCTCTGATTTATCAGACCCCTACCATCCCCAAGAACCCGAATAGAGCTTAAAAGTGTCTGTGACGGAAGTGCACTTTTAACACTGGCGCCGTCTGTGGGAAGATGGCAATGGATTGAGAATAATCAGTAAGGTGGAGCAGTACGTAAGGCAAGTAGTGTAGAGGTGATATCCGAAGTATAGGAGAGACCAGCATCCCTCGACAGTACCAAATTTGTTAGGGACACCCCCAGGTGGTAGAACTGTAGGCCAATTAAGCCCTGTTGTCCAAGAATTGGAGCCAGTTAGCCGTGATTCTGGTACCAGTTTGGTGATAAATGATGAGATTCTGGTAGATTCCGGTGTAATTCCGGTGCGTTCTGAAGAAGCTGCAGTAACTTGGGAGTATACAGGGATGCAGTGCTCAGTTGATTCGATACCATTTGGTCAGAATTTGAATCTTTCCGAGGATAAAGTTGTGTTACACAGAGAGATCGTTGTCGGTGAAAGTATTTCTTGTTTCGGTGAAAGTTCGACAAGTTCCGGTGAAAGTTCGGTACCAGTTGGTGGGAATTTACAGTTTTTCGGTGACAGTGTGATACTCCCTGGTGGATCTTTGTTATGTACACCGCTGTTTGGGGCAAACTTGTCTACCTTTGATACCAAAGTTGAGGATAGACTATTTGATTTGGAGATACGTAAGAGACTAAATGCTATTTTCGAGCCGGAAAGTGAGCAGTCTGATCATACAGATTCCGAAGGACAGGAGACACCTCCTCAAAACTCAGGAAACAACAACAGTATCAGTAATAGCACTATGAGTGGTCAACAATAGCAACAACAACAACAACAACAGCAACAACAACAATAACAACAGCAACAGCAACAACAATAGCCACATCCGATCAATCCACTTCGACCGGTCCCAACAGGGGCGACTTACACAAAGTTCGGTGGATTTCCAGGTGATGACCCTAATGCACATGTACGAACCTTTGAGATAAGCTATGCAGTGTTGAACCATCCACCCGATCTGGCATACAAAGCCATCGTATTTCAGGCTACATTGGTCAATGAAGCAGCGAGGTGGCTAACATAATATGATATCAATCATTTTGTTAACTATGAAGCTCTGAGAGACTCGTTTTTACAAAGGTTCCGGTTGAAGAAGAATCCCATCGAAATCTTCGATTATTTACAGAACAATAGACAGAAGCCGCACCAGACTGTTCAGGAATATGCCACATTGTTTAGAACTCATTTAAGACAACTGCCTCCGGCACATGCTAATCTACTGGATGATGTTATAACCCAGTGGTTCATTAACGGTCTGACCCCACAGCTAAGACAAATCATGATCATCTGCTGTGTGGGGGCGATGACACTGGATGTTGTTATTGCGATGGCCCTACAACTAGAGCATAAAGTTGGAGGATTCACCAAAGATTTGGAGTGGCTGAAAGCCAGTAAGAACATTATAGATGATCCGGCTAAATTGATGTATTGTACCAGGTGCAAAAATCCAGGGCACACCAGTGCTACATGTGCCCTTAACCAGATGTATTGTGCCATTTGGAACACTGCCGGACACTCAACAGAAAATTGTGCGTATAATGCCAAGGTGTAGGGACGAGCAGCTGTAAATGTCATTATCCAGGAACCCGGGCAGCCCGCAACCCATTACGTGCCACCACAGATGCGAAACAATCAGTCGCAAGGATACAGAAATTATCGAGGACAGCGGAATACCAATTTTAATGTCAATCGCTGGTAGGCAGGTACATCAGCAGAGGGTACTTCTCTGCCACCACCTCGATGTCATTTTTGCGGTGAGATTGGTCACATCGAGAGATTTTGCAAGGATGCAGCAGAATATGACAAAAGGAAGAAGGAGCGTCAGAACCCGATGACCAACATGGTCTATATCTCACCAGTGGAATCACAAGCAGCAGTGGTCCAGACAAGATCGGGTAAGCAGTTGCAACGAGCAGCTGAGGTGTTCGAGCCTGGTATCCGTGAGCAGTAGCAAATGTATACAAAGGCTAGCCAATGGACCACTAAAGAGCCAACTGTGTTCCCCGATCCAATTCTGGTGACACAAGTCCCCCTGCCAAAGGCGAGAGCGAATGAACAAAATCCTAATCCAGTAACAGCAGAATCATCCTCTGAATCGGTGAGGAGTACGATTCAAACAGATCAGGTATGGGAGATTCTATCTAAGGCTTCAATTACACTCTCGTTGGGACAGTTGCTCGCATTAGTGCCCGGAGTTAGGCAGCAATTTCAACAACAGCTTAGTCCTGGATCTCTCGGTACTCCGGCAACTGCAACAATACAACCGAAAACTAATTCTACGGTGGATCATTCAGTCCCATTAATCACTATCTGGCATAAAAATCAAAAGATTACTCAAGTGCTAATTGATGGCGGTTCGGGTGTGAATATAGCAACTGCAGCTCTCTGCAAGAAATTGGGGTGGACCCAAATCGAGCCCGTCCAATTTTTTGTAAGAATAGTAGACCAATCCCCCGTCCATCCGGTGGGACTAGTACAGAATATCCCGATCACTTTGCAGGGTACCACATTCAAAATGACTTTTGTAGTCTTAGAACTACCAGAATCCAGCCTCGACTACAATCTACTTTTCGGTCGGCCATGGTTGAAACAAGACAAAGTTGTACAGGATTGGTCAGCGCAGGAATTGACTTTCAAAGATAATCACCGTAAATATGTTGTTAAACTGGATGCCATTCAGCCCTGCGAGCTTCATGCCAGACCATATGTAGCGGAGCTGGTCCACATGTTGGATGGTTTATCTGACGATGAAGAAGAGGCATTCCTGAAGAACAATAAAGATCTAATCTCCTTAGGTACTGTTGATCTTCAATCTGTAGCAGACAACTGGAATCCAGCAGCGTTTACGGTTGTTCCAGTGACCGGAGAGGCGGATGTAGATGATAGTGTTGCTATGGATGGAAATACCCTACATCAACTTTTACAGTCAGCAATTTTATGTCCCGGAAGATCAGTTAGTAACATATACTTTGGGTGATGAGGCTAACCCGCGACCTGTTAAGATTAAGGCAAGATTGTCCGAGGCATTTCAAAAAGATTTGATCCGACTCCTGCGTGAGTTTTCCGATGTTTTTGCTTGGGACTATCGCGATATGAAAGGTCTTGATCCGCGGATCTACCAACATCGGGTAATGCTCAAACAGGAGGCGAAACCAATTAAACAATCCAGTTATCGAATGAACCCCAATTATGCCGCACAGGTCAAAGCAGAACTCGATCGGTTATTGAAGGTGGGATTCATTGTACCAATCAAGCAGGTTGAATGGATATCTCCGATCGTGATTGTTCCGAAGAAAAATAAATAGCTACGTATCTGTGTGGATTACCGAAAACTGAATGCGGCCACGGTACCTGATCCATTTCCTCTCCCCTTTCTCGAAACAATGCTAGACAGAGTGGTAGAGCATGAGATGTACTCCTTTTTGGACGGCTATAGTGGTTATAACCAGGTGCGAATGGCAGAACAAGACATACCGAAAATAGCTTTCATCACGAATTGGGGTGTTTATGCTTGTATGGTAATGTGGTTCGGGTTAAGGAATGCTCCAAGTACGTTTCAATGTTGTATGCAAGAAGTCTTTTCACCCTACCTGACTACTTTTATGCAAGTATATTTGGACGACTTCTCCTTATTCGGCAAGATTGCGGCGCACCTGTATCATTTACGGTGTTGCTTTGAAAAATGTCTTGAATACCGGTTATGCTTGAATCTGACAAAATCTGTTTTTGCGGTCTCTTGTGGTAAACTCCTCGGACATATTATATATGTACAAGGAATCCAAGTTGATCCGGATAAAGTCGCAGCCGTGTTAGAGGCTCTAGTCCCCACCACACCGCATGGCAGACATTTACGGTGGTTAGCTCACTTAGCCACACCCCTTAATCGGCTAATGACTAGTACGCCATGGCAGTACGAATGGACTCCAGAATGCCAAACTGCATTTGATCGTTTAAAGGGATTATTGATGCAGGCTCCAATTTTGCAACCCCTTGATTAGGAACGCCCGTTCCATGTCTTTGTAGATGCATCGAACATAGCCATTGGCAGTGTTTTAATGAAGCAAATTGACAAGTGGTTTCGGCTTGTCTATTATGCAAGTCGCCGATTAGCTCCTGTTGAAAGGAATATTCAGTGACCGAAAGAGAATGTCTCAGGTTGGTATACTCTGTGAAGAAATTCCGGCATTATTTGTTGGGCCAAAAATTCTCCTTCCACGTGGATCACGCTGCACTTGTGTATTTAGTCCGGCAGCAACATTTAGGTGGTTGCTTGGCTCGATTGGTTTTATTATTACAGGAATTCGACTATGAATTTATTCATCGACCCGGCACAGCACATGCCTTGGCAGATTTTCTATCTCGGTTGGATTCCGGTGAAGCTCCAGTGGGAGTTGATGACACTACACTGGCAATTTATGCTATTGAGCCAACTATTGCAGACTCCACAGAACCCCTTGTGCCGCCTACCTACTATGATACGTTATTAACTTTTCTAACTGATGGATGTCTTCCTCTTCATACTCCTCCTGCACTGCGGCGAAAAATTGCAGTTTATAGTCGTAGATTTCGGTTGATTGTAGGTCAGCTGTACTACCTAGATCATATTGGTGTCTTACTTTGTTGTATCCCACCACATGAAGCAGACTCGGTTATTGCTATGGCACATTCAATACCCTCCGGTGGACATTTTGCAGCCGATCTTAATCACCAAAAAATTCTGCAAAGTGGGCTTTGGTGGCCTATCATGTACAAAGATGTGACTCAGTTTGTGCAGTAGTGTGACACTTGTCAACGGTCTAGACAGCCATTACAGCACCACTTCTTTCCTCTGCAACCTGTATTACCTTTGGAACCCTTTCAGAAGTGGGGTCTTGATTTTATTGGACCAATAACACCACCAGCGACCCTTAGCAACAATCGATATATACTGACCTATACAGATTACGCTACTAGGTGGGCGGAAGCTTGGGCCTTACGGTGCGCCACAGCTGTTTCGGTGGCAAAATGGCGGATGAAGGACGTTCTCCTGCGTTATGGATGACCTCTGGAACTCGTTACAGATCAAGGAACACATTTTGGCAACAATTTAATGTGTATACTCACGCACACTTTTCAAATCCTACATAAATTCAGTTCCCCATACTATCCACGTGCTAATGGTTTGGCTGAAAGTACCAATAAGATGTTGTTGACTATGCTTCACAAATTGATCGTGGAATCTCCAAAACATTGGGACCAGTTACTTCCCGCAATTTTATGGGCATACCGGACTACATACAAAGTGGCAACCGGAATGACCCCTTTCAAGCTTGCTTATGGGTTGGAAGCAATCGCGCCGATGGAGATTGTAGTGCCAAGCTTACGCGTGGCCGTAACTCAGAAATTATTGCCCGAAGACTCTTTGCCATTTCAATTGGAAGCACTCAAAACCTTGGATGAACATCGTTGGGAAAGTTTGCTGGTTCTTCAAGAAGTGGCAAGCTCGTACCCATGATCGTTTCCTCAAGACTTCAGTTTTTACGGTGGGCCAACTTGTGCTATTTTATAATGCTAAAGCAAATTGTTCTGCTAGGAAATTTAAATTACGGTGGTTCGGTCCTTACCGAATTAGTGAGCAAGTGGGAGCAACTACTTTTTGGTTAACTACCTTGACCGGCATTCCTCTTCCAAAGTAATCAATGGTTCCAAGCTATGCCCATATTATCAATCGTCTGATCACCGCTGACGTGTCCCTCGTTTTTCCGCGTGTCATTTATTTCTGTTTAGTTCCACATTTTGGTTGAATATAGACCGTAAATTTCCTCGTTTTGATATCTAACTATGATTAATCGCCGCCCTGTGTTACTGTTTCTGCACATGCATGCACGCCGTAATTATGAAGGTTATCATTTCAATATCGCGCGATGATTAGGGTTTTCGATCGCCTCACGTTGTTGTGTGTCTACTTAATCTTATTTCTGTCACGGTTAATCGCTATTGTGTCTGTGTGTTCTGTGCTCTGTGTGGTTTGTGTTCTTTGTGTTCTTGTATTTTCGCGTGCGCATCATGGAAGCACTAGCCAACGTTGCTACCTTCCGTGAAGGACTCACCCTTGAATTGAGTGAGTACTTGCGTATTCGTGGCCTCTTGAACTTCGTTGAATTGCCTTGGCATTCAGTGGACTGTCACCCATTTTATGCACAGATTATTGCCGCTATCGCTACCACACCTGCTACGAAGCAGAGTTGGCCTATTCTTTGCTTACCGACACGCATAGTGATCACTCTGGCCTCGTTTGCTGAAGCATTTCGTCTTCCCATGGAAGGCTTGGAGAATGGTCCTCTCCTTCCGGTAGCTACCATGACCGCATTATTTCCACGGCACTCATCTAATGAGTACGTCATTCTGTGTCGCACTGATCCTGAACGTACCGCATTACAATTCTTACTTGCGATTTTGAATTTGCAGAAACGTACCTACGGGATTTCACCTCCCTTTCATTCGATGATTGATATGGCTTCTCGTGAGCCTGTCAATTTCGCCTCTTATTATTTCCGATGCATTCACCATGAATGTGTTACGGTTATTAAGCATGTTAATAAGGGTGATCTTCCACGATCACGTCTTCCCCATATCCTCACGTTTCTCTTTCCAGCCATTCAAGCCGCGCAACCTCCGCCCAATGCTCCCTTCTTATTGCGTGAAGAATCCACTCGGATGCTCGAAGATGAAGAGGATGAGGATGAAGATCTCTTCCAACTTCTTCGCCGAAAACGCACCCGTATAAGTCCGTCTGAGAGTCAGGTGCAAGGATCTAATGCCGCACATGAAGAAGAATTCTTCCACGACACCACCACTTCTATCCATATTGATTCTTCCGCCTAGTCTTCTCCAATCCAGCAGCAGGAACAAAGTGCGTCCACCACCGAATCTGAAGAAATTTCTTCCAAGGAGGATTCTCAGCAGCAAACCCACGAGGATGTGCAAGCCATTGTTGTTGAGATTGTCAATGAAGTGATTGCTTTGGTCGATGCTGTAATTGACCGAACTAAAGCGACCACGCAGCAGACTACCAGAATCATGCTGGTGCCCAACATGACTACTATTGCGCCAGTTGCCCCAATCTAGCCTATTGTTCCCAACGAACACCCTTCTCCATCTTCTTCTCCCGCCTATTCTCCACCGTCTTCCCCTCACCTATTATCAGCCTCTTCATCCCAGCCACTTCCTCCTCTTCCTCTTCCGGTTCCAATGTTTCATGAACTTGAGTCAATGGGTCGCCTGTTGATCCAATTCTTGCAACAGTTACCAATGCAATTGAAGATGGCAACAGATAGTATCCGTCAAGACTTACAGCACAAAGTGGATGTCCTAGAGGCCGACATTGCACCATTACAAGAAGAAACTAATGCGGTGAAAGCGGAAAATCATGCCCTGCAATTACAGATTCAGTAGCTTCAAGCCAGGCTTGTAGAACAAGACAGCGTAATTGCTCAACGCGATCCAGCATTGGCCAAATTAACCGCCAAAGATGTTTTGATAAATGCTCGTGATGAAGAGATCACTCAGTTAAAACAGCTAGTACAGGATAAAGAAGATGCTAGAGTGGCAATGGGAAATTTGTTGGAAGAAACGCGAATCCAGCTTGATGAAGTTGTGCAGAGAGGACAGGAGATGGCTGATTTAGCTAAGCAAACTACTACAGAACTTCAGACCGCAGCTGCCGACTTGTTAAGCAAATTTTGCTCTCAAAGCCCAGACGAGTCTGACCATTCAACTTCAGAAGGAGAATGCAGGGATTAAGAAGGAAAGAGATGCATATTATCAGACTATTCAGTATCAAGCTCAAGAGAGAGACGAGAAAAGCAGTTGGGATTTCAAGCAGAGCATCTATCGAGAATCGATAAACAAATTGAAGATATGAGATTGAACCGTGACGCAGCCCTTGCCAATGATTTCTATTTGCAAGAGGCATTTTTGCAAACTCAAACTGAAATTTTGATGATTCAAGTAATTGCAGCCAGTTCTATTCGCACTGACACACAATCAGTAGAGTCGGAAACCTTAAAGATGATATTAGATTCGCTAAAACAAAAAATTACCAGAACCTTCAAGTTAGCAAGAACCATGTATATACAAGGCATCATAGAGGAGCCTTAGTTTGCCTTGCGGGTTCAAGTCCACCGTGCATGCCAGTGTAAGGTCACCGGATTGGCATTATGTAATTCCTATTTTTCTATACCGCACGTATCGAAAGGTCGTAGCGAAGTGTTGTATCTTTCTATCAATTAATGAAATCCACTTCGGTGGCTCTCCGGTAGAGAGGAGCGAGATCACCAGAGTGTCTGTCTGGGCGACTTGCGATCTGTGGAGACGTCGTAGTGCAGTATTCCTTAATTCTGTGTGCTGTTACTTTACCTTGTTAAGTTACATTAATTAGTGATTAACGCAGTAATGGTATGTTGCCGATAATAAGTCTGTGTGACGTTAATTAGTAATTCATGTGTTACATACTATGGAGAACTTAACCGGAATATGAACAGTATTACTGTGTAGAAGAGATTATACTGGGTAATAACGTACTGTTTGTCTGATAAGTTAACTGGGAAAATAAGATACAGGGCCTCTGATTTATCAGACCCCTACCATCCCCAAGAACCCGAATAGAGAGTAAAAGTGTCTGTGACGGAAGTGCACTTTTAACAGCGTATATACAAGTCAAGGGAAAAGAACCTCCTAAAGAGGGAAAAAAGTGCCCCGGCGGTCCTAGTGTGTTCACACACATCACTACCTAAATATATCAACAATGCTTATGGAAGTAAAGGCTATCATTTGTATCATCCACAAACTAAACACATTTTGGTTAGCCATGATGTTGTTTTTGTGGAAGATGTGATCCATGAAGGGCTTTGGTGTGCAAAACAAGAGGAGCAAGGAGGAGATGGAGGGAGACAGAGGACAAGGGAGACATGCACATATGCGTGGGAGCCTCGAAACCCACATAATGATATCTCTTGAGGCAATGCTCTATATATGATGTGTATATATGAATATGGGGGTAAGGTCACATGACCCTCACATCCCCAACAATCTCCCACTTAAGGGTCAATGTGACCATAAGTGGAAAAATATACAAAGAATGATGTAGGACTATACACTAATGTACAAGAAGAGTTTGGATCTCAACCCATACAGATCAACCTACACCAATTGCCTCGAACGAGGTGTATCCATGCACCTCAAACTGCTGTAGACTCATATCAATAAGAGTCGAGCTCACATATGACTCATGCAAGAAATGATGAAGTTCCTACAAAGTTCCCACTCGCGCTACACCTATGTCAATCATCAAACAATTGACAACTCCAAGTGCAAATGCTTCAATAACAACCATAACGTCTGGTCTCGAGCATAACAACTCGTACATCAGACTCCCAAATACTGACGAAACTTGTGCTATCTTGGCTAACCTAAGCATGTTAGCCATACCTATATCCAAGGCATCCAAATCACCATCATCATGACCAACATGTCTTGATATATCTATGTCAACATCTGGCATGAGCGAATCCAAGAATGACTGCATAACTGTTGAATCCTCAGCATCCAAATCAGCCATGCTCTCAACCAAAGATATATCTAATCGTGCACACTTTCTTATCTACGTAATGATGTAAAGAACACCTCAATCGGAGGTGTGTAGCTCAAGATATGCACAAAACAAACATTAGCTATTAATTTCATCTTCACCTCCAACACTGCTGCTCTCTATTTTGCAATTTTGGCAACCAAACACTCAGAATTGGGAATGAGTTCTTCTATCAAATTGTACCTATCTTTCCAAGCTACACACAACAAGTTGAATGGTCTGAATTAGACTTGTAAAACTCAAGTTATGACCCAAAAACTGACCTTCTATCCAAGTGATTATAGATTCGTCTTCTACATCAGTCTGTGTTTTCCGATTTTTGCCAGTTTAGAACTCCAAACGGGTTTTGCAACCTTTTGAAAAGTTGTAACTATTTGTCTTAGCTATGCACAGACCTTTAAAATGCATCAATCCAATCTTTCTTGCTCGAGTTATGGCCAAAATTTGGAATAGCTATTAAGAAATGCGGACCTGCACTTTTACCTCTTGTGACCTAAGGTTCCATTGAAGCTTCTTGCACACAAGCCTTCGTATGCTCTCATGCCAATGAAGGGCTTTGGTGTGCAGAACAAGAGGAGCAAAGAGGAGATGGAGGGAGAGAGAGGAGAGAGATGAGACATGCATATATGCATGAGAGCTTCAAAACCCACATAATGATCTCTCTTGAGGAAATGCTCTATATATGATGTATAGGTATGAATATGGGGGTGAGGTCACATGACCCTTACATCACCAACAATTCAGCCATTACTTTTATGTACCAAGGAGATATCAGTTAGCTCCAAAGATGTGCATGGCACTTTGCTTCCTCTTTTTACAGGTGGACAATCAAGTGCTAGTCCAAATGAGGCAATTTCTCAGCCTTTACAACTTTCACATGATGATGAAGATCATTCCATTTTTTATGTAGATTTACATGATGCACTTGTTGATGAGAGGGTTTACATAGAGGAGGCAAAAATGATGCCTAAATGGCTGGTGTAGACTTTGTGAGATAGCAAATTAGGTGCACCTCTATCATATCCTACTAGTTCAAGCTCTCATAGTGCTTCTTTTGCATTATATTGCTATCTTATGGCTGCATCTAGTCTTTGTGATGAGAATGAGTGTGTTTCTTTTGATGAAGCACACAATTCAAAAAATTGGATGGCTGCCATGCAAAAATGCCTTCTTACATGGTGAGTTGCAGGAAGAAATATACATGGACTAGCCACAAGGATATGAGGATTCAAAGCACCCAAAATAGGTTTGCAAGTTGCAAAAGGCTTTGTATGGGCTCAAACAAGCCCCTCGTGCTTGGCATGCAAGGATTGTTCATTATTTAACCACCATTAGATTTACTATATGTGCTGCAGATCACTCATTATACGCAAGGAAGGGTGATGATGGCATCACAAGTGTGGCTATCTATGTTGATGACTTGATTGTAGGTGGTGATAATGAAGAAAGTATTAAAAAGGTAAATCAAATCCTTATGCAAGAATTTGACATGAAAGATCTTGGTGTGTTGCACTATTTTTGGGTATTGAGTTTATACATACAGAAATAGGTATATTTCGCAAAGGCAATATAGCTTGAGTATGCTAAAAAAGTATGTTTTGGCTGATTGTAAGCCAATTTATATGCCATTACATTAGAATCTGAAGTTGGATACTACATCAGGTGAAGCATTGCAAAACACTACTATGTATAGGAAAATTGTGGGAAGTTTGATATATCTCATAATTACAATGCCTAATCTACACTACACTCTTGGACTTGAAGGTTCCCAAGAAACCACATTTAGATGCTCTGAGATGCACTCTACGTTATGTGAGTGCTACTTTGGATTATGCATTGTTTTATGAAGGTGGTGTAGATTGTAGGTTTATGGATACACCGATGTAGATTGGGCTAGTAGTATTCTAGATAGAAGATGTACTAGTGGCTTTCTATTATCACTTGGGAGTGCAGCTATTACATGGAGCAGCAAGAAGCAACCCACTGCTGCTTTGTCAAGTACAGAGGCTTAGTATAGAGGTGTTGCAATGGCAACATGCAAAGCTTCATGGCTACAGATGCTACTTGCAGATTTAGGTGTGGAAGTGAAAAATCCTATCACTATTTATTGTGATAATCTTAGCAGCATTCAATTAGCATGAAATTTTGTTTTTCATGCTAGAACAAAGCATATTGAGGTACATTATCACTTCATTAAAGAAAAGGTATTAGTAGGTGATATTGATCTTATTTATGTGAGAATAGATGAGCAAGTTGCTTATATTTTTACTAAAGCACTTGCCATAGAGAAGTTGAAGAAGTTTCAAAAGATGCTTGGATTATAGGACATGATGTTGAGCTTGAGGGGGAGTGTTGAGATATCAAGCTTAACATGTAATGATGGAGGATGACATGTATCACTTTTTCATTTCTTTGACATGTATAATGGTCACACTAGTATATGTTAGGGACACTTTAATGACCTTTACTAGATTTATCTACTGATAGTGATGGAACATTTGTTTATTGCTAGCTCGCTCATTCATGGAAATTAGTATTTTCCTTGTGTTGTCCTTTATATATTGCACTAGTTGCATTCTTGTTTGTGGTCATTCTTGTATATTACTTTTATGTAACATAAGAAGAAGAAGAAGATCATTCTTCCTTGCCTCAATCTGTGTGTGCTCCTCTTGAGTCTAAGAGTGTGAAAGTGAGCTCCCTTCCTTATCTCCTTTCTTTTGACATGCCAAACTAATCTCTCTTGTGAAGAACCTCTCCTTGACATAATGATAGTGCACCTCAATGTGCTTTGTGTGAGCATGGAACATAGGATTCCTTGCAATTGCCAGCCATTGCACTCTGACTGTTAGTGAAGATGGTGGTGGCAAAAGATAGACCAACACCCAAATCACCCAAAAGGCATATGGGCCACACACACTCAATAGTCATTGTGAAAGATTCCCTATACTCAGCCTCACAACTATAAGTGGCCATAGTATGCGGCTTCTTGCTCAACCAAGATATGTATGATCTACCAAGCATGAAGCAAAAACCACTAGCACACACATGAGTGTCATAGCAACTAGCAGAGTTAAAGTGAGAAAAAGCATGTATATCTGGTAGTAACGATACTCCCTTGGGATAAAACAATCCAAGTAGTCAGGTACCACTCAAGTAGTTAAAGATGCACTTAACCACCTTCCAATGCTTGACATGTGGGTGATGCATAAACCTGCTCATATGAGAGACAAAAAACTGAATAGCATGTGGAGTTATACATAAGTATATCAAACATCCAACATCCTGTTGATAGAGAAAAACATCAAACGCATCTCCATCATCATGAAGACTCAACCATAAACTTGTTTCCATAAGAGTGGCAATAGGTTTGCAATATTCAAGGCCAAAACAATGCAATAATGGATTAATATATTTTTTTTGACACAAAATTCCCCTATCAACTTGCATAAACTAAATGCCCAAATGATGATGCAAATACCTGAAATCTGACATTTCAAAAGAGGCATGCAAATGAGCCTTAAAATCAGCAATATGCTTCTCATTAGGACTAGTGAGCAACACCTCATCAACATATACAATGATGATCAAAAGTACATCATTTGCATGCTTAACATATAAGGTGCTCTTAGTTAGACTATTCTCAAAACCATGTGCAATCAAGTAGGCATGTGTCTTTTCATACCAAGCACGTGGTGCTTGTTTTAAACAATATAATGCCTTCTTCAAGTTGCACACTTTATTTCATGCCCTTTTTGCACAAAACCATGGGGCTAAAATACATACACTTCTTCATGTAAGTCACCATCAGAAATGCAATTTTAATGTCCAACTGATGTACATTCCAACCATGGTCAGCTACAAGTGCACTAATTCTATGAAGAGTGATCATTCGACATGTGGGAACAAAGGTCTCATTAAAATCGATGCCTCTCTCTTGAGCATAACCTTTTGCAACAAGCCTCACCTTATACTTATCAACTGTTCCATCAGGTTTTTCTTCTGCTTGTATAACTATTAAGTGCCAATGTCCTTTTTGCTTGGAGGCAGATCACATAAAGATCAGATATCATCCTTCATAATAGCATCATTTTTTATTGCATAGTAGCCATCCAATTTTTTGAATTTTGTGCTTCATCAAAAGAAACACGCTCATTCTCACCACAAAGAATAGAGGTAGCCATTGCAAAGGAAGCAATGTGAGAGCCTGAACAAGTACAATATGAAAGAGGTGCATCTAGTTTGCTATCTCTCAAAGTCTGCACCAACCATTGAGGCATAGTTTTAGCCTCAACCCTCTCATCAAATCTACATCAAAAATGGAATGATCTACATCATCACATGTGGAACCTATAAAGGTTGAGAAATTGCCTCATTTGGACTAGTATTTGTCTGTCCACCTGTAAAAAGAGGAAGCAAAGTTTCATGCACATCTCTAGAGCTAACTAAAGTCTCCTTGGTACATGAAAGGAATGGCTGAATTGCACCTTCCACAAAAACAACATCATGGCTAACCAAAATGTGTTTAGTCTATGGGTGATACAAAGGGTAGCCTTTGCTTTTAGAATTGTACCCAAGAAAAATGCATTTCACTACTCTATCATCTAATTTCTTGCATTGTTGTTCAGGCACTAATGCATATGACAGGAAACTAAAGACACGTGGATGAGCAACATATGGCTTGTGACCATGTCAAGTCTTATATGGAGTGATATATTGTAGTGTTGTTAGACATTGGTCTACAGAGAACATCACATATGTGTGTGGGACAAGGGTCAGTCATAGCCAAGGTCCCTAGCTTGTGGGATATCCTAAGGTATTTGAAAGGTAATGGGAATGAGTGTGCATGATGGCCACATGTCCACTCTAGAGCATTCTAGATCATTGATATTTTCATGTGGAAGAGGATATAAAGGATGGGAGGTGAGTTGCACATAGAACTTAATATTCTTATTTTCAAGCCTTGGAGAGACATTTGAGAAGATCCTACACTCCAAGGGATAGTCATAGCCAAGGTCCCTTGTTTGAGGGATCTCCTAAGGTATTTGAAAGGTAATGAGAATGAGTGTGCATGATGGCCTCATGTCCACACTAGAGAACTACCTTTCAAATAACTTAGGATATCCCTTGAGCTAGAGACCTTGGCTATGACTAGCCCTTGTCCCACACA
Organism: Ceratopteris richardii; assembly: GCA_020310875.1. Classification (NCBI taxonomy): domain Eukaryota; kingdom Viridiplantae; phylum Streptophyta; class Polypodiopsida; order Polypodiales; family Pteridaceae; genus Ceratopteris; species Ceratopteris richardii. The sequence continues at coordinate 178,074,281 of CM035415.1, read as the reverse complement.
CACATGTGATGGTCTCTGTGGAGCAATTTCTAACAAAGTGCTTTGGTGGGATAGTACATATGATGCACACATAACAACCTAAAGTGAGAAGCTATGTGGTAAAGCCTGACTTTTGACCATACACCTCACCATCTCCATGAGAGACATGGTCTTTCTTTATGTAAATTCATTTTGTTGAGGTGTATATGGCACTGTACATTGATGTTTTATCCCATGCTTAGCCAGAAATGCATTACAATTAGAAGACATGTATTCCCCCCCTTGATCAAATCGAAGGGTGCCCAATTTACATGCTTACAAATTTTCAGCCATAACCAAAAATTGTTTGAAGCACATAAACACTTTGGACTTTGCTTTCAATGGATACACCCATGCATGCCTAGAGAAATCATCAATAAAAATCACAAATTGAAGGTAGTTCCTAAAAGAAGGCATCTGCATAGGACCACATAAATCATTATGAAGAAGCTGTAATTTATGAGTTATCTGAACTTAATCAACTTTTGGGAAGAATGAACATTGCATTTTGCCCAAAATGCATCCTTCACAATCATGTTTACAAGGTGCCTCAAGTTTGGGTAGAGAGGATACCATTTTAGATTTTTGCAGGCATAGAAAACTAGAAGAATTTAGATGAACAAAGTGTGCATGCCAAAGCTTTGCATGTGACATAACCTGAGAATCTTGAACTGCACATGCTAAATCATTTACATATTTTGAATAGTCTATGAGCTTATACAGCCCACAACATAAAATGCTAGAAGCAATAGCAACATTGCCATCTCAGAGATCATGAACTATACATCTGCCATCATCAAATTTGACAACCAAGTCAATATTGGCTAACACTAAAACTGACAACAGATTTTTCTTGATCCCTAGTACATAGAAAGCATCTGACAATGTAAAATAACTACCATGAATAGTAGTCAAAATGATCTTATGAGGATAAGAGGAGTTGTTAGCAAATGTGAAAATATTACCTTTAGGGGTAGGCTCAAGTGAACTGAAGAAACTGTGCTACAATGTAATATGTTTGGTTGCCTCTCTATCAAAATACCAAACATGTGAGCCTACTATAAGGTTACACTACTAATGAGAAGAAGGATCATATCTACATACAATAGTAAATGCCTATTCTTCATTCTGAACAAGATTAACAGACTTTGTTTTAGGTGTAGAGGCCTCTACAACAACCATTCCAACCTCTTCCTTCTTTGTCAATTTTGTAGCCCGTTTTGGACAAATCTTTATGACATGATCATTTCCGTTACAATATTTTCAAAACTCTTTCTACTTTTCTGCTTTCTTCTCATCTTTGTCTCCCTTCTTTGATTGTGTAGCATTTACAGATTTTTCCTTACTAGTAGATGAGCTCCATTTACCTTTGCCCTTCTACCTAGCTAGGAAATCTTGATTTGCAACATGCATAATGGATCTGCTCTATCTCGACTGATCTTCTTGCAAAAAAAAAAGACTAAATCCTAAAATGTTAAGGCATTTGTATTTCCTTTCATCATCAATCAAAAACTATAAGCAAAACTCATATATGAGTATGGAAGATCCTTAAGAACAATGTGCACACGTGAAGTATCTCGAAAGACTTCATCAACAAAAACCAAGTGCTCCTTCAAATCTTTGATCTTTGTCAAAAAATTGTCCGTAGAATCTCCTTCATTCATATGCTCATACTCCAACTGTTTTCGGAGGTAAGCAACACAAGCCTCATTTCTTGCCTAGTATAAAGTGGTAATTGTAACCCAAGCATCCTTTGTTATTTTGCAAGAGCGAATGTGAGGGATAAAGGAGTGATTGACAAACAAATCTATCAATGCATGTGCTTCAGCATCTCTACCATCTCAAGGAAGTTGCTCGATAGTAGATTCAATAGGAAATGCAACACAAATAGGAATTTGAAGATCATCATCTTCAATGCCATCTTCATCAATTCAATAAATCTATTTGCATGTGTAGTAGGATGTTTTTCAACACGCTGCACAATATTCCATAGCCCTTTTGTCACCAATACATGATGCATCATATATGCCCACAATGGGTAATCTGTATCATCCAACCTATCCTCAACAACTAACATACGAAATCCATCATTGCTTTTAGCCATGGCCACTAATTAAATACCTTGATGCAGAAAAATGATTGTATGACAAAAAGTTGAACATAACCACTATCAAGCTCTGCTAAACCTATAGTAGAGTTTGAGATGCTTGTATTGGTGCACCAAAACCTATATATATGTTTGGCACAAAAGGATGAAATCGCTTGCATGGCCATTGTGATAGTGCATTCGGAGGCCAAAATGAGCTCACATCAAAATTTCGATGCCACAAAGCGAAGATGTTTTAAACTACTAATCACCTTGGGTATGCTCACCAATTTTTGTGTGATTATGAGATTGTGATCGGAGGAGTCTTGACGATGCCCTAAATGAAGCGATGACTTGCTCTAATACCAATTTTTGGAGTTTGATGTCTGTGGAAGGAAACGAATAGCACATGGAAGAAGAAGAATCTTGGAGCAAAACACAACACAGAATGAATTACCAAGTGAATGTACAAAGTTAAGTAACCCATTAGGGTTATAGGCATATATGCAAGTTTGGGAAAAACACCTCCTAAAGAGGGAAAAAAGTGCTTTGGCGGTCCTAAGTGTGTTCGCACACATCAGTACCAAAATACATCAACAAGATTCTCCTCTATTCATATGGAATATGAGGTCAATCCCACCATAGAGATGAAAACATGTTCTTCTAGATTAGAACATGAGGCTCGGGGGTATGCCTCCAATTACAACATTTATCTTTGTTTTCAAGAATGAACATCTTTCCCAAGGGGGGAAGAATGTAATAAAGTAAGTCTATGATCTAAGTGTCTGGCCGATTAAGACAGATCTGAACTAGACTTAGGATAAGTTCATGTTGCTCTCTAAAACGAGTAATCCACTTAGCCTAGTGGTTAAGTATCAAGTTTGGGAAGGAAGAGGTCTTGGTTTCAAGCCCGATGCGAAGCTTGGGGAGAGAATTTTCCCAAAGAGATCTAGAGCCTTCTAACTCAAGTTAACATGAGTTAACTTGAGTCCAGAGATATTTAACTTGAGTGGCAAGTACACCTACCACTAGTGGAGTCTAGTGGATGGTGCTAAAGCAGAGCTGGAGTTCACACCAACCACTAGTGGACTCTACTGGAAGCTATGAAAGGAGTGGTGTAGATCGCACATGCACTTATGGATTCTAATTACATTTATGGCCCTCATTATAGAGGCATAAGGTTAGGAGGAGAGTCATATCTCTAGCTCATTGTGGTCCTCATGATCTTAGTATGTTACAATTACTGTAGGGTGTCCTAAGACAGAGCAATCAAACTTTGCAAATATGGATTTTTCTTTTCTAGCACCTTGTAGAGAGAGACTACTAGGTTATACTAAGCTTGTGTACTAGTAAAGATTCAAGACATGCACCAAAAATACTTAATTACACTAGGCAAATCCCCTAATATAGAGCAATTGTGGTATGCAAATGTGATTTTTTTGGGCCGCTCAACTTTATCAAGCAAATTGATGATGCTAGTTCCACCTCTTGGACTATTAAGAAGTAACAAAAAACCTTAAAATTTACTCTTAATCCAAACGACGATTTCTCTGGCTGCACAATTGTGGTATGCAAAAAATGGAATTTTTGGCAATTTCCTGATGCTCAAACTTCAATCTTTCTAATCATTTTGTCCTTGAACTTCATTCTTTTGTGTTATAAGTGCTTATAAACTTATTAATTAAAAAAACCCAAAAAATCAATTGCCAAGAGCTTTGCAAAAGGCGGTTGCCAAGCCAATCGTGTTTTGCAACTCCATTTTTGTAGCTCTTTTTTGGGCTCTTCCTCTTGGAGTTCCTTATTTAATCCTTGTGCATTTATAATTCAGTCAAGATTTGTCTTCAAAGTCAAGATTTGTCTTCAAAGTCAAGATTCAAGCACTGATGCAAAAGGTGACTAGCAAGGTAGTCATGGTTTACAAATTGAATTTTCTTGGTATTTTATTGTGCCTTATGTCTTGAGATTTCTTCCTTAGCCTTTGAATGATTTTTATGCACCAATATTTGGACTAAAAACTTGATTTTTGCAACGTCAAACCACTGTGCCAATAGGCAACTAGTTGGGCAATCATGAATTGCAACTTACTATTTTCTCACCCTTTTGGTTCCAAATTTTCGTAGTAAGCTCCTTATAGCTTCTATAACTTGATGGTGCTGCCACTTCTTGAATATGAAAACTTTGCAAAACACGACTACTCTTCTAAGTTGCCCTCTCAAAGTAGTAATGAGTTTTAGATATTGAAACATTTTTACTTTCCTTGTAGCCCACCTTCTTGGGAACTTAGATCTAAGTTTAGAAAGGTAAATTTCACTTTAATGTCAAGAGAAAACCCCTTATGCACTAGGAATTTTGGTGACTGATCTGCATTTTTTGCACTTTTTGTCCTATTTGAGCTTTGTTTTCTCACCTCTCAACATCATAACCTCTTGCATTACTCTCCTTTCACCCTTCCCTACCCTTTTTTACCTCTATGGAGAGTAAAAGTTGCAGGAAATGAGACCTATCATGCTCCTTGCAAAAGGAGACTGCTCTCTAACACGACTTTTGCACACTTTTCAGAGAGCTTGAAAAATGCACTTTTGAGCTCTATTCTTGCCTTTATCCAAAGCAGAAGTAAAGAGCACCATAAGCACATACCTCATGCGAAAACTTACCATCATAAGCACATACCTCATGCGAAAACTTACCATCATGTGTGTTTGATAAGGTCTTCCTTCACAATGATGCCAAAAGTGTTTATGTCCATGTCATTGTAGGTTACATGTGAAGCACAATGAAAGTATGTCATATCATGGAGTGACCAATCGGTGGCATGAGGACTGCATGCAATGAGACGGAAGTACATGCACTTGTAACAAGAGAGAGATAAGCACACATAGGTGCATACATGGGTGCATGCACACACACTCATGAGTAGGCAAGCGATGAATGCTCCGAGAAGCTTTTTGTTTTCAAGAATGGATAGAATGCTCATAAGAGTTCTCAACTCAATAAGCTAATCATAACAAATGAGATCTCTTTGACTTTTCTAGATTTTGGAAGAGCTCTATCCACAATGTAGTATTTAGCCTAGCATTCAAAAATAGTGTCCATATGCTATTTGGAAGCCAAAAAAATGTCAAAAAATTATAAAATTTAGTGTGACAATTATACTCATTCCCATGAAGCTCGAGTACTACTCTAATTTTAGAAGAAAATTAGGGTTTTATTCCAAAAATATGTTGGAATTCGAGGTTGTTAGCAATTGATGTGTTCGAACTATTCTTGTAATCATCATTCTTATGTAATAATGAAGATACCAGGAGTTTCCGAAATGATATTGCGATTTCCGCATCTTTCTATTTGGAGGTTCGAAATGGTGTGAAGCTCTTAACCCTTACCCCTTCCTTACGAAGTACAATGTTAAGTTATGTGGAAACAAATTCCGGAAGTAACGGATACGAATCGAATCGATACGCAAAGTAGTAAAGATTGAAGTCTGGAAGTGGAAGCCGGAGTGTAACTATGATTACTGTAATGAAATCGATGATTTATTCTGACTAAGAATCTGTTTACTGTGACTTTAAGATTACGGATACATTGTGCTTATGTATTGTTCTATTTGTGCTCATTTATATTGAAGTAAAGGAACAGAAATGCATGTTTACGAGTATTTATATTCGTAAATCCTCGTTCCCGAACCTGTATATTGTGTATTGTTAGTCTGTCGGCTATAAGTGTGCAAACATATGGCAACCATGATGGGATGGGGTAATAGAGCAACACACAAAGTAGATTGATGCTGGTGCGAAGTGGCAAGGAGTACTTACAAAAGCCTCATCATCTCGATTATCTACATGAATTTGTGCAATAGTCGCTCACAACATTGAAGTTGGAAGATATTCCTCTTGAGGAAGTAATTAGTATTACAGAAGAAGTACAGTTTTGGGTGGAAACTGGAGTTTTACCCCCAAGCTTTTGAAGAATCTAGTCTTTGAGTGGAAGGATGGAAAACTAGCTAAAGTATTGTGGCATGGGGAATTCAGCGGGACCGACCAGCAGAACCACTTGCAGGAAGAAGAATACCCTGTAGAAGAAGGTCAAAGCGGCGACAGCGTAACCTCGCCAGAATCTCGATGGCGAACAGGCACCCACTACTAGTGCTAAACTATACTCATTTTTACAAGCGAGTGGATGAAGATCCAGATGTGCAAGTATGGACATTTGAGAATCAGTACTTATGTAATCATCATAATCTGCATGATAATCGACACAAATTTCATGTGTTTCAAGCCACGTTAGTCGAGGATGCAGTCAAATGGCTTATTGAATACCCTCCCGATTACTTTTCCACATATGATGAGTTGAAGGTGGCGTTCTTGGAACGATTTCAGAGAGTATTTTGGAGTTACATTCTTCACTTCAATATATGTTGCAGAAAGGAACGGTTGAGTAGTATGCATTAGATTTCAGATCTACATTGCGGCAGTTTCTGACAGATAAGTGTCCTACAAAGGAAATGCTAACAGAATTCTTTGTGGATGGATTGCAGCCACCCATTAAAGAGAAGATCTATATGTACATGCTTGAACAATCTTGTACACTGGATCAGATAATTGACTTAGCAATCCGTGTGGATCCGAAGATGCAGTTTGCTAATTTGGGCTCGGAGAAGACTAATTTGGTATTCAGGAAGGGTGCAAACCCAAAAAAACATTTGCATTGCCTACGGTGCAAGAATGCGGGCCATATTACGGCTGATTGTGCGTTTAACAGGTCTTTTGCCCTATTTGTAACCAAACTAATAACAGTTTGGAGGAATGTCACTTTAATGCATGAAATACCTTGGTGGCTACTGTGCAGGCAGAAGGACCATCCTGGCAAGATAACAATAATGGGTATAAGCCCCAAGTTGTTAACAGGCAATGGTCAAATAGTCAGGATGCTAGACTGGGAGGACCCTCTCAATATTCGAATTCACAGCAATTTCCGGAGCAGCGGCGTGACTTCCACCAGAATAGGCAAGACTTTGGTAAAGGACGGAGATTCCAACAACCTGGACTCCGTAACCTTGGTAATCATCCAATTCAATGTTAGTTTTGTCTCCAATACGGTCGTAGATGGTGGGAATGTGAGGAAGCTAAGGAATACGATCAACGGAAGCAAGAAGCAAAGCTCAAGGCACCTATGGCCAATGTGGTGACTTTGGAATGTTTAGAGCCGAAAGCGTAAGTAGTCACCCGATCTCAGAAAGAGTATTCCAATGGACCAAAAATTGATTACTTACCTCCTGTGAAACAAAAACAAACTTTGACAAAGGCAGTACAGTGGGCTACGGAGTAGCCGCCGCACTATGTGAACCCTCCACTGTCCCTAGTGGAATCTTCTAGAAAGGAGCATAAAAGAAGTACAATTGGTACAGAAGCAACAGGGAGCTCGCAAGAGCCATCAATTGATATCGGCCTGCACACAGATCCTGCACAGAAGCGAAGTTTACAAGGACGAAAGCAAGGGTATAATGATTATGAATTATCAATGAATACGGACTATTGTGAAATTCTACAGGAATCTCACATAAAAATTTCTTTAGGGGCACTACTAGATTTAGTCCCCGCATTTCGAACACAGTTATTACATCAACTACGATACAAATATATACCTTCTGAACATCCGGAACCCTCAATTTCAATGGTACGGAATGTGCCAGACCGAATTGTGGATTATGCGGTACCAATGATCACAGTGCACTATAAAAATAAAGTTATTCCAAAAGTTTTGATTGATGGGGGTTCTAGTATCAATATTGCATCTACCACCATGTGTAACCAAATGGGTTGGAACAATATTGACCCTGCTCCCTTCTTTGTTCAGATGGCAGACCGATCACAGGTCCAACCAGTAGGGCTGGTTAAAAAATATCCCTATTCGGATTGCACAAGTTCTCTTTAGCATCACCTTTGTTGTATTGGAACTAAAGGGAACAATTTAGATTATAATTTATTATTGGGCCGGCCATGGTTGCACAATGCTAAAGTTCGTCAGAACTGGGATGAAAAGAAAATTACTTTCCAAAGAGGGAATGCCAAGTTCTCCATTCCTTGGAATGCCAAGTTCCCCATTCCTTGGAATGCCAAGTTCTCCAAAGAGGGAATGCCAAGCATCATTGTCTTCTGGAGCAAAAACCAGTGTTAGCAGAGCATCGCATATGTTGGAGGGGCTCGACGAAGATGAGGAAAAACAATTCTTGGAAGCCAATAGAGATCTGCTCTTGTTTGGGGTCGTGGATGTGAATTCCATCATTAGTTCCGAATGGGACAATATGGCAGCTGGGGTGTGTATGGAAACTCCGGAATTGCAAGAAGAGGAGTGTATCAAGCCGGTACTCAAAGATCCTATGGAGGATGGCCGAATACGTGTGGAAGAGGATTCCTTAGAGGTGGTCAATTTGGGAACTCCGGAGGAACCTAAACCAGTCCAAATTTGTTCGGAGCTTGCTCCAAAATTTTGGACGGCCTTGATTTCACTGTTACAACAGTATCGGGATGTTTTTGCATGGACATATTCCGACATGAAAGGTCTGGATCCTAAGCTTTATCATCACTGAATATTGCTTAAACCAGATGCTACCCCAATGATGCAACAACGGTACAGAATTGTTGATATATTTAGGTAGTGATGTGTGTGAACACTCTAGGACCGCCGGGGCACTTTTTTCCCTCTTTAGGAGGTTTTTTTCCCCCGGCTTGTATATACGCCTATTGCCCTAATGGGCTACTTATCTTTGTACATTCTCTAGTAATACATTCAGTATTGTGTGTTTGTGCTCCAAGCTTCTTCTTCTTCCTTGTGCTGTTCGCGTGCTTCCACAGACGTCTATCTCCAACAATTGGTATCAGAGCAGGTCGTCGCTTCTTCTAGGGCGCCGTCGACACTCCTCCGTTTGCAGTCTCGTTTCGGCCTCCGAACGCACTATCGCAGCGCTTGTGCAGGCTATTTCGTCCTTTTGTGCCAAAGGTATATACCAGTTTCTGTTCGCCAGTTTAAGCGTCTCGAAGTCTGCTACAGGTCTAGCAGAACTCGTCTGGGCAGTTCCGTTCAACTTTTTGAGATACAATCAATTTTCTGCATCAAGGTATTGTTGGAGAAACAATCACTAACTGGACATATATTTGAAGGTCAAATCTTAGGAAGAAAACCCCATGCCTATGTGAAGGGAAAAATTCACAAATGTATCATATTTGTAAAGTTAGTTCACTTTAGTTCTAGAAGTTTTTTAAAATCACGAGAATACGAAAATCTATATAAGTTAGTTTGTATCAACTGACGCGGAGAGAGAGAGAATAGAGAGAAGAAGTAGAAGAAGGAATTCATTTATACGACTGTGTATAGTCGGGCTTCTCTGAGTGAGAAAGCATCTGTAAAAGTTCTGAGTTTTCATAGCTATGAGAAAGAACTGAGTAAAGTTCTGTGTATGAGTCTCTCTCCATCATCTCCATGCTTGCCTACTGTGTGATGAATTCAAAAGTTCAAGTTTTCTGAGCAATTCGATGCCTGGCATTGAATCTTGGCTGATAAGTCATTTTTTCATTCTCTGTGTGTTAACTGTTGTTGAATCTTCTAAAAATATGAAGTTTGTGGAGCAACTCGATGCCTGGCATCGAGTTCCAGCATAAAATGGATGCCCGACATCGACTTCTAGCATATAAGTCATCTTCTTCATGTGTGTGTAAAATAGAGTGTTTCTGGTGCAGAAAAATAGCCAAAAAAGCCCAAAGTCGATGCTTGGCATCGACTTGGACTGAAATTCGATGCTAGGCATCGAATTTTTTATTTTTGGACACCAGGATTACTAAAACAAGAAAAAATTCCAGTTTTGGAAGGTCATACAGGGTCATCTTGTGAAGGCCATAACTTGAGTTCTAGAGATCCATTTGATGCATATGATAGCTTGTTGGAAAGCTCTACTCTTCTAGTTTCAGCCTATAAAGTTTCATGGAGAAATAATACTTGAGCTAGGAGAAATTAGCAAAATACTGAAGGTATGTCATTTCGGTGACTAGGAATTTCTGTAGAAGCAAAGTTCTCACTTTAGGCTATCATTTCTCAAAGTTTGGAGTGGCAATGAGTTAATGGTGACCATAGAGGTGTTCTAGTGTCACATTAATTCATTTCTTGTGGTGTTTCATACATCAACAAGTGGTATCAGAGCAGAAAGATTCTCGAGAGCAGAAGACGACAAAGGTACGAGAAGTTTTGTAAAGTTTTCCATTAAAGTTTGAAAGGTGAAGCATTTGAAGACACAAGGCATCAAAAGGTTACTTCAAAAGTATCCTCATACACAAAGAACTTCAAAAGGTATTATCTTTTATCCTTTAAGCTCACAGGTTGCAGCAGAAGGAAAGAACTATGGCAGATCATATCTCCATTGACAAACTGGACAGAGATAATTACCCCGCATGGGTAATGAGAATGGAAGCCTTACTTATGAGTAAGGATCTCATGGTATATGTAACAGGTGAAGAAGAGAAGCCAGTATTCGAAGATGAAAGCCGACCAAAGAAAGAAGAACTAGATGCTTTAAAGCATTGGCATAAGAAGGATGCAAGTGCAAAAGCCTACATCTACAATACAATCTCTGATCATTTGCTACCACACATCAGAGGATTGGAATCATCTGAAGATTTATGGAATGCATTGGAGTATCATTTCCAAAGTACTACTAAAGCACGGAAAGCAAGTCTATGGTCAGAGTTTACAACATTCAAGAAGAAGCCAAGTCAAACCATTAGTGATTATGTCACTAAGATGAAGGATCTTGCAGATAGTCTTGGATCCATAGATGAAGATGTTGAAGATCACAGATTGATTGCTCAGCTACTTGCAGGTTTGAGAGGGGATGAAAGGTGGAAACCTTTTGTCTTATCAACAGAACTTTCATTAAATCATTATGTTCCAGATTTGAACCAGTTGCTTGGTTTGATGCTCACATATGAGCAAGACTTGAAGGGAGATGGAGATAAAGGACAAAGTTCTGCAATGTACATGAAGAACAAGAAGAAAGGAGATAAAGGTAAAGCAAAGGATGAAGAGGAGTCTAGTTCTCAAGCTTATTATACAAGAGGTAAAGGCACTGGTAGAGGAAGAGCAAGAGGTTTTGGAAGAGGAAGAGGTAATCAGAATAACAACAAGAAGGCTTGCTGGATCTGTGGATTGAGTAATCATTTGGCTCATGACTGTTGGCACAATCAACAAGGATCAAACCAGAATCAAAACAACAATAGCAGAGGCCGAGGTGGAAGATATCAAAGTAATTTTCAAAGAGGTAGACAAAGTCAAAGAGGAGGCTATGGTAGAGGTGGAGGAAGAAGTTGGGGACAGAATCAATCCTACAACACCACCTACTACAATTATGCAAATGACACACAGAATGAAAGTCATACATCATTGATGATGAACTCAATCAACACATCAGATAAAGAAGATCTAAAGGTATTTTACATTGACTCTGGATGTTCTAATCATTTGTCAGGAAACATAGAATTGATGTCAGAATTGGAAAAAGGTATTTCGAGTCACACAGTTCAAACTGGTGATAATACAAGACATAGTGTACATTCAATTGGAAAAGTGAAATGCAAGAGTGGAGCAGATTTGCTAACCAATGTTTTGTATGTTCCTACAATACCTAAAAACTTGATTAGTGTGGGACAGATAGTTGAAAAAGGTTTTCAAGTCAGGTTTACAAATGAAGGAGTATTTGTGGAAGATCCAGAGAATGGATATAATCAGATTGTCTCTGGAAAGAAAGAAGGTAGACTCTTTACTTTAAGAGTGCAAGGGAACATTGGTCAAGCTTTGCTCACACATGGTGAAAGAGTGATTATAGAACTTGATCTCTGGCATAAGAGATTAGGTCACTTTAATGAAAGAGGAATTAAAGCTATGGTTGCTAATCAGTCTGTACTAGGATTATCAAATGTGCAAAGTCAACATATGGTTTATAAATGTGAAGCATGTCAAATGGGTAAAGCACACAGGTTACCATTTCAAAAGAAAGGTTTCAAACATGATGGAGTACTTGAGCTCATTCATACAGATGTATGGGGACCAACAAAAGAAGGATCTATCAGTGGCTCAAGGTACTATGTTCTTTTCATTGATGATGCTACAAGATGGATAACATTATATGTTTTGAAGGAAAGATCAGAAGTGTTTGGAGCTTTCAAGCATTTTCATGCATATGCAGAGAGAGTCACAGGTCAAAAGCTTAAAAGACTGAGGTCTGATGGAGGGGGAGAATACTTCTCCCAAGAGTTCAATGATTATCTTTGGAATGCAGGTATTAAGAGAGAAATAACTTGCAGGTATACACCACAACAAAATGGTGTAGCAGAAAGAAGGAACAGGACTTTGGTTGAGTTTGCTAGAGCTATGCTAAAGGAGAAGAACTGTCCAAATTATCTTTGGGCTGAGGCTGTAAATACAGCTACATATCTTGTGAATAGATTACCATGTGCAGCTCTGAATGGAATGACTCCATATGAAGCTTGGTGGGGTAAGAAACCAACACTAGATCATTGTAGAGTGTTTGGATCAATTGCATATGCTTATGTGCCATCACAACTTAGGCATAAACTTGAACCAAAGGCAGAAAAATATGTGTTCATTGGTTATGATGAAAAGCAGATGGGTTACAGGTTGTGGAATCCTTTAACCAAACAATTTCTTGTTTCTAGAGATGTTACATTTGATGAACAGAAAAGTTGGTATGCAGATCAAAGTCATACAGTTGAAGAATTTGAAGAAGAGGTAAGAAGATGTGAGAAAGGAAAATCAATTGTGCAGGTAAATAGAGATGAAGACTATATGCAAGCAAGTACATCCAAAAGTGGATTAACAAGAAGGAATGAAGAAGCTCCTATATTTGATGAAGAAGTGTATCCAGACACATATGAAGAATGTGAACCAAGAAGGTCAAGCAGGACTAGAAGACAACCAGAAAGGTATTCTTATGATACTTCTTACATAACTCAGAAGAACTATGCATATATGGTCAAAGATGATGAAGAACCTCAGAACTATGATGAAGCTAAAGGTAAGAAGCAATGGGAAGAAGCAATGAAGGAAGAGTTCAATGCACTGGAGGAGAACAAGACATGGGAACTTGTTCCTAAACCAAATGGTAAGAAAGTAATTGGAAATAAATGGGTTTATAAAGTGAAGAAGCTTGCAGATGGAATTATAGCCAGATACAAAGCTAGATTAGTGGTGAAAGGCTATGCCCAGACCTATGGCATAGATTATGATGAGACATTCAGTCCCGTAGCTAAGATGTCAACTATAAGGACAATGATTGCTATTGCAGCTTCAAAAGGATGGACTCTAAGTCAATTGGATATAAAAAATGCATTCTTGAATGGATACATATCAGATGAGGTATACATGGAACAACCTCAAGGGTTTATAGATTCCAGGTATCCAAATTTTGTTTGCAGGTTGAGAAGAGCATTGTATGGATTGAAGCAAGCTCCAAGAGCTTGGAACTATAGACTGGTGAAGTATCTCAATGATCTTGGATATCAAAGTTCAAAAGCAGACCCAAGTCTACTTATCAAAAGAACAGAGGAAGGTACAATCTACATTTGTATTTATGTAGATGACATTATAATCACAGGTACTTCAGATGAAGGAATCAAGGAGGTAAAGAGATTACTTGAAAAAGAATTCAAGATCAGTGACCTAGGAAAGTTATCATACTTTCTTGGAATGGAAGTTACTTATACAGATCATGGCATATATGTGTCACAAGAAAGGTATCTTCTAAACTTGTTGAAGAAGTTTGATATGGAAAATTGCAGAGAAGCTTCAACTCCACTTGAAGTTAATCACAAGCTCAGTAAATATGATGGTGCAGACTACAAAGATATGAGGAAGTATCAATCTCTTGTGGGTAGTTTGATTTATGCTACACTAACAAGACCTGATCTTAGTTATGCAGTGGGAGTTTTGTCACAATTCATGCATTGTCCAAAGGACCCACATTGGATTGCAGGTCAAAGAGTTCTCAGATATATCAAAGGAACTATAAAGGAAGGATTATATTATCCTTTTACATCAGATTTGAAGTTGAGAGCCTACAGTGACTCAGACTGGGCAGGTAATCAAGATGGCAGGAGATCAACTCATGGTTACATGATATACATTGGTGATAAGCTTGTAAGTTGGTGTTCAAAGAAACAACATACAGTAGCATTATCATCAACTGAAGTAGAGTACAAAGGACTTGTGGAAGCAGCTAAGGAAGTCATATGGATGCAGACATTGTTCAAGAGCTTAGGCATTGATCAAGGTACACCTACAATACATGGAGATAATATGAGTTCACTTTATCTTGCAGCAAATCCAGTATTTCATGCAAGGACAAAGCACATAGAGATACAGTATCATTTTCTCAGAGAAAAGGTAATGGAGAAGGAGATTGAAGTGGAGTACATTTCTACTAAAGATCAGTTAGCAGACATAATGACAAAGAGCTTGGATGGTGTGAAGACCAGCAGATTCAAAAGCATGGCAGGAGTAAAAGAAAAGAAGATGATATGAAGAAACAGGGAATGTCAATTAGTGATTGAGGGGGAGCTGTTGGAGAAACAATCACTAACTGGACATATATTTGAAGGTCAAATCTTAGGAAGAAAACCCCATGCCTATGTGAAGGGAAAAATTCACAAATGTATCATATTTGTAAAGTTAGTTCACTTTAGTTCTAGAATTTTTTTAAAATCACAAGAATACGAAAATCTATATAAGTTAGTTTGTATCAACTGACGCGGAGAGAGAGAGAATAGAGAGAAGAAGTAGAAGAAGGAGTTCATTTATACGACTGTGTATAGTCGGGCTTCTCTGAGTGAGAAAGCATCTGTAAAAGTTCTGAGTTTTCATAGCTATGAGAAAGAACTGAGTAAAGTTCTGTGTATGAGTCTCTCTCCATCATCTCCATGCTTGCCTACTGTGTGATGAATTCAAAAGTTCAAGTTTTCTGAGCAATTCGATGTCTGGCATCGAATCTTGGCTGATAAGTCATTTTTTCATTCTCTGTGTGTTAACTGTTGTTGAATCTTCTAAAAATATGAAGTTTGTGGAGCAACTCGATGCCTGGCATCGAGTTCCAGCATAAAATGGATGCCCGGCATCGACTTCTAGCATATAAGTCATCTTCTTCATGTGTGTGTAAAATAGAGTGTTTCTGGTGCAGAAAAATAGCCAAAAAAAGCCCAAAGTCGATGCCTGGCATCGACTTGGACTGAAATTCGATGCTAGGCATCGAATTTTTTATTTTTGGACACCAGGATTACTAAAACAAGAAAAAATTCTAGTTTTGGAAGGTCATACAGGGTCATCTTGTGAAGGCCATAACTTGAGTTCTAGAGATCCGTTTGATGCATATGATAGCTTGTTGGAAAGCTCTACTCTTCTAGTTTCAGCCTATAAAGTTTCATGGAGAAATAATACTTGAACTAGGAGAAATTAGCAAAATACTGTATGTCATTTCGGTGACTAGGAATTTCTGTAGAAGCAAAGTTCTCACTTTAGGCTATCATTTCTCAAAGTTTGGAGTGGCAATGAGTTAATGGTGACCATAGAGGTGTTCTAGTGTCACATTAATTCATTTCTTGTGGTGTTTCATACATCAACAGGTATTTTAGTCACCGGCCATGGCTGAAAGCAGTGATGTATTCCGTATGTTGGCTGTTGAGGATAAGTTGGATGGTACCAACTACCCATTATGGGCTTATATGATGCAACATGTACTGGTTGCAAAAGGACTGTGGAACATTGTGCAGGGTGTTGAAAGACGTCCTGTTACACCTGCGACTATAGGTACTACAAATACAGGTGCTGGAGGTACTGGAGCTGATGAAGATGGTGTCGAAGATGATATTCTGCAGATTCCTGTTCGTGCTGCTGTTTCTGTTGCACCTACTACAGAGCAGATTCGTTGGGATGGCAGAGATGCCCAGGCACATGCATTGATAGCCTTGTCTGTCAAACGTGCCATTATTCCTCACATTTGCTCTTGCAGAACAGCAAAGGATGCTTGGGATACACTTACCACTTTGTACCAGGCTAGGAATGAGGCTCGTGTTGCTTACCTTCGAAAACAGTTGGAGAGTGAGCACATGAATGAAGGTGATTCTATGGACAGTTTTCTTACAAAGATCAAAGACCTGAAGGAACAATTGATTTTTGCTGATGAGGTTATACCAGATAGCTCACTTGTGCAGACCGTTCTGAATGGTCTTCTTGATTCATATCAGAGTTTTGCCTCTACTCTTCGGTTGATGATGAAAGGCAATCCGAATGCCTTGTCATTTGAGGAATTAGTCTCTGTTCTGTTGCAGGAAGATCAGTCCAGGCAGAACAGGTCCATTATGCATGTTGCAGATCAAGCTTTCCTGGCTAGTCAGAAGGGCAAAGGAAAATGGAGCTCCTCTACTAGTAAGCAAAAATATGCAAATGCTGCACAATCGAAGAACCAGGATAAAGATGAAAAGAAATCAGAAAAGCAGAAATTGTTCTGCAAGTACTGTAAAGGAAATGATCATATTATAAAGAACTGTCCAAAACTGGTTGCTAAAGAGGCAAAGAAGAAAGAGGCTGGAATGGTTGTTGCAGAGGCCTCTACACCAAAAACAGAGTCTGCAAATCTTGTGCAGGAAGAAGAATGGGCGTTTACTACTGTCTGCAGTTTTGACCCATCTTCTCATGATCAGTGCATGTCTGCAGTAGACTCAGATGTTTGGTACTTTGACAGTGGGGCGACCAAACATATTACCTCGCAGCGCAGTTTCTTCTCTTCACTCCAGCCTGCCCCTACAGGGAATACTGTCACATGCGCCAATAACTCCTCTTATCCTGTTATGGGAGTTGGTAAGATCATTCTGACTACTGCTGATGGTAGTTCTTTCACTTTGTCAAAAAGAACCTGTTATTAGTTTCTGCATTAGCCAAGATTGGCTTGGTTGTGAAATTCGTTGATGACAGGTGTACAGTCCATGATCTCTCAAATGGTGATGTGATTATTGCTTCTGGCATCTTATGTCGTGGGCTGTATAAGCTCATAGACTATGAAAGATCTGTGAATGATTCGGCATGTGCAGTTCATGATTCTCAGGCTATGTCAGATGCAAAGCTTTGGCATGCACGCTTTGGTCATCTGAATTTTGCTAGTTTGTTACGCCTGCAGAAATCTGAAATAGTGTCCTCTTTGCCCAAACTTGAGGCACCTGGAAAACATGTTTGTGAAGGCTGTATTTTGGGCAAAATGCAGCGTTCTTCCTTTCCAAAAGATGGTTCAGTTCGGGCTACGCAGAAATTGCAGCTTGTACATAGTGATGTCTGTGGTCCTATGCAGACACCCTCTTTTGGAAATTACCTTTACTTCGTGACTTTCATTGATGATTTTTCTAGGCATGCATGGGTATATCCACTCAAAGCAAAGTCCGAAGTGTTCATGTGCTTCAAACAATTTTTGGTTTTGGCTGAAAATCTGTCAGCATGTAAAATGGGCACCCTCCGTTCTGATCGAGGGGGGGAATATATGTCTTCAGATTTTAATGCATTTCTGGCTGAACGTGGGATAAAATACCAGTGTACAGTATCGTATACACCTCAACAGAATGGAGTTGCTGAACGAAAGAACAGGTCACTCATGGAGATGGCGAGGTGCATGGTCAAAAGTCAGGCTTTACCACATAGTTTCTGGCTTGAGGCTGTCATGTGTGCAGCATATGTACTGAACAGGTGTCCCACTAAAGCGTTGCAGTCTATCACTCCATATGAGGCTTGGCATGACCGCAAGCCATCTGTTGCTCATCTGCGTGTTTTTGGTTGTTTGGCATATGCATTAGTGCCTGAACAACATCGCAGAAAATTGGATGATAAGGCAGTAAAATGTATTTTTGTTGGGTACAGTTCTGAAAGTAAAGGCTATCGTCTGTATCATCCACAGACTAAATGCATTCTGGTTAGCCGAGATGTTGTCTTTGTGGAAGATGCTATTCAGCCATCGCTTTCATGTACTAAGGAGACATCTGTTAGCTCCAAAGACATGTATGATACTTTGATGCCTCTTTTTACAGGTGGACAGGCTAGTGCTGGTCCTAATGAGGCAACTTCTCAGCCTTTGCAGGTTTCATATGATGATGCAGATCATTCCATTTCTGATGCAGATTTACATGATGCACTTGCTGATGAGAGAGCTGATATTGAACAGGCAAAAACTATGCCAAAATGGCTGGTGCAGACTTTGCGTGACAGCAAATTAGATGCACCTTTGTCATATCGTACTCGTTCAGGCTCTCATAGTGCCTCCTTTGCATCAGATTGCTATGCTATGGCTGCATCTAGTCTCTGTGATGAGAATGAGCCTGTTTCTTTTGATGAAGCACAGAATTCAGAAAATTGGATGGCTGCTATGCAATTTGAATATGATGCTATAATGAAGAATGGTACATGGTCCTTATGTGACTTGCCTCCTGGCAAGAAGGCCATTGGCACTAAGTGGGTATACAAGCTGAAGCGTAAACCTGATGGTACCGTTGACAGGTATAAGGCTAGGCTTGTTGCAAAGGGTTATGCGCAGGAAAGAGGCATTGATTTTGATGAGACCTTTGCACCTACATGCCATATGACTACTGTTCGGAGCATTTGTGCACTTGCAGCCCATCATGGTTGGAATGTACATCAATTGGACATTAAAACAACATTTCTGAATGGTGACTTGCATGAAGAAGTGTATGTTTTTCAGCCCCGTGGCTTTGTGCACAAAGGGCATGAAAACCAGGTTTGCAGGTTAAAGAAGGCATTATATGGTTTAAAGCAAGCACCACGTGCTTGGTATGAGAAGATACATGCCTATCTGATTGCACATGGTTTTGAGAACAGTCCAACTGAAAGCACCTTATATGTTAAACGTGCTAATGATGTGCTTCTGATCATTGTTGTCTATGTTGATGACATGCTGCTCACTGGTCGTATTGAGACACATATTGCTGATTTTAAGGCTGATTTGCATGCCTCATTTGAGATGTCTGATTTGGGGCATTTGCATCACTATTTGGGCATTCAGTTTATGCACGTTGATGGTGGAATGGCTTTGTGTCAAACGAAATATATTGACACATTATTGCAGCGTTTTGGCCTTGAAGACTGTAAGCCTATTGCCACTCCTATGGAGACAGGTTTACGATTAAGTCTTCATGATGCTGGAGATGCATTTGATGCTGTTCTCTATCAGCAGGCTGTTGGATGCTTGATTTACTTATGCATTACTCGGCTAGATATTCAGTTTGCTGTCTCACAGATGAGCAGGTTTATGCATTGCCCAGGAGTCACGCATTGGAAAGCGGTTAAGCGCATCTTTCGCTACTTGAGTGGTACTCGGCTACTTGGGTTGTTTTATCCCAAGGGGGGATCACTACCGCCAGATTTGCATGCTTTTTCTGACTCAGATTGGGCTGGTTGCTATGACACTCGTGTGTCCACCAGTGGTTTTTGCTTCATGCTTGGTAGCTCATGTATATCTTGGTTGAGCAAGAAGCAGCCTACTGTGGCCACTTCTAGTTGTGAGGCTGAGTATAGGGCAGCTTTCACAGCGATTGTTGAGTGTGTGTGGCTCAGACGCCTTATGGCTGATTTGGGTGTTGGCCAGTCTTCTGCCACCACCATCTTCACTGACAGTCAGAGCGCATTGGCAGTTGCGAGGAACCCTGTGTTCCATGCTCGCACTAAGCACATTGAGGTGCATTATCACTATGTCAGGGAGGCTCTGCCTAGGGAGAAGTTTGAAGCTTTTCGCAAAGCTTTGGGCTTACTTCCTTTTGTGGAGTGATTTCCACATAGCTTGGCACTTCTTTATACATGAGTGCCAGCTCCTTGTTCACCGCATCACTCCCAGGGGGGATTTGTTGATATATTTAGGTAGTGATGTGTGTGAACACTCTAGGACCGCCGAGGCACTTTTTTCCCTCTTTAGGAGGTTTTTTCCCCGGGCTTGTATATACGCCTATTGCCCTAATGGGCTACTTATCTTTGTACATTCTCTAGTAATACATTCAGTATTGTGTGTTTGTGCTCCAAGCTTCTTCTTCTTCCTTGTGCTCTTCGCGTGCTTCCACAGACGTCTATCTCCAACAAGAATGAACCCAAATTTTGTAGAAAAGGTCAAGCATGAGCTGGACAGATTAATAAAAGTTGGTTACATTGTTCCGATTGAGAGTCCGAAATGGGTGTCCCCCAAAGTGATTGTTCCAAAGAAAAATAAGCAGTTATGGATTTGTGTCGACTACAGGAAACTCAATGCGGCCACTATGCCAGATCCATTTCCCTTATCGTTTTTGGACAGCATGCTCGATGAGGTTGCAGGATGGGAAATGTATTCATTCCTCGATGGATTTAGCGGCTATAATTAGGTCCGGATGGTGGATGCAACCATCCCAAAAACTATTTTTATTACAGACTAGGGAGTCTTTGCATGTACTGTCATGTGGTTTGGATTACGGAACGCGCCGAGTACCTTCCAGCACTGCATGCAACAAATCTTTGGCCCCTATCTTACTTCATTTTTGCATATTATTCTGAATGATTTCTTTGTTTCGGGTGCTATGGCAGCTCATCTGGAACATTTACGCGCTTGTTTTGACTCTTGCCGTCAAGTGCACCTTTGTCTGAATCGAAATAAATCCACTTTTGTAGTGAAATGCGACAAACTGTTGGACCATGTAATTTCGGCAAAGGGCATCACAGTCGATCCAGACAAGGTCAACGTTATCCTCGACATTCCCGCTCCAAAAACTCCCAAGGAGGTATTATGTTTTCTGGGTCAGGTGCGATGGCATGGTAGGTGCTTAAGGGGTCTTGCTCATATAGCCATCCCATTAAACAAGTTGGCACATGTGAAACACGCAGATTTTGTCTGGACACTTGACGCACAATGAGCGTTTGAGCGCTTACAGAAAATGCTAGCCACATCACTGCTACTGAAAGCTTCAGATTGGACACAACCATTCCATGTATTTGTGGATGCTTTCGATCATGCTATTGGAAGTGTTTTGATGCAGAAGGAGGATAGAAGTTGGTTCCGCCTGGTGTACTATGTGAGTTGGTGACTTACCACGGCTGAACAGAATTATTTGATGACAGAACGCGAATGCTTGGGACTCATCATCAAAAAGTTCCGGCATTACTTGCTAGGTGGCACCTTCACTTTCCATGTCGATCACAGTGCATTGTTGTATTTGGTTAAGCAGCAGAATTTGGTAGGCCATCTTGCTCGGTGGGTCCTTCTCTTACAAGAATTTGAATTTGATATTGTTCATCACCCTGGCGCTACTCATGCGATTGCCAATTTTCTTTCCCACATCGATCATGGGGAAGCTCTTAATGGAGTCGATGATTCTCTACTAGATGCGAAGATTTTTTCAGTTGTTGAAGTGGAGACCGCACCTCTCACTTACCCTACATGGTATGAAGAAAATGCTTAGAGGGAAGAAGTCGAAAGGGAGGCCAGGGAAGAAGCCAAAAGGAAGGCCAAGGAAGAAGCCGAAAGGAAGGCTAGGGAAGAAGCAGAGAGGATGGCTAGGGAAGAAGCCGAGAGGAAGGCCAACAAGGAAGAGGCAGCACAAAAGGAGGAAGAAGAAGAGAGATACAAAAAGCAACAACAGGATCAAGGTGGTTGTTCCGGTGAGTCTTTGAGCCAAATACCAATATTATATACATTTTAGGAGTGTGGTCTGGTGGATAAATGGAAAACTATAGAAGGCAGGGTGAAGTTACCACCCCCACTCTGGTCCACTGATGTGATTTACCCATGGATGTATAGTAAGGAAATTGTTCAACCAGAACTACTTGGAGACTTGGCCCGTGGGCTAGCTTAGAAGTGTTTGATTGGTAGCTTCCACTGTAGTGACTCTTACTTGTAACCTCTGTGACTCTGCCTGGAAGGCAGAAACTTGAGGATTTCCAGAATAAATATAATGCCATGATAGTGGAGAAAGATAAATGGTTTGCAGAGCGGGAGCAGATGATAGCCCAGATCACCCAACTACGAGACGAGATAGAGGTTGTCAAAGCGGAGAATATTGATCGAGCCAGTCCTATCAATGAGGAGTTGGTGGATGACTTGAATGAGACATTGACGGAAAACAATACTAGGAAAGTTACAGTGGAGGAAAAGTCAAAAATTATAGCTAGATTGCAAGTAGAAATCGGATAGACGCAGAAATCAAATAAGAAGTTAAAGAAAGGAAATAAAGAGTTAACTACGAAGCTGCAGAAGGCTCAGCAAGAAGTACAAAAGTTAAAAATCAAAGTTAAAGATCAGAGTGGGGAATTGAAGAGGTAGAGTATTTTGACTACGGAAGTGGAAGAAAGACTGGCAGTCTGGAATTCAGAGTTTACGGCACTGGAAGAAAAGCTTCGGACTGTTCAGGAAAACTTAGGCATAGTACATGCACAGGTTGTGGGAATAACCAAGTTGGAAAGACAAGTAGGCAATGGAAGCAACACTGTGTAGATGCGAATTCGGTATTGGAAGATAAAGAAGCGGAGGTAGATAAGCTCCGAAAAGCTTCTTCAATTTTGGAAATCACTTGTCAGACCAAACTAGAAGAGATGATGAAGACTACTACAGAAACTATAACTAAACTATCGGATGTAACATTAGCCTTTGATAAATTGTTAGAAGGATTTCATAAGCGGATCCCTGAACTAGAAGCCTCTGCAGTTAGTTATAGAAGTGCTAGTCAGCAATTATTAGATCCTAAGGAGTTTTTTGAGGCGGAAATATTATTAGCCAAAGAAAATCTTAGGGAAATGTTCAATGAGTTGCGGTATGACCTAGAAAGGATTATGTTTCTGGGAATGCAGAATCAAGATGATGATCTGTAATTTTGTATATTTGTAATTTGTGGGTTCACCGTGCGTGCCAGTGTTAGCAGCCGGTGTGGTCGAACTATTCTTTTAATCATCAGTCTTATGTAATAATGGAGATACCAAGAGTTTTCAAAATGAAATTGTGATTCCCGCATCTTTCTACTTCGGAGGCTCGGAATGGTATGAAGCCCTTAACCCTTACCCCTTCCTTACGAAGTACGGTGTTAAGTTATGCAGAAGCAGATTTTGGAAGTAACAGATACGAATCGAACCGATATGTAGAGTAGCAAAGTTTGAAGTCTGGAAGTGGAAGTCAAAGTGTAACTATGATTACTATAATAAAATCGATGATTTATTCTGACTACGAGTCTATTTACTGTGACGTTAAGATTCTGGATAAATTGTGTTTATGTATTGTTCTATCTGTGCTCATTTATATTGAAGTAAAGGAACAAAAACACATGTTTACGAGTCTTTATATTCATAAATCCCTGTTCCCAAACCTATATATTGTGTATTGTTAGTCTGTCGGCTATAAGTGCGCAAACAAGGTCTACAGAAGCACGTGAAGAACACAAGGAAGAAGAAGAAGCTTGGAGCACAACTCACAATATTGAATGTATTACCAAGAGAATGTACAAAGATAAGTGAACCGTTAAGGTTATAGGCATATATACAAGCCGAGGGAAAAAAACCTCCTAAAGAGGGAAAAAAGTGCCTCGTTGGTCTTAGTGTGTTCACGCATATCACTACCTAAATATATCAACAAATCCCCCCTAGGAGTGATGTGGTGGACAAGGAGCTGGCACTCATGTATAAGGAAGTGTGAAGCTATGTGGAATCAATCTAGAAAAGGAAGTAAGCCCAAAGGTTTGCAAAAAGCTTCAAACTTCTCCCTAGGTAGAGCCTTTGTGAAAAGGTGTGCAATGTTCTCTTGTGTGGCCACATATGCCAAACTGATCTCTTCAACAGAGAACCTCTCCCTGACATAATGATAGTGCACCTCAATGTGCTTAGTGCAAGCATGGAACACAAGGTTCCTTGCAACTTCCAATGCACTCTGACTATCGGTGAAGATGGTGGTGGCAAAAGGCTGACGAACACCCAAATCAGCCGTAAGGCGTTTGACCCACTTACACTCAACAGTCGCTATGAAAGTTTCCCTATACTTAGCCTCACAACTGGAAGTGGCCATAATAGGCTTGAACAAGTACGATATGATAGAGGTGCATCTAATTTGCTATCTCACAAAGTCTACACTAGCCATTTATGCATAATTTTTGCCTCCTCAATATCAGCTCTCTCTTCAACAAGTGCATCATGTAAATGTCATAAAAAATGGAATGATTTGCATCATCACATGAAACTTGTAAAGGCTAAGAAATTGCCTCATTCGAACTAGCACTAAACTGTCCATGTATAAAAAGAGGTAAAAAAGTATCATACATATCTTTGGAGCTAACATATGTCTCCTTAGTACATGAAAGTAATGGCTGAATAACATCTTCCACAAAAACAACATTATGGATAACCATAATGTGTTTAGTATGTGGGTGATACAAACGATAGCCTTTGCTTTCAGAACTGTACCCAACAAAAATACATTTGACTACCTTATCATCCAATTTCTTGTGTTGTTGTTCAAGCACTAATGCATATGCCACACAACCAAAAACACACAGGTGAGCTACAGATGGTTTGCGACCATGCCAAGCCTCATATGAAGTGATAGACTGCAATGCTTTATTGGGACACCTGTTAAGTACATATGTAGCACACATAACAACCTCAGGCCAAAAACTATGTGGTAAAGCTTGACTCTTGAGCATACTCCTCGCCATCTCCATGAGTGACCTATTCTTCTGATCAACAACTCCATTCTGTTGAGGTGTATATGGCATTGTACACTGATGTTTTATCCCATATTTAGCCAGAAATGCATTAAAATATGAAGAAATATATCCCCCCCCCCCCCCCCCCGATCAGAACGAAGGGTGCCCATTTTACATGCTGACTGATTTTGAGCCAAAATCAGAAATTGTTTGAAGCACATAAACACTTCGGAATTTGCTTTCAATGGATATACCCATGCATTCCGAGAAAAATCATCAATGAAAGTCACGAAGTAAAGATAGTTTCCAAAAAGATGGTGTCTGCATAGGACCATAGACATCACTATGAACAAGCTACAATTTTTGAGTAGCTCGAATCGAACCATCTTTTGGGAATGAGGAACATTGCATTTTGCCCCAAATACATCCTTCACAGACATGTTTACCAGGTGCCTCAAGTTTGGGCAGAGAGGACACCATTTCAAATTTCTGCAGGCATAGCAGACTAGCGAAATTCAGATGACCAAAGCATGCATGCAAAAGCTTTGCATCTGACAAAGCCTAAGAATCATGTATTATACATGTTGAATCATTCACAGATTTTTCATAGTCTATGAGCTTATACAACCCAAGACATAAAATGCTAGAAGCAATAATGACATCACCATTTGACAGATCATGACCTATACATCTATCATCAACAAATTTCATAACCAAGCCAATCTTGGCTAAAGCTAAAATTGATAATAGGTTCTTCTTTATCCCTGGCATAAATAAAGCATCTGACAATGTAAAAGAACTACCATCAACGGTAGTCACAATGATCTTACCAACTCCCATGACAGGATAAGAGGAGTTGTTGGCACATGTGACAGTATTCCGTGTAGGGGCATGCTCGAGTGAAGTGAAGAAATTGCACTGCGAGGTAATATGTTTGGTTGCCCGACTATCAAAGTACCAAACATCTGAGTCTACTCTAGACATATGCTATTCATGAGAAGATGGGTCATAACTGCAAACAGTGGTAAATCCCCATTCTTCATTCTACACAAGATTAGTAGACTCTGTTTTGGGTGTAGAGGCCTCTACAACAACCATTCTAGCCTCTTTCTTCCTTGCCTCTTTAGGAGCCAGTTTTGGACAACTCTTTATGACATGATCATTTCCTTAAAAGTATTTGCAAAACAATTTTTGCTTTTTTGTTTTCTTCTCATCTTTGTCATCCTTCTTTGATTGTGTAGAATTAGCAGATTTCTGCTTACTAGTAGAAGAGCTCCATTTACCTTTGCCCTTCTGACTAGCTAGGAAAGCTTGATCAACAACATGCATAATGGACCTGTTATGCCTAGACTAATCTTCCTGCAACAAAACAAAACTCCTCAAATGTTAAGGCATTTGGATTGCCTTTCATCATCAAACAAAGAGTAGAAGCAAAACTCTAATATGAATCAGGAAGACCATTCAGAATAGTCTGCATAAGTGAAATGTCAGGCAAGACTTCATCAACAAAAATCAATTGTTCCTTCAAATCTTTGATCTTTGTTAGAAACTATCCATGGAATCATTCATGTGCTCACTCTCCAACTATTTTTGGAGGTAAGGAACATGAGCCTCATTCCTTGCCTGGTATAAAGTGGTAAGTCTATCCCAAGCATCCTTAGCTGTCCTACAAGAGCGAATGTGAGGAATAATGGCACGTTTGATAGACAAGGCTATCAATGCATGTGCCTGAGCATCTTTGCCATCCCAACAAATTTTCTCTGTAGTAGGTGCAGTAGGAGCCACAATATGAATAGGAACATGAAGAATATCATCGTCTTCAACCCCATCTACATCTCCTTTAGTAACTGTGTTTGCAAGTGTGATATGACATTTTTCAACACCCTACAAAATGTTCCACAGTCCTTTTGCAACCAATACATGACGCATCATATAAGACCATAATGGATAATTGGTATCATCCAACTTATCTTGAATAGCCAACATATGGAATACATCATTGCTTTCAGCCATGGCCACTAACTAAAATACCCTAATGCAAAAAGAAAAAATATTGTATCTCAAAAAGTTGAACAGAACTACCCTATCAAATTCTGCTAAACATGTGGAAGACTTTGAGATGCTTATACTGACGAACCAAAACCTATATATATCTTTGGCACAAAAGGATGAAATTGCTTGCATGTTCGGAGATCGAAAGGAGCTAAGATCGCGATTTTGGCTCCAAAAAGCGAAGCTATTTTGATCTCCTTGTCACCTTGAGTATGCTCACCAATTTTCATGCGATTGTAAGACTTTGACTGAAGGGGTGTCAACGATGCCCTAGATGAAGTGAAGACCTGCTCTGATACCAATTGTTGGAGTTCGAGGTCTGCGAAAGAACGCGAACAAAAGGAGAAGCTTGGAGCACAACACACAATATTGAATGCATTACCAAGAGAATGTACAAAGATAAGTGACCCATTAGCGTTCTAGGCGTATATACAAGTCGAGGGGAAAAACCTTCTAAAGAGGGAAAAAATTGCCCCGATGGTCTTAGTGTGTTCACACACATCAGTACCTAAATATATCAACAAAATAGATATTTTTACAAGTATCTTGGATAAAGAGAATTTGAGATGGAAAATATTGGTAGCCCCTTTCCTTCTTCAATTCCATGCTTGTGCTCTCCTTTTATTGTCCTCTCCTTAGATCCTTTGACTTGTGCTCTTTGATATAGCTGAAAAATATGGATAGCTTTGAAGGTTTGGAATTGAAAGTTTGAATATCTAGGAGTGAAGACTCATTGAAAGTGGATAAAATAGGTCACCAATGTCTAGGAGTGAAGACTCATTGAAAGTGGATAAAAGCTAGCATTGCATTATATGACTTCAAAACTACTACAAAAAACTTCGAACGTTTCCTCAATACTATTGAATGCCATCCATGAGAGTACTAAACAAAAAACTCTGCCCTTGATATGGAATTTACAAAGGATTATTTCCACTAGGAGAAAAACATGTTCTTATATGCATAATCAATAAAATATGTCTCATTTAATCGAAGAAAATTAGATGAAATAACGAGTTACGCAACACTTGATCTATTCATCTTGTATATTCATATGCAATTTTATGTATTGTGTGTGCAGACATAGATGTCTATTGATGCATCACCTTCATGCACATGCACATGTGTATGTGTGCATGCATAGATGAGTATTGATGTATCACCTTCATGCACATGCACATGTGTGTGTATACGTGTTCTTGCATCAATATATATGCGTGTCAATGAATATCGTTTATGCAATATATGTAACACCTTTTGGGCAAACCCCCCTCCCCGTATTTCTATCCAAGAATTTTGGTGCTTGGGATTTCTATCAGGGAAGCTTGCCGCTTGAGTGGTTTGTTGTATATATGCATGCACTTATATAACTATCCACATGCAAGTAGATATGCCTATTTCTTTCGTTATAGTCGATCTAAAAAAGAGCAATTTTGATGTAAATATTGCCATTATGCTCACCACCATCAAGTGACTCGACATGTTAGATTCATGAGAGCGAGTTGAGCAAAAGAATGTTTTGGCTGCAGCTCCATGACCAAAAGCATCATGTCTCCAAGAAGGTAGAACTTATCAAGTAGACCATGGATGATAGGTATGACTTCATACGAGTGTGGAGAACCTCGCCTCTCAAAAGTGTGATAGTAAAAGGGGTCATATGACAACAAAAGAAGGTAGTTTTGACCAAAGGATGGAGACCATCATAGTCCTCTTTCATGTCTTCTTGAGAGAATACAACATGAATCACACATCACTAGAGTAGGATACTTAGATGAGAATAAAAAGGTCATATGATAAGAAAAAGGGGTAGTCTTGAGCAAAGGATTACGTTTTCTTGAGAGAATCATTCACGAATCATACATCTTTTTTTTTTGAGAGTACAATGAATTTGAAATGTCCGGCCGGATGGGAATTGAACCCAAGCACTCTGCCCCATAGTGTTCAATGCATATCGCTACACCACACCCATTTGGACTCACGAATCATACATCACTAGGCTAGATGAAACAATTCTGAGTGAAAAATACACGAAACAATTCTGAGTGAAATCAGAAACAAGAAGATCATGAGAGCTCATTCCTTTCCTTAACAAATGAACATGAAGGAAATATAAAAAATGGTGGACTTTTGAAGAAAGAACAGCAGCTTTCGCGAGTTGGGTGAATGTTGAAGATATGATGTTTTCTATTTTGCGTTTTTGGCACATTGACGCATATGGGTCATGGCGAATCATGATTATTCCTCTTCAGCTCGATGCTCACTAGACATAGTCGTTTGCACATCATCATCGTTCATGCCTTCGACAAGAGGTCAGATGGAGATTTCGTATAGTTTGATTACGGGCATTTTGGTCTGAGCTGCCGTTATGAGGGGGGTTGGAACCCCTCCCACCCCACAGCCTAGATCTTCTCTGGCGACAACTTTGCTTCTTGCAGCCCTGCTGCTCACGTCTGTTTTTGCATGGTTTCATCTCATCCTGTCTTCCCATCATAGCTGCTCTCAAACAGGTAGCATTAGCAGCAGCAACCGGGGTTTGTCAGCGGAAAACTACCCTTCTCCATTTCCATGGCAACCTCCCGATTTCTCGGATGAGTATGATCCATTCCCATCATTCACGTCATCCTTGCTTCGTTCCTCTTATCGGAAGCCTCTCAACAACACGGGTCTCTCCATGCGCAATATTGTTTTTGGAATCGGTGGATCTGCACAGCTATGGTCGCAGCGGAAAGAGTTCATCAAACTGTGGTGGAAACCTCATCGTATGCGGGGCTTTGTGTGGCTTGATGAACCCGTTCCTGCGACAGACTCTCCGGATGAACTTCCTGTTCTCATGATCTCTGAGGATACTTCCAGTTTCAGGTACACACACCCTATTGGAAGTCCATCGGGAATACGCATTGCCCGTATACTGGTGGAGATGTTCAGACTTGGGCTACCTGATGTCTACTGGTTTGTTGTGGCTGATGACGATACAATTTTTTCTACTGATAATCTTCTCAGGGTCTTAAGCAAGTATGATCCCAATGAAATGTATTACATAGGTCAGTATTCAGAGAGTCACCTGGAAAATTTTATATTCAGTTATAATATGGCATATGGAGGTGGTGGAGTTGCAATCAGTTACCCCTTAGCTGAGGAATTAGTTGGAATGTTCGATGATTGCATACAAAGGTATCCTCATCTGTTTGGAAGTGATGATCGACTTCATGCTTGCATAACTGAGCTGGGTGTTCCAATCACTAAGGAACTGGGGTTTCATCAGGTAAGGTTTAGGTAATTTATAACACATTATCTAACCAAGTCTCAACTAAGTAGATCCAGATGTGTTGTGCAGTTTGACGTACGAGGAAGTGCGTTTGGGCTATTAACCACTCATCCAGTTGCACCTTTTGTTTCGTTGCACCACGTGGGTGTGATTGAACCCATATTTCCTGGACTTGAGACTTTAGACAGTTTGAGGCTTTTAGTAAAGGCAATGCAGGTTGAGCCTAGTAGTTTCTTGCAGCAGTCTATATGCTATCAACCTAAGCATAAACTTTCATTTTCCATATCCCTGGGATATGCTGTTCAAGTATACCCTCGGATTGTTTCACCACGTGAACTCCAAAAAGCAGAAAGGACATTTCAGGCTTGGAACGGTTTGGATTTTGAAGCAGAATTTGACATCAATACAAGGCCTTCTCCATCGGTTTGTGATCAGCCCTTCACCTTTTTCTTGGAGGAGATCCATTGGGAAGAAAGTGCAGATTATATTGTAAGCTTGTACAAACGGCATAGTGCTATAGATGATCTAAAGAAGAAAGAATTTTGTTGGTCCCACATGTTTCCGCCCTCAAAAGTGCAACAAATACGTGTGGTTAATAGACCTCTGGATTGGCATTGGTACTTGGTAAGACCTTCGATTGAAACATTCAATGAGTCCTAGATTTCTGTACATGTGCAGCCCTGGACTTGGAAAAAACTAACTAACTTTGTTTATGCAACATTATGCAGGTGCCTCGACGACAATGCTGCACCTTAGGTGATGTCACAGATAAAGTTCTGAACATCGAAATTGTTTCATGCACACAGGGAATTGTGATTGCATCATGATGTGTACATGGACCTCATAGCTCATTGGTTTCTTGCTTTGTCCAACTTGTTGGCGTATGTGATATTCCTGTCTGCGATTCTTCTTCGGAAGACATTTTGCACATCAGTTTTCATAGGATAAACTTCCAGTATGTGGCCTTTGAGTCGCATTTTGAGGACAGTATCTTTTCTGTGAGCCTGCTTTCAGCAAACACTACTCTGCCGCAATGAAATCCACACATTAACTGCAAACATGTGTGCGGTTTTATCCTGAAAGTTGCAGAAACCAATCTTTCAAACAGGTTGAGTCTCTCTTTCAGTGTTTTTGTATTATATCTTATAGATGGTGAGGATAACTTCCTCGGTGGACGAGTTGTTGATGTATTCATTTTTTTGGGGAAAGAAACACGGATTGTTTTTTAAACTTCAAGAACCAATATGCTTGAGGTGTATTTTACTGTGATTCATTGACTACTTCTATGAGCTGTTTGCTGTCTACTCTCAAGAACGTGAACTACAAAAGATACTGCATCAGGTTGTCCGTCAGAGTGACTGCTGCTGTGGATGGGATCTAGGTGTATAGACAGTGTCCATTATGATGTACCCACATGCTCGTTAGTGATCCAGGAGTGAAATTTTGCATATAATGGTTTTTTCCTCAGGTTTTGGATTGACTCTGGAGAGATGACAAGGACTGGCGACAGAATGTCAAACATGTGCGGATAACTTGACCGGACAAGTTACTAGACATGATGAATGTAATGTTGTAGCATGTAAAGAAATAGTGCAGAAGAGTGCCTTAGCCATGCCATTTCTTTGCAGTTCATTAAATTATCCAAAATTTCTGAATCTTGTAGTTCTCCATGTGATTTATATTTGCTTTTAGAATTGAATGTATAAATGTATTTGTCACCGAGAATGTATTTTAGCGTGGGGAGCTAGAATTTTTCTTTGATTTTAAGACAAATTATCATGGGTGTGGGGGAGTACTTCTTTTCTTTGTTCTGAGAGAATATGAGCTTGGCTACTTGATTGAAGCCTTTATACATATCTCGTCTGTTATCTTTTGATTGATTGCAACAACAAATTTCAATTTGAAGTGTCTATTGATTTGATCTAACCTCAAACCCTAAACTGCAGTTCTTCTTTCTGTGAAAGGTACTTAAAGGTTATAGAAATGGGAAACTATGGAGGATGCTTGCCTTCTAGATGCAAATCCATTGATCAACATGGTTTTAGTTATATGTTTTTCTAAGGAA
This sequence comes from Ceratopteris richardii, assembly GCA_020310875.1. Lineage (NCBI taxonomy): Eukaryota > Viridiplantae > Streptophyta > Polypodiopsida > Polypodiales > Pteridaceae > Ceratopteris > Ceratopteris richardii. Next base: position 178,042,056 of record CM035415.1, on the reverse strand, counting down.
CGCTTATGATGCATTGGTAGATATCCTTTAGAATTTTATAGAGAGCGCTGTTGGGAAACTTCTTTGTATGCAATCCTTTTATTCCTGTTTTCTCATAGGCCATACTTGGTCTGGAAAATGAGGCAGACTGGTACAAGGGTTATGGTAATGTGGTGTAACCATCCTAAACCTCTGCACGCTTCTATCTTGTGATCTAGTTGCGATAAAATTGTGAATCCATGTTCCATCAATTTCTTCTTACATTGATTGATGTTTACTTCTCAATTTGGAGTTTGTTTTGACTAGCGATATTTGAAATTTCAGAGAGTTTAATCTTTTTACTTGGGCTACTTGACATGCCTTGAAGAGTTATCATGTGAATTATCCTTCAAACTTCCATATTCATTTGATAATCTTTCTTATAAGGATTTGAATCTGCTGTAATTTCTAGTATGGAGGTACTTCTTGTCATGAACATACTCTTGATTAGAATGGATTATACCTTTCTCTCTCCTCGCCCATATTTTATCACATGAACCCCTAGTAACAGATGGACATTGGATTTGGTGATATCTACATCATCAACATGTCCATAGGTTGCAAAAATCTGAGAAAACTATCAGAATCTTGCAACCTTTTGGCCTTGGAAGGTTTCTTTAAGTTTATTCAACATATAGAACTAGTCCTTCTCTAATCTCTAAATGGTCTCATTTTGCCGTATTAGCTCACCTAATCATTTTGTTATTTTGTAACCTTTCAAGATGACATCATATGTAGTTTAACCTAGTATACTGTAGGCATCTACCATGGGAACTCATATTCTAAGTTGCATTGTCTCCATCATTACAGTTAATGGTATGCGATCTCTTCCATGTAATCAGATCATCACTTATTTGTAACTGTTGCTCATTGGTCGTGGTATCCATTGAGCCAGTTTAGTTCTTCACTAATGTGGCCATCTTGCATTCAGAATTTATTATAATGTTCTCATTTTAGGTTTGGATCAATGGAATACAATCTAATGTGCCTATGCCAATACTGGTTTTACGTCAATCTTGGTTGCCCATTCCATAACAAATTGCCAACTTTGAAAACAGAGATTTATACATGCCTTCAATTTTCGTGAATTAATGGGACTGTTTTAGACTATTTTGGGAACTTGAGTTTCTTCCAGCAAGCCCTAAGAATGAGTACCAAAAAATGATCAATAAATCCATAAGAAGCACTAAGTTCCACCCACAATTGCTCTAGGGCAATCACCCATGGAAAAGTGTCTAAATTTGATTTTGAGCATCACCTTCACTAGATAGCAAGGGCATCAAGCATTTAAAAGAACCTTGAAGAAAGAAAGTATTAGGGGAGCACTAAATTGTGCCCTTTGAATAGACTAGACAAGATTTTGGAATATTATACTTTTGATTACAAGATCACCCACAGAGGGGAACTAATATAAGGATATCAAGCTATTACAAAAAGCCCCACAACCAAGGACTGATAGGTTTGGATAGATGGACTAGAGATGATACAAGAGATGCTTCAACTTGGGATCGTAGGTATGAAGCAAGATATTTGGGTTACAAAAACTCCCTCTAGGGAGATGAACTAGACACAAGAAATAACTAGATAGGATCTCATACTATGAGATTACAACAAGACAAGGCATGATGTCTAGGATACCATACTAGACAAGACTAGAACAAAGGACAAGGGTAGAACTGGAACTCGAACTTGGAAAGTAATTACTTAGAGACTGCAACTCCTTGAGCTCCCAAAACTGGCAAGACTGAGTATATATGTGGACAACCCCTCCTTATATAGGTTTTCAAGGGTAGTTATGAATTGATGGTGTCATCAATTCAAAACAAGAACCTTAGATGTCATAATACAACAAGTGATAGATAGATAGATAGGATAGTTGATCTTAAAGTTGCGGCACATTCTAGACACAATGGAAGCATCACTTTCTCAAAATTATGGACCAATCATGAGATATAGAAAGCCACATTGAATTTTGAGGTTCAAGATGGTTTCCTTTATCCATGACATCACCTCCCCCTCAAGTGACGAGTTCCACGAGGAGTGATCATGTTCTTTGCTCTCAATTTCATTGGATTCTTCTTATGGAATTCTCGAGCCTTGATTCATGTTCTTTAGGTCTTTTAGGACTTGAATCTTCATAGCTCATAATCTTTGTAGAGTTCCTAATATGCGCTACTTGAACACGATGATGATGGATATCCATGGTGGAAATGGAAAGGCTTTGTGGTATATCTATACGCACAATCAAGTGGACGATTCTCATGGTGGGATGGGATGCATTTGTCTTTTGAATTTTTTGATGATTCTTTTGATTTGGTATGGAAATCATCGAAGTCCTAGTTCTAACTTGTTTCTTCTTCTTGGCACGCTTGAATACCATATGATAATGATCTCCATAATAAAAGCATAATCCATTATCCTTTCGATGTTTTCTTTCCTTTGGTGTAAGTCTTTTGAACTTGATGTTATCCGATTGCATAGGTTTTGGTTGAGTTTCTTCCAACATATGTTGTTGTGGAATAGAAGTAAACTTGTATTCTCAATCTCTAATAGAACTTTTCTTCTCTTGCTCTCTCGTGAACAACCTATTATCACACTTAATTGCTTGATTCATGAATTCATTCAAAGTATTTACCTTGGGCATGGTTAATATGAGTTCCTTCACATCATCACATATGTTCTTCACATCAATGGTTTCACTTTGTCTATCCTCAAAGATCGATGGTTGAGAAACTTCAGCAAGATCATCTTCATTCTTCAACACATCTTTATCTTGAACTTGGTTGTCCTTGAATACTTGATTCTCACATTGAGTTGCTTGCTTGATAGCCTCATCTAAAGTATTAACCTGAGATGTGGAGGATAAAAAATCCTTTATTTCATCTCTGAGACCACTTTGAAATTGATTAACTAGATACTCTTCTTGATATGTGGATCCTTGAAATAAATTTATGAAGTCTGATGCAAATTCTACAACTGAAAAATCACCTTGTTGTAACCTTCTTTCAAAATCTTGGAGTTTTTTATATATATCATGCAAAGTAAATTTGATATTTTTGAGTATGGATATGGAATCCATCATTCTTGACACAAACTTGATAAGCTAGTTTTGCCAAAATGTCAAAGGAGCACTAGATTGTGTCCATTGACTAGACTAGAAAAGATTTTGGAATTATATTTTTTATCACAAGACCACCCACACACGGGAATTGATACAAGGATATCTAACTATTACAAGAAGTCCCATAACTTGAGATTGATAGGTATGGATAGTTGGACTAGAGATGATACAAGAGATCCCACAAACCGGGACTGTAGGTATGAAGCAAGATATCTGAGTTACAAGAACTCCCTCTAGAGAGATGAACTAGATACAAAAATAACTAGACACGATCTCATAATATAAGATTACAACAAGAGAAGACATGATGTCTAGGATGCTAGACTAGACAAGACAAGAACAAAGGACAAGTTTAGAACTTGAACTGGAACTTGGAAAGTACTTACTTAGAGATTGTGAACTTTTGGGTTCCCAAGACTAGCCTTGGCAAGACTGAGTACATTTGCGACCAACCCTTCCTTATATAGGTTTTCAAGGGCAGTTACAAATTGATGATGCCATCAATTCAAAACAAGAACTTTGAATGTCAGAATACAACAAGTAGACACTTGATCTTAGGGTTCTAGCATGTTCCTGACACAATGGAAGCATCACTTCAAATTCTAGAACAATCGTGATATATGGAAAGTCACATGGAATCTGAGGTTTAAGATGGTTTCATTTGTCCATGATAGAAACCCCACAAGAATTTAAGAAAAAAAATCCATAATTGGCCTAGGGAAATCGCATGCGGCAAAGGGTTGAAACTATGAAATTTTGGGGAATTTTGACCATCTACTAGTTAAACCACTTATAAGATCATTGAAAGAAGTTCAAATTTAAAAAATTGGGAGAAATTCAAGTTGGGTCCGAATCGCAACCACAATTTCAAAGCTAATTATCTTTGTGAATTTGTTGGATTTTGTTCCACTTTGAGACTTGAATCGCTTCCATATCATTATAAAAGCTAAAGTAAACCCTAAGAGACCAAGGAAATGCAAGAATTTCAATTATGAAAATCCATGACTGCTCTAAACAAAGCAATCACCTATTATATTGGAGTTACTTTGCAAGCTTCTTTCGAACTTCTTGAGAGCCAAATAACCAAGAACTGAATATCACATATCAAGACAAAAAATACATTCTTTTTTTACCATAATTTCTCTATTCGTGGGTAAGTCTATGAGGGATTTGAGTGATTTTGAGCCTATTTCTAACTTCTTGCTAGTGCTTAACCTTATAAAAGTGTCTTAGTAGCTATTGGTAAGGAGAAAGCTCATAAAACGTCCATAAAATTAGGCAACGATTGTACTCTTTCCTAGTTTAAAGCTTTGTGGATTATTTTATTAGCATTTGGCAAAGAAAAACAAGTAAAAAGTCCATATTTTTAGACGACGGTTGCCTTGGCCTAGGGAAACTAAGGGCAATCATCCTTGCCAAATTGATCTAAAATTTAAGGGAAACTAGCTGAGATCCTTATGCACCTTTAGGGAAGCGTAAACCACTAAAAAAGGGCACCCAAAATCTTCTTAACATTGCTCGTTTGTCACCAAAAAATTTTCTAAGGATTAGGGAAATCACCTACTATGTGTTAGGTACTTTTAAGTGATCTTTTAGTTTTTCAAGGACTCAAGACTTGACATAGGTTTGTGTTGCCTATAGGCTAGAGAAGGGCCAAATTTCACACCGAGATACGACCCATGATTAGCTTGGACTAGTCTCCCTTTGTAGATAGATCTACGGACAGTCAATCCTCAAAGACTTGGTATATAGAACACCACTAGGGAGGGGGGAATTGATGTTTTCTTTCCTTTATCCATGCTAGATATTATAGAAGAATTCTTAGTCTATCTAGCTCTAACCTCACTAGACAATGGATTCAGACTTATAATCCCTCAATTTTCTATATATATATATATACATAAAATTGTGGCATAATTTTTGAAGGTGTACACATTTTCTTGACGATATCAATTGAGGGGAGACTTCAACAATAAAGATTGTTGTATCTAGGTAGGACTCTACTTTCTAGAAGTTCAATGAGGGAGGAAAGAATCACTACACTACATTGCATGGATTGCTTGTTTGCTTGATTGAGAGAGTGCGTGTGTATGATTCTTTAATTGGAACTAATAGATCGACATGTAGTAGCATCTCAAGTGTGAAAAGTGCTATAGGCTCGAATAGGATCATAATTTAATATACATCAAGTGATTTTGAAAGTGATATTGAAATAATGGTGTCATCAAACTCCAAGGATATGCAAAACCTTGATCCCAACATGCAAGTCGATTGGATGTCCAAGCTTGAGGGTGAGTTCCGAATTCAACTCATTCTCAAACATACTAATACATGTGAGCCACCATCTATCAAGATGATTGTGGACAGACTATTGTGAGACTTGGTGAGCTCATGGGTCTAACATCCCCCAACCCCAAATATCATCATGCTCAGACCAAAGGAAGGTTTTTTGGTAAAAAAAATAAAGGGGAGGCTATTACATGGTCATAGATAAGACAGAAAAAACATTACACAAGAGGTAAAAGTCTTAAATAATATTAGCTCCAATCTAGAGCCATAACAAAGTCAAGGTAGAATTGATGCTATTATCCTAACTTATTTAGCAAGGCCATACATGTTAGTAAAGTAATTCATGATGGATTATCTCCTAAGGTTTACTTTGTGGCAGATTTCAAAGAATCCTTTTGGAATCTACCACCTGCCCCTTTTTGTGAATGGCATTCCAAGGACAATAGTGATTTCGACTCACAACCCTAGGAGTCCCAACCCCTTGATTTCAACAACTCTAGCCAAACCAATCACGACCCTAGGAGTCCCAACCCCTTGATTTCAACAACTCTAGCCATAACGAACTCAAGGTAGACTTGATGATATTATCCTACCTTCTTTAGCAAGGCAATACATGTTAGTAAAGTAATTCATGATGGATTATCTCCTAAGGTTTACTTTGTGGCAGATTTCAAAGAATCCTTTTGGAATCTACCACCTGCCCGTTTTTATGAATGGCATTCCAAGGACAATAGTGATTTCGACTCACAACCCTAGAAGTCCCAACCCCTTGATTTCAACAAACAGATCCAAACTTGTGATTTATTGTTATTGTGGCCCACCCCAATTTCAATAGTGTTCAACCTAGCTTTAAAAAATACTATCCATATGCTATTTGGAGGCCAATATGATCTCAAAAAAATATAAAATTCAGTGTGACAATTATACTCATGTCCATCAAGCTTGAGTACTCCTCTGCTTTTAGAAGAAAATTAGGGTGTTATGCCAAAAATAGACATTTTTATAGGTATTTTGGATAAAAATTGAGGAAATCCTATTTTAAGGAGAATTTGAGATGGAAAATATTGGTACCCCCTTTCCTTCTTCACTTCCATGCTTGTTCTTCCCTTTTATTGTCTTCTTTGTTCTTTGATTGAGCTTTGGCTACTTTGACTTTAGGTTTTTGGTTGCCCTATGAGCTTCCTCCAGCAATATTACACTTATTCTCAATGACTTTTCAAAGACCTAACCAAGAATACACAAGCAAACATAATGCCACACATTCCTTTCAAGATTTCATGGAAAATTGACTTTTCATAGACTCCATATAAGTTCTAAGAAAAATATGCAAATGAGATTATTTAAACTTGTCAAGTAACAACATTTTTCATGTAGAAAAGGTCTATAACATCAAATCTTACTGCAAATGAAAATATCAAACAGATAAGGGTTTCACAAATCTGACAACACAAGACTTTCTTTGATAATTGTTGAATACTTTGAAAGCAGAGCAAGCATGATTTAGTATTCAACTAATACAGGCAAGATAATTCATGTTTTACAAGTTGAAAATACACCATAAATTCACCAAAATTTACTCCAAAAGTAAAATGAACAAGAATTTTCTTCAAAAGAGCTCTTCAATTGCTTCCAAGAGTAATGATACAAGAATTTTTATAATTGTATCATCAATTATCTTTCATACTTAATTTTGTGACTTTGTTCACACTAAAAATTAAGTCCTATGAGATCTTCCATTAAAAATACATACTCTACAATGCTCTAAAAAGTCTAGAACGACTAGTAGAGGTTGAAGGGACTATGATGAACACTCTTTCTTCTTTTTACAAAAGTTGGCTTAATGTAAAAGATATTATTTCACAAAAATGAGAAACCCTATTTTAGACATTGATCATTTTTTTTCCTTACCAGTGTCTTCTCCATAGATCCTTTGACTTGTGCTCTTTGAAATAGCTAAAAAATGTGGATAGCTTTAAAGGCTTGGAATTGAAAGTTTTGAATCATGTACAATAAGATAGGTTACGGATATCTAGCAGTGAAGAGTCATTGAAGGTGGATAAAAGCTAGCACTTCAATTTTGCATTCTAACTTCAAAGATACTACAAAAAACTTAATAAGTTCCCAAAATACTATTGATTTCCATCCATGAGAATACGAACTAAAAAATTCTTCCCTTGCTATGGAATTTACAAAGGCTTATTTCCAATAGGAGGAAAAATTGCTCTCATATGCATAATCAATAAAATATGCCTCTTTTGCATCAGATTGCTATGTTATGGCTGCGTCTAGTCTCTATGATGAGAATGAGCCTATTTCATTTGATGAAGCACAAAATTCAAAAAAGTGGATGGCTACTATGCAATTTGAATATGATGCTATAATGAAGAATGGTACCTATTCTTTATGTGACTTGCCTCCTGGCAAGAAGGCCATTAGTACTAAGTGGGTTTATAAGCTAAAGTGTAAGCTTGATGGAACAATTGACAGGTATAAGGCTAGGCTTGTTGCAAAGGGTTATGCACAAGAAAGAGGCATTGATTTTGATGAGACCTTTGCTCCTACTTGTCGAATGACTACTGTTCATAGCATCTGTGCACTTCCAGCTCATCATGGTTGCAATGTACATCAGCTGGACATTAAAACTACATTTTTGAATGGTGATTGGCATCAAGAAGTGTATGTTTTTCAACCTCATGGCTTTGTGTAGAAAGGGCATGAAAACTAGGTGTGCAGGTTAAAGAAGGCATTATCTGGTTTAAAGCAAGCACCATGTGCTTGGTATGAAAAGATCCATGCCTATCTGATTGCACATGGTTTTGAGAACAATCCAACTAAAAGAACCTTATATGTTAAGCATGCAAATGATGTGTTTTTGAGCATTGTTGTCTATGTTGATGACATACTGCTCACTGGTCTTATTGAGAAGCATATTGTTGATTTTAAGGTTGATTTGCATGCCTCATTTGAGATGTCTGATTTGGGGCATTTGCATAATTATTTAGGCACTCAGTTTATGCAAGTTGATGGTGGAATAGCTTTGTGTCAAACAAAATATATTGACATTGGACTTGAAGACTATAAGCCTATTGCCATTCCTATGGAGACAGGTTTACTATTGAGTCTTGATGATGCTGAAGATGCATTTGATGTTGTTCTCTATCAGTGGGTGGTTGGATGCTTGATTTACTTATGCATTACTCGACCAAATATTCAGTTTGTTGTCTCACAGATGAGAAAGTTTATGCATTGCCCAGGTGTTAAGCATTGGCAGGTGGTTAACTGCATCTTTCGCTACTTGGGTGGTACCATGCTACTTGGATTGTTTTATCCCAAGGGGGGATGAAACAATCCAAGTAGTTATTGGGTTGGTTGCTATGACCCTCGTGTGTCCACTAGTGGCTTTTGCTTCATGCTTGGTAGCTCATGTATATCTTGCTTGAGCAAGAAGCAGCCTACTATGGCCACTTCAAATTGTGAGGTTGAGTATAAGGCAGCTTTCACAACCACTATTGAGTGTGTGTGGCTCAGATGCCTTATGGCTGATTTGGGTGTTGGTGAGTCTTCTACCACCACCATCTTCACTGACAGTGAGAGCACATTGGTAGTTGTGAGGAACCCTGTGTTCCATGCTCGCACTAAGCACATTGAGGTGCATTATCATTATGTGATGGAGAGGTTCTCAACTGGAGAGATCAGCTTGGCATATGTGCCCACAAAGGAGAAGATTGTAGAACTTTTCACGAAGGCTCTGCCTAGGGAGAAGTTTGAATCATTCAGCAAAGCTTTGGGATTACTTCCTATTGTGGATCAACTTCCTTATACATGAGTGTTAGCTCCTCGTTCACCGCATCACTCCCAAGGGGGATTTGTTGATATATTTTGGTAGTGACGTGTGTGAACACACTAGGACTGTTGGGGCACTTTTTTCCCGCTTTAGGAGGCTTTTCCCCCTGACTTGTATATATGCCTATTGCCCTAATAGGCTACTTATCTTTGTACATTCTAGTGGTAATACATTTAGTATTATGTGTTGTGCTCCAAGCTTCTTCTTCTTCTTTGTGTTGTTTGCGTGCTTCTGCAGATGTCTAACTCCAACAAAAAATTGTTCCAAGTTTTAGGAAAATCACCTACTATGTGTTAGGTACTTTTAAGTGATTTTTTAGTTTTTCAAGGACTCAAGACTTGACATAGGGTTGTGTTGCCTATAGGCTAGAAAAGGGCCAAATTTCACACCGAGATACGGCCCATGATTAGCTCGGACTTGTCTCCCTTTGTAGATAGATCTACGGACACTCAATCCTCAAGTACTTGGTATATAGAACACCACTAGCAACAGGAAAATTGATGTTTTCTTTCCTTTATCCATGCTAGATATTATAGAAGAATTCTTAGTCTATCTAGCTCTAACCTCACCAAAAAATGGATTCAAGCTTATAATCCCTCAATTCTCTCTCTCTCTCTCTCTCTCTCTCTCTCTCTCTCTCTATATATATATATATATATATATATATATATATATATATATATATATATATATATATATATATATATATATATATATATATATATATATATATATATATATATATATATATATATATTTGTGGAATAATTTTGAAGGTGTACATATTTTCTTGATGATATCAATTGAGGGGAGACTTCAACAATAAGGATTATTGTATCTAGGTACGATTCTACTTTCTAGAAGTTCAAAGGAGGGAGGAAAGAATCAGTACACTACATTGCATGGATTTCTTGTTTGCTTGATTGAGAGTGCATGTGTGTGATGCTTAGAAAGAAAATTAATTGGAACTAATAGATCGACATGTAGTATCACCTCAAGTGCGAAAAATGTTGTGGGCTCAAATACGATCATAACTTGATATACATAAAGTGATTCCAAAAGTGATATTGAAATAATGGGGTCATCAAACTCCAAGGATATGCAAAACCTTGATCCCAACATGCAAGTGGATTGGATGTCCAAGCTTGATGGTGAGTTCCAAATTCAACTCATCTTCACACACACAAACACATTGTGAGCCACCATCTATAAAGATCTATAGTGAGACTTGGCAAGCTCATGGGTTTGAGCCCTCCCCCCCAACAACAAATATCATCATGGTCAGACCAGAGGAAGGTTTTTTAGTAAAAAAATGGGAGGTTATTACATGGTCATAGATAAGTCAGAAAAGTTCATTACAAAAGAGGTAAAAGTCTTAGATAATATTAGTTCCAATCTAGAGCCATAACAGACTCAAGGTAGAATTGATGCTATTATCCTACCTTCTTTAGCAAGGCCATACATGTTGGTAAAGTAATTCATGATGGATTATCTCCTAAGGTTTAATATGTGGCCGATTTCAAAGAATCCTTTTGGAATCTACCACCTGCCCCTTTTTGTGAATGGCATTCCAAGGACAATAGTGATTTCGAGTCACAACCCTAGGAGTCCCAACCCCTTGATTTCAACAACTCTAACCAAACCAATCACAACCCTAGGAGTCCCAACCCCTTGATTTCAACAACTCTAACCAAACCAATCACAACTCTAGGAGTCCCAACCCCTTGATTTCAATAACTCTAGCCATAACAAACTCAAGGTAGAATTGATGCTATTACCCTACGTTTTTTAGTGAGGCCATACATGTTAGCAAAGTAATTCATGATGGATTATCTCCTAAGGTTTACTTTGTGGCAGATTTTGAAGAATCCTTTTGGAATCTACCACCTATCCATTTTTATGAATGGCATTCCAAGGACAATAATGATTTTGACTCACAACCCTAGGAGTCCCAACCCCTTGGTCTCAACAACTTAGCCAAACCAATCACCACTACTGTAATGCAAGCACAAAATATAACTTTAGGAGCACCCTCAACAATAGTGCAATATAGTCCTATCTTAGTAGCTCAAACAATGTTAGGCTCAAATTCTTTGACAACAACTACATTTATGTATCCTTAAACATGACTACCACATGGCAACTTATGCCTACTATTTTTTTTGGAATAGTGTTGCTTACTATGCCAATGCTAGTTATGCCACTACCACCTCAACTAATATTGAAAGAACTTGGAGAAGCTTGTAGGAGGTAGAAAAGTGAGTTGCAAAGCGAAAAAGTTTTGTCCAGCCAACTTGCACAAGACCAAACCTTCAGCTTATGGAGACTCAAATAGACCTTATAGGTATGTGATAAGTGCAATAAAATTCACTATGTACTTTGGAGCATCAAGGGGAAAGAATCAATACAAAACAGATAGGTTTGCACATCGAGTAGCTCAAAAAACTTACTATCTATGGAAGAGACAATGAACTTCAAATGCTCATAGCGACCAACGTGATTACAATTAGAAAAAATTATTTTATGGGAGTTGATACAAATAGGGTTGAGTGTATAGAATGCACAAGAGTATAAGGAATAAGCAAGATATGCTATTGGAATGAATCAGACACTCAATGGTGGTGCCTCCTATTTTTTAAGAATATGTAGAGATTGACCCTGAGATTGAAAAACTGAGATTTCTCCAAATATATTGAAACCAATGCTATGAAAATTTATACACATAAACTAGACACTAATATCTTTCCAATGAGCCATCTCTTATCCAATTTGAAGCTCTATAGAGAGAGAGCGAAAGCCTTTGGAAGCTTATTGTTGGCGAAGAAGATGATTAAGGAGCAAGACAATGATGGTCACAAGTGTATGTATATTGTTTACATGTATTGTACAAGTGATGTGAAGTTTTTATATAGACTCTAGAAGTGATCCACAAATTCTAAAAGTGGATTTTGAATTCAAATGAAGGTGGTAAAAGTTGTTGGAGGGAATCAATTCACTTTCCTACAATCTAGGAAAAGTGAAGATCTAGTTTGATCTACTTTTCGGTGATTGATTGCAACTCAACTACCACAAATCTGTGGAATTTGGCTCTCTCTTTCTACTTTTACATGTGCAAATCTCAAGACTTTTACAATGATAAATGCACCATCAAAAATCTCTCAAAAAAATACAATAAATGAATATAGGTAAAAGAACTCCCCAACGGATATTCTTTTGAAGTAATCCAAGCCATAGTTTTTGATGTAGATCAAATCCAACTCAAGCATAGTGTAAGCTTGATGTTCCAACAAATCCCCCTCAAGCTAAAGTATGCTTGATTCTTCATTCTCTAATAGGTTGAATACCTACCATAGCTTTGAATCTATAAAGCTTTATTCCATCAAGAGCCTTCGTCATCATATCTTCTACTTTCTTTTCATTAGGAACAAAAGAAATGACAATCTCCTTTGCCATGAGCTTCTCCCTGATGAAGTGGTAATGCACCTCTATGTGTTTGATTCTTGCATGGAAAATAGGTTTTGTTGCTAGATGCATGGAACTTACATTATCTCCAAATATGTGAGGTTTGGAACTCAAAAGTCCAAAATCTGTACACATTTCTTTTAACCATATTGCCTCTTGAGTTGATATGGTCAAACCTCTGTACTCTGCTTCAGTTGAGGATAAAGCAACTATTGGTTGCCTCTTGGAACTCCATGACAGTATCTTTGAACCTGCAAATGCTAAGTAACAAGAAGTACTTCTTCTATCATCCTTAGCTCCTTCCCAATCTGCATCTGAATAGATTTTGATATTCAAATTTGAAGAGTAAGGATAGAATATACCTTCATTGATTGTACCTTTGAGATACTTAAGTACTCTCCTAATTGCATCCATCTGTGGTCTTCTCGGTGAGTGCATGAATTGAGTAGGCACTCTAACACTATATGAGATGTTCACCCTTGTATGATTAGCATACATCAAGATACCTACCAAGCTTTGATACGCTTTAATGTCTTCAATTTTCTCACCTTCATAAACACTAAGTTCATCTCCAAAGGTCTACCTGCAGATTTAGTGTTCACCATTTTGAACTTAAGAAGTAGATCTTAAATGTATCTTCTTTGAGTCAAATACATTCCTTCATCTGTGTATATCACCTGCATACCTAGGAAATATGTGAGCTCACCTAAGTCACTGATTTTGAACTCCTCTTGCATGTGTGTAGCTCAGTGATGAGTAGCACCTCCTTTAATGTCAATCCGGGAAGACATGAGGATGGTATGAAGACCTCAAGCAAGTGAAGGCACAAATGTGTGAGTGAGAAGCACACTAACATGCACACACATACACACACACGCGCACACACGGCAAGAACAAAGAGAGTAAGACAATGGAATCACTTCTATTGCAACAAAGTTCTCATACAAGCTCAAAACTACAAGAAGCTAGCCCAAAAATGAGCTCTCTAGCTCTATTTATAGTTTTTGACTAGCTTTGGCCCTGTCCAGACCTAGTGTCCGGCCTAGTTAAAAATTAGGTTCCAGGGCTTATTTGAGGGCTCAAACGAGATCTAAAAAATATGAAAATTGGCAGGCAACTACTTCTAAGGCTCCTCAAGCTCGAGGACTCCTTGGCTTGTACAAAATGGAGCTACAAAAAGGTGAAAATGGTATTTACAGGGGTTTTTAGTGATGAGAATCACTTTAAAATGATGTAAGGGTTTTGAAAAAAATGAAGGGTTGCCTTAGTGCTAGATCTGCATGTGTGTCCATACTTGCTTCTTCCCGTATACTGTCAACACTCTCCCCCCCCTAGTGTCTGTCGCCTCTGACAGACCTCTGCTCCACTGTTTGATCGATGTACTTCTGCAGGAGGTCGGTTGCCAATTCTTGTTCTTTTATGCGTAGTCCCCGGACCAAATCGCTCTGGAGGGCATCCCAATTCACGGCTCCATGCATGTTAGGTTGTGGCGTAGTGTAGAGGTCTGAATGCATTGTTTGCTCGCACGCAAATAGTTGCAGCAGGTGGGTTGGTCGTGGTGCAAATACCTCTGAATGTGCTTCCCAAAATCCCGTGGTGAACATGTTGTCGAAGGTTTGCTTGTTGGAAGTGAGGTAGGCCCTTAGCTCATGTCATAGGTCCATGGTTCCATAGGTCCATTATATATACAACATTAATTCTAGCAATCTTCCATATTGACAAAACATGAACATACCACAACTTAATCATAAAAATGATGAGATAAAGATAGAGAAAGAATAGACGTCATGTGTAAGGTTTTACGTAAGCCATCGCTTACTCATAGTATCATATATACCAATGTTCAATGTACAATGTGGGAGTAAAATTCTCAGCCACTCTATGTGATGAGAAATAGATGCATGAGTGAATGTACAATGTAACAAACATATTCAGATGTGTGGGCAATAATCTGAATATACATGAGATGTGTGACCTTATAGGTTATAGAAGAGTGAATATGAGTGACTGAATGAGGAAGGATCAATGTGAAACTGATGGTCAACAAACCTACATCTAAACTTAGGCTATGGAAGACCCTAAGTTAGATACGTGTGTGAAAAGATCACATACTTATAAAGTAGCATGTAATGCTAACAAGATTGTTGCCAGAAATCCTCAAACTCATGTGAACACACCTTCACAAACACCTCATAAAAATATGCATAAAGCATATAAGTACTGATTCTCTTGTACCTATGCTGAATAGGACTCCTCCTGATATGAACGCCACAGCCTCCATAAACTTCAAGTAGTACATGTGTGCATAAAGAGAATATGTACCTGAATACTTAACATAAGATGTGAATCTTATGTTAATCACCATCTAATGTCTTTGAAGTAGCCCGACATCTTCTTGTAGAAGACAATCTTCAACCTAATATCTTCCTGTAGAAGATAATCTTCAAAATCATGTAGATGGTCCCATCCAATGTCTTTGAAGTAGCCAGACATCTTCTTGTAGAAGATAATCTTCAACCTAACATCTTCTTGTAGAAGATGATCTTCAAATACATCATGTAGATGGGCGATCCTCACCATCAAGCTGCTGATAATCAAGTCTTCTTGCCATGAACAAGAGATGACCTCCTCTCCATGAGGTAGAGTGTGAGCACACCCTTCATCTTCTCCAAGAAGAATCACCAAGAAGAACTCCATAGCTGCTCCTCAACATGCTTCAAGTTAGCACCATGGCTGCCCCATGTGCTAGAAGAAACACCACCTCTACTGAGGTCCAAGCTCCAAAGCTTGTGTTGATCCTAGGTGAAGGATGAATAGAAGTGACCCAAGTATGTGTTTATATAGTAGTTTGTTCCTCTTGAAAAGCTTAGCCAAAAGCCAATAAAGCATAAATCTTTACGATCTATGATCTACGAAAAGCTCTACGCGATTTCATATTCGGTGCTGTCCATCGCTATGCATTCGCGTTTTCTCCATTCGTTGTTTTAATTGATATGCTTTTCAAAAAAGAATTGAACGCGATCGCTGCCGTTGGGATTTGAACTCGGGTGGCCTCATTGAGAGGATATTGTCTTAACCACGGCGCCCAACGTCTTTGCTTGTACAAGGGCTAAAGACAACAGTTAATTATGCTATAAATTCAGGACAATCTTGACCAATTGGGACATTGTTTCCAACAATCCCCCCTGCAATGTCATATTGGTACAACCTGAACTGAATCTGCAAACTTTATAATCTGCAAATTACCACAAGCTTCTAGCTTGTACTCCCGCACTTCAGAACATGTCTTCTTCAAAACTAAATTTGACTTTTCTTCAAAAAACTTGAACTTGCTGAATATGAACCATATTACTTGAGAAAATATGCAAACTAGATATCCAATAGTGTACCCATCAAGCAATCACTGCTTGACAACAAATGTAGCATGAACTGTTTCTGAACCTGCTATCTCCTGTTTTCACAAACCTGAAAACATACACTAGGATCCACATATTTGCATTTACCTTCCAAAAAGGTTTCTCAACGTACTTCTGCTGTGTCATGTAAATACACTAAACAAAATCAAGAACTGAATCCTGGAACCTGTGACTGTCACAACTTAGTGTATTATGAACACTGCTGGTTCATCTCTGACTGTACTCAACTCAATATGAGTCAAAAAATCTATGATTTCGTAATGTCTTCATCCTTTAAATCCTTCATACCTCTTTCCTTCAGAACTTGGTATAAACATATATGTGCACACTTTTGAAATATACCTCTCTGAAATATCAAGTTTCTCTTCAAATAGAATTGTGGAACCTTATCCTGAACAGGACCTTTCTCCAAACATTCTTCTTCTTCCTTCTTCTTACAAAGCTGGAACATAAAGAGAACATGACAAAGGAAATATAGGAATACCTAAAATAGGAATACCTGTAGGTATGACTCTACATTCTTTTACATATGGCTTGAAAATAAGTCTTCATGTTTCATCACCCCCTGGATGACTTAACACTAGTGTCCAGTATTCTTCAAATATATCAGACTTTATGAAATGTGGAACGTCTTCCTTCTTTCAATAAATCTGATGTTCAGTGATCAATACCTGTATCTGAAACAAAATCTCTGAACCCCTTTTTTTATTAGCACTGCAGTTGCTAATAGCTTTTTACTGTAAGTCTTCAGCTTCCCATATTATAGAATAAGGTTAGCTGATAAAACCTTGCTGAAAGCATTTTAGGATTCATACCCTTCTGCACATAACAAGTATTTCTATCTCTTTGCAACACAAATCTGATAGAATCTGAATCTTTGACTTACTTCTCCAATGTTAAGAATCTTTACAAACAAAGGATAGACAACTGAATCATAAATACTCAAGATCATACAAGATCTATTCAAGATCAATGATCTCTCTTGTGTAGAATCTGCTCTTATCAAACCTTCATGACTGAATGTTTGATTTACTTCATGAATGTCTCCAAGTGTCCATGCTTCTCAAAAAGTTGTAAAACTTTTCTTCAAACAAATCCTTTAAGGAATCTGAAATTCCTACTTGAACCATAAGTGGACAAACTTCTCACCTTGAGAACTCCAAAAGCTGCAAGTTGATACTTCATAACTTTCATATTTTACCCGGGTGAAATGTGATAGTACCTGCTTGATTTTCTTTTGGCTAACTCTACTTTTCAATCAAGTGATAGGATCTAATGGAACACCTTTTTGAATACAAGCATGTATCCAAAAAATCAAGACAATCATAGAAAGTAGATTCTTCAACTGACTGGTACATCAACAAGATTCTGAATTTTCTGAAGTTTCTGAAAATACTGAGTATGAGGTAACCTTTTCCAAACATAAAACCTCAACCCGTCTTCAACATCTGCTACAAAAAACTCTTTTACCTCAAGAGTTAGATAAAGAAGAAATATACTTCTCTGAAACTTGTCATATACCAAGTAGCTTTGTATTGACACTCCAAGAATTCTTTGAGGGAACATATAAGCTGCCTGCTTAAAAGCTTCAACTAAAACATAACTCATACATATATGAGTTAAAACATATATCTGCTGCTTTTCTTTCTCTCAATGCAATTCTTTGTCAAATCTACTAAATCATGACCAAGTGTAATGCAAAACAAGAAACTGCTTCTTCTTTAAACAAGATGTTCTCGTAGACTTGTCTTTGGGTGTAGAGGATAAAATAGGAAAAGTATATGGAAAATATATGAGAAAAGGAAGCCTTACTTTTCTTTTGGAAATGATGGACTTTCTTTTTCTGCATCTTTCTTCCACCTGATGATGTCAACATTTTCAAACTTCACTTCCATACCTTTTGTTCTCTTCATCTTGAAGTAGCAAACACTCTTGACTTCTTCAAATGAACTTTTCTCTTCCTCTAATGTAAGAGTAAGAGATAAAACAAATATGGTATACAAATGGAAGTTGAATATAGAAACATGTTTTATCATCTCCTCATATCTCTGAATAAAAATTCTGCTTCAAATGTCTGAAACGACTATATTCACCAATCGTTGTCTGAATGATGAATTGCCCTTCTAGAGTTACCTTCTCTAGATACATTTGTACCTTGATATCCAACCAACTTATAACAGAAAATTGGCTGAAAAAACTCATCTCATCTCTGCGCTTGTCTTCTTAGATGAACTTTCTTGCCATGAAAGAGATCTTCTCAAAACTCTCTAGAAAAACCTCTAGATACCTGTTTTGATGTAGCCTTCAACTTTCAAATAATGAAAGTGTATAAAAGTACTCCTTGAATTTCTTCAAATCTCTTCATAACTGCTCTTCTAAGATATGACCTGCAAATGATAATCTGATAGTAGAAACTGATACCTGTGATTTGATGTTGATCTGATTCCTTCATCTTCTCTAAACCATTGTTCTTCCTTGAATTTGAAGTAGTCTTCTCTTCATCAAGTCTGGGTCTTAATACTTTTGTAAAGTATTTGCATACCCTTCCACAAATATTCGGCTGCTAACAGATCATCAACTTCGTACTCCACACTGATGAATGTAACTGAAGTGTCTAATTCTCAAATCTCTACTCATCTAGATTAAGTGTGTATGTCAAATGTCAAATGTTAGAAGATGCTTTCAAATCATATGTTGTAAATCTGGAAGTCTAGGAACCTGGGATTATGAATGAGCCTTCCTGATACAGCTTGACTCTGCATCCGCTAATATAGTTTGGGAGAACATCACCCTCTAAAGTGGCTAGTTGTACTGCTCCACTCGTGGAGATCCTATTGATGATCATAGGTCCGTAGCCTCTCTTTTCTAGCTTCCTTGCGTGTTGTTTCAATGTGTAGACTAAAACTAGATCTCCTGCTTTCAAGCCCTTATCCTTCACATGGGCATCAAAGTATGCCTTCTGTCTCTTCTTAGCTGCATATATCCCTGCAGCTGCTCTCAGTCTTGTTTCTCCTAATCGTTCAAGGTCAAAAAGTCTAGAGGAGAGTTCATGACCCGTCCATTCGTGCTCTTGTGCTACTTTCAATGTAGGTATTAAGAAGTCCAACAGTAGCACTGTGTTTTGGCCAAATACCATCTGAAAGGGGGTGGCTTGGAGTACCGTTTTGTAGGCGACTCGGCATGCCCAAACAGCATGGTGTAGCTGTTTGTCCCAATTAGAGCGTTTATTGTTCACTAATTTTGTCAATACATTGCATAGGATCTTATTGGTGCTTTCGGCTTGCCCATTGGCTTGAGGGTGATAGGGGGCAGACTTCTTATGCACTACCAAGAATTCTTGGAGCAGATTTTCAATAACTTCATTCCAGAAGTGAGTGCCTCTATCACTAACTAGCTCTATGGGTAGCCCGTATCTTGTGAATACATTCTCAAACAAGAATTTAGCAGTTGTCTGAGCGTCGTTCTTCGTTGTGGCTTTTACCTCTACCCACTTGGTTAGATAGTCCGTGGCAACGATGATATACTCAGCATGGGAACTCTTAGCTGGGGGATTGATAGGACCTACAAAGTCTATTCCCCACTTAGAGAATGCACGTCCGCCCATCATGGGCTTCAGGGGCATCTCATCTTTGCGTATAGGATACTGGGTTCGCTGACAAATCTCACACCTCTTCACATAGGTATGTGCATCCATGTGAAGGGTGGGCCACCAAAATCCTGCAAATAATATTGCCTTGATCACCCGATCTGGTCCAAAGTGTCCTCCTGCTACACCTTGGTGAGCAGTTTCCAAAATCTTTAGATATTCACTCTCATGAACACAAAGTCTCAGGTAACCATCCTTACCACGCTTGTAGAGATTATCACCAATGAGTGAGTACTCTAGGGCTTCTTGTTCTAGACTTCTTTTCCTAACCAGAGTCATGTCTGGAGGGAATGTTTTCGTCCTCAGGAAGGATACTAGTGGTTCACTCCAATCTGGCACTATGGACACTTGATAAAGAGTGGCATGTTCCACAGGTGGTTTAGTGCAACAGATTGGGCATTCCTTGCACAACTTTTGGACATCAGCTTCCATAGTTGGCCAATGCACTCCTAGTCTCCTCAGGGTCTGTAGGGTTCGTTGTTTTGAGTAGTGTAGCTCTAATGCACCTACATGTGCCAATTGCAACCACTTAGCGTACTCATCCTCTTCCACACAACAGGCCAAGATCCCTTGATCTGTGTGCTTGTACATACTTCTTGCCATGATGTGGTACTTTTGGGCTTTTACTACCTCTCTATCCTGCGTGTTTATTACTGGGTGGTTAGGCCCGTATGTCAATACTGGTACCAATGGCTTAGCCCACTACGGTACCACTTCCAAATTAAACAAGTAAGCATCAGGAAGGTCATCTGACACTCCTTGTGGGGCTTCTCCTGATGTGAGCCTTGAGAGATGATCTGCTCTTAGGTGAGTTCTGCCTTTTCTCACTACTACCTCAAAGTCATACTCCATTAGTAAGAGAAACCATCTTACTAATCTGCCTGTATTACATGGCTTGTTTACCAGGTACAGTAGAGCTTGGTGATCAGTAAAAAATTTGACCTTATTTGCAAGCAAATAATGTCTAAACTTTTTAACTGCATATACCATGCCTAATCCTTCTCGTTCGGTGGTTGTATAGTTCCGTTCAGCAGCATTCAATTGTCTACTGGCATAGGCAATAGGGAGATCCATGTTCCCTTCACCCGTAGGTTGTGCAAGTACACATCCAATAGCATAATTGGAGGCATCCACATGAACATGGAATGGCTTGCTCCAAGCTGGAGTGGTCAAGATTGGTGCTGAACATAATCTTTGTTTAAGCTCCTGGAAGGAATTCTCACATTCCTCAGTCCACTTAAAGTTAGTTAGAAGTCCGTACATGGGCTTTGCAATGACAGCATACATGTGGATGAACCGACGGTAGTAACCACAATGTCCCATGAAAGCCTGTACTTCCTTGACGTTCTTTGGCCTAGGTAGCTCTGCTATGGCTCTCACTTTCTCTTCATCAGTGGATATGCCATTCTTTGACACTATGTGTCCTAGAATCTTGCCTTGCCTGACCATAAAAATGCACTTAGGCAGACTTGATATTCTCTACATTTGTCAAAGATCTGTCTGAGTTCGGGTATATGGGTCTGTCTAATGTTGGAATGAGCGCAAAGATCATCAACATAGACTTCCAAATTCTTCCTCAAGAACTCTTTAAACACGTGACACATTAATCTTTGAAAGGTAGCCGATGCATTGGTAAGCCTGAATGGCATTACTCGAAAGGCAAATATGCCCCACTCCGTGGCAAAAGCCGTCTTATGTTGATCCTCTGGAGCAATGGCTACTTGATTGTAGCCCAAAAACCCATCTAGGAAGCTGTACACTTCCTTGCCTGCTACCCTTTCTAATAGATGCTCAGTGATAGGAAGCGGATAATTGTCTCTAATCGTGGCGGCATTAACTTTTTTAAGGTTAATACACACACGCAGCTTTCCATTTTTCTTGGGCACCACTACAATGGGGGATACCCACTCAGTGTGCTCAATTTCATAGATGAATCCGGCTTCAACCAGTCGATCTATCTCCTCTTTGATCTTAGCAGTATAGTTATCATTGTATGTGTAGGGCTTCTGTTTCGAGGGTCTGGCGTCTGAGGTCATGGGGATTGTATGTGAACATATATCAGGGTCTACCCCTTTCAAGTCCTTATAACTCCAAGCAAATACATCTCGGTATTCTCTTAGCAAGGCTGTCAGCTCTTGTTCTTCCTCTTCTGTCAGGTCATGACCTATGTATGTGCATCTTTCTTCTCCTTCCTCGATGGCGACAACTATTTTCTTGGTAGTTTCCTTGCTATCATAGGCTTCTCCTGCTTGTGCCTCACGTTTAGGCATTCTTATCATGACCCTCCTATCGTCTATCTCATATTTTTTAAAGTTTTCAGGGACCTCAAACAAGGATTCTTCTGCCTCCAGAGTGACTTCCTTCTTCTTTCTTTTCTTTCCTCCGCTTTTAGTAGCTACTTGTGTGGCTAACCTCACCTCATTTGTAAGCTCTCCGTGCCTCTGGGGTTGAAATTCTACTTCATAGAAGTATTCTTCATCTATGCAAAAGGTGGGTCCATGATGATTGACTCTAGATCGGAGTCACTCGCATCCTCAAATGCATCAAGGATAGGTTCGCATTCTTCTAAAACTGCATCTCCCATGATTGGCTCTATTGAAAAGACTGAAATGTCATAGCCATCCTCATCACAGTGAGGTGTCCACTGCTCTTCATTGATGGCTACATCCATTGTTGCTAGGATTTCTGCCCAGCCATGGGGTTCAAATTCCTCATCAGGATAGACTACAGGTGCATAGGCTGGGTCTTGAATTGATCTACGTGTTTCTTTTGCACCTATCTCTCTGGCTTTTTCTCTTTTCTCTTCTTCTACTGCCACTTTGCACATCCATAAGTGGGTGTCTTCATGCATCCACGAGGATCCGAATCCTATGGAATGCAAAGACTCAGTCTCATCTTTGGCTTTATGGATGGGATTCCATTGAATAGGTGGTACGTCTCTATGAGAGTAATCCTTAAGATTCACTTTGGTCGTAACACCTAAGTGTTGTAGGTACAAGGAGTTGGTTCCCCAATCCTGTACCACTTGCAACTGTCGCATAAAAGGTCGTCCCAAGATCATCTCATAGGCATGATTTTTGCTGAAGTCACATATAGCAAATGTATGCTCAAACTCGACACCACAGGTGGTGAGAGTTATTCTTTCTAGCAATCCTAAGGGCCTTTCAATATGACCATCAGCCATCTGCAATTTCATTCTCGTTGGTCGGAGTGCTGGCTTGCCCCATCGCTTCCATAGGGAAGTTGTAGCAATTGCAACTCCTGCACCTGAGTCCAAAATTGCCTTGGTGGTGTACTCCTGGTAGGTAATGGGAAGATAGGTGTTCCCTTCTTCACCTTCACACATATCTCCTATCTTATCCAAGGGTATCTCTGGCACTGTCCTATGTGATCCTACCTGGGAATGAGGTTTCACTATCGCTGGTACTTGTTTGGCGACATGTTTCCATAATTCAGGTCTAACCTTGAGTAGCTCTTCTAACTTGAGATTGCACTGCACTTTAGTGTTTTTCACTACCTCTGTGTTCCTAGGTAAGACTGAGTCCTCATTTTTTACCATGACTGTAGGTGCTCTCATACAGGCGGACTTTGCTTCCCATGGGCCTGTGAAATGGGGTAGTTCTTGTAAAGAATTAGACTCGAAGTCTAATCTTTCTTGAGATTGGGCACTCTCCTGCTCTCCATAAATGGAAGGAAGGTCTTGTGGGAATTGATCGTGTGTGTCATCCACCAGCTCAATGGGAGGAGGAACTTCACTCTCTTTAGCCCATTTCTCTTCTTGAATCTCTCGCAAGAATTCTGGTGTGTATTGATCATAGAAGAAGAGGTGTCTGGCTCCGTAGAGTTAGGCACGTAGGCCTCAGGCACATAGGCTTTCTGGGTAGGAAGACCTGCTCTTTCACTAGCCTTGTCATGGTGTTGAGGGGCGAGTCCCTTTTGTGATTGTGCCATTAGATTCTCTATTCTTTCTAGGGAGGGGGGGTTGTCTGGTTCAGTGGAATTGGGCACATAAGCTTTCGGTGGGGGATGGGTCATGTTTTTGCTTGCTTTATCTCTTTCTTGATTTTTTTCTTCCTTGGCAGATCTTGCAATTATGCCCTCTAACTTCTCTAGAAGTCCATCCAAGTGTAATTGTGTCTTGGCTGAGCCCGAGTAATTGAAAAGGCGGCTGGCTTCAAACATAGTCTGAGCCAATGCGACCATTTTCGTGCAAAGGTTGGTTCTTTCTATCTCTAGGTCAGCTCTAGGGTAGCACTTGTCATGATCCGTTACATTTGGCCCTTCTTGGATTCTGGCCTGATATGCTTTAAGCATCATGTCTATGTCTTCAGGAGTGGGATCAGCTAATACTGATCCTACTCGGGGTGGTGGGTGGGTTACGTGGGGTGTATTAGAGGGTGGAGGGATGGAGGGTGATGGGGATGGTAGCGGTGGGAATGTGTGAGAGTGCTTTGGTTTCTCTCAAGCTTTCTTCAAGTTCGCTCATCTTTTTTGCCCATTGCCTTTTCATTCTTTCACGACTATCCTTCCAGGCTCTAGTCCTCTTTTTAGTTATGCTTTCTGTTTCACTCACCTCGGGGCTCTTTTCCTGACCAACACCTTGGTTTTGTTGTAGTGCTTGGGCTCTTGTGATCACTTGCACAGGTGGAGTGGAAGTCACACTCCCTGTGGAGTCTACAACTAACCCAACAACATTGATAGGAGTGATTTTAGGCATGTTATTAGGGTTCTTTGGGCAATCTCGTAGGAGATGCTCTTTCCCGCAGTCTTGACAGAAACCCTGAATGGTTACTGGTTGAGGTTGTGTAGGGGCAGGCAGTGGACAATCACGTATAAGGTGATCTCCCTGACATCTGAAGCATGGTCCTCTAGGAAATGGGGGTCGTACCTGCCTAGGTTGAGGTCTAGAGTTGGGGTTTGTGTACATGACATTGGCATACTCAGGCTCCCCACTATTTTCACTTGGGTCCTCATAATAGTGTGACTCGTTATGCTCGGGTGACTGCATGTAGTAAGCCTGTGGGCTATCCATATGTGTGGAGTCAAAACTATGGTCACTTGGATCACTGTCTGATAGCAATGGGGTGATTGGGACTATGGCTCTGTTCGGATTTTCTTCAGCAGATGCATATTTCACTGGGATCACATTGGTTGGAGCAGGGGGTTGCTGCACTAGGACTGGTTGAGGTCTCTGCTGCCCTTGATAAGGTGGCTGATAAGTTTGCTGTGGTCTGTTGTATTGTTGTGGTGGGTACTGATTCTGGTATCTACCTTGTTGTGGATATGGCTGAGGGTAATTTTGCCTAACAGTTTGTTTGTTATATGGGCAGTCTTGTGCAGTGTAGTTGGTGTACCTGTGCTCTATGGTGCAGTACTGGCTACTAGGATTCGCCTGGGGTTGGGCCATAATGGGACATACATTTGCCATATGGTCACCGCCACAAGTGTAACACCGCTTAACTGGGGCAAATCTCGGAATTTGTTTGCTAGAGACACCTAGTTTTTGAGCTACCTTCTCTGCAAGTTCCTCAATGGATGTGGATTGACCAGATGTGAGGCTACTAGAGCTATCAGAATCCTTATAGATTTTTGATAGTTCTAATTCCTCACCTAGATTGTCCTCAATGTCTATGCACATGCGCACGCACTCTTCTATCGTTCTGGGGTCCTTCAGATACACATATGACCTGAGCTTGGTGCTCAACAATCCATCTAAGAACAAGGCCACTTGTTTGGCTGGTGTGGGTAACTCCGGCATCGGGCATCTCTCCAGGTACTGCCTAAATCTTCTCCCAGCTAGTCTGACCGTCTCTTGAGGTGTTTGTTTGAAGCTATGAATTAGTGAGGAAGTGTTGTGCCTGATTCCACTCTTAGAAAACTCAATGATAAATGCCTCTAAGAGCTGGTCTATGTTTCTGAAATGCCTCTCGTTTAGTGGTTGAAACCACGTAAGGGCAGTGTTCCTAAGGGTTAGACCAAAAGCATTATATTGTGTGAATAGGTCCTCTACCTCTTCAGCTTTCAATACTTGCCGAAATTCTGCCACATGGTCATAAGGGTCTCCCGTGCCATCGAAGTAATTCTTCATGGACTTCACCAGTTGAGTTGGTCGCAGGGTCCTAGTGTGTTCTCTCGGCCTTGGCAAAGGAAAATCAGCAGCATTCCTTTGATTCCATGGGGTTCTATGTCTCTCAGGTTCCACTCTATTCCTTTCCGTTCCCGTTCTTTCTCTTCCTAGGGAGTTGGCAAAACTTACTTCAGGTTTGTCTCTACTTCTATCTCTTTGAGCTCCATGAGCTTGGGAGGTCCTAGCTCCTTGGTGACTATATGACACATTAGTCCGAGGTTGGGGAAAAACAAATTCACCCTTCCATGTGTAGGCATGTCTGCCATGCTCAGTGACCATGAAGATTCTCTCTGATGCATTGTCTAGGTAGGTTACTTGGCCTGGGCTATCAGGATCTTTAAACTCATAGATTGTGAGGGCACTCACTTCCTGAGGTTGAGCAGATTTATATTTCCAAAAAGCCTCATCGGTTTCTCGGTTTAAAAGAAGATCTATGCTTTTATTATCCTGTGGAATCCACTCTGGAGTCATGATTCTCGTCAAGACAGATTTACCATGGGGGGTTCTTGGCTCTTTCTCTAAGTTCCCTTGCTCTATATCACCCATGTCGGTCTCAACAATCACATTTCCAAACTCATCAGTTCTATCAGGAAGAGTGGTGACTACATAAATAGTCCCCTCTTTATCCAGGTATGCTCCATTCTCGAACTTGACTACCGGGTGTTCTAGTCCATGGGGTTGATCGGGGTTCTTAATCTGGACCACAGATCTTCTCAGTCCGTCTTCGTAGATGCGAACACCTAGACGATTCGTCCTGATGTATTCCAATTGAGTCTTGTAAGGTCCCTCTGGCTTTTCTAGATAAGCCACCCCTGAACTACCTACTGGTCTCTCCATGTGATAGGACATCTCAGAATCACTTGTTTCTGATCTGGGAGTGTATGGGTAATCACTCAACTGCTGGGCCCAAGACCTGGCAGTGTGATTGACACTAGCTTCAGAAGATCTGAGGCTTTGTCTGTCTCGGCCTAAGTGTCTGCCTGATCTAAGGTTCATATGCCTGATTTATCTACCCCCTTGGACCCAAGCACACTCTCGTTGCAAGTTAATTTGCACCAATCACTTTGTTCTTTGAGTTGAATATTATGTTTATGATCTTGTCTGAAATCGCGTCGTCAGGAGTACTTAAGTGAATTTCGCACTTGATAAGTGATCGACTCCAGTTTACCCTTTGTCCCTTAGGGTTTTCGCACTTAAGGCCTATTTAATTCTTGATTAATTCTCTTGGACTTGATTCGTGCCTAACGTTTCCCTAATTAATTACCACACCTAAGTCGTACTTAGCCTAGGCTAGGAATTGACAAAGGAGGGTTGAGAGATCTTCCAACCTCAATTAGCTGGTTGACCAGACTGCTACACAAGCCCAGGAAGCCTTCTCCCAAGCTTGGTACTCACCCTTGCTAGCTTGCTTTGGATTGCCTTGAGTGCACACAATGTTCCTGCAAAAGCTCACCAGTCAGTATAGCTCTATTACCACAAGTAATTGAAAGACACACATCAATATTTGCAGTCCCCCCTGGAGTAACTCACTGCACCCCCTCAATCTTAGGACTACCTAGTCTCACCTAAAGGCCAACTTGAAAATACATGTTCTAAAACTCCACATATGATTCTACAAAAAACCAGTCAAGGTCCACGTAGGATTTTCAACAAGCTTTTCAACGAGACCAAAATCTCATCAATCGGAGTTCGTATGGTGAAGTTATGACCATTCAGGCACTTAGGGGTCCAAACAGGCTCTCAGGGTTCAGGAAATTCCTCCCTGGTTTCTAGGTCTTTTGCCCACTCCTAAGGCTCTCATATCCTCCCAATGTGTCCAAGATTAAGCTCAAGGATACCTTAATTCAGTCAATTAAATTACTCTAAATTTTCATGCGTTAAGCCCATGTATCGCGATAGGTTGGGTCGAAGTGTCGCGATAGCTCCCAAGTGTCGCGATAGCTCGTGAGTGTCGCGATAGCTCGTGAGGTGTCGCGATACTCCCAAGTGTCGCGATAGGTCGTGAGGTGTCGCAATAGGTCGCGAAGTGTCGCGATAGGTCGTGAGGTGTCACGATAGATCGTGAGGTGTCGCGATACTCCCAAGTGTCGCGATAGCTCGTGAGGTGTCGCGATAGGTCGTGAGGTGTCGCGATACTCCCAAGTGTCGCGATAGCTCGTGAGGTGTCGCGATAGGTCGTGAGGTGTCGCGATAGGTCGTGAGGTGTCGCGATAGGTCGTGAGGTGTCGCGATACTCCCAAGTGTCGTGATAGGTCGTGAGGTGTCACGATAGGTCGTGAGGTGTCGCGATAGCTCGTGAGGTGTCGCGATAGGTCGTGAGTGTCGCGATAGCTCAGGATATGGTGAATTTTTCTGTTCTGTCTAGTGATCCTGGGAGCTCTAGGCCTGCGCAGTGTCGTGGTGCACTCAGAATCGTGATTGGGTGAAGTTTTCGGAGTGTCGTGATAGCTCGAGCTCGATGCCTCGGGGACTGTGCAGACAGATTCCGTACCTGCTGAGCTTGCTGGAGATGATGATGGAGCTGCAACCTGCAAGAAACATGCAAAAACACACAAAACAAGAACACACACGCTCGCTCTCTCTCAAACTCGCACACAACAAATGAGGGGAATGACAAGGAAGAGGGAATATGTAGTGGAGAAGGAGGTGGAGGTGGAGATGGAGAAGGAGGTGAAGATCGAGATGGAGATGGAGAAAAATCAGAAATTTACCGACTACTTACCATTCCAACGCGTCCTCTCTACGTCTTACCATCACACGCTCATCCTCAAAGCTCGAGTCCCTGGCAACGGTGCCACAATTTGGTGTAGCTCAGTGATGAGTAGCACCTCCTTTAATGTCAATCCGGGAAGACATGAGGATGGTATGAAGACCTCGAGCAAGTGAAGGCACAAATGTGTGAGTGAGAAGCACACTAACATGCACACACATACACACACACGCGCACACACGGCAAGAACAAAGAGAGTAAGACAATGGAATCACTTCTATTGCAACAAAGTTCTCATACAAGCTCAAAACTACAAGAAGCTAGCCCAAAAATGAGCTCTCTAGCTCTATTTTATAGTTTTTGACTAGCTTTGGCCCTGTCCAGACCTAGTGTCCGGCCTATTTAAAAATTAGGTTCCAGGGCTTATTTGAGGGCTCAAACGAGATCTAAAAAATATGAAAATTGGCAGGCAACTACTTCTAAGGCTCCTCAAGCTCGAGGACTCCTCGGCTTGTACAAAATGGAGCTACAAAAAAGTGAAAATGGTATTTACAGGGGTTTTTAGTGATGAGAATCACTTTAAAATGATGTAAGGATTTTGAAAAAAATGAAGGGTTGCCTTAGTGCTAGATCTGCATGTGGGTCCGTACTTGCTTCTTCCCGTATACTGTCAACAATGTGTCTCTTGATCCTTTGAATGCCATCCAGATCATCACCTGTCACAATAATATCATCTACATATACACATAGATAGCTCATTGTGATCCCTTTTGATGAATAGAGAAGGATCTGATTTGCTAGGTCTGAACCCTTGATCTTGAATGCATGTAGCCAACCTATAAGTCCAAGCTCTAGGAGCTTCTTTAAATCCATACAATGATTTCTTAAGTTTGTAAACGTAAGATGGATGACTAGGGTTTTCAAAACTTGGTGGTTGTGACATTTATACCTCTTCACTTATGCAACCATTTAAGAATGCATTTTTCACATCAAGTTGGAGGAATCTCCAATTCCTTGCAATAGTTACACTTATCAATGTTCTGATTGTAGTCATCTTTGCAATTGGTGAGAATGTTTCCTCAGAGTCTATACCATGAGTTTGTGAGCATCCTTTGGCAACTAACCTTGCCTTCTACCTGCAAACTAATCCATATGAATTTCTTTTAACTTTATATACCCATTTTCAACCAATTACCTTTTGATTCAATGACATTGGAACCAAATCCCAAGTGTCCATCTCCTTCAATGCATCTATTTCTTCTTTCATGGCCTTTTCCCAATTAGGGTTTCCCTTTGCCTTCATAGGTTGAGGGTTCCTTTGAAATTGAATCTTTTGCCAAGTAGATTGAATGATTTGTAACAATGTGGAATCATATCCATACCTTTGTGGTTGTTTCTTCTCTCTTGTTGTTCTAGGTGCTTTTTTGGAGCATTCTTCAACCTCTTGCATTTTTGCTTTGCCTCTTGACTTCCATAGCTTGTAATCCTTTTCTCTTTCATCTTGGTCATCATTTGTATCACTTCTTGGATCCTGGACCTGTGTATCATGCTTACTTCCTAATTGATGAGAATCAGAATCAAGATCATATGGTAGAGTTACCTTTTGTTTATCTTCATCATACCAAGACCTGCTTTCTTCAAACACAACATCTCTACTTGTACTGAATTGCTTGGTTGAAGGATTATAGAACCTATAACCCATCTGAGTTGAATCATATCCAATAAACACTACCTTTGTTGCCCTTTCATCTAGCTTACCTCTTATTTGTGATGGTACATGAACATAAGTTAAACAACCAAACACTTTGCAATGTCCAAGACTAGGTTTTCTTCCATGCCATGCTTCATAAGGAGTCATACCTTGAAGTGATTTGGATGGTAGTCTATTGACAAGGTACACAACAATCAAAATAGCTTCTACCCATAGATAATGTGCCAACTTCTTCTCTTTGAGCATTGTTCTGGTTGATCCAACCAATGTCTTGTTTCTCCTCTATGCAATTCCATTCCGTTGAGGAGAGTACCTAGTAGACACTTCCCTTTTGATACATTTATCCTGCAAGAACTCATCAAACTCTTTGGAGAAGTATTCTCCCCCTCCATCAGATCTTAGCTTCTTGAGTGATCTACTTGTATGATTTTTCACATGTGCTAGATACTTCTTGACGCAATTAAACACTTCAATCTTATGCTTGATAAAGTATAGAATAGTCCATCTACTATGATCGTCAATAAATGAGACATAATACCTTGATCTTGCCAATGAAGGTTCTTGACTTGGTCTCCATACATCTATATGTACTAAGTCCAATAAGTTGTTGTGGATGTATCCTTTGTGGTTGAATGGTTGTCTTTGTGCCTTCCCAATCTGACGTGCATCACACATGTTGGTCGTGTTGCTTTGATATGTTCGGTAGTCCTAGAAAACTTTGATCCGTGCATATATCCTTCAAGGTTCTTTCATTAACATGAGCAAGTCTCTTATGCCACACTTCAAACTCACTTAGGGTTTGAGACCCAAAAATGAATAGAGCTATGTTCCTAGTTTCTCCTAGCTCAAAAGTAAAGAGCCTACCATGCTTCTCACCTCTGGCTATCTTCTTGAAGCCTTGACATGGATCTTCCACAAAAGCTCCATATTGGGTGAACCTAACTTGCAAGCCTTTTTCAACATTTTGGCCTACACTTACAAGGTTTTTAGTGATAGTGGGTACATACAGAACCTTACTTAGAATGTTTGTCCTGACATTGGAAGCTTTGACATTACCAACCTTCTCCACATTGTTGTGCTTCGTGTCATCCCCTATTTGAACTTCATGTCTATGCTTTGGACTTTCCAAATAAGATAGAAGAGCAATCTTGGATGCAACATGATTTGAACATTTGAAATCTATGTAGAACAAATGATCATCTTCTTTACCTTCTTTGTCGCTTAGATTCATAAGAGGCTGTTGGAACTCAAGGTCAGGCACAAGCATGGAAGCACATCAGAAAGGTGGACACACACAAGAAGAAGGAGCAAGTAGGGAGCTCCATGAAGTACATGTCAACTTTTCAGAAGAATCCCCTACAAAAATAGTGATTTCCATCACTAAAACCTTTGTAAATACCATTTTCTATTTTTGTAGCTCCATTTTGTGCAAGCCAAGGAGTCCTCGAGCTTGAGGAGCATTAGAAGTATCATCCTACCAATTTTCATAATTTTTAGACTCTGTTTGAGCCTTCAAATAAGCCCTAGAACCTAATTTTTAACTAGGCCAGACACTAGGTCTGGACAGGGCCAAAACTAGTCCAAAAACTATAAAAAGAGCTAGAGAGCTCATTTTTGAGGTTAGCTTCTTGTAGATTTCAGTTTTGTAATAGATTTCTCAAGTAATAGAAAATCCTTCCATTGTTCCTCTCTTTGATCTTATCTTGTGCGCGTGTGTGTATATGTGTGTGCATGTTTGTGTGCTTTCACTCACGCACTTGTGCCTTCACTTGCTCGTGGTCTTCATACCAGTCCTCACGTCTTTGCGGATTGACAAGTAAAGGAGGTGGTGCTTACGCTTGAGCTACACCAAATTTTGGCACCGTTGCTGGGGAGAGAGCTTCGAGAACGAGCGTTGTGATGGTAAGATCGTAGATTTGCGACGTTGGAAGGTAAAAAAACTGTCATTTTTGTTCATTTTCTGATTTTTCTTCTTCGTCTTCATCATCATCACCATCTCCATCTTCTTCCATCTTCTTCTTCATAGAAATTTCTTGTTTTTTAGTGCATTTTCATCATTTTCATACCATCTTTCATGCATTATTGTGCGAGGAGGAGTTAGGAAGTGCAAGAGAGTGCAAGCGCTGTGTTTTTTCATGATTTTCTACACATACGGAGCTCGCCATTGCTCGGCGCTCAAAAATTCAAAGTTCCCGCCAAAAAACACGATTCTGTGATGAAAATCACGATTCTGTGAAAATTCAAAATTTTTTGAAAATCACGATTCTCTGTTTTCCCGCCTAAAAGCCTTTTGAAAGAATCATGATTCTGTGGTCATTCTCAGAATCGCGATTCTGTGGTTGTGCTCAAAATCGTGATTCTTACAAATCACGATTTTCAGCCAAAAAATACGATTCTGAGAAAATATGATTATGAGAAAATACGATTCTGTGGTTGTGCTCAAAATCGGGATTCTCACAAATCACGATTTTCAGCCAAAAAATATGATTCTGAGAAAATACGATTCTGTGGTTGTGCTCAAAATCACGATTCTCTAAATTTTTGAAAACCATGATTCTCTGAGACAAAATTGCGATTCTCTAAAACACGATTCTGTGAACCACGATTCTGTGAAAACACGATTCTGTGAAAAACGATTCTCTAAGACAAAATCGTGATTCTCTAAAACACGATTCTCTAAAAACACGATTCTCTAAAACACGATTTTCATCCAAGGTACAAAAAATCGTGATTTTCAAAACACGATTCTGTGAAAACACGACTTTGTGAAAACACGATTCTGAGAAGGCAATCGCGATTCTCTAAAAACACGATTCTGAGAAGACAATCGCGATTCTGAAAAAAAACACGATTCTTTGAAAACACGATTCTGTGTACCACGATTCTGTGAAGCACGATTTTGTGAAAACAGGATTCTGAGAAGACAATCGCGATTCTGAAAGACACGATTCTCTGATTTCATAGCATCGCGATTCTCTGATTTCACACAATCGCAATTCTCTGATTTCACACAATCGTGATTCTCTGATTTCACACGATCGCGATTCTCTTGAAGTTCACAAAATCGCAATTCTCTTGATTTCATAGCATCGCGATTCTCTTGAAATTCACAAAATCGCGATTCTGTCCAAAAGGTCCTGTTTGCCTGTTTTGACCCCCAGGAGCCTGATTTGACATAACTTTTTCATCCAAAGTCCATTTTTTGAGCTCTATAGCTCGTTGGAAAGCTCGTTTCGAATCCTACATGGCCTCAACTGTTTTTTAAGCGTTGATTTTTAGATAGGATAATTTGAAGTTGGGCCTCAAGTGGGACTAGGAAACCAAGGGGGCTCCAAAGGATTTTTGAGCAATACCAAGGGGGAGAAAAATTGTATCATGGGAAAGAAAAAAGCAAAAGAGAGAAGAAAGGGGGCTAAGATGGGAAAAGAGAAGGGAGATAAACACGAAGTGCATGAAATAATCTCACATGAGTGTGAAACATCTAGAGAAAAATTGCAAGGAGTCAAGGAAACGGAGGAAATGTCTAGGGGGGTGGGATCCTTATTTGCAACAAGAGAATATGATAATACTTTTGTGGATATCAGGATAGGATATGACTATAGAAGGTTGAGTGCATATATCAATCCTCAGTGTGAGTGGAATTTAATTCATATTGACCTATTGACCATTATTTTTGAGAACATTCAACCAACAACTCATTCTTCTATCCTCATGGATGATGAACATTATGAATGCATGGGTCAAGTTGTGTTGCCTGTTATGGTGGATGATATGCAATTTTTGGAAACATTCTTTGTCATGGATTGTATAGATGAAGACTTGATCATTGGCACCCAAAGGTTCATTACACAAAATCATCAAGAATTTGAGGAGTCTTCTCCACCTATTACCCATGCTTCTACATATTTGTCAATGGAAAATCCTAATGACTATCCACCTTATGATAATTGGGGGCAAAATCATCTTTCCAAAGAGTGTGCTTTTCATGAAAATTTTTTTCTTTCTACTCATGTTTTTGAATCTAATCCTTCTGTGAGTAAATCACAAGAAACCTTAGAGAATGGAGAAATGGAGGACTCCAAGTGTTTGGGGGATGTGGAAGGACCCTCTCTTCCTGTAAATTTGGATTCCCCTCATGAAACCATAAGCAGGGATGATCTACGCTCATATGACCAAGAAGGAGATGATCAACCAATGCTTTGTATCACTGATCTGGAAAATGATGTCGACTCTAGGGTGAATCATGAAAATCCATCACCCATTTGTACACCTAGGGATTCTATGTGTAATAAGGATAAATACCTCGATGAATCTCTAGATCAATCTCAAACCACACAACCCATTGATCCCTTGCATAAGCCTGATGTATGTATAGAAGATCAACCCTTGTTGCATTTCCCACGTAAAGATGAGTTTTCTCAAAAAACTCACATCAAAGGCCCAAAAGATCCTTACATCAAGAAACACAAATCACATTTTCTTGGTAATGTCAAGCAAATTTGGGTGGCCAAGAAATTACTTAGAGCTCAACCGAATCGCACTATGATATGGGTACCAAAGAAAGCCCTTGCACAAAATCAGCCCCCTCACACTAGACTTCAAAATCTATGGTCTAGGCCTACTATGACTTATCCTCAAGAAAGACCACTTCCAATCCAAGGATCCCAAGCAATCAAGCCTAACCTCAGAAAAAATCCAGGGGGGGACTTCAAGGCAACAACCTGCACAACAAAAACACCAAGGCGAGGTAAAGGACTGAATCAAGCATAGAGCTCCAACAAAGATCAAAGAACCTCTTCTACAAGGATATGGGTTTGGAAGACAAAAGTACTGGTAGCATCCACCAAAGTAAAGAGCCAACCACGATGGATCAAACCCTCATGAAATCATTCAAACATGAAGCGGCCAAAGGTGATCACTACCCAGTCACAAACCGTTCTCAAATGGATCCCTATAAGGAGGAATGATCAGTTGTCATCTCGACATGCAATGGATACCTCCAACCAAGATGGCATCAACATCTGCAAGTGACATCAAGCCTCGACGAGCGACAACCATGTGCTCCTTGCACAACCCTATCTTCTGCACCATTCAAGTCATGCATTTCCAAAGTATGCATTAATATAGGGCCACATTACACGGCCGTGCATAGACACACTTGAGAATCCCAAGCACAAGAGAACATTGACATATGTCAAATATTTCTTTTGATACTAACTTTTGTGTTCTTGTTTTGTGCTATTTTTTCCAGAAAAAAAAAAGGGAGAGAGAGAGCTTGTTCCTAGATTTGGCTTATGGAACATGAATGAGTCATGCTTAGGTGGACCATCAACCAGGGCATTCATCGACAATGATAAACCAACCAATGGTCCATCATGATAAAAGGTGTACAACACGAAGAGATCCGCATCGACTGACCTTTCCTTATGGTAAGAATCTTCTACTTGGGCCACATTATAACCATGATAGAGTAGGAAACCTCTTCATCAGCATACCCTTGAGCACTTAGCTCAAGACCCCAAATTTTTGCACCATACTTCTTCCAATGCATTTTCCAAGTAAGCATGCATAGGGCTACATTACAAGGCCATGCACAAAGCACATACTTTTTTCAACCCATGCACTAACACACTTACCCATCATTCACTATGGGTTATGAGTACTTGGCACGACTACTTTGAAAATCATCTTTAGAAGAGCTAGAGGACATCCTAGGGGCAACGTCAATACCTAGGAAGCAATTCGAAGCTAGCAGTTGCTCCAACTCAATCTTGATAACCTCTTTTGAGCAACTCACAATCTTTGAAAGCTCACAACGACGCATTCATGCGGAATCCACGAAAGAAGCACATACCAAGGGACTATGACTTGCAAAGGCTTGCAGTGATAAATAAAGAACCTGACAACCAACGCTGCCAAATTTGGAAGTTAGACGGCTCTTGTTCATACATAATGGATACTACCTCTCAAAGCACTACATGGAACAACCACTACAACAAGGGTCTGTCAGGGACGACAGACTCGAGAGGGGGGGGAGTTTTGGAACTCAAGGTCAAGCACAAGCATGGAAGCACATCAGAAAGGTGGACACACACAAGAAGAAGGAGCAAGTAGGGAGCTCCATGAAGTACATGTCAACTTTTCAGAAGAATCCCCTACAAAAATAGTGATCTCCATCACTAAAACCTTTGTAAATACCATTTTCTATTTTTGTAGCTCCATTTTGTGCAAGCCGAGGAGTCCTCCAGCTTGAGGAGCATTAGAAGTATCATCCTACCAATTTTCATAATTTTTAGACTCTGTTTGAGCCTTCAAATAAGCCCTAGAACCTAATTTTTAACTAGGCCAGACACTAGGTCTGGACAGGGCCAAAACTAGCCCAAAAACTATAAAAAGAGCTAGAGAGCTCATTTTTGAGGTTAGCTTCTTGTAGATTTCAGTTTTGTAATAGATTTCTCCAGTAATAGAAAATCCTTCCATTGTTCCTCTCTTTGATCTTACCTTGTGCGCGTGTGTGTGTATGTGTGTGCATGTTTGTGTGCTTTCACTCACACACTTGTGCCTTCACTTGCTCGTGGTCTTCATACCGGTCCTCACGTCTCCGCGGATTGACAAGTAAAGGAGGTGGTGCTTACGCTTGAGCTACAGAGGCAATGGGTCTTCATGTGGTTAATCTTTTGAATAATTGTTGAAGTCCCTTCCATTATAGCCTCTATTGTTATTGTTGAAGTTTTGTCCACATCTACCTCTATTGTTGCCATATCCACCTCTTCCACTTCCTTTCTGGGTCTTTCCATTGAACTAGCATTTCTGAGTGGTGTGGTTGGTCTTATCAAAAATGGCACAGGGTTGAACATTTTGACCTTTGGCATTTTCATGCTTTGTTCCTTTCTTCTTCCCTTTCCACTTGCTCTTTCTTGCAAAGTTGGCTTGGGAAGTCTCTTCTTCATCTTCTTCCTTGTTCTTGTCTTTCATCTTCTTATCCTTCTTATCTACATATAGAGCACTAGCTGAATTACCATGATAGGAGTTACATTCCTTTATGCTATTGTTGGCCTCTTGATTGAAGAGTTGTCCAAGAAATATGTTGAAGATTGTAGTTTGCACATCCATGATGAGATGATAAGCCGTGGTGAAAGATTGCCATTGCTTATCACCTCAAATCCCATTGAGAATTTGCCTCATGATAGCCTCTTGTTCAATTAGCTCTCCAATGGATGCTAACTAATCTGCAACCTCCTTGACCTTGGTAACAAACTCAGTGATAGTTTGTTTAGGTGTCTTCTTCATTTGGTTGAACTCATTCAAAGATGATTATTTCTTGCTTTGGTACTAGCAAAAAAAAGCCTCGAGGGCATCCCAAGTCTCTTGAGATGTCTTGCATGCTTTAAGATGTGGTAATAAAAAGTCAAAGACAGATTTTAGTATGTACAACCTTGCTTGAGCATCCCTTGTGCACCAAAGTGTGAGCTTATCTATCTCCTCTTGTGTAGGTCCTCCTTTGGTTCTTGGAATAGGCATAGCTTCATCACCTGCTACAATTCCATAAAGTTTTCTACCTTACAAATATGCCTCCATTCTGATTTGCAAAGCCACGTAGTTGTGTTGATCAAGCTTCTCAATCATTGATGGAAAGCCTTCACCGTCTTGATATAGCTCTGATACCACTAAAATAACTTGGAGAAGCTTGTAGGAGGTAGAAAAGTGAGTTGCGAAGGGACGAAGTTTGGTCCAGCCAACCAGCACAAGACCAGCTCTTGATCTTATGGAGACTCACCTAGACCTTATAGGCATGCGATAAGTGCAATAAAATGCACTATGTACTTTGGAGCATCAAGGAGAAAGAGTCGATACAAAATAGATAGGTTTGCGCATCGACTAGCTCAGAAAACTTACTATATATGGAAGAGACAATGAACTTCAAATGCTCATAGCGACCAGAGCGATTACAATTAGAAACCATCCTTTAATTGGAGTGATACACATAGGGTTGAGTGTATATAATGCACAAGAGTATAAGGAATAAGCAAATTGTGCTATTGGAATGAATCAAACACTCAACAGTGGTACCTCCTATTTTTTAGGAATACACAGAGATTGATCCCTAGACAGAAAAACTATGATTTCTCTCAATCTACTGAGCCAAATGTTATGAAGACTTATAAGAATAAACTAGAGATTGATATCTTTCCAATGAGCCATGTCTTATCCAATTTGAAGCTCTATAGTGAGATCAATAGACAATGCAAACTTACTATTGGTGAAGAAGATGATATAGAAAAATGAAGGAGCAAGACAATGATGGTCACAAGTGTATGTATATTGCTTCCATGCATTGTACAAGTGACTTGAAGTCTTTATATAGATTGGAAGGGATCCACGGCTTTTACAAGTGGAGTTTGAATTAAAATGAAGGTGGTAAGAGTTGTTGGAGGGAATCAATTCACTTTCCTATAATCTAGGAAAATTGAACATCTAGTTTGATCTACTTTTGGGTGATTGATTGCAACTCAACTACCACAAAATTTATGGAATTTAGATCTCGCTTTCTACTTTTACATGTGTAAAGCTCAAGGCTTTTACAACGGTAAATGAACCATAAAAAATCTCTTAAAAAAACAATAAATGAGCATAGGTAAAAGAACTCTCCAACGGATATTCTTTTGACGTAATCCAAGCCACAGTTTTTGATGTAGATCAAATCCACCTCACGCATAGTGTAAGCTTGATGTTCCAACAAATATTACCCTACATGTATAGAATGGCCACCTCAACTACCATATCTAATAAATCTTTTAGGCCAATAAGTCCCTATTGTGCATCGAACCATCATTGTTTCTCAAGGTTTGGCACAACAACCACAAATGCCACAAGTGCGAATTGTATGTGAGAGTGTTATGGGGGACAAGGTGATCCTCGTGCGTATGAGTCTAAGCTTTGACAAGTGTTACAAGTTAAACAATTGTATGATTCTTTCACACAATATGAAGCTTTTGGGCTCAGCTTGAAGAGAACTTCCCTAGTGTGGTTCCAACCACTATGCATACAAAGTTTTCAAAACATAGATAAAGTCTTGAAATCTTTGATTGTAGAATTCACTAAAAGAGGATCTAGACATAACACCTCCTTAAAGAATATGAGCTTAAGCATTCTTCCCTTGTATGATTTGTCCATTTTTTTTCTAAGGTACAATACTTGAGAGTTCTCCTATCCTGCAAGTGATGTGGTTTTTTATAAGAGCACATATGTGTAGGATGACTTTCTCCACATACATAGCATTTGCTGTTTTGCATAAATCTAGAATTGGGTAGGTTTGATCTAGTTGTTGACCTTAAAGCTTTTGCGATGGCATTGGCCAATTCTTCTATTGGATGTAACTTTGTTTCATTGTTTTTTTATGTTCAAACATTTGAATATCATTTCCCCTATTGACTTCCAGATCAATGGCTTCTTTCACATGAGTCTAGGTCATATCTTCCGCAATAGAACATAGTCCTTAATTGTGCATTATTCAATCCTTCTATGAATAGAGATATTGTTTTGGGCATTGATGGTTTCTTTTCTCTAGGACATATATATAAATATTGTTTGAATCTTCTTGCTGCTTCCCTTACACTCTCACTCTCATTTTGTTTGAGAATGTGAATTAAAGTAGTAGTTCTATGTTTAATTCATGTCTTGGAGAATGCTCCAATGAATCCTTCCAAATATCCTTCTATGTCTCCAAACATTTTCTTTCTTAATGGTAAAAACCGACTCAAAGCTGGTCCTAATAAAGTCAATCCAAAGGCTTCAAATTGAGTTTTATAATCTTGAATTTCTTCTACTTTAAGGGTTTGTTTATATTCAACCACATGATCATGAGGATATGTTGATCCATCATATTGGTTTTTCATACATTTAGCTACCTAATAAGGTCTCATTATTCTCCAAGTGTTATTCCAGTCTTGCCTTCTTCTTATAGGAAAGTCTTGCATAGCTACTCCCTCTCTTAAAAAGGGGTTAGGAGATGTCTATTGTCTGTCACAAACAAAGGAGATCTTCTGAACCTTATATTCCATGTGACTTCTATATCTCATGATTTGTTCAAAATTTGGGGAAAGCAATGCTTCCATTGCATCCAAAACATGCCGAAATCCTAAGATCGACTGTCTTCTTGCTTGATTCTGATATTCGGAGACCATGCTTTGAATTGATGATATCTTGGCGACATTCATTCTCAATTTGTCCATTACCAGTCTTGGGAGCTCAAGGAGTCATGACCGCCAAGTAAGTATTCTCCAAGTTCTAGTTCCAGTTCCAGTTTTAGTCTTGTTTGACTAGTCTAGTTTTTGGACATCCTGTATTGTCCTCTTGTAATCTCGTAGTATGAGATCTTTTTTAGTTATTTCTTGTATCTAGTTCATATCCCTGAACGGAATTCTTCTAATCAAGATATCTTGTTTCATACCTATGGTCCTGAGTTGTGGGATCTCCTATATCATCTCTAATCCAGTTTTCCATACCTAACAGTTCTAAGTTGTGGGACCTCCTATATCAGTTATATATTCTTGTATTGTTCTCCCTACGTGGGTGTTCTTGTAATCAAAAATATAATTCTGAAACCTTGTCTAGTCTAGTCAGAGAGCACAATCTAGCTCCTCTTTCCCTTTGTAGCTCTATAGGAGTATGATTCCTATTAGTTGTAGGGATGTCAAATTGTTCTAGGTTTTTTTCCCACATTCCTTTATCAGTGTCTTGCCTTAAATCGTTTGTATTGTTAGGGTCATTGGTGAAAACATAGGCACATCCTTGTTTGTCCGCATACCTGCCATCTTTAAATTGAGCCATTGGCATCAAATTTAAAGGTATTTCTAAGTTTCTCAATCTAATGAGATCTTTATGCAGTCCACCTTGATATACATAGGCTCCAAACCTATTTTTGTATAGACATTTGGGGATATTTTTGTAATGTCCTATGTCAGAAGGTTCCGCCTCTTCATTAATATTTTGCATGCTCATGTGTGTAGTGCACGAATGTTTTAGATTTCTTTTATTATTTTGTTGTACCCTAGATTTGTTAAGCTTTTGACTATGATCCACAATGATTCCATATCTCAATTTCATTCACCTTACTCTCTTGTCCAACTAACCCTACTTGTTTCAAGAAAAATAGGGTTTGGCTTTTTGTTGGGTTTCTATTTTCTCTTTCTCTTAAAGAAATTAGTGTTTTATAGTAGTTTTGAAAAATCATGATCTTGACTCAAAATCGTGAAATTTTGAGGTCATAATCGCGTTTTTGGTTGAGGATCATGTTTTTAGAGAACCTTTTTTTTTCACGATCCTAACTCGAAATCATGAAACTTTGAGGTCAGAATCGCATTTTTTGGTTGAGGATCTCGTGTTTTTTCACGATCATGACTCAAAATCCTGAATTTTGAGGTCAGAATTATGTTTTTTGGCGAAGGATCGTGTTTTCAGAGAATCATGTTTTTTCATGACCTTGACTCAAAATTGTGAAATTTTGAGGTTAGAATCATGTTTTTTGGCTGAGGATCATGTTTTCAAAGAATTGTGTTTTTTCACGATCTGGACTCAAAATCGTGAAATTTTGAGGTCATAATCGTGTTTTTTAGCTAAGGATGTTTTGAAAGAATTGCATTTTTTCACGATCGTGACTCAAAATTGTGAAATTCTGAGGTCAAAATCGCATCTTTTGGCTGAGGTTCGTGTTTTCAAAGAATCATTTTTTTCGCGATCTTGACTAAAAATCGTGAAATTTTAAGATCAGAATCACATTTTTTGGCTGAGTGTTGTGTTTACAGAGAACCATGTTTTTTTTCACGATCCTAACTCAAAATCCTGAAATTTTTGAGTCAGAATCACGTTCTTTGCTAGAAATTTACCAAAAAATTTTCCATCAAATTTTTGTTTTTTCTTGCTTCATTAGAAGCGCAATTTCAAAAAAGTTCCATGCAATCACTAAAAAGTTCCATTTCTCAATTTATGAATTTTTTCTGAGAATTGCAATTTTGTGTAAACTTGACTCTTACTCAATTTTTTTTAGCAAACAATAAACAGTTTTATCAAGAAATATTGATAGACCTCTTACCTTGCTTGAGCTCAATCCAATTTGCAAATATGCTTGTTTTTCTTGAAGATCAC
The DNA here is from genome assembly GCA_020310875.1 of Ceratopteris richardii. Classification (NCBI taxonomy): domain Eukaryota; kingdom Viridiplantae; phylum Streptophyta; class Polypodiopsida; order Polypodiales; family Pteridaceae; genus Ceratopteris; species Ceratopteris richardii. The sequence continues at coordinate 177,999,568 of CM035415.1, read as the reverse complement.
GATTTTCTGCTATGAAATTCTCTCTCTCTCTCTCATAAAATTGTAAAAATATTTCTAAAGTCCTCTTTTTATATTCCCTCTTCAGAATCGCGATTTTCACCTTTTTCTTAGAGCTTTGTTAATTTCTTTATTGACTTGCCCCTAATCTCACTATTATTCCTTTGATACACACAATTTCTTGTTTTTCAAAGAAAAAGGAATAGTTCTTACCCTTCTTTAAGAATCACGATTTTCTGTAGAGAATCATGTTTTTTTTTTAATTTCATCACAATTTGTAAATTCTTTAATTAATTTGGTTCAATGTGTTTCTTTAATTGTTCACAATCACTTCCCTTTACCTTTGTTTTGTATTTTATTTGTTTTACTATTTTGTAATTGATTTTTTATTCCCCAAACAAAAAGTAAACAAATTATTTAGGATTTTTTATGTATGTGCTTATTCACTAATGAAAATGGTTGGAAATTTTGCAACTTGAACTTTAAGAACAACATGGACGTCTTTACTTCTCAATCAAAATGAAGTGAATGAAGTAAACTTACATAAAGACAACACACTCACCTTTCCATTCTTGCACTCATGATGATTCAAAATGAATTTGAAAAAATGTTTGTTACTATCAACTTGGTGTTGATATATTTGGATAGTGATGTGTGTGAACACACTAGGACCGTCGGGGCACTTTTTTCCCTCTTTAGGAGGTTTTTTCCCCCGGATTGTATATACACCTATTGTCCTAATGGGCTACTTATCTTTGTACATTCTCTAGTAATACATTCAGTATTGTGTGTTGTGCTCCAAGCTTCTTCTTCTTCCTTGTGTTGTTCACGTGCTTCCGCAGATGTCTAACTCCAACAATTGGTATCAGAGTAGGTCGTCGCTTCATATAGGGCGCCGTCGACACTCCATTTGCAATCTCAGAATCGCACGAATTTTGGTGAGCATACTCAGCGTGTTTTTTGAGATAAAAAAGTCTTTGCTTTGTGGTGTCGAAATCGCGATCTGAGCTCATTTCGGTGTCTGAATGCACTATCCCAGTGCTTGTGCAGGCTATTTCGTCTTTTTGTGCCAAAGATATAGACTAGTTTCTATTCGCCATCATAAGCGTCTCGAAGTCTGCTACAGGTCTAGCAGAATTCATCTAGGCAGTTCTGTTCAACTTTTTGAGATACAGTCAATTTTATGCATCAAGGTATTTTAGTCACCGGCCATGGCTGAAAGCAGTGATGTATTCCATATGTTGGATGTTGAGGATAAGTTGGATGGTACCAACTACCCATTATGGGCTTATATGATGCGACATGTGTTGGTTGCAAAAGGACTGTGGAACATTGTGCAGGGTGTCGAAAAACATCCTATCACACCTGCAACTGTCACAACTGCACGTATTGAGGCTGATGCAGAAGGTGTCAAAGATGATGATATTCTGCAAAATTCTTGCTTGTGCTACGGTTTCTACTGCACCTACTGCAGAGCAGATTTGCTGGGATGGCAGAGATGCCCAGGCACATGCATTGATAGCTTTGTGTGTCAAACGTGCCATTATTCCTCACATTCGCTGTTGCAAAATAGCTAAGGATGCTTGGGATACACTTACCACATTGTACCAAGCTAGGAATGAGGCTCGTGTTGCTTACCTCCGAAAACAGTTGGAGAGTGAGCACATGAATGAAGGTGATTCTATGGACAGCTTCCTAATGAAGATCAAAGACTTGAAGGAACAATTGATTTCTGCTGATGAGGTTATACCAGATAGCTCACTTGTGCAGACCGTTCTGAATGGTCTTCCTGATTCATATCTGAGTTTTGCTTCTACTCTTTGGTTGATGATGAAAGGCAATCCAAATGCCTTATCATTTGAGGAGTTACTCTCTCTTCTGTTGCAGGTAGATCAGTCCACGTAGAACAGGTCCATTATGCGAGTTGCAGATCAATCTTTCCTGGTTAGTCAGAAGGGCAAAGGAAAATGGAGCTCTTCAACTAGTAAGGAGAAATCTGCTAATTCTGCACATTTGAAGAAGGAAGATAAAGATGAGAAGAAATCAGAAAAGCATAAATTTTTTTATAAGTACTGTAAAGGGAATGATCATATCATAAAGAACTGTCCAAAACTGGCTGCTAAAGAGGCAAACAAGAAAGAGGCTGGAATGGTTGTTGCAGAGGCCTCTACACCAAAAACAGAGTCTGCTAATCTTGTGTAGGAAGAATGGCGATGTGATTATTGCTTCTGGCATTTTATGTCGTGGGCTGTATAAGCTCATAGACTATGAAAGATCTGTAAATGATTTGGCATGTGCAGTAAATGATTCTCAGGCTATGTCAGATGCAAAGCTTTGGCATCCACACTTTGGTCATCTGAATTTTGCTAGTTTACTACGCCTGCAGAATGAAACCAAGGAGTTTTTCAAAGCATGGGAATCGGTTTGAAAGAAAGGATGATTGGGTAGTGGTCCGAGATAGTCAAGTCCACGTGTTGGGAAATCGAAGGAATACCCCATTTGAGGATGGTGTTTTGATCGATGTAACATCTATCAAGTCTTGCTTTCCTCAAGGAGTCCCCCAATTGGAGATTAGACCACGAGAAACCCTTCATGTCTTTCACCTCGACCAGGTCGAGATGGAGCTTGATTTTATCCCATATCTCTTTCTCCCATCCGTCAATAATTTTCCCCTTCTTATTCCATCGATCCTCAGGGAACTCAGCCATGTTGAAGTCCCCACAAATCAAAACATTGTGTGAGAGGGAGTTGAGGGAAGCCCATGTATCAATTCTATCTGCCTCTCCATCAGGGGCATAAATTGAAACCACAATGAACTGATTAGGGAGCCCGATAGAGGCAACAATCCAATGATGATTCCGATCTTCATGAGTTGAGGTCAACTTGTCGGACCAGGAGTGACTAATGCCAATGGCAGCGCCCCCCATCCCCCTAGGGTGCGAAGTGGAGAGCCAAAGGTGGTTCGGAGAAATGCATTTAAGTCATTTCTGGAGATCCTCTGCTTCGATTTTAATCTCTTGTAAGCAGATAAAGTCGGGGTTGAGGCCTTTGTCTTTGAACCACTGACCAAGAATCGCCGCTCTTGAGGGGTCAGACAAAGCCCTAATGTTTAGTGATGAGATTATCATTATTGATGGTGGCCCTCTTTGAGGGGAGGGGCCCGATCTTTTTTTTTCTTGTGATCTTCCTTTTTCCTCCCAGTTTCTTGACTTAGATCCTACTCTTGAGGGGGCTCTTCCAAGGCAAACTCGACCGTTGTTTCCCTTTCAGCTTTGACTTTTGTTGTGGTAGGCTTAGCATGCAAACCGGAAGAGTAGGACCAAGGGAGGAGCTTTCACTGTCTTGGTTGTCTTCATTTCTAGTAGTGAAGCCTTCCTCTTTGAGGGCTAACTTTCCTCCTTCGTCTTGCTTCGGTGAATCCTTTTGAATCCATCTCTGCAACACGAGTGCCCTCTTCTTCCTCTATTGAAGGGGGATGGCCCTGAGTGTCAACTTGAGGTAGAGGATCTGGGGCTCCATCTGGTTTAGGCTTGACTTTATTGGCTTCTTTGGTATTTTGCTTCAAGGGGCAATCTTTGATCCTATGACCTTGATACCCGCAACGGAAGCACGCATTGGGCAAATTCTTGTAAGTAACCTCCTGTACCCAAAACTTGCCATCTCCACAGTTTATGGAGATCTTCGAGGGGAGGACTTGGTTCAAGTCCGTTTCAACGCAAATTTGTGGGTGCCATCGTGAATAATGCACTCCATTGTAGATTAACCCCCCAACATCCTCCCTTGAGGCCATTGGGCGATCGAGCGGTGAAACAATTTCTTGAAGAAATCCATACAAGAAAAACGACAGATTGGGAAGCTCCACCCATAGCGGGTAACGAAGAGGCTTTGACTTGTTTGGAACAAAGTCTGGGCCCACTTGAATAGGCATAAGGTGGACCGGCCCACTTGCCAGGAGCCGGCTTGTAGGGCTTGGAAGGCCATCTCTTCATTCTCAAACACTAGAAACAGGTGGTTCGCCGATAAGAATTGGCATTTGCACACAATTAGACCGCACAGGAACCACTCCTTGCGCAGCCAAGATCTCACATTTTCTAGAGGGGGCCTAGGGAAAAAAACTTGACCGATCAGACAAGTTTTCATTAGCTCTTCTTGCTTAGCCGCCACTGACTCCTTGCACAAAGAGACCATTGGAAGTGCAATGTCCGATGGGGCGGAATCCATCTCAAGGGGGCACTGAGACTGGGGGGGAGCCACGTTGCTCAAGACAGTAACCACTCTCTTTGGCATTCGAATGTTCGTGCCAAATACAAGAGAATTAAAATGAGGAAAACATTTATGACCACTTATTTACTTCTAAAATTAAGTACAATTCTAAAGACATGAAGAGATTCAATGTCTTATCTTTCATCTAGAAAGTTATACTATCAAGAGTAATTATACACTTAAGAAGCATAAAGTGGTGTATTTGTAGAAGATTTTACTCTACTTTTAGCCGCATGGAATTATTCAAAAGATATCGTGAAGCCCTTCGATTCAAAAACTTCAAGTAATCAGATCCCATGAAGTAATACGAGTAAGTTATCCCTAATCTAGGTCATGCATATGGGACCCCCGTTTGATTTGTAGTTGATTCAACATCCCTAAATTCATAGCTACAATTTTAGTTCTATGTTTATGTGTGGTATCAAAGATACTAAACTTTTCACATACATTGACAATGATCCAATTCTTGTGTCTTGCTATTTCAAATTCTCCTCATATGTGCTAGTAAATCTACTAGTTTTTCTTCTATTGATTAGACATTAATGATCTCTTTTTATCTAAAGTCGATTTTTTCTTTCCCTCCTTTTCCGCTACCCAAAATTTATTTAGCATCTCCTAACTTGCATTTAATGTTTTGTATCATATGAGTATGTGTCATATCAAATTCACATTAGGAGATGCTGAATAAAATTGGGTATCATTGGCAATGAAATATTTTTTCATATTATATAGCTTGAAATGCAACATGTTATTCTAAATGGTGTCCTCAACAAGAATCACGAATCGTGTGTCTTCTAATCCACATCTTATGATATAATTTGGCAATGTTTCTCTATATGTAGTGAATTTTTGCGATTACTATGGATTCAATTTTGCTTCATTTTGGGTTGAAAATAATACCCACAAATGTGCAAAAACCTTTTGTCCATGTTGTAGATGCATCATTTAGATCTTCATTAACAAATTTTGATCTCATTGTAGAAAGAGAAGAATGTACACAATTTTATTGCCAAATTATGTTCGCATTGGAAGGAAATTGGTCAAACGGTTTTACCCTCTACCCAATATGGTTATAAGCAATACCAAATGAAGATAATGAGATGTTAATCAAATTCAGGTGTCCTTGTGTCACAAAAAGCTTTCACCACGAGAGAGATGATCTACTAACTCTCCTTGCATCCAATTCTTATATAGCTCTAGTCAAGAGGGGACTTATTGAGGAAAGTGTATGCATGTATGTCATATGTGTCAATCCTTTATAATCTAACTAGTGGTAAGCCATTCATGCACCTCAATCTTATCAAGTTAACTCGAGTTTGGTGCTTCTAAAAGCCTCTAGAGACCTTGCAGCAAAACACTCTCCCCAAGCACTCATGGGGTTTGAACACAATGCGAGGGGGTGATGACAGATAGCAAAGATGAGAGATTCTTTGCAAAACCTTACTCTAGACCAGCCTATTTCTTGCTTGGACACTCTAATAGACCTCTTATGTTATCAAATTATGCATAGATATGACCATTATACTTTGCCGCATTGATATTTGAGCCAAGATAAACTAATTCTAGATTTTGTTCTCGAGTAGAAAGCCTTCTATTTGTCAGGGGAGCACTAGATTGTGCTCTCTGACTATAGTAGACAAGATTTTGGAAATACACTTCTGATTACAAGAACACCCACGTAGGGAAAGTGATACAACAATACATAATTCATACAAGACATCCCACAACCTAGGACTAATAGGTATGAATAACTCAACTAGAGATGATACAGGAGATCCCACAACCTGGGATTGTAAGTATGAAACAAGATATCTGGATTACAAGAACTCTCTTCTAGGAGATGAACTCGATATAAGAAAGAACTTGACAAGATCTCATACTATGAGATTATAAGAGGACAAGACAAGATGTCCAAGAACTAGACTAGACAAGATTGGAACAAGAACAAGACAAGAATTGGAACTAGAACTTGGAGAGTACTTACTTGATAGTCACGACTCCTTGAGCTCCCAAGACTGGTATTGACAAGACTAATTATGAATGTCTCCAACCCCCCAAGGGTGGTTCATGAAAGGCGATTATGAATTGATGATGTCATCAATGATGTAATCAATTTGAAACATGAGCTCTAGATTTCCGAATGAGGCAAGTAGACAGTCGATCTTAGGGTTTTGCATGCTCTGGATGCAATGGAAGCATTGATTTCCCCAAATTCTGAGCCAATAATGAGATATAGAAGTCACATGGAATCTAAGGTTCAGGATGGTTTCCTTGCCCATGACATCACCTCCCCCTCAAGCGACAAGTTGCACAAGGAGCAGCCATGATCTCTGGTCTCGGCTTCATTGGATTTTTCTTATGAAATTCCCGAACCATGATTGGTGCTCTATGAAGGTTCTCTACAGGTTCCCAAAGTGTGATCATTGATGTCATACCCTTTCCAATGAACAAGATACTCCAATCTTCCTCGAGATATTCTTGAATCTAGGACATGATCGACCTCGAATTCTTCATGATCATCAATCTTGATAGGTGGTGAAGGACTAGGTCTCTCCCCCCTCGATGGTGAAATCTGATATGGTTCCAACATGGACACATGGAAAACTGGATGTATTCTCATGGTTCTTGGTAGTTGGAGCTTGAAGGTGACTGGATTAATCTTGGCCAAGATGGTGAATGGACCAAATCTTTGATGATCTAACTTTGCACAAAGCCGTGAAGTTTGCAAATTGTTTCTGAGTAACCATACTTTATCCCCAATTTGATACGATGGATTTTGAACACGATGTTGATGTGCATAATACTTATAATGTTCTTGAGCTTTATGGATCTCTTCCTTTTCTTTGTGAATTTCCATGAGGTACTGGGCCTTATCTCTGGCAGTTGGGTTCTTGACATGATTGGAGAGTTGTATATCCATCCTTGGATGTTGTCCATAATTTGCAAAGAAGGGAGTTTGCTTAGTAGATGCATGAACACTATTGTTATAGGCAAACTCTGCAAAGGGTAACAACTCAAACCAATCATTTTGGTGATAGTTGCTGGTGCAAGGGAGATATTGCTCTAGGACTTGATTCACCTGTTTTGTTTTGTTCCATTAGCTTGTGGATGATTTCTTGTGGATAGTTTAACTTGAACACCAAGGAGCTTGCAAAGACTGTTCCAAAAGTTGGATATGAACTATGGACCTCGATCACTGACAACATCATCAAGCAATCCATGAAGCCTAAAGATGTTTCTGAGAAAAAGTCTAGCAGTGGTTGCACCTATGATTGTCTTGGTAGTTGGAATGAAGTGTGCTATCTTTGTAAATCTATCCGCAATAACAAGAGTGGCATAATACTTATCTGACTTTGGTAGATCTGTGATGAAATCCATAGACAATGAAGCCCATGGCCTTTCTAGAATAGGTAATGGTTGCAAGAGTCCATGAGGTTTATGTCGTGGTACCTTAGATCTATTGCAAGTGTCACAGGTTTGGATATATTCTTTGACTTCCTTCCACATTTGAGGCCACCAAAAATCCTTTGATATGAGTTCTATTGTTTTATTTAGTCCAAAATGTCCTTCTCCAAGGTTGTCATGATGTTGTTGAAGTACTTGGATCTTGGGATTTCCTAGAGGGATATACAATAGGTTCTTATAGAATAGTAACCCATCCTTTTCTTGAAATTCATTTACTTCTTAGACTTTTCCTTCTTGAGTTTTTTGCTTAGCATTACAAAATAATTCATCTTGTGGTAGATTCTCACGGATCAAATGATTCAAGGCTGAGTCTTCATGATGGCTTGAAGAGATAGTTGCTAATTGGAGATGCTCAGGCTTGAGTAATACACTCTTGTTGATCAAAGGCCTTTTCACCCTTCTTTGGTGGAAGGTAAGGTCTTTTGGACAAGGCATCTGACTAACATTGTTGATGTCATGGACAATAGGTGATGACAAAGTCGAACCTGGATAGAAGGTTACTCCATCGAGATTGCCTTCTATATTTGAGGATGCAGGTGGTCATAAATTACTCTAAGTTCTTGTGATCTATATACACAGTAACACTTTGTGAGTCGCTCCTTCTAGATGGTGATGCCAGGTCTCAAATGTGTCTACTATGGCAAGAAGTTCTTTATCATGGATTTCATAATTAATCTCTAGAGGGTAAAATTTCCTTGAATGTATGCAACTGGATGTAGGTGTCCATCATCTCCATATTAGGATAGAATGGCCCCTAGGCCAAAGTCTGATGCATATGTCTCTAGGAAGAAGGGCTTGCTAGAATCAAGATGGAGGTCTATGTTAAATGAGAAAAAATTACCTAATTATTTATGGGCAGAGGCTATTTCTATAGCTACCTATTTGGTTAACAAGCTTCCATCCAATTCATTGGATGGTATGACACCATATGAAGCTTGGAATGGTAGGAGACCCTCATTGGATCATTGCAAGATATTTGGATGCATTGCCATGGACACATCCCATCACAAATCAGAGGGAAACTTGACCCGAAGGCAGAGAAATGCATATTCATTGGGTATGATCAGAATCAAAAGGGATATAGACTTTATAATCCCACTAAAAAGGCATTCATAGTTAGTAGGGATGTAGTCTTTGATGAGAATAATTCTTGGTTTGAATATGATTGTAGGAAAGTCAAATTACATTATGATTTGGAAAGTGATTTCCCAACCCTAACTCAAGAAGAACAACACCAAGCAAAGGACGTCAACTCAGAAGATGAGGAGCATGTTGACTTCAAAGCTTAGAAGTCCAGAGGCAAGTTCAAATACAAGCAACTAGAGGATCTACCCGAGTCTTCCAATCAAGCTTTAAGGAGATCACAAAGAAAAAGTAAGAAGCCCATAAGGTATGGATACGATACATCCTTAGTTACAAAGCACTCTGTCTACATCATTTAAGATTCAATGGCACAGGAGCCTTCTTCATTTGAAGAGGCTAATAAGAAGAAAGAGTGGAGAGAAGCCATGTAGGAGGAAGTGGAAGCATTGCAGGAAAACCATACATGGGACCTAGTTCCCAAGAAACTAGATATGAAGAAAATTGGTTCAAGGTGGATATATAAAGTAAAAAAGAACTCTAATGGTTCTATAAACAGGTACAAGGCAAGACTAGTGGCAAAGGGATTTGCACAAACACATGGAGTAGATTATGAAGAAACATTTTGACTTGTGGCAAAGATGCCAACAATTAGGATATTGGTAAGTCTTGTTGCATCCAAAAATTGGAATTTATATCAATTTGATGTCAAGAATGCTTTTTTGAATGGTTGGATATCAGAGGAAGTGTATATGGCACAACCATTAGGTTTTGAAGATGAAGAAAAAGCAGGGTATGTATGCAAGCTTAGAAAATCACTCTATGATCTCAAGAAAGCTCCTAGAGCTTTGAGCCATAGACTTGTTACCTATTTGCAGGATCAAGGCTTTGTAGCAAGCAAGGCAGATTCTTCTTTGTTTGTGAAGAAGAACAAATCAGAGATCATCTACTTGTGTGTCTATGTAGATGATATCATTATTATAGGTAATGATTCTGATGGTATCAAGCAGGTCAAGGCTCAATTGATGAAGGAATACAAAATACTAATCTAGGGTTGTTAACCTATTTCCTTGGATTAGATCTTGTGTATATAGATTCAGGTATATTCATGACATAAAGGAAGTACATAAATGACATGTTGGTTAAGTTTAAGATGGAGAGCACTAAAATTGCAAGTATTCCTATGGAGATCAATCATAAGTTAAGTTCACATGAAGGTGAACCACTTGATGATATTACAAGGTATCAACAACTTATGGGTAGTATTAATTATGCTACTTTGACAAGAGTGGATATTGCATATGTTGTGAGTACATTGAGTCAATTCATGCATGTACCAAGAAAGTCACACATGGAAGCTGCAAAGAGGGTGCTTATGTACCTAAAGGGTACAATGAATGAGGGGTTATTCTACCCTTCACTTCTAACATATATATAAAATGATAGGAGGAGCACTTCAGGGTACCTATCTTTTGCAGGTTCAAAACTCATATCATGGTCATCCAAGAAGCAACCAATTGTAGCCTTATCTTCCACAGAAGCAGGGTATAGAGATTTGGCTAATGCAACTCAGGAAGCCATGTTGCTTAAGCTATTGTATGCAGATTTGGAGATATACTCCTACACTCCAATTATATTTGGAGATAATACGAGCTCACTTCATTTGGCTGCTAATCTTGTGTACCATGCCAGGACTAAGCACATTGAAGTGCATTACCATTATGTTAGAGAGAAATTGCTAAGCAAGGATATTCAATTAGCATATGTATCAACTCATTTGCAATGTGCATATTTGCTCACCAAAGCATTGGATGGAATGAAGATGAATAGGTTCAAATTAATGATTGGGCTACAAGAGATCAAGGAGCAATGAAGATCAAGCATGTTAGGCTTGAGGGGGAGCTATTGGTGCAATTAAGCCCAAGCCTACATACTTGATGAATACACATAAGCTTGATGTATTAGCATATCACTTGGGAAGTTCATATATACAACCTCTTGTAACTTTGAGCTATAATTATCCATTGTAAAAGTAAAGAAAACCCACGAGGAGTTAGGAAGCTTGGAATCTTGTATCATTTGGTAGTTAAAGTCAAGAGAGAATCAATCCTATACTTTAGGATTACTTTTAGGTGAGGATTTGAATTCAAATTCAAATGCTCAACTCCAACACAAAGCTATAAAAGTTGAGAAAGAATCTCGCGTGTATCTTGAGATAGAGAGATCATTTTCATATATCTTCTTTGAGAAGAGAAGTTCACCTCACATCTCTCTCATCTTGCACTCATTGATCAATGCCTTATTGCCAATGACTTTGTAATTTTACATGATTTGGTCAATACATATTCATTACTTCCTACCCTCATATCTTTGTCACACTCTATCAGAACAATGATCTTGTTTGAGCTGGTTCTCACTGTGTAGTGCATCATTTTGCATGATTTAAAGCATGACATCTTTAGCATACTGTCTATTTTACTCTTACAAAGGTTCATGTACATTGGTTCACTCTATCATCAAATATTAATCAAATATTGCTCACTGGTCTGACTGTTAAGGCCCATAAAAGTTGGGGGTGTTGCTTTACTTGCTAAGTATAATTCTCTGCATATAGTTTATCATTTTAGATGGTTCCACTCATGAATGGTAGATTGTTAAGCTAATTGAAGTTCCCCAAAAGGAATTTTACTAATTGTTGTTGTACTTAGACAATTGAGTAAAACATTGAGCAGGTGTCTCAACCAAAATAGCAAGTTTTGTGCATTGAATCATATGCCTACCTATCTGTTTTGATTCTATCATTTGTGCATCATCTTCCAAGCAACATACATGATCATTTATGGTTAATAGGAGGCCCACAACATTCTTTACTTATAGTAGGTGTGAAGCAGGTTTTAGCTACAACAACTCATCTCTTGTGATTATCCACCATCTCCTCCAACACATGCAACTCACAACAAGTGAGGCTAGATATTTCTCACATGTCCTACAAGTGCACACAAGTTGTATCTTGACACACACATGTCAAATTGTGAGACCAAGAGTATGGCCGAACCAAGTTCATAGAAGCATGTGTTCCACACGATGGTTCATGTATGAATAAGTCAAGTAAGTGCATACAAGGATGATTTCTACCTCACATGATAGCTTCTACATGCAAGTATGTGTCACGATACTTGGTGCAATATAAGACACTAAATAGAGATTTTCTCTTAGCTCCAATACCTGAATATAGTCAATAGCATGTTCATTTTGGAGCTCTTGATGAGACGATCTATTGAAAGTGCATAATCTGAGTTTCCTACACAAAGTTATGAGTGAAAAATAAAGCTACAAGAATCACCTACCTTTGCCTAACGATTCGCTATGCTTCACACATGCATGAAAATAGTGAAAAAAAGGTGGAGAAGGGGTAGATAACACATCCAAGCACACATTACATGCCATATATACACATACAAGCTCACGAAGAAGGAGTTAAGAGAGCAAGAAGAAGGAGCTACAAGATTTTTGCTTCAAGTTAGTTCTCTTTACAAAATGACAAAAAGGCTTCACAAAAGAGTCACCAAGTGAGTTATACACATGTGCCCTTATTTTGGTCCTTTCACACATGTAGATCAGGACTTTGAGAAACCTAGAGAAAACTAATATTGTACAAGGATATGATAAATTCTTTGGGGATTATGCAACGAGAAGACTCCTTTAGTGCATTTACAAGGTTGTTCTTCACTTTTTCTCTCCTTTATGCTCTTTAATCTTTTGAGCCTCTAATTCTCTCCAATACTCTCCCCCTCTTACCCTCTATCATCCCAGATAGGATTCATTGGGGTTTGCATAACACCCCACTAGTAGCTAAAGATGACATAAGCTTTGACTGGATGTAATCTTGTAATTCCTTTTGAGAAAGGGATTTCTTCACTGTTCTTTGATCTTTCGAACAATCCCCTTTGTACTTCTGATCTTCAACCATTGGGACTTACTTCATTGTCTTTGGCTTGCTTCCTTTTTTTCTTTGCATCTATTTTAGCCTGATGTGTTCCCCTATGGGGCTTTGGGAAGAGGGTGGTTGTTGATTCATGTTTGCTTGATTATTGTTTTCTTTTTTATATTCTTTTTTCCTCTTTTTTCTATGCTCTCCTTCCCCATGCCCCTCCTCCTAAAGTAAACCATCCTTGACAGGCTTTGGTTGGCAGCACGAGTAAGTGTAGAAGATTGTCTGTTCTCTTGTGTTTACAAGATTGGCCTCCTTGATCATAAAGCATTTCCACTGTTCCAATTTCACTGCATCATTGGGTTCTTCTCGATGATCCACAAAAAAGTGCAACTCGTAAGCTACAAGTCTAGAATTTAAGTTTGCTAACATCTTCAAAATGATTTCTGAATCAAGCTCAAATTGCAACCAATTTCTCTTATGAGGGAAGCTTTTGGCAATCTACAACATATTTCTTGAACTTCGTAAAGGGTTCTCAAATGGTTTCATTTTCTTTTGTTTGAAGTTCAATATGCCATCCAATGTATCAAAACGTGCACCTACTTGTGTAAATTTTTTGATGAATGCTAGTAAATAATCATCAATATCTTGAAATTTATTTATGTTTCTAGTTTGAAACCATGTCAATGCAGATGCATGCAATGTAATTCCAAATGCATAGTATAGAGGGAACCAATGATCCACTTGTTTAGCTGTAATTGCCCAGAAAAATATCAACCTCATGAGGTTGAGGATCACCACATCCATTTTATGTGCTTTGTATGGAACTTGCAACCTCGAGGCCAAAGACATTTCACGAGAAGTCCTTAGGCTTGATGACTAGATTGTGGATTATCAAACTCAATTGGAGTGAACATCATACTAGAATGCCCTCCTCAAAGAGTGGCCATCCACATGTAAATAGTGACCATGATAGATTTTAGGGAGGGGAATGTATTGTCATCCTGCATGGTCAATGTAGGTTGTTATTGTGTCTCATAATTGAGTACCCAAATCATGTATCTAGTTCAAGAGATTGATGTATGTTAGGATATGCATGAGATAAAAGGATTCATTTGTTTCTGATGCATAGTACATTTCAATATTTTGGCCATCATGTGGAATTTTAACTACATGAAGAGATCTTGTCATATACAATTGCTCAACATTATTCTCTACAGTCTATTCTTGACCATCACTCGGATATAGAGCTTCATATGAGAGCACAACTAGTGTTGGCCCATGCTCTATAGATCACCAAATTTATCCGTGGTGGATCTAATGTTTTATGTGCTTACTAGAAAGGTGGATGGAGGAGTAAAAAATGTTGTACCCTCGTTGTTGAAGAGAGAATAGATATCTTGTTTGTCATCTACACTTGTCATCCAAGTTCTATGCTTTAGGTCAACCCCCAAGTGTTGTTTGTATCTCATGGATGGATCCATGGTTTGCTTTAATTGGCACTCAAGCACTATGTGGTTTGTTTGTGTTGCTGGGTTTTGAAGCACAAAGGTGTGCATATCTTTGAAGCTCAGAGGTGCTAACAAGGTGAATCTAACAATCATCGGTCACTTCGACTGTGTAGGAGTAAAAAGTTGGAGGCACAATATAGAAGTTGAATTTGTATGAAGGAGTGGGCTCCCCCTTGAGTGAATGAATAGTGAGGTGTTAAGCCCTTGAAGCTAACAAATTTTTTATGCGTTGGCTTAGCACAAGGAATGGATTACCCTCTTTTAACTACATGTGAGAACTTATGCCCGTGTTTTCAAAGCAATGGAATCTTGCCTAAATAAAATGGTTTTGGAGGTCTTTCCAATGCTCCTATAAGTCCCAATTAACCTTTTTTTCTTTATAAGAAAACACAAACCCAAACCACATGATCTTACAATATACAAGCTAGGGTAATTGAATATAATTTTTAGTGATGCAACATAGGACCTTTAACAACTTTAACCCGTGATATCTCCTCCATCCTTCCATCCTCTTGCACAATCATGAACAATGCAAAATGACACCCCTTTTCTTAAGAGGGATTTCAGGCTCTACCACATAGTTAGGGGCTTGAGGCTATTATGTGCGCAACATATGTACTTAACGGTTGTCCCACCAAAGCACTGTAATCCATCAATCCATATGAGGCTTGGCATGGTTGCAAGCCATCTATTGCTCATCTGTGCATTTTTTGTTGTCTTGCAAATGCATTAGTGCATGGAAACAACACAAAAAACTGAATGATAAAGCAATAAAATGTATTTTTGTTGGGTACAGTTATGAAAGCAAAGGCTATCGTCTTTATCATCCATAGACTAAACACAGTTTGGTTAGCTATGATGTTGTTTTTGTGGAGATGCAAATCATCATGTTCATGTACTAAGGAGACATCAGTTAGCTCCAAAGATGTGTATGGCATTTATTCCCTTTCTAATGCAAATTTACACGATGCACTTGATGAGGGGGCTGATATGGAGCAAGAAAAGGCTATGCCCAAATGGTTGGTGCAAATTTTATGAGATAGAAAATTAGATGCACCTTTGTCATATCATACTCGTTCAGGCTCTCATAGTGCTTGTTTTGCATCATATTGCTGTGTTATGGCTACCTCTAGTCTTTGTGAAGAGAATGAACATGTTTCTTTTGATGAAGCACAAAATTCAAAAAATTGGATGGTTGTTATGCAATAAGAATATGATGCTATTATGAAGAATGTTACATAAAAACAAGCTCTAAAGTAGTCTTGTGGATATTATTAATTATTAAAAATGGTATATAGAAAATTATGGATCTTATTAGTTATGAAAAATAACATGTGGAGGTGTTCACATCTCCAAATTTAGAGAAAAAGTAGATAAAAGTACATAAAATTAAGAATGAAAGGAGAGGTGTATATTTTTAGACAAGGAAGGCGCTTCTGTTGACAGCCTCTCAATAAAAAGAGTGGTTCTCTTAGTGTAGGTGTCCAAATTGAGTGCTTCTTGTTGTTTTTGCAAGTATATGTTTTGTTCATGTTCCACAACAGTTAAGGTCAAAGTTGGATCCAAGGTCACAAAAAATGGTTTTCATTGGTATGGCAGAAGGGCAACCATGATATAGGTGTGTGAACCTAGATACGGGAGAGGTAATTGTTTCGAGAGATGTTATTTTTCATGAAGATAAATCTTGGTATAAACATGAAGTGCAGGTAGATGAAGAAGAAACTACAAGAAGTCACGAAGAAGAGCCAAGTTCTCCAAGTTCACCAGAGAGTCAAATTACACATGAAGAGGTAACTCCCCCCGATCAGAAGTTGAAGAAAATTCTCGATTTGATTTCAAAGGAAATTGAGTCACATGAAGAAGAAAGTGAAGGTTCTACATCAAGAAGAACTCAAACTCGAAGGCAAAAAAAGCATGGTAGGACAAGAAGCCAATCAAGGTATCCAGTAAGAGAAAGAAGCCAACCGCAAAGATTTTCTCATCAAGCTTATATTGCAAAACTTCTTGAGGAGCACGAACCAACAACTTTTAAAAAAGCATCAAAGGTAAAGAAATGGGTTAAAGCAATGGATGAAGAAATGACAGCTTTGTATGAGAACAATACATGGAGTTTAGTTCCAAGGCAACCTAACATGAAGGTAATTGGTAACAAATGGGTGTAGAGGATAAACAGAAGTAGTGATGGTTTAGTAAGTAGATATAAAGCAAGGCTTGGTTGTAAAGGTTATGCACATAGTTATGGCATCGATTATGAGGAGACATTTTCTCATGTTGCCAAGATATCAACAATAAGGATATTAATAAGTGTTGTTGCAAGCAAGGTATGGAATCTTTATGAATTAGATATAAAAAATGCATTTCTCAATGGTGCCAATTTAAAAGAAGATGTGTACATGGAGCAACCAGCAGGTTATGAAGATCCCAAGAAGCCTACACATGTATGTAAACTCTTGAAAGCATTGTATGGTCTTAAGCAAGCTCCAAGGGCTTGGAATTTTAGATTGGTAAAGTTTCTTGAAAAGTAGGGATACAGGTGTTCAAATGCAGATACTTCTTTGTATGTTAAGGTTGAAGGATCATTGATTGTTTATATCTCAATTTATGTGGATGACTTGATAATAATAGGAAACAATGAAGGTGATATAGCCAGAATCAAAGCACAGCTTGAATCTGAATTTAAAATTTCAAATTTAGGAGAAGTGACATACATTCTTGGAATCGAAGTTATGAAGAAGGAAGATGGTGTATATCTTCTACAAAGGAAGTATATTTTAGATTTGTTAAAGAAATATGGCATGGAACATTGCAAGAGTATCAGTAATCCGATGGAACCCAGTGTGAAGTACAGTGTTGAAGATGGTGAACCTTTAGAAGATCCACTTATCTATAGGTCTTTGATTGGTTCTTTTATATATGCAACTTTAACAAGGCTAGATATTACATTTAGTGTAAGTATATTGTCTCAATTCATGAGCAAACCCACAGATGTTCATATGCAAGCAGCTAAAAGGGTCTTGAGATATTTGAAGGGTACATTAAATGAAGGTCTAGGCTATAAATATCATGAAGGTTTATATTTGAAAGCATACAGTGATGCAGATTGGGCTGGAAATAAGGATGACAGAAGGAGTACAGGTGGATATTTCATATTTGTAGGTAGTAATTTGGTTTCATGGAGTTCTAAAAAACAACATACAATGGCACTTTCAAGCACAGAAGATGAATATAGAAGCCTTACAAATGCAACATCTGAGATTATGTGGTATTTGAAGCTTTATGAAGATACAAATCTATCTACAACATGTCCATTACTCTTTAGAGATAATGTAAGTTCAGTACAGCCCGTGTCTAATCCTGTGTACCATGCAAGAACCAAACACATTGAAGTACACTATCACTATATCCGAAAGAAGGTGGTGAATGAAGATATTGATATTCAACATGTTGGAACTAAATATCAAATAGCAGAAATACTCACAAAAGCAGTGGATGCTCAGAAGCTTAAACGAATCAAAGTACTAATTGGAGTCAAAGCTTTGGATTTAGTGCTTAAGGGGGGCAATGTTGCAAGACAAGGAAGGCGCTTCTGTTGACATCCTCTCAATAAAAAGAGTGGTTCTCTTAGTGTAGGTGTCCAAATTGAATGCTTCTTGTTGCGTTGCGAAGATTATGACTTGTATTATATAAGTAGATCAGTTTTTGTACAAATTTTAAATGAGAAAACTACCGGCAAGTAGGCGTTTTTGCAGATCTTCTTTCTTGTGTTTATTCGGTGCCTCATCAGAGACATATCTCTCTTCAAACTTTCATATCTCAGTTGTTATGAGGTCTTTTTGAGTGATTTCAGTTGGAGGAGTTTCCTTACTATGGACATCAAAAGTTTTCATAGATCTTGAAGTTTTCTTGCTTGTGTACATCAATTTTCAATTTAGATAGTTAGTCACACCTTGGTGTTGCAGGCTTCTTCTTACCCTGACTTCAAGCTATTGGTTTGGGAGCTATGCTCCACCTTTTTTGATGTTTTTTGTTTCTAAAACATGCTACTCAGAGTTTACTTTCAGGATATATTATTACTTTTGTCAAATTCTGCCCAAAGGGTTCTTGGTGGTTATTTTGCTACAATGACCTATTTCTGTTTTCTTGAAAGTTTGGAGGAAAGTTTGTTTTTGAAGTTTGGAAATATTTGGTTGATGTTTTGAAGATCTTGGGGGGTCTCATCATGTTTAATTGTGTAATTTGATTTTTACAAGTTTGTAAACACAACATTGTGGTATCTGAGCTTTTGTTTTTTTATCAAATCTTTCATACAACTTATTGAATTTTTCTTGTTTGTTTACATCATTTTAACATGGCAGATTTGAGTGCATCGATTGAGAAATTATTAGATGGGAGAAATTATCCCATGTGGAAATTTAGAATGGAGTCTTATCTCATGTCTAAAGGTCTTTGGGGATTGATAACAGGTACAGAAGTGAAGCCGATATTACCAGAAGCTCCTACACAAGCAGCTCAAGCAAGACAGCAAGAATGGATCGAAAGAGACAGAAGAGTTTTGTTTATTATATCACAAACAGTTTCCAATACTATGCTTGGGCATATAAGAGGTTTGAATACTAGTAGAGAGGCTTGGGAGTATCTAAAAAGGTTATTTGCAACTACCGACACAGCAAGGCAAACACAACTTATTGGTGAGCTGACAAGAGTCAAAAAGAAGCCACGACAATCAGTTAATGATTATGTTCTTGAGGTAAAATCTCTTATTGAAGCATTAGCCTCTATCAATGCATCTTCTTGTGAGGATATAAAGTTTAATAGCATATTAAATGGCTTGAGAGAAGATGAAAGATGGAAGTCTTTCATTACGTCTATCATGACTCGAGAGAATCTACCATCCTTTGAAGATTTACAAATGCTCATGATGACTATAGAAATCAACATAGAAGGTGGCAACTCTTATCATTCACAAAGAGGTAGTCAAGTACAAGCTCTTTATACTTCATCAAATATATCAAGAGGTAGAGGAAATTGGAGAGGAGGAGGAAGATTCAACCATAATGCAAGAGGAAGCTTCAATGCTACTAGAGGAGGAAGAACAACACAACAAAGTCAACATGCCCAACCAAACCAGCAAGGTAACTTTACTTGCCATTATTGTGGTAAAGTTGGTCATTATGCCAGGGATTGCTTCTCCAATCCAAATAGAAGAGATGGTTTTAGAGGACAACAAAGAGGAAGACGCCAAGATCACATGCATCACAACAACAACAACATAGTACAAGAGGAGGCTCAAACACAGAAGGAAAATGTTCTTATGGCTATGCATACAGAGACACATAAAAGGAAGGTAAACAACAAAACTCGGTATGTAGATAGTGGTTGCTCAAACCACATGAGTCACAACATGAATATGTTTGTGAACTTACACAAACCAAATTCAAGAGTCACAGTTGCTACAAGAGATAGTACTGAGCATGAAGTAGTTTACATTGGGGATTGTCCACTTAATGAACATGTAACTCTTAAAGATGTTTTGTTTGTTCCTACTATTACAAGAAATTTGATTTCAGTTGGACAGATGGAGGACAATGGAGTAAAGGTCGATTTTGACAATAATCAGTGGCAGGCTTATCAGAAGAAGGATGGGAATTTTGTTATAAAAGGACAAAAGGTAAACATATTATATACTTATGAAGTTGAAGTTCCAGATTATGCAGGTTATACAATGGTAAATGGGACTCAAGTAAGTCAATTGGATTTATGGCATAAAAGATTAGGACACATCAGTGTTGAAAGATTAAAATATATTGCAAAGAAATCATTGGTTGAAGGTTTACCACAACTACCTAAGCAAGATTTGGATTTTTTTTGTGAGGCATGTCAGTCTGGAAAACAGGTACGAAGTCCTTTTTCAAAAGCAGGATTGCAAAGCAGAGGTATCTTGGACTTGATTCATACTAATGTATGGGGTCCATCTCAAGAAGAGTCCATGCCAGGTAGCAAGTACTTTGTAACATTTATTGATGACTTCTCAAAGTTTACATTCATTTATTTTATGAAATACAAATTCGTAGTATTTGACATGTGCAAGAAGTTTAAATTATTGTTTGCAAAGCAACATGTTCAAGCATAAAAAGGTTGAGATTAGATGGAGGAGGTGAATATTTTTCTAATCTGTTTGTTGCATTTTTGGAGGAAGAAGGAATTAATAAGGAGACTACAAATAGATACACACCTCAACAAAATGGTGTGGCCGAAAGAAGAAACAAGTCTATCTTGGAGATGGGTAGGTGCATGTTAAATGAAAAGGACTTACCACTTATTTTTTGGGCTGAAGCATGCAATATGGAAGTTTATGTGATGAACAAGTTACCACCTACTCAAAGTCATGTACAGAAAGCACCTTATGAATTGTTTTATGGATCAAAACAAGATATTTCTAACTATAGAATTTTTCGAAGTATATGTTTTGTTCATGTTCCACAATAGTTAAGGTCAAAGTTGGATACAAGGTCACAAAAATGGTTTTCATTGGTATGGCAGAAGGGCAACCATGATATAGATGTGTGAACCCAGATACGGGAGAGGTAATTGTTTCGAGAGATGTTATTTTTCATGAAGATAAATCTTGGTATAAACATGAAGTGCAGGTAGATGAAGAAGAAACTGCAAGAAGTCACAAAGAAGAGCCAAGTTCTCCAAGTTCACCAGAGAGTCAAATTACACATGAAGAGGTAACTCCCACCAATCAGAAGTTGAAGAAAATTCTCGATTTGATTTCAAAGGAAATTGAGTCACATGAAGAAGAAAGTGAAGGTTCTACATCAAGAAGAACTCAAACTCGAAGGCAAGAGAAGCATGGTAGGACAAGAAGCCAATCAAGGTATCCAGTAAGAGAAAGAAGGCAACCGCAAAGATTTTCTCATGAAGCTTATATTGCAAAACTTCTTGAGGAGCAGGAACCAACAACTTTTAAAGAAGCGTCAAAGGTAAAGAAATGGGTTAAAGCAATGGATGTTTAAAAGAAGATGTGTACATGGAGCAACCACCAGGTTATGAAGATCCCAAGAAGCCTACACATGTATGTAAACTCTTGAAAACTTTGTATGGTCTTAAGCAAGCTCCAAGGGCTTGGAATTTTAGATTGGTAAAGTTTCTTGAAAAGCAGGGATACAAGTGTTCAAATGCAGATACTTCTTTGTATGTTAAGGTTGAAGGATCATTGATTGTTTATATCTCAATTTATGTGGATGACTTGATAATAACAGGAAACAATGAAGGTGAGATAGCCAGAATCAAAGCAAAGCTTGGATCTGAATTTAAAATTTCAAATTTAGGAGAAGTGACATACATTCTTGGAATCGAAGTTATGAAGAAGGAAGATGGTGTATATATTCTACAAAGGAAGTATATTTTAGATTTGTTAAAGAAATATGGCATGGAACATTGCAAGAGTATCAATAATCCGATGGAACCCAATGTGAAGTATAGTGTTGAAGATGGTGAACCTTTAGAAGATCCACTTATCTATAGGTCTTTGATTGGTTGTCTTATATATGCAACTTTAACAAGGCGAGATATTACATTTAGTGTAAGTATATTGTCTCAATTCATGAGCAAACCCACAGATGTTCATATGCAAGCAGCTAAAAGGGTCTTTAGATATTTGAAGGGTACATTAAATGAAGGTCTGGGCTATAAATATCATGAAGGTTTGGATTTGAAAGCATACAGTGATGCAGATTGAGCTGGAAATAAGGATGACAGAAGGAGTACAGGTGGATATTTGATATTTCTTGGTCATAATTTGGTTTCATGGAGTTCTAAAAAACAACCTACAGTGGCACTTTCAAGCACAGAAGCTGAATATAGAAGCCTTACAATTGCAAAATGTGAGATTATGTGGTATTTGAAGCTTTATGAAGATATGAATCTATCTACAACACATCCATTACTCTTTGGAGATAATGTAAGTTCATTACAGCTCGCGTGTAATCCAGTGTACCATGCAAGAACCAAACACATTGAAGTACACTATCACTATATCCGAAAGAAGGTGGTGAATGAAGATATTGATATTCAACATGTTGGAACTAAAGATCAAATAGCAGACATACTCACAAAAGCAGTGGATGCTTAGAAGCTTAAATGAATCAAAGTACTAATTGGAGTCAAAGCTTTGGATTTAGTGCTTAAGGGGGGCAATGTTGCAAGACAAGGAAGGCGCTTCTGTTGACATCCTCTCAATAAAAAGAGTGGTTCTCTTAGTGTAGGTGTCCAAATTGAGTGCTTCTTGTTGCGTTGCGAAGCTTATGACTTGTATTATATAAGTAGATCAGTTTTTGTACAAATTTTAAATGAGAAAACTACGGGCAAGTAGGCGTTTTTGCATATCTTCTTTCTTGTGTTTATTCGGTGCCTCATCAGAGACATATCTCTCTTCAAACTTTCATATCTCAGTTGTTATGAGGTCTTTTTGAGTGATTTCAGTTGGAGGAGTTTCCTTACTATGGACATCAAAAGTTTCCATAGATCTTGAAGTTTTCTTGCTTGTGTACATCAATTTTCAATTTAGATAGTTAGTCACACCTTGGTGTTGCAGGCTTCTTCTTACCCCGACTTCAAGCTATTGGTTTGGGAGCTATGCTCCACCTTTCTTGATGTTTTTTGTTTCTAAAACATGCTGTTCAGAGTTTACTTTCAGGATATATGATTAGTTTTGTCAAATTCTGCCCAGAGGGTTCTTGGTGGTTATTTTGCTACAATGACCTATTTCTGTTTTCTTGAAAGTTTGGAGGAAAGTTTGTTTTTGAAGTTTGGAAATATTTGGTTGATGTTTTGAAGATCTTGGGGGGTCTCATCATGTTTAATTGTGTAATTTGATTTTTACAAGTTTGTAAACACAACATTGTGGTATCTGAGCTTTTGTTTTTTTATCAAATCTTTCATACAACTTATTCAATTTTTCTTCTTTGTTTACATCAATTTAACATGGCAGATTTGAGTGCATCGATTGAGAAGTTATTAGATGGGAGAAATTATCCCATGTGGAAATTTAGAATGGAGTCTTATCTCATGTCTAAAGGTCATTGGGGATTGATAACAGGTACAAAAGTGAAGCCGATATTACCAGAAGCTCCTACACAAGCGGATCAAGCAAGACAGCAAGAATGGATCGAAAGAGACAGAAGAGTTCTGTTTATTATATCACAAACAGTTTCCAATACTATGCTTGGGCATATAAGAGGTTTGAATACTAGTAGAGAGGCTTGGGAGTATCTAGAAAGGTTATTTGCAACTACCGATAGAGCAAGGCAAACACAACTTATTGGTGAGCTGACAAGAGTCAAAAAGAAGCCACGACAATCAGTTAATGATTATGTTCTTGAGGTAAAATCTCTTATTGAAGCATTAGCCTCTATCGATGCATCTCCTTGTGAGGATATAAAGTTTAATAGCATATTAAATGGCTTGAGAGAAGATGAAAGATGGAAGTCTTTCATTACGTCTATCATGACTCAAGAGAATCTACCATCCTTTGAAGATTTACAAATGCTCATGATGACTATAGAAATCAACATAGAAGGTGGCAACTCTTATCATTCACAAAGAGGTAGTCAAGTACAAGCTCTTTATACTTCATCAAATATATCAAGAGGTAGAGGAAATTGGAGAGGAGGAGGAAGATTCAACCATGATGCAAGAGGAAGCTTCAATGCTACTAGAGGAGGAAGAACAACACAACAAAGTCAACATGCTCAAGCAAACCAGCAAGGTAACTTTACTTGCCATTATTGTGGTAAAGTTGGTCATTATGCCAGGGATTGCTTCTCCAATCCAAATAGAAGAGATGGTTTTAGAGGACAACAAAGAGGAAGACGCCAAGATCACATGCATCACAACAACAACAACATAGTACAAGAGGAGGCTCAAACACAGAAGGAAAATGTTCTTATGGCTATGCATACAGAGACACATAAAAGGAAGGTAAACAAAAAAACTCGGTATGTAGATAGTGGTTGCTCAAACCACATGAGTCACAACATGAATATGTTTGTGAACTTACACAAACCAGATTCAAGAGTCAGAGTTGCTACAGGAGATAGTACTGATCATGAAGTAGTTTACATTGGGGATTGTCCACTTAATGAACATGTAACTCTTAAAGATGTTTTGTTTGTTCCTACTATTACAAGAAATTTGATTTCAGTTGGAGAGATGGAGGACAATGGAGTAAAGGTCGATTTTGACAATAATCAGTGGCAGGCTTATCAGAAGAAGGATGGGAATTTTGTTATAAAAAGGATAAAACGTAAACACATTATATACTTATGAAGTTGAAGTTCCAGATTATGCAGGTTATACAATGGTAAATGGGACTCAAGTAAGTCAATTGGATTTATGGCATAAAATATTAGGACACATCAGTGTTGAAAGATTAAAATATATTGCAAAGAAATCATTGGTTGAAGGTTTACCACAACTACCTAAGCAAGATTTGGATTTTGTTTGTGAGGCATGTCAGTCTGGAAAACAGGTACGAAGTCCTTTTTCAAAACCAGGATTGCAAAGCAGAGGTATCTTGGACTTGATTCATACTGATGTATGGGGTCCATCTCAAGAAGAGTCCATGCTAGGTAGCAAGTACTTTGTAACATTTATTGATGACTTCTCAAAGTTTACATTCATTTATTTTATGAAATACAAATTCGTAGTATTTGACATGTGCAAGAAGTTTAAATTATTGGTTGAAACGCAAACATGTTGAAGCATAAAAAGGTTGAGATCAGATGGTGGAGGTGAATATTTTTCTAATCTGTTTGTTGCATTTTTGGAGGAAGAAGGAATTAATAAGGAGACTACAAATAGATACACACCTCAACAAAATGGTGTGGCCGAAAGAAGAAACAAGTCTATCTTGGAGATGGGTAGGTGCATGTTAAATGAAAAGGACTTACCACTTATTTTTTGGGCTGAAGCATGCAATATGGAAGTTTATGTGATGAACAGGTTACCACCTACTCAAAGTCATGTATAGAAAGCACCTTATGAATTGTTTTATGGATCAAAACAAGATATTTCTAACTATAGAATTTTTTGAAGTATATGTTTTGTTCATGTTCCACAATAGTTAAGGTCAAAGTTGGATACAAGGTCACAAAAATGGTTTTCATTGGTATGGCAGAAGGGCAACCATGATATAGATGTGTGAACCCAGATACGGGAGAGGTAATTGTTTCGAGAGATGTTATTTTTCATGAAGATAAATCTTGGTATAAACATGAAGTGCAGGTAGATGAAGAAGAAACTGCAAGAAGTCACAAAGAAGAGCCAAGTTCTCCAAGTTCTCCAAGTTCACCAGAGAGTCAAATTACACATGAAGAGGTAACTCCCACCAATCAGAAGTTGAAGAAAATTCTCGATTTGATTTCAAAGGAAATTGAGTCACATGAAGAAGAAAGTGAAGGTTCTACATCAAGAAGAACTCAAACTCGAAGGCAAGAAAAGCATGGTAGGACAAGAAGCCAATCAAGGTATCCAGTAAGAGAAAGAAGGCAACCACAAAGATTTTATCATGAAGCTTATATTGCAAAACTTCTTGAGGAGCAGGAACCAACAACTTTTAAAGAAGCGTCAAAGGTAAAGAAATGGGTTAAAGCAATGGATGTTTAAAAGAAGATGTGTACATGGAGCAACCACCAGGTTATGAAGATCCCAAGAAGCCTACACATGTATGTAAACTCTTGAAAACTTTGTATGGTCTTAAGCAAGCTCCAAGGGCTTGGAATTTTAGATTGGTAAAGTTTCTTGAAAAGCAGGGATACAAGTGTTCAAATGCAGATACTTCTTTGTATGTTAAGGTTGAAGGATCATTGATTGTTTATATCTCAATTTATCTGGATGACTTGATAATAATAGGAAACAATGAAGGTGAGATATCCAGAATCAAAGCAAAGCTTGGATCTGAATTTAAAATTTCAAATTTAGGAGAAGTGACATACATTCTTGGAATCGAAGTTATGAAGAAGGAAGATGGTGTATATATTCTACAAAGGAAGTATATTTTAGATTTGTTAAAGAAATATGGCATGGAACATTGCAAGAGTATCAATAATCCGATGGAACCCAATGTGAAGTATAGTGTTGAAGATGGTGAACCTTTAGAAGATCCACTTATCTATAGGTCTTTGATTGGTTCTCTTATATATCCAACTTTAACAAGGCGAGATATTACATTTAGTGTGAGTATATTGTCTCAATTCATGAGCAAACCCATAGATGTTCATATGCAAGCAGCTAAAAGGGTCTTTAGATATTTGAAGGGTACATTAAATGAAGGTCTGGGCTATAAATATCATGAAGGTTTGGATTTGAAAGCATACAATGATGCAGATTGAGCTGGAATAAGGATGACAGAAGGAGTACAGGTGGATATTTGATATTTCTTGGTCATAATTTGGTTTCATGGAGTTCTAAAAAACAACCTACAGTGGCACTTTCAAGCACAGAAGCTGAATATAGAAGCCTTACAATTGCAAAATGTGAGATTATGTGGTATTTGAAGCTTTATGAAGATATGAATCTATCTACAACACATCCATTACTCTTTGGAGATAATGTAAGTTCATTACAGCTCGCGTCTAATCCAGTGTACCATGCAAGAACCAAACACATTGAAGTATACTATCACTATATCCGAAAGAAGGTGGTGAATGAAGATATTGATATTCAACATGTTGGAACTAAAGATCAATTAGCAGACATACTCACCAAAGCAGTGGATGCTCAGAAGCTTAAGCGAATCAAAGTACTAATTGGAGTCAAAGCTTTGGATTTAGTGCTTGAGGGGGCAATGTTGCATAAAAACAAGCTCTAAAGTAGTCTTGTGGATTTTATTAATTATTAAAAATGGTATATGGAAGCTTGTGGATCTTATTAGTTATGAAAAATAACATGTGGAGGTGTTCACATCTCCAAATCTAGAGCAAAACTAGATAAAAGTAAGAAAGAAAGGAGAGGTGTCTATTTTTAGACAAGGAAGGCGCTTCTGTTGACATCCTCTTAATAAAAAGAGTGGTTCTTTTAGAGTAGGTGTTCGAATTGAGTGATTCTTGTTGCGTTGCGAAGATTATGACTTGTACTATATAAGTAGATCAGTTTTTGTACAAATTTTAAATGAGAAAACTGTGCACAAGTAGGCGTTTTTGCAGATCTTCTTTCTTGTGTTTATCTGGTGCCTCATCAGAGACATACCTCTCTTCAAAATTTCATATCTCAGTCGTTATGAGGTCTTTTTGAGTGATTTCAGTTGCAGGAGTTTCCTTAGCTCTCGTACCTATGCACATCAAAATTTCTCATAGATCTTGAAGTTTTCTTGCTTCTGTACATCAATTTGCAATTCAGACAGTTATTCATACTTTGCTATTGAAGGCTTCTTCTTACCTTGACTTCAAGTTGTTGGTTTGGGAGCTATACTCCACCTTTTTTGATGTTTTTTGTTTCTAAAACTTGCTACTCAGAGTTTACTTTCAGGATATATGATTAGTTTTGTCAAATTTTTCCCAGAGAGTTTTCTGGTGGTTATTTTGCTACAGTGACCTATTTCTGTTTTCTTGAAAAATTAGAGGAAAGTTTGTTTTTGAAGTTTGGAAATATTTGGTTTGTGTTTTGAAGATCTTGGGGGGTCTCATCATGTTTAATTTTGTACTTTGATGTTTACAAGTTTCTAAAAAAAACATGTGGTATCAGAGCTTTTGTTTTTTTATCAAATCTTTCATACAACTTATTGAATTTTTCTTGTGAGTTTACATCAATTTAACATGGCAGATTTGAGTGCATCGATTGAGAAGTTATGAGATGGGAGAAATTATCCCATGTGGCAATTTTGAATGGAGTCTTATCTCATGTCTAAAGGTCTTTGGGGATTGATAACAGGTACAGAAGTGAAGCCAGTATTGCCAGAAGCTCCTACACAAGCGGATCGAGCAAGAGAGCAAGAATGGATCGAAAGAGACAAGAGAGTTTTGTTTATTATATCACAAACAGTTTCCAATACTATGCTTGGGAATATAAGAGGTTTGAATACTAGTAGAGAGTCTTGGGAGTCTCTAGAAAGGTTATTTGCAACTACCAACAGAGCAAGGCAAACACAACTTATTGGTGAGCTGACCAGAGTCAAAAAGAAGCCACGACAATTAGTTAATGATTATGTTCTTGAGGTAAAATCTCTTATTGAAGCATTAGCCTCTATTGATGCATCTGCTAGTGAGGATATAAAGTTTATTAGCATGTTAAATGGCTTGAGAGAAGATGAAAGATGGAAGTCTTTCATTACGTCTATCATGACTCGAGAGAATCTACCATCCTTTGAAGATTTATAAACGCTCATGATGGCTGAAGTAATCAACATAGAAGGTGGCAACTTTTATCATTCACAAAGAGGTAGTCAAGGACAAGCTCTTTATACTTCATCAAATAGATCAAGAGGTAGAGGAAATTGGAGAGGAGGAGGAAGATTCAACAATAATGCAAGAGGAAGCTTCAATGCTACTAGAGGAGGAAGAACAACACAACAAAGTCAACAGGCTCAACCAAACCAGCAAGGTAACTTTACTTGCCATTATTGTGGTAAAGTTGGTCATTATGCCAGGGATTGCTTCTCCAATCCAAATAGAAGAGGTGGTTTTAGAGGACAACAAAGAGGAAGATGCCAAGATCACATGCATCACAACAACAACATAGTATAAGAGGAGGCTCAAACACAGAAGGAAAACGTTCTTATGGCTATGCATACAGAGACACATAAAAGGAAGGTAAACAAGAAAACTTGGTATGTAGATAGTGGTCGCTCAAACCACATGAGTCACAACATGAATATGTTTGTGAACTTACACAAACTAGATTCAATAGTCACAGTTGCTACAAGAGATAGTACTGAGCATGAAGTAGTTTACATTGGTGATTGTCCACTTAATGAACATGTAACTCTTATAAATGTTTTGTTTGTTCCTACTATTACAAGAAATTTGATTTCAGTTGGACGGATGGAGGACAATGGAGTAAAGGTCGATTTTGACGATAATAAGTGCTAGACTTATCAGAAGAAGGATGGGAATTTTGTTATAAAGGGACAAAAGGCAAACAGATTATATACTTATGAAGTTGAAGTTCCAGATTATGCATGTTATACAATGGTAAATGGGACTCAAGTAAGTCAATTGGATTTATGGCATAAAAGATTAGGACACATCAGTGTTGGCAGATTAAAAGATATTACAAAGAAATCATTGGTTGAAGGTTTACCACAACTACCTAAGCAAGATTTGAATTTTGTTTGTGAGGCATGTCAATTTGGAAAGCAGGTACGAAGTCCTTTTTCAAAAGCAGGATTGCAAAGCAGAGGTATCTTGGACTTGATTCATACTGATGTATGGGGTCCATCTCAAGAAGAATCCATGCCAGGTAGCAAGTACTTTGTAACATTTATTGATGACTTCTCGAAGTTTATATTCATTTATTTTATGAAATACAAATCCGAAGTGTTTAACCAGTTCAAGAAGTTTAAATCATTGGTTGAAAAGCAAACAGGTCGAAGCATAAGAAGGTTGAGATCAGATGGAGGAGGTGAATATTTTTCTAATCAGTTTCTTGCATTTTTGGAGGAAGAAGGAATTAATAAGGAGACTACAAACAGATACACACCTCAACAAAATGGAGTGGCCGAAAGAAGAAACAGGTCTATCTTGGAGATGGGTAGGTGCATGTTAAACAAAAAGGACTTACCACTTATTTTTTGGGCTGAAGCATGCAATATGGCAGTTTATGTGATGAAGAGGTTACCACCTACTCAAAGATATGTACAGGAAGCACCTTATGAATTGTTTTATGTATCAAAACCAGATATTTCTAACTATAGAATTTTTGGAAGTATATGTTTTGTTCATGTTCCAAAACAGTTAAGGTCAAAGTGTTGGAGATAGACGTCTGTGGAAGCACGCGAACAGCACAAGGAAGGAGAAGAAGCTTGGAGCACAACACACAAGACTGAATGTATTACTAAAGAATGTACATTAGCCCATTAGGGCAATAGGCGTATATACAAGCCAGGGGAAAAAAACCTCCTAAAGAGGGAAAAAAGTGCCCGGGCGGTCCTAGAGTGTTCACACACATCACTACCTAAATATATCAACAAATCCCCCCTGGGAGTGATGTGGTGAACAAGGAGCTGGCACTCATGTATAAGGAAGTGCCAAGCTATGTGGAAATCACTCCACAAAAGGAAGTAAGCCCAAAGCTTTGCGGAAAGCTTCAAACTTCTCCCTAGGCAGAGCCTTCGTGAAAAGGTCTGCAATGTTCTCCTGCGTGGGCACATATGCCAAGCTGATCTCCCCAGCAGAGAACCTCTCCCTGACATAGTGATAATGCACCTCAATGTGCTTAGTGCGAGCATGGAACACGGGGTTCCTCGCAACTGCCAATGCGCTCTGACTGTCAGTGAAGATGGTGGTGGCAGAAGACTAGCCAACACCCAAATCAGCCATAAGGCGTCTGAGCCACACACACTCAACAGTCGCTGTGAAAGCTGCCCTATACTCAGCCTCACAACTAGAAGTGGCCATAGTAGGCTGCTTCTTGCTCAACCAAGATATACATGAGCTACCCAGCATGAAGCAAAAACCACCGGTGGACACACGAGTGTCATAGCAACCAGCCCAATCTGAGTCAGAAAAAGCATGCAAATCTGGCGGTAGTGATCCCCCCTTGGGATAAAACAACCCAAGTAGCCGAGTACCACTCAAGTAGCGAAAGATGCGCTTAACCGCTTTCCAATGCGTGACTCCTGGGCAATGCATAAACCTGCTCATCTGTGAGACAGCAAACTGAATATCTGGCCGAGTAATGCATAAGTAAATCAAGCATCCAACAGCCTGCTGATAGAGAATAGCATCAAATGCATCTCGAGCATCATGAAGACTCAATCGTAAACCTGTCTCCATAGGAGTGGCAATAGGCTTACAGTCTTCAAGGCCAAAACGCTGCAATAATGTGTCAATATATTACGTTTGACACAAAGCCATTCCACCATCAACATGCATAAACTGAATGCCCAAATAGTGATGCAAATGCCCCAAATCAGACATCTCAAATGAGGCATGCAAATCAGCCTTAAAATCAGCAATATGTGTCTCAATAGGACCAGTGAGCAGCATGTCATCAACATAGACCACAATGATCAGAAGCACATCATTAGCACGCTTAACATATAAGGTGCTTTCAGTTGGACTATTCTCAAAACCATGTGCAATCAGATAGGCATGTATCTTCTCATACCAAGCATGTGGTGCTTGCTTTAAACCATATAATGCCTTCTTTAACCTGCAAACCTGGT
Organism: Ceratopteris richardii; assembly: GCA_020310875.1. Taxonomy (NCBI): domain Eukaryota; kingdom Viridiplantae; phylum Streptophyta; class Polypodiopsida; order Polypodiales; family Pteridaceae; genus Ceratopteris; species Ceratopteris richardii. The sequence goes on along the minus strand of CM035415.1, from coordinate 177,967,935 downwards.
TTTCATGCCCTTTCTGCACAAAGCCACGGGGCTGAAAAACATACACTTCTTCATGCAAGTCACCATTCAGAAATGCTGTTTTAATGTCCAACTGATGTACATTCCAACCATGATGGGCTGCAAGTGCACAAATGCTGCGAACAGTAGTCATACGGCATGTAGGTGCAAAGGTCTCATCAAAATCAATGCCTCTTTCCTGTGCATAACCCTTTGCAACAAGCCTAGCCTTATACCTGTCAACTGTACCATCAGGTTTATGCTTCAGCTTGTATACCCACTTAGTGCCAATGGCCTTCTTCCCAGGAGGCAAGTCACATAAAGACCATGTACCATTCTTCATTATAGCATCATATTCAGATTGCATAGCAGCCATCCAATTTTCTGAATTTTGTGCTTCATCAAAAGAAACAGGCTCATTCTCATCACAGAGACTAGATGCAGCCATAGCATAGCAATCTGATGCAAAGGAGGCACTATGAGAGCCTGAACGAGTACGATATGACAAAGGTGCATCTAATTTGTTGTCACGCAAAGTCTGCACCAGCCATTTTGGCATAGTTTTTGTCTGCTCAATATCAGCTCTCTCATCAACAAGTGCATCATGTAAATCTGCATCAGAAATGGAATGATCTGCATCATCATATGAAACCTGCAAAGGTTGAGAAGTTGCCTCATTAGGACCAGCACTAGCCTGTCCACCTGTAAAAAGAGGCATCAAAGTATCATACATGTCTTTGGAGCTAACAGATGTCTCCTTAGTACATGAAAGCAATGGCTGAATAGCATCTTCCACAAAGACAACATCACGGCTAACCAGAATGCGTTTAGTCTGTGGATGATACAAACGATAGCCTTTGCTTTCAGAACTGTACCCAACAAAAATACATTTTACTGCCTTATCATCCAATTTTCTACGATGTTGTTCAGGCACTAATGCATATGCCAAACAACCAAAAACACGCAGATGAGCAACAGATGGCTTGCGGTCATGCCAAGCCTCATATGGAGTGATAGACTACAACGCTTTAGTGGGACACCTGTTCAGTACATATGCTGCACACATGACAGCCTCAAGCCAGAAACTATGTGGTAAAGCCTGACTTTTGACCATGCACCTCGCCCTCTCCATGAGTGACCTGTTCTTTCGTTCAGCAACTCCATTCTGTTGAGGTGTATACGGCACTATACACTGGTGTTTTATCCCACGTTCAGCCAGAAATGCATTAAAATCTGAAGACATATATGCCCCCCCTCGATCAGAACGGAGGGTGCCCATTTTACATGCTGACAGATTTTCAGCTAAAACCAAAAACTGTTTGAAGCACATGAACACTTCGGACTTTGCTTTGAGTGGATATACCCATGCATGCCTGGAAAAATCATCAATGAAAGTCACGAAGTAAAGGTAATTTCCAAAAGAGGGTGTCTGCATAGGACCACAGACATCACTATGTACAAGCTGCAATTTCTGCGTAGCCCGAACTGAACCATCTTTTGGAAAGGAAGAACGCTGCATTTTGCCCAAAATACAGCCTTCACAAACATGTTTTCCAGGTGCCTCAAGTTTGGGCAAAGAGGACACCATTTCAGATTTCTGTAGGCGTAACAAACTAGCAAAATTCAGATGACCAAATCGTGCATGCCAAAGCTTTGCATCTGACATAGCCTGAGAATCATGAACTGCACATGCCGAATCATTCACAGATCTTTCATAGTCTATGAGCTTATACAGCCCACGACATAAAATGCCAGAAGCAATAATCACATCGCCATTTGAGAGATCATGGACTGTACACCTGTCATCAACGAATTTCACAACCAAGCCAATCTTGGCTAATGCAGAAACTGATAACAGGTTCTTTTTGATCCCTGGCACAAATAAAGCATCTGACAAAGTGAAAGAACTACCATCAGCAGTAGTCAGAATGATCTTACCAACTCCCATAACAGGATAAGAGGAGTTATTGGCGCATGTGACAGTATTCCCTGTAGGGGCAGGCTCGAGTGAAGAGAAGAAACTGCGCTGCGAGGTAATATGTTTGGTCACCCCACTGTCAAAGTACCAAACATCTGAGTCTACTGCAGACATGCACTGATCATGAGAAGATGGGTCAAAACTGCAGACAGTAGTAAACGCCCATTCTTCTTCCTGCACAAGATTTGCAGACTTTGTTTTTGGTGTAGAGGCCTCTACAACAACCATTCCAGCCTCTTTCTTCTTTGCCTCTTTAGCAGCCAGTTTTGGACAGTTCTTTATAATATGATCATTTCCTTTACAGTACTTGCAGAACAATTTCTGCTTTTCTGATTTCTTTTCATCTTTATCCTGGTTCTTCGATTGTGCAGCATTTGCAGATTTTTGCTTACTAGTGGAAGAGCTCCATTTTCCTTTGCCCTTCTGACTAGCCAGGAAAGCTTGATCTGCAACACGCATAATGGACCTGTTCTGCCTGGACTGATCTTCCTACAACAGAACAGAGACTAATTCCTCAAATGACAAGGCATTCGGATTGCCTTTCATCATCAACCGAAGAGTAGAGGCAAAACTCTGATATGAATCAGGAAGACCATTCAGAACGGTCTGCACAAGTGAGCTATTTGGTATAACCTCATCAGCAGAAATCAATTGTTCCTTCAGGTCTTTGATCTTTGTAAGATAATTGTCCATAGAATCACCTTCATTCATGTGCTCACTCTCCAACTGTTTTCGGAGGTAAGCAACACGAGCCTCATTCCTAGCCTGGTACAAAGTGGTAAGTGTATCCCAAGCATCCTTTGCTGTTCTGCAAGAGCGAATGCGAGGAATAATGGCACGTTTGACAGACAAGGCTATCAATGCATGTGCCTGGGCATCTCTGCCATCCCAACGAATCTGCTCTGCAGTAGGTGCAACAGAAACAGTAGCACGAACAGGAATCTGCGGAATATCATCTTCGACACCATCTTCATCAGCTCCAACACCTGTATTTGTAGTACCTGTCGTTACAGGTGTAACAGGACGTCTTTCAACACCCTGCACAATGTTCCACAATCCTTTTGCAACCAGTACATGTCGCATCATATAAGCCCATAATGGGTAGTTGGTACCATCCAACTTATCCTCAACAGCCAACATACGGAATACATCACTGCTTTCAGCCATGGCCGGTGACTAAAATACCTTGATGCAGAAAATTGACTGTATCTCAAAAAGTTGAACAAAACTGCCCAGACGAGTTCTGCTAGACCTGTAGAAGACTTCGAGACGCTTAAACTGGCGAACAGAAACTGGTATATACCTTTGGCACAAAAGGACAAAATAGCCTACACAAGCAATGCGATAGTGCGTTCGGAGGCCGAAACGGGCTCAGATCGCGATTTCGGCACCACATAGCGAAGCTGTTTTGAACTCGGAAACACCCTGAGTATGCTCACCAAATTTCGTGCGAATCTGAGACTGCAAACAGAGGAGTGTCGACGGCGCCCTAGAAGAAGCGACGACCTGCTCTGATACCAATTGTTGGAGATAGACGTCTGCGGAAGCACGCGAACAACACAAGGAAGAAGAAGAAGCTTGGAGCACAACACACAAGACTGAATGTATTACTAGAGAATGTACAAAGATAAGTAGCCCATTAGGGCAATAGGCGTATATACAAGCCGTGGGAAAAAAACCTCCTAAAGAGGGAAAAAAGTGCCCCGGCGGTCCTAGAGTGTTCACACACATCACTACCTAAATATATCAACACAAAGTTGGATCCAAAGTCACAAAAAATGGTTTTCATTGGTATGGCAGAAGCGCAACCATGATATAGATGCGTGAACCCAGATACGGGAGAGGTAATTGTTTCGAGAGATGTTATTTTTCATGAAGATAAATCTTGGTATAAACATGAAGTGCAGGTAGATGAAGAAGAAACTACAAGAAGTCATGAAGAAGAGCCAAGTTCACCAGAGAGTCAAATTACACATGAAGAGGTAACTCCCCCCCATCAGAAGTTGAAGAAAATTCTCGATTTGATTTCAAAGGAAATTGAGTCACATGAAGAAGAAAGTGAAGGTTCTAGATCAAGAAGAACTCAAACTCAAAGGCAAGAAAAGCATGGTAGGACAAGAAGCCAATCAAGGTATCCAGTAAGAGAAAGAAGGCAACCGCAAAGATTTTCTCATGAAGCTTATATTGCAAAACTTCTTGAGGAGCAGGAACCAACAACTTTTAAGGAAGCGTCAAAGGTAAAGAAATGGGTTAAAGCAATGGATGAAGAAATGACAGCTTTGTATGAGAACAATACATGGAGTTTAGTTCCAAGGCAACCTAACATGAAGGTGATTGGTAACAAATGGGTGTACAGGATAAATAGAAACACTGATGGTTCAGTAAGTAGATATAAAGCAAGGCTTGTTTGTAAAGGTTATGCACATAGTTATGGCATTGATTGGTTCTCTTATATATGCAACTTTAACAAGGCCAGATATTACATTTAGTGTAAGTATATTGTGTCAATTCATGAACAAACCCACAAATGTTCATATGCAAGCAGCTAAAAGGGTCTTGAGATATTTGAAGGGTACATTAAATGAAGGTCTGGGCTATAAATATCATGAAGGTTTGGATTTGAAAGCATACAGTGATGCAGATTGGGCTGGAAATAAGGATGACAGAAGGAGTACAGGTGGATATTTGATATTTCTAGGTAATAATTTGGTTTCATGGAGTTCTAAAAAACAACCTACAGTGGCACTTTCAAGCACATAAGCTGAATATAGAAGCCTTACAAATGCAACATGTGAGATTATGTGGTATTTGAAGCTTTATGAAGATATGAATCTATGTACAACACACCCATTACTCTTTGGAGATAATGTAAGTTCATTACAGCTCGCGTCTAATCCAGTGTACCATGCAAGAACCAAACACATTGAACTACACTATCACTATATCCGAAAGAAGGTGGTGAATGAAGATATTGATATTCAACATGTTGAAACTAAAGATCAATTAGCAGACATACTCACAAAAGCAGTGGATGCTCAGAAGCTTAAGCGAATCAAAGTACTAATTGGAGTCAAAGCTTTGGATTTAGTGCTTGAGGGGGGCAATGTTACAAAAAAACAAGCTCTAAAGTAGGTATATGGAAGCTTATGGATCTTATTAGTTATGAAACATAACATGTGGACGCGTTCACATCTCCAAATTTAGAGCAAAAGTAGATAAAAGTAGATAAAAGTAAGAAGGAAAGGAAAGGTGTCTATTTTTAGACAAGGAAGGTGCTTCTCTTGACAGCCTCTCAACAAAAAGAGTGGTTCTTTTAGTGTAGGTGTTGGAATTGAGTGATTCTTGTTGCGTTGTGAAGCTTATGACTTGTACTATATACGTAGATCAGTTTTCATACAAATTTTAAATGAGAAAACTCCGCGCAAGTAGGCGTTCTTGCAGATCTTCTTTCTTGTATCTATCCAATGCCTCATCAGAGACATACCTCTCTTCAAACTTTCATATCTCAGACGTTATGAGGTCTTTTTGAGTGATTTAAGTTGGAGGAGTTTCCTTAGCTCTTGTAATTTCCATGCACATCAAAATGTATCATAGATCTTGAAGTTTTCTTGCTTCTGTACATCAATTTTCAATTCAGACGGTTAGTCATACCTTGCTATTGTAGGCCTCTTCTTACCTTGACTTCAAGTTGTTGGATTGGGAGCTAAGGCAAACACAACTTATTGGTGAGCTGACAAGAGTAAATAAGAAGCCACGACAATCAGTTAATGATTATGTTCTTCAGGTAAAATCTCTTATTGAAGCATTAGCCCCTATTGATGCATCTCCTAGTGAGGATATAAAGATTAATAGCATCTTAAATGGTTTGAGAGAAGATGAAAGATGGAAGTCTTTCATTACGTCTATCATGACTCGAGAGAATCTACCATCCTTTGAAGATTCACAAACGCTCATGATGGCTGAAGAAATCAACATAGAAGGTGGCAACTCTTATCATTCACAAAGAGGTAGTCAAGTACAAGCTCTTTATACTTCATCAAATAGATCAAGAGGTAGAGGAAATTGGAGAGGAGGAGGAAGATTCAACAATAATGCAAGAGGAAGCTTCAATGCTACTAGAGGAGGAAGAACAACACAACAAAGTCAATAGGCTCAACCAAACCAGCAAGGTAACTTTACTTGCCATTATTGTGGTAAAGTTGGTCATTATGCCAGGGATTGCTTCTCCAATCCGAATAGAAGAGGTGGTTTTAGAGGACAACAAAGAGGAAGACGCCAAGATCACATGCATCACAACAACAACATAGTACAAGAGGAGGCTCAAACACAGAAGGAAAACGTTTTTATGGCTATGCATACAGAGACACATAAAAGGAAGGTAAACAACAAAACTTGGTATGTAGATTGTGGTCGCTCAAACCACATGAGTCATAACATGAATATGTTTGTGAACTTACACAAACCAGATTCAAGAGTCATAGTTGCTATAGGAGATAGTACTGAGCATGAAGTAGTTTACATTGGTGATTGTCCACTTAATGAACATTTATCTCTTAGAGATGTTTTGTTTGTTCCTACTATTACAAGAAATTGGATTTCAGTTGGACAGATGGAGGACAATGGAGTAAAGGTCGATTTTGACAATAATTAGTGGAAGGCTTATCAGAAGAAGGATGGGAATGTTTTTATAAAAGGAAAAAAGGTAAACAGATTATATACTTATGAAGTTGAAGTTCTAGATTATGCAAGTTATAGAATGGTAAATCGGACTCACGTAAGTCAATTGGATTTATGGCATAAAAGATTTTTTTTTTAATATAAAGGAAGTTCGGCAATAGCCTACTCTCCCGGACTTGAATTAAATTAAGAAACAAAGGTACAATAGAAGGGGACTAGTGCCCACGGGACCCCCCGAATCCCACAAAGCAGGGGAAGCTAGGATGGTTCCTAGGTTGCTTTACAAAGAAGGTTGATCACCCTCTCGTCGCCCTCATGCGGGACCCACTTGGGTTTGAGCTTGTTATTGATCAAAAGGAGGACTTGATGGTGCCTGAAGGGGGGGGATTTCTTACTGTTGACAATCCTTTTGCCGAGGAGGAATAGAGATTTTTCAATCGACCACTCCCTGGGGGGGTCGCCGAAGTTGAGAGCACATCGCTCCCGCCAAATTTTCCACAGGACTTCCCCTCTGATTGCGTTCCAGAGAGCCGCAGAGCAACCAATCGCTTCTCCCAAAAGGACTTGTTTCCAACTAAACTGTTTCTGAATTCTGATTTTCAGTCCAACCGTCTGCCAGATTCTGTAGGAGTTGGGGCAAGTAAGGAAGATGTGTGGGACATCTTCGATTGCACGGTGGCAGCGTTTGCACCACGGCGGGATCCCACAAATTTTGCTTGCCTTATGGTTAGTCCAAATTCCTCGATGAAGAATTTGCCATAAGAGGACAGACTTCTTAATCTCAATGAGTGGGTGCCAGATACCCATGAATTTCATGTCCCACCGAAGCCGCGTCCAAGACAGGCACCACTTCTTGTTGAGGGTGATCTGGAGGTCAGTCGTTTCTTTGATGTTCGGGATTTTGAGTAGGCTATTTCCATTGTGCCATTTGAGACCACGCGCGTTCGGAGTATCCTGTCCCATGAGAAGGCGAGTTTTGTGACGATCCCAAGCGAGGCATCTGCTTTGCAAGGCATAAAAGATTAGGACACATCAGTGTTGGAAGATTAAAAGATATTGCAAAGAAATCATTGGTTGAAGGTTTACCACAACTACCTAAGCAAGTTTTGGATTTTGTTTGTGAGGCATGTCAGTTTGGAAAACAGGTACAAAGTCCTTTTTCAAAAGCAGGATTGCAAGGCAGAGGTATCTTGGACTTGATTCATACTGATGTATGGGGTCCATCTCAAGAACAGTCCATGCCAGGTAGCAAGTAGTTTGTAACATTTATTGATGACTTCTCAAAGTTTACATTCATTTATTTTATGAAATACAAATCCGAAGTGTTTGACATGTTCAAGAAGTTTAAATCATTGGTTGAAAAGCAAATAGGTCGAAGCATAAGAAGGTTGAGATCAGATGGAGGAGGTGAATATTTTTCTAATCAGTTTCTTGCATTTTTGGAGGAAGAAGGAATTAATAAGGAGACTACAAACAGATACACACTTCAACAAAATGGTGTGGCCGAAAGAAGAAACAGATCTATCTTGGAGATGGGTAGGTGCATGTTAAATGAAAAGGACTTACCACTTATTTTTTGGGCTGAAGCATGCAATATGGCAGTTTATGTGATGAACAGGTTACCACCTACTCAAAGTCATGTACAAAAAGCACCTTATGAATTGTTTTATGGATCAAAACCAGATATTTCAAACTATAGAATTTTTGGAAGTATATGTTTTGTTCATGTTCCACAACAGTTAAGGTCAAAGTTGGATCGAAGGTCACAAAAAGTGGTTTTCATTGGTATGGCAGAAGGGCAACCATGATATAGATGTGTGAACCCAGATACGGGAGAGGTAATTGTTTCGAGAGATGTTATTTTTCATGAAGATAGACCTTGGTATGAACATGAAGTGCAAGTAGATGAAGAAGAAACTACAAGAAGTCACGAAGAAGAGCCAAGTTCTCCAAGTTCACCAGAGAGTCAGATTACTTATGAAGAGGTAACTCCCCCCAATCAGAAGTTGAAGAAAATTCTCGATTTGATTTCAAAGGAAATTGAGTCACATGAAGAAGAAAGTGAAGGTTCTACATCAAGAAGAACTCAAACTCGAAGGCAAGAAAAGCATGGTAGGACAAGAAGCCAATCAAGGTATCTAGTAAGAAAAAGAAGGCAACCGCAAAGATTTTCTCATGAAGCTTATATTGCAAAACTTCTTGAGGAGCAGGAACCAAGAACTTTTAAAGAAGCGTCAAAGGTAAAGAAATGGGTTAAAGCAATGGATGAAGAAATGATAGCTTTGTATGAGAACAATACATGGAGTTTAGTTCCAAGGCAACCTAACATGGAGGTAATTGGTAACAAATGGGTGTACAGGATAAACAGAAACAGTGATGGTTTAGTAAGTAGATATAAAGCAAGGCTTTTTTGTAAAGGTTATGCACAGAGCTATGGCATCGATTATGAGGAGACATTTTCTCCTGTTGCCAAGATATCAACAATAAGGAGATTAATAAGTGTTGCTGCAAGCAAGGTATGGAATCTTTATCAATTAGATATAAAAAATGCATTTCTCAATGGTGATTTAAAAGAAGATGTGTACATGGAGCAACCAGCAGGTTATGAAGATCCCAAGAAGCCTACACATGTATGTAAACTCTTGAAAGCATTGTATGGTCTTAAGCAAGCTCCAAGGGCTTGGAATTTTAGATTGGTAAAGTTTCTTGAAAAGCAGGGATGCAAGTGTTCAAATGCAGATACTTCTTTGTATGTTAAGGTTGAAGGATCATTGATTGTTTATATCTCAATTTATGTGGATGACTTGATAATAACAGGAAACAATGAAGGTGAGATAGGCAGAATCAAAGCAGAGCTTGGATCTGAATTTAAAATTTCAAATTTAGGAGAAGTGACATACATTCTTGGAATCGAAGTTATGAAGAATGAAGATGGTGTATATCTTCTACAAAGGAAGTATATTTTAGATTTGTTCAAGAAATATGGCATGGAACATTGCAAGAGTATCAGTAATCCGATGGAACCCAATGTGAAGTACAGTGTTGAAGATGGTGAACCTTTAGAAGATCCACTTATCTATAGGTCTTTGATTGGTTCTCTTATATATGCAACTTTAACAAGGCTAGATATTACATTTAGTGTAAGTATATTGTCTCAATTCATGAGCAAACCCACAGATGTTCATATGCAAGCAGTTAAAAGGGTCTTGAGATATTTGAAGGGTACATTGAATGAAGGTCTAGGCTATAAATATCATGAAGGTTTGGATTTGAAAGCATACAATGATGCAGATTGGGCTGGAAATAAGGATGAGAGAAGGAGTACAGGTGGATATTGTAAGACAATAGTTACGCAATATAACACAGGAGCAATAGCAGAGAAGATAACAGATATAGGAGAATCTCAACAATGTTCTACTAGCAGCAAGTACAAAGATGATGGCGTTGTCCACCCGTGCGCTCTCAAGGTAGATCTTAAATGGTGATCTAGACAACTCTAGATAGGGAGATACAAGGTAGAGGTATGCTGGCTCAACTCCATGTCTTAGGTAGTGCAGAAGTCATGTATATATACGATCATGGGTGGCCTGCCATGGACGGCTATACATGGGCGGTAGAGCGTGGGCGGCCACCGCCCGCGTAATTGCCATACATGGCTTAGACTGGTTGAATCGACCTAACAAATATAAATGATTTCTGACTCCGATAGGGAATATTCCATGGAATATTCCCTTTACCGTCGCGCCGGGGGCGCTGCCCCCGGACCCCCACCAGGGGGCCCACTGGCCCCCTTGGACCCCCCAGCCGGGGCTACTCACCGTTGCCCCTGACCCCACAATTGGGGACCCTGGTAACTCCCTTTCCTTATAATACCTTACATGGTCCAATATGACCTTCATCCAACATTCAAGTTGGGATTCCCATCAATTGGGTAATGCACGCTTGGCTTCTCCTCATAAAGGGGGCCTTACAAAATGTGCATACAATCATGAGGGGTAGACATTGATCATATACTAACAGATATTTGATATTTCTAGGTAATAATTTGGTTTCATGGAGTTCTAAAAAACAACATACAGTGGCACTTTCAAGCACAGAAGCTGAATATAGAAGCCTTACAAATGCAACATGTGAGATTATGTGGTATTTGAAGCTTTATGAAGATATGCATCTATCTACAACATGTCCATTACTCTTTGGACATAATGTAAGTTCATTACAGCTCGCGTTTAATCCAGTGTACCATGCAAGAACCAAACACATTGAAGTACACTATCACTATATCCGAAAGAAGGTGGTGAATGAAGATATTGATATTCAACATGTTGGAAGTAAAGATCAATTAGCAGACATACTCACAAAAGCAGTGAATGCTCAGAAGCTTAAGCGAATCAAAGTACTAATTGGAGTCAAAGCTTTGGATTTAGTGCTTGAGGGGGGCAATGTTACATAAAAACAAGCTCTAAAGTAGTCTTGTGGATTTTATTAATTATTAAAAATGGTATATGGAAGCTTGTGGATCTTATTAGTTATGAAAAATAACATATAGAGGCCTTCACATCTCCAAATTAAGAGCAGAAGTAGATAAAACTTTGTTCCTATGGTTGAATTCTTTGATCCTAACAATGGTATTTTCTTAGAGGTTTACCGATTGATAGATTAACATCATGGTGTAGGGTTTTGTCAGTGCCCATTATTTGAGATGATATCCAATCCCTACTGCATGTGGGTTGCAAGGGATGCTATTAGGTTCTTACGAGGGGCCATAGGAGATCTTGGTGTTGACATAAGAAGCTCAACAAAAGCTGGCAGTCCTATAAATTTTTGAAAATCTTTTACCTCTTTCTAAGTCAAAAACAAATGCCGCTATATCTTGTTGCAGCTTGGTCCAATCTTGAGCTCGATTATCTTCTAAACCTATATTGATGTGTCCACACTATAAGGAAAAATTTTGATGTACTCACTCATTGGATGCTTGATCAAAGGCCTATGAAAGGCTTTGTGCCTTTTGAACCTGTGGTGTTTTGGGACTGCTGCTCTCAAGAGGGAATGATAGTTCATCAGGCATATGACAACGAACGTGTTACTGATGCTTCATGACAATATGACAAAGTTGATGATGGGGAGATGGGTTTGGTAGCTCATTCTAATCAGTTAGAAAGTGCAGAGCATGTTTGGGTGCCAGGCCATCTCAACATACCCATCTCTGCATGCATCATGTGCCTCGTTTTTGCACATACCCAAAGATCGGGAGACAATGTGGTTATGCATGTGCCTGATTGAATCCGTTTTTCAAAGACATAGGGTGAAAAAATCTTTGAGTGTAGTTCCATTTGGCAGGAGGTTTGCGCTCGTTTCCTTTGGCAATCATCCCATTTGTTGTTGTAAGGAAGTTTTCAATCTAGTTTGATGCTCCCCTTATGAATTCCTCTCTGGAGTTATGATTGGCTATCTTGCCTGCCTTTGAGGGGTGCTCAGTGTTGGAGTCAGAGGTCTGTGGAAGCATGCAAACAGCACAAGGAAGAAGAAGAAGCTTGGAGCACAACACACAATACTTAATGTATTACAACTAGAATGTACAAAGATAAATGACCCATTAAGGCAATAGGTGTATATACAAGCCGAGGGAAAAAAACCTCCTAAAGAGGGAAAAAAGTGCCCCGATGGTCCTAGTGTGTTCACACACATCACTACCTAAATATATCAACAAATTCCCCTTGGGATTGATGTGGTGAACAAGGAGCTGGCACTCATGTGTAAAGAACTGCCAAGATATGTGGAAATCACTCCACAAAAGGAAGTAAGCCCAAAGCTTTGCGAAAAGCTTCAAACTTCTCCCTAGGTAGAGCCTTTGTGAAAAGGTCTGCAATGTTCTTTTGTGTGGGCATATATGCCAAGCTCATCTCTCCAGTAGAGAACCTCTCCCTGACATAATGATAATGCACCTCAATGTCATTAGTGCGGGGCATGAAACACAGGCTTCCTCGCAATTGCCGATGCGCTCTAACTATCAGTGAAGATGGTGGTGGCAAAAGACTGACCAACACCCAAATCAGCCATAAGGCATCTGAGCCACACACATTCAACAGTCGCTGTGAAAGATACCCTATACTTAGCCTCACAACTAGAAGTGGCCATAGTATACTGCTTCTTTCTCAGCAAAGATATACATGAGCTACCAAGTATGAAGAAAAAGCCACTAGTGGACACACGAGTGTCATAGCAACCAACCCAATCACTATCAAAAAAAGCATGCAAATCTGGTCGTAGTGATCCCCCCTTGGCATAAAACAATCCAAGTAGTCGGGTACCACTCAAGTAACGAAAGATGCGCTTAACCACCTACCAATGCTTGACACTTGGAAAAAGCATGCAAATATGGCGCTAGTGATCCCCCCTTGGGATAAAACAATCCAAGTAGTCGGGTACCACTCAATTAGTGAAAGATGCACTTAACTGCCTGCCAATGCATAAACCTGCTCATCTATGAGATAGCAACCTGAATATCTTGCCAAGTAATGCATAAGTAAACCAAGCATCCAACAGCTTGCTGATTCAGGATAGCATCAAATGCATCTCCAGCATCATGAAGACTCAATCGTAAACATGTCTTCATAGGAGTGGCAATAGGCTTACAATCTTCAAGGCCAAAACATTGCAATACTGTGTCAATATATTTCATTTGACACAAAGCCATTCCACCATCAACTTGCATACATTGAATGCCCAAATAATGATGCAAAAGCACCAAATCAAACATCTCAAATGAGGCATGCAAATCAGCCTTAAAATCAGCAATATGCTTCTCAATAGGACCAGTGAGCAGCATGTCATCAACATAGACAACAATGATCAGAAGCACATCATTAGCACGCTCAACATATAAGATGCTCTCAGTTGGATTGTTGTCAAAACCATGTGCAATCAGATAGGCATGTATCTTTTCATACCAAGCACGTGGTGCTTGCTTTAAACCATATAATGCCATCTTTAACCTGCACACGTGGTTTTCATGCCCTTTCTGCACAAAGCCACGGGCCTAAAACATGTACACTTCTTCATGCAACTCACCATTCAGAAATGCAGTTTTAATGTCCAACTGATGTACCTTCCAACCATGATGGGTTGTAAGAGCACAGATGCTATGACCAGTAGTCATAGGGCATGTAGGTGCAAAGGTCTCATCAAAATCAATGCCTCTTTCTTGCACATAACCCTATGCAACAAGCCTAACCTTATACCTATCAACTGTTCCATCACGCTTATGCTTCAGCTTGTAAACCCACTTAGTGCCAATGGCCTTCTTGCCTGGAGCTAAGTCACATAAAGACCAGGTACCATTCTTCATTATAGCATCATATTCGGATTCCATAGCAGCCATCCAATTTTTTGAATTTTGTGCTTCATCAAATGAAACAGGCTCATTCTCATCATAGAGACTAGATGCAGCCATAGCATAGCAATCTGATGCAAAAGAGGCACTATGAGATCTTAAACAAGTATGGTATGACAGAGGTGCGTCTAATTTCTTGCAGGCAAAGTCTGCACCAACCATTGGCATAGTTTTTGCCTGCTCAATATCAGCTCTCTCATCAACAAGTGCATCATGTAAATCTGCATCAAAAAAGGAATGATCTACATCATCACATGAAACCTGCAAAGGTTGAGAAGTTTCCTCATTGGGAATAGCACTAGACTGTCCACCTGTAAAAAGAGGTAACAAAGTATCATACATGACTTTGCAGCTTACAGATATCTACTTAGTACATGAAAGTAAGGGCTGAATAGCATCTTCCACAAAAACAACATCACAGCTAACCAGAATGCGTTTATTCTATGGATGATATAGACGATAGCCTTTGCTTTCAGAACTATACCCAACAAAAATACATTTTACTGCTTTATCATCCAATTCTTTGCGATGTTGTTCAAGCACTAATGCATATGCCAAACAACCAAAAACATGCAGATGAGCAACAAATGGCTTGCGACATGCCAAGCCTCATATGGAGTGATAGACTACAACGCTTTAGTGGGACACCTCTTAAGTACATAAGCTCCACACATAATAGCCTCAAGCCAGAAACTATGTGGTAAAGTCTAACTCTTGACCATACACCTCACCATCTCCATGAGTGACCTATTCTTGCATTCAGCAACTCCATTCTATTGAGGTGTATATGGCGGTGTACAATGATGTTTTATCCCACGTTCACCCATAAATGCATTAAAGTCAGAAGACATATATCCCCCCCCCCTCAATCAAAACGGAGGGTGCCCATTTTACATGCTAACAAACTTTCAGCCAAAACCAAAAAGTGTTTGAAGCACGAAGTAAAGATAATATCGAAAAGACCATGTCTGCATAAGACCATAGACATCACTGGAACAAACTACAATTTTCTATTAGCTCCAACAGAACCATCTTTTAGCAAGTAGGAACACTACATTTTTCCCAAAATACAACCTTCATAGACATGTTTATTGGGTGCCTCAAGTTTGGGCAAAGGGAACACCATTTCAGATTTCTTCAGGCATAGCAAACTAGAAAAATTCAAATGACCAAAGCATGCATACCAAAGCTTTGCATCTAACATTGTATGTGTATGTGTATGTGTATGTGTATGTGTATGTGTATGTGTATGTGTATGTGTATGTGTATGTGTATGTGTATGTGTATGTGTATGTGTATGTGTATGTGTATGTGTATGTGTATGTGTATGTGTATGTGTATGTGTATGTGTATGTGTATGTGTATGTGTATGTGTATGTGTATGTGTATGTGTATGTGTATGTGTATGTGTATGTGTATGTGTATGTGTATGTGTATGTGTATGTGTATGTGTATGTGTATGTGTATGTGTATGTGTATGTGTATGTGTATGTGTATGTGTATGTGTATGTGTATGTGTATGTGTATGTGTATGTGTATGTGTATGTGTATGTGTATGTGTATGTGTATGTGTATGTGTATGTGTATGTGTATGTGTATGTGTATGTGTATGTGTATGTGTATGTGTATGTGTATGTGTATGTGTATGTGTATGTGTATGTGTATGTGTATGTGTATGTGTATGTGTATGTGTATGTGTATGTGTATGTGTATGTGTATGTGTATGTGTATGTGTATGTGTATGTGTATGTGTATGTGTATGTGTATGTGTATGTGTATGTGTATGTGTATGTGTATGTGTATGTGTATGTGTATGTGTATGTGTATGTGTATGTGTATGTGTATGTGTATGTGTATGTGTATGTGTATGTGTATGTGTATGTGTATGTGTATGTGTATGTGTATGTGTATGTGTATGTGTATGTGTATGTGTATGTGTATGTGTATGTGTATGTGTATGTGTATGTGTATGTGTATGTGTATGTGTATGTGTATGTGTATGTGTATGTGTATGTGTATGTGTATGTGTATGTGTATGTGTCTGTGTATGTGTATGTGTATGTGTATGTGTAGTGTATGTGTATGTGTATGTGTATTGTGTATGTGTATGTGTATGTGTATGGTGTGTATGTGTATGTGTATGTGTATGCGTATGTGTATGTGTATGTGTATGTGTATGTGTATGTGTATGTGTATGTGTATGTGTATGTGTATGCGTATGTGTATGCGTATGTGTATGTGTATGCGTATGTGTATGTGTATGTGTATGTGTATGTGTATGTGTATGTGTATATGTATGTGTATGTGTATGTGTATGTGCATGTGTATGTGTATGTGCATGTGTATGTGTATGTGCATGTGTACCTATATGTGTATGCATATGTGCATGTGTATGTGCATGTGTATGTGTATGTGTATGTGTATGTGTATGTGTATGTGTATGTGCATGTGTACCTATATGTGTGTGTATGTGTATGTGTATGTGCATGTGTACCTATATGTGTATGCGTATGTGCATATGTATGTGTATGTGTATGTGTATGTGTATGTGTATGTGTATGTGTATGTGTATGTGTATGTGTATGTGTATGTGTATGTGTATGTGTATGTGTATGTGTATGTGTATGTGTATGTGTATGTGTATGTGTATGTGTATGTGTATGTGTATGTGTATGTGTATGTGTATGTGTATGTGTATGTGTATGTGTATGTGTATGTGTATGTGTATGTGTATGTGTATGTGTATGTGTATGTGTATGTGTATGTGTATGTGTATGTGTATGTGTATGTGTATGTGTATGTGTATGTGTATGTGTATGTGTATGTGTATGTGTATGTGTATGTGTATGTGTATGTGTATGTGTATGTGTATGTGTATGTGTATGTGTATGTGCATGTGCATGTGCATGTGCATGTGCATGTGCATGTGCATGTGCATGTGCATGTGCATGTGTATGTGTATGTGTATGTGTATGTGTATGTGTATGTGTATGTGTATGTGTATGTGTATGTGTATGTGTATGTGTATGTGTATGTGTATGTGTATGTGTATGTGTATGTGTATGTGTATGTGTATGTGTATGTGTATGTGTATGTGTATGTGTATGTGTATGTGTATGTGTATGTGTATGTGTATGTGTATGTGTATGTGTATGTGTATGTGTATGTGTATGTGTATGTGTATGTGTATGTGTATGTGTATGTGTATGTGTATGTGTATGTGTATGTGTATGTGTATGTGTATGTGTATGTGTATGTGTATGTGTATGTGTATGTGTATGTGTATGTGTATGTGTATGTGTATGTGTATGTGTATGTGTATGTGTATGTGTATGTGTATGTGTATGTGTATGTGTATGTGTATGTGTATGTGTATGTGTATGTGTATGTGTATGTGTATGTGTATGTGTATGTGTATGTGTATGTGTTGTATGTGTATGTGTATGTGTATGTGCATGTGTATTTGTATGTGTATGTGTATGTGTATGTGTATGTGTATGTGTATGTGTATGTGTATGTGTATGTGTATGTGTATGTGTATGTGTATGTGTATGTGTATGTGTATGTGTATGTGTATGTGTATGTCTATGTGTATGTGTATGCGTAAGTGTATGTGTATGCATATGTGTATGTGTATGTGTATGTGTATGTGTATGTGTATGTGTATGTGTATGTGTATGTGTATGTGTATGTGTATGTGTATGTGTATGTGTATGTGTATGTGTATGTGTATGTGTATGCGTAAGTGTATGTGTATGCATATGTGTATGTGTATGTGTATGTGTATGCGTATGTGTATGTGTATGCATATGTGTATGTGTCTGCGTATGTATATGTGTATGTTTTGTGTATGTGTATGTTTTGTGTATGTGTATGTTGTGTGTATGCATGTCTGTGTGTGTATGTGTGTGTGTATGTGCATGTGTGTGCGTATGCGTGTGCGTGTGTGTATGTGTATGTGTATGTGTATTTGTATGTGTATGTGTATGTGTATGTGTATGTGTATGTGTATGTGTATGTGTATGTGTATGTGTATGTGTATGTGTATGTGTATGTGTATGTGTATGTGTATGTGTATGTGTATGTGTATGTGTATGTGTATGTGTATGTGTATGTGTATGTGTATGTGTATGTGTATGTGTATGTGTATGTGTATGTGTATGTGTATGTGTATGTGTATGTGTATGTGTATGTGTATGTGTATGTGTATGTGTATGTGTATGTGTATGTGTATGTGTATGTGTATGTGTATGTGTATGTGTATGTGTATGTGTATGTGTATGTGTATGTGTATGTGTATGTGTATGTGTATGCGTATGTGTATGTGTATGTGTATGTTTATGTGTATGTGTATGTGTATGCGTATGTGTATGCGTATGTGTATGTGTATGTGTATGTGTATGCGTATGTGTATGTGTATGTGTATGTGTATGTGTATGTGTATGTGTATGTGTATGTGTATGTGCATGTGTATGTGTATGTGCATGTGTATGTGTATGTGCATGTGTACCTATATGTGTATGCGTATGTGCATGTGTATGTGCATGTGTATGTGTATGTGTATGTGTATGTGTATGTGTATGTGCATGTGTACCTATATGTGTATGCGTATGTGCATGTGTATGTGTATGTGTATGTGTATGTGTATGTGTATGTGTATGTGTATGTGTATGTGTATGTGTATGTGTATGTGTATGTGTATGTGTATGTGTATGTGTATGTGTATGTGTATGTGTATGTGTATGTGTATGTGTATGTGTATGTGTATGTGTATGTGTATGTGTATGTGTATGTGTATGTGTATGTGTATGTGTATGTGTATGTGTATGTGTATGTGTATGTGTATGTGTATGTGTATGTGTATGTGTATGTGTATGTGTATGTGTATGTGTATGTGTATGTGTATGTGTATGTGTATGTGTATGTGTATGCGTATGTGTATGTGTATGTGTATGTGTATGTGTATGTGTATGTGTATGTGTATGTGTATGTGTATGTGTATGCGTATGTGTATGTGTATGTGTATGTGTATGTGTATGTGTATGTGTATGTGTATGTGTATGTGTATGTGTATGTGTATGTGTATGTGTATGTGTATGTGTATGTGTATGTGTATGTGTATGTGTATGTGTATGTGTATGTGTATGTGTATGTGTATGTGTATGTGTATGTGTATGTGTATGTGTATGTGTATGTGTATGTGTATGTGTATGTGTATGTGTATGTGTATGTGTATGTGTATGTGTATGTGTATGTGTATGTGTATGTGTATGTGTATGTGTATGTGTATGTGTATGTGTATGTGTATGTGTATGTGTATGTGTATGCGTAAGTGTATGTGTATGTGTATGTGTATGTGTATGTGTATGTGTATGCGTAAGTGTATGTGTATGCGTATGTGTATGTGTATGTGTATGTGTATGTGTATGTGTATGTGTATGTGTATGTGTATGTGTATGTGTATGTGTATGCGTAAGTGTATGTGTATGCATATGTGTATGGGTATGTGTATGTGTATGCGTATGTGTATGTGTATGCATATGTGTATGTGTATGCGTATGTATATGTGTATGTTTTGTGTATGTGTATGTTTTGTGTATGTGTATGTTGTGTGTATGCATGTTTGTGTGTGTTTGTGTGTGTGTATGTGCATGTGTGTGCGTATGCGTGTGCGTGTGTGTGTGCATGTGCGTGTGCGTGTGCGTGTGCGTGTGCGTGTGCGTGTGCGTGTGCGTGTGCGTGTGCGTGTGCGTGTGCGTGTGCGTGTGCGTGTGCGTGTGCGTGTGCGTGTGCGTGTGCGTGTGTGTGTGCGTGTGTGTGTGCGTGTGCGTGTGCGTGTGCGTGTGCGTGTGCGTGTGCGTGTGCGTGTGCGTGTGCGTGTGCGTGTGCGTGTGCGTGTGCGTATGTGTGTGGGTGTGCGCGTGCGTGTGCGTGTGCGTGTGCGCGTGTGCATGTGCGTGTGCGTGTGCGTGTGCGTGTGCGTGTGCGTGTGCGTGTGCGTGTGCGTGTGCGTGT
Organism: Ceratopteris richardii; assembly: GCA_020310875.1. Taxonomy (NCBI): domain Eukaryota; kingdom Viridiplantae; phylum Streptophyta; class Polypodiopsida; order Polypodiales; family Pteridaceae; genus Ceratopteris; species Ceratopteris richardii. The sequence continues at coordinate 177,947,875 of CM035415.1, read as the reverse complement.
GCGTGTGCGTGTGCGTGTGCGTGTGCGTGTGCGTGTGCGTGTGCGTGTGCGTGTGCGTGTGCGTGTTCATGTGCGTGTGCGTGTGCGTGTGCGTGTGCGTGTTCGTGTGCGTGTTCGTGTGCGTGTGCGTGTGCATGTGCGTGTGCGTGTGCGTGTGCGTGTGCGTGTGCGTGTGCGTGTGCGTGTGCGTGTGCGTGTGCGTGTGCGTGTGCGTGTGCGTGTGCGTGTGCGTGTGCGTGTGCGTGTGCGTGTGCGTGTGCGTGTGCGTGTGCGTGTGCGTGTGCGTGTGCGTGTGCGTGTGCGTTTGCGTGTGCGTGTGCGTGTGCGTGTGCGTTAATGGGGGAAGTATCTCAACCCCTAAGCAACGATGAAGCGCGAATGACCTCCACAGGTATCCTTCTTTGACCTCTGCACACCAAAAAAGCTCTTACTCAGAGCTTATGCAGAGAACTCCATTGAGCTTTTGTAGACCTGTAGTAGACACCAAGGGCTTTCCAACAAAACAAATTTCACTTGAAATGGATGCTTACACAAAGAGAAACAATGTCTACAACATGAGCTAGTTGAATGCTCACAACTGCTAGTCAAGCAGAGACCTCACTTCACTCCAGCAAACGTTTCTCAGAGATTATACAGAGAATGAATCTCAAACTTGAGTCAACTTTAGAGCACTCTAATAGCTACCCAATGACACCAAATTCATAGCAAATGGATACATAGAGAAGGAGAACCAGCCCTTACAACAGAGAGCAAAATATTTCCAACAGAGCCTACAAAAAGAGAGAGATATCAATCACACAACTTCACTAAAATGACTGTTGCTCCCAGCTTACTCAGAGAATGCTCCAGAGACTTGGTAAGCATAAAATAGACTCTTATAGCTATCCAATGAGACATAAATTACATCAAATGGATACCATATGAGGGAGAACCAATGCTAACAACTCAGGGGTAGAGAGTTGCAACACTGCCTGCGCACACACATAGATATGCCTACTAAAAGAAAACAAACAAGCAAGCAAGGGGGTTTCTTAAGCAAGGGGCTTGCTTATCACAACTCCAGCACTTAGTGCTCACTTTACATGAGCTAAAACTCCAAGAAGATGGCCCAAAAGAAGTCGGGATACATGCTCCTTTTATAGTGAGAGGTGTGCCCCTAAAATCTAGGAACTACCTTTCCAAATCAGCCTCTTAACTTGGAGGAATTAGTTGAGATGACTTGGGGAGTGGTTGAGTGACTTTTCTTGATGGAATCTCGTGGCTTTTGGCTTCCTTTGATTGCTCCACATGTCCATAAAAGATTCCCCACGAATTTTTAGCTTGAAGCTTGACTTTTAACACTCCCCCTCAAGCTTCAATTCTTCATCCTCATCCAAGCTCCTTCATGTTGATGCATTGCTTGAATTTTGAAATCTTCATCCCATCCAAAGCCTTTGTAAACATGTCCGCAACTTGGTCCTTGGTACCAATATGATGTACTGAAACTTCCTTGGATATCACCTTTTCCCTTATGAAGTGATAGTGCACTTCAATATGCTTGGTTCTAGCATGATAGACAGGGTTCGATGCTAGATGAATGCTACTCATGTTGTCACAAAAAATTGGATATGTGTCAACCTGCAAATTAAGCTCCATAAATAACTTCTTAATCCACATTAGCTCACATGTGACTTGAGCCAAAGCTCTATACTCAGCCTCGGTGGAAGATAATGCCACCTTGGGTTGCTTCTTTGAAATCCATGAGATGATCTTGCTACCTAGCATGACTAGGTAACCACTTGTACTCCTTCTATCTTCCTTCAAACCGGCCCAATCGGCATCGGAATAAGCTTTGACCTGCATATCATCATCAAATGAGTAGAACAATCCTTCATTTATAGTGGCTTTGAGATATCGCAACATTCTTCTTGCAGCTTGCAAGTGTGTAGTCCTTGGACTATGCATAAATTGTGATAACACTCCAACTCCATATGCTATGTCGGGCCTGGTTATTGTGGCATAATTGAAAGAGCCTACAATAGATCGATACAAAGTTACATCCTCTAATGGCTCTCCATCAATGGAGCTTAGCTTTACATTAACTTCCATGGGATTTGAAATAGGCTTGCAATGTAGCATCCCAAACCTCTCAAGTAGGTCTAGAATATACTTCCTTTGTATGAGCATAATACCTTCTTCTTTGTATACAACTTCAATGCCAAGAAAATACCTAAGATCTCCAAGATCAGAGATCCTAAACTCCTTTCCAAGCTTTGCCTTGATCTCCTCAATGCCCTTTGTATCATTACCTGTAATGATAAGATCATCTACATACACACACATGTAGACTACAAGTTCTCCTCTTTGTTTGATGAAGAGAGATGGATCCGCCTTGCATTGATTGTAACCACATTTGATCAAATAGTCCACCAATCTTTGGTTCCAAGCCCTTGGAGCTTGCTTTAGGCCATAAAGTGCCTTCTTCAACCTACAAACATGATGTGGAAACTCTTTATGAACAAAACCTAGTGGTTGCTCCATGTATACCTCTTCTTCCAAGTCTCCATTGAGAAAGGCATTCTTGATATCCAATTGGAAGAGCTTCCATCCTTTGCTAGCAGCCATTGCAATGAGTGTCCTAATGGTGCTCATCTTTGCCACGGGGCTGAATGTCTCTTCAAAGTCCACTCCATAGGTTTGTGCAAAACCCTTGGCCACCAATCTTGCTTTGAACCTAGAAATAGATCCATCTGAATTCCTCTTTACTTTATACACCCACTTATTACCTATTACCTTCATGTTCTCCTTCTTGGGCACTAGAGTCCATGTTTGATTTTCCTCAAGTGCATCGATCTCTTCTTGCATTGCCTCTTTCCATTCGGTGTACCTGCTTGCATCTTCATAGCAATCGGGCTCATGATCTTCTACTACTTTGTTCATATATGCATAATGTGTTGCCATGTATGAATCATAAGTAAACCTTTGACTTGGATACTTAACTCTAGAAGACTTCCTTTCTTCACCTTTTGGAGGAATAAACCTCCTTTGCCTTGGGAACTTGATCTCTTTCTTTGACGTGGCTTCTTTCTCCATCATGTGTCCTTCATCATCTTCAACTTCATTACCTTCTTCATCCAACTCCACCAATGTTGCTTTGCCTTTGTTGATTGATTGTGCTTCATAGCTTGATGAAGATCTCCCCCTCCATGGTGAGTTCATGCTTGAACTATCTTCATTGATGGAACACCTTGGGCCGCTTAGCTCTAGGTCGATTTGTTCTTCATCATGTCCATGCTTTTCTTCTTCATAGTCCTGCATACAATCATACTTCTTATACCAAGGGAGTAGCTCATCAAATGCTACATCCCTTGATATCCTCAAGTCCTTTGTGTTTGGGTTGAAGCACCTGTAACCTTTATGATCATTTGAATATCCTAGAAACACACACTTTTCTGCCTTTGGTTGTAGCTTGTGCCTGAATTCACTTGGCACATGTACATAACAAGTACATCCAAATATCTTCAAGTGGGAAAGATCAGGTTTCTTACCATAATAGGCTTGATATGGTGTCAAGCCATGGATCCCTGAGGTAGGAGCCCTATTCATTAGATACACGGCGGTATTTGCTGCATCACTCCAAAACATGTTAGGTACATTCATCTCATTAAGCATTGCTCTAGCGATCTCGGCAATGTATCTATTCTTCCTCTCTGCTACTCCATTTTGTTGGGGTGTGTACCTGCATGTTACTTGCCTCTTGATGCCTTGGTCCATTAAAAAATCAGAAAACTCATTTGAGAAATATTCTCCCCCTCCATCGGACCTTAGCTTCTTGATATATGTACCTGTTTCCTTCTCTACCATTGCCTTGAATGCTTTGAAACATGTAAACACATCTGATTTGTTTTTGATGAAATAAACCCAAACCATCCTTGTGCAATCATCTATAAAAGTGACAAAGTACTTGTTACCTCCAATGGATTGCTCTTTCGTTGGCCCCCACACATCTGTATGTATCAACTCCAATGGATGTTGGCTTATGTAGCCACTCTTCTTGAATGGAAGTCTCGCTTGCTTCCCTAGTTGACAAGATTCACATAAATGCTTCATACCTTGTCCTTGGAAGTTGGAAAGACCTTCAACCAGCCTCTTGAATTGCATTTCCTTCATTCTTTGTATGTTAATGTGACCTATCCTCTTGTGCCACAAGTCCAACTCCGAAATCCTCTTGTTTCCATATGTGAAGTAGACATGTTGAGTAGAATGAGAATTTACCTCCAAAGTGAAGAGTCTCCCTTGCTTCTTTCCTCTTGCTATGACCTTGTAACCTTGCTTAGGGTTCTCCACAAAGCATCCACCTTTGTTGAACCTTACTTGATAGCCTCTTTCAACCATTTGCCCAACGGACACCAAGTTCTTTGTGATGGTTGGTACATGCAAGACATCCTTGAGACATCTTCCTTCCTCCTTGTCATCCAAAGCTACATCTCCAACATGGGAGATCTCATGGGCTGTATCATCACCTGTTTCTACATGTCCTTTACCTTTGGGAACATGTAGATTAGTAAACCAAGAAGCATTGCAACTCATATGGTTGCTACATCCACTATCAATATACCAAGTGTTATCTACTTTGCTTGAATTCCCATTCATGTGCATCATCAAGAGATTGTCATTTTCTGAACTTGTAGAAGCATAATTACCTTGGCCTTTGTATGAAGAACCTTGATTATAGTTCCTTTGGTTTCCTCCTTGGTAGCAATCTCTAGCATAGTGGCCAAACTTGCCACATATGTAACATCCTTCGCCATCTTGATTCCTGTTTTGTTGATGTCGTCCTCCTCTTCCTCTTGATCTTCCTCTCCCTCTTTGTGATGAGGTGCCTTGGTCATGTCCTTGATTTCTTGAGTGGCCTTGCCTTCCTCCAAACCTTCCTTTGCCCCTTCCTTGTCCTTGTCTTCCTTTGCCCCTTTGATTACCTGCATAGAAAACTTGTGCATCTTTGCTTTTAGTTGAACTTCCACCTATGTTCATTTCTTCGGTGACCATGAGAGCAACCAATTGCTCAAAATCGGGAAGATTATCCCTTACATAAACTGAAGTGGTAAAGGGTTTCCACTTCTCATCATCTCTCAAACCATTGAGAGTATAAGCCACAAGATCGTCATCGTCTATGTGGCTTCCAATGGATCCCAATGCATCTGATAACTCTTTGACCTTAAGTATGTAGTCATTTATGCTACTCCCGGAGCTCTTCCTAAGGTTGTTGAGCTCATTCTTGAGTTGGATCTTCCTTGCTTTGGTGCTTGTTGAATAAAGCCTTTCAAGTGTCTCCCATACCTTCATGCTTGAATCCAGGTCTTGGATATGGCCGATCATGCTATTGCTAATGTGTTGGGAAAGAATAAAGATAACCCTCTTGTCTCTTTCATTCCATTCCCTAAAGGCCCTTCTCTGGTCATTGGTTGGATTCTCATCCAACCTAGGTCTTGGTTCACTTCCACTAATCAACCCCCAAAGGCCCTTGCCCATAAGATAGTTGGAGACCCTAAATCTCCATGGTTGATAGTTACCTTTGTCTAGCTTTTCAATTTGAGTGTTGAAGTCTCCCATATCTAGTCTTTGATACTTGACCTAGCCCTTGGCTAATGCTCCAATGTGTGTAAAATGAAAATGAGGCTCTGAGGTTACCTCAATCCAAAGCTTTCCTTAGATGGACACCTTGTGCTCTTGCAAATTTGAGTAGAATAGCTCCCCCTTGATGTGAGCTACCTCCAAGAAGCTTTTGTTGATGCAACTCTTCAACCACCAACTCCAAGAGGTCTTCTTGCTTGTATGTGATACCTCCAAGATGCCCAAATGCTCTGATACCACTAATGGGCGAAGTATCTCAACCCCTAAGCAACGATGAAGCGCGAATGACCTCCACAGGTATCCTTCTTTGACCTCTGCACACCAAAAATGCTCTTACTCAGAGCTTATGCAGAGAACTCCAGTGAGCTTTTGTAGACCTGTAGTAGACACCAAGGGCTTTCCAACAAAACAAATTTCACTTGAAATGGATGCTTACACAAAGAGAAACAATGTATACAACATGAGCTAGTTGAATGCTCACAACTGCTAGTCAAGCAGAGACCTCACTTCACTCCAGCAAACGTTTCTCAGAGATTATACAGATAATGAATCTCAAACTTGAGTCAACTTTAGAGCACTCTAATAGCTACCCAATGACACCAAAATCATAGCAAATGGATACATAGAGAAGGAGAACCAGCCCTTACAACAGGGAGCAAAATATTTCCAACAGAGCCTACAAAAAGAGAGAGATATCAATCACACAACTTCACTAAAATGAATGTTGCTCCCAGCTTACTCAGAGAATGCTCCAGAGACTTGGTAAGCATAAAATAGACTCTTATAGCTATCCAATGAGACAAGAATTACATCAAATGGATACCATATGAGGGAGAACCAATGCTAACAACTCAGGGGTAGAGAGTTGCAACACTGCCTGCGCACACACATAGATATGCCTACTAAAAGAAAACAAACAAGCAAGCAAGGGGGTTGCTTAAGCAAGGGGCTTGCTTATCACAACTCCAGCACTTAGTGCTCACTTTACATGAGCTAAAACTCCAAGAAGATGGCCCAAAAGAAGTCGGGATACATGCTCCTTTTATAGTGAGAGGTGTGCCCCTAAAATCTAGGAACTACCTTTCCAAATCAGCCTCCTAACTTGGAGGAATTAGTTGAGATGACTTGGGGAGTGGTTGAGTGACTTTTCTTGATGGAATCTCGTGGCTTTTGGCTTCCTTTGATTGCTCCACATGTCCATAAAAGATTCCCCACGAATTTTTAGCTTGAAGCTTGACTTTTAACATGCGTGTGCGTGTGCGTGTGCGTGTGCGTGTGCGTGTGCGTGTGCGTGTGCGTGTGCGTGTGCGTGTGTGCGCGTATGTGTGTGCGTATGCGCATGCGTATGCATATGCGTATGCCCATGCGTATGCGTATGCGTATGCGTATGCATATGCGTATGTATATGTGCGTATGCGCATGCATATGCATATGTGTATGCCCATGCGTATGCCCATACGTATGCGCATGCGTATGCGTATGCGTATGCGTATGCGTATGTATATGCGTATGCATATGCGTATGCATATGCGTATGCATATGCGTATGCATATGCGTATGTCTGTGTATGTGTATGTGTATGTGTATGTGTATGTGTATGTGTATGTTCATGTGTATGTGTATGTGTATGTGTATGTGTATGTGTATGTGTATGTGTATGTGTATGTGTCTGTGTATGTGTAGGTGTATGTGTATGTTCATGTGTACGTGTACGTGTACGTGTACGTGTACGTGTACGTGTACGTGTACGTGTACGTGTACGTGTACGTGTACGTGTACGTGTACGTGTACGTGTACGTGTACGTGTACGTGTACGTGTACGTGTACGTGTACGTGTACGTGTACGTGTACGTGTACGTGTACGTGTACGTGTACGTGTACGTGTACGTGTACGTGTACGTGTACGTGTACGTGTACGTGTACGTGTACGTGTGCGTGTACGTGTACGTGTACGTGTACGTGTACGTGTAGGTGTACGTGTATGTGTAGGTGTAGGTGTATGTGTATGTTATGTGTATGTGTATGTGTATGTTATGTGTATGTGTATGTGTATGTGTATGTGTATGTGTATGTGTATGTGTATGTGTATTTGTATGTGTATGTGTATGTGTACGTGTATGTTATGTGTATGTGTATGTGTATGTTATGTGTATGTGTATGTGTATGTTATGTGTATGTGTATGTGTATGTGTATGTGTATGTGTATGTGTATGTGTATGTGTATGTGTATGTGTATGTGTATGTGTATGTGTATGTGTATGTGTATGTGTATGTGTATGTGTATGTGTATGTGTATGTGTATGTGTATGTGTATGTGTATGTGTATGTGTATGTGTATGTGTATGTGTATGTGTATGTGTATGTGTATGTGTATGTGTATGTGTATGTGTATGTGTATGTGTATGTGTATGTGTATGTGTATGTGTATCTGTATGTGTATGTGTATGTGTATGTGTATGTGTATGTGTATGTGTATGTGTATGTGTATGTGTATGTGTATGTGTATGTGTATGTGTATGTGTATGTGTATGTGTATGTGTATGTGTATGTGTATGTGTATGTGTATGTGTATGTGTATGTGTATGTGTATGTGTATGTGTATGTGTATGTGTATGTGTATGTGTATGTGTATGTGTATGTGTATGTGTATGTGTATGTGTATGTGTATGTGTATGTGTATGTGTATGTGTATGTGTATGTGTATGTGTATGTGTATGTGTATGTGTATGTGTATGTTATGTGTATGTTGTATGTCTATGTGTATGTGTATGTGTATGTCTATGTCTATGTGTATGTGTATGTGTATGTGTATGTGTATGTGTATGTGTATGTGTATGTGTATGTGTATGTGTATGTGTATGTCTATGTCTATGTGTATGTGTATGTGTATGTGTATGTGTATGTGTATGTGTATGTGTATGTGTATGTGTATGTGTATGTGTATGTCTATGTGTATGTGTATGTGTATGTGTATGTGTATGTGTATGTGTATGTGTATGTGTATGTGTATGTGTATGTGTATGTGTATGTGTATGTGTATGTGTATGTGTATGTGTATGTGTATGTGTATGTGTATGTGTATGTGTATGTGTATGTGTATGTGTATGTGTATGTGTATGTGTATGTGTATGTGTATGTGTATGTGTATGTGTATGTGTATGTGTATGTGTATGTGTAGGTGTATGTGTATGTGTATGTGTATGTGTATGTGTATGTGTATGTGTATGTTGTTGGCATCTTTGAAGAAGCAAGTACCAAAGAAGCAAGTATGAGCATACATGCAGATCTAGCACTGAGGCAACCAATCAAATTTTTTCAATCCTCAAATTAGTTTAAAAGTGATTCTCATCCCTAGAAACCATTGTAACAGTTTGTGTAGCTCCATTTTGTGCAAGCCAAGGAGTCATTGAGCTTGAGGAGCATTAGAAGTACCTACATATCAATTTTCATATTTTTTAGACTCCATTTGAGCCCTCAAATAGGCCCTAGAACCTAATTTTTAACTAGGCCGAACACTAGGTCTGAACAAGGCCAAAGGTAGTCAAAAAATATAAAAAGAGATGGAGAGCTCATTTTTGGGGGTTAGGTTGTTTTAGATTTGAACTTGTATGAGAACTCTTTTGTAATAGAAGTTACTCCATTGTCTCTCTCTTTGTTCTTGCCTTGTGTGCGCGTGTGTGTGTGTATGTGTGTGTATGTTTGTGTGCTTCTCACTCACACACTTGTGCCATCACTTGTTCGAGGTCTTCATACCATCCTCATGTCTCTCCCGATTGACATTAAAGGAGGTGCTACTCATCATTGAGCTACACCAAATTTTGGTGCCGTTGCCGGGGACCGAGCTTTGAGGACGAGCGTGTGATGGTAAGACGTAGAGAGGACGTGTTGGAAAGGTAAGTAGTAGGTTATTTCTTATTTTTCACAAATTTTTTTCATCTTCATCTCCATCTCCATCTCCACCTCTGCTCTACACCATCTCCATCTTCCTTTCATATTCCCACTCCCATTTCATTTACCTCATTTGCATAGTGAGAGTTTGAGAGAGAGTGAGAGTGGTTTGTTGTTCTTGTGTGTGTTTCTTGCATGATTCTTGCAGGTTTCAGCAGCATCACCATCCCCAGCAAGCTCTGCAGGTATGAAACCTGTCTGCGCAAGTCTCGAGACGTTGACCTTGAGCTATCGCGACAGACTGAAAAGTCGACCCTATCATGATTCTGAGTGCACCACAACACAGCGCAGGTTAAGAGCTTCCAGGATCATTAGCTTGATCACAAGAATTTGCCATATTTTGACCTATCACAACACACCGGTCTATCGCGACACACTGACCTATCGTGACACATTGACCTATCGCAACACACGGGTCTATCGTGACACATGGGTCTATCGCAACACACTAGTCTATCGCGACACACTGGTCTATCATGACACATTGGTCTATCCCGACACACTGGTCTATCGCGACACACTAGTCTATCGCAATACAAACTCCGATTGATGAGATTTTGGTCTCGTTGGAAAGCTCGTTGAGAATCCTATGTGGACTTTGACTGGTTTTTGTAAGAATCATATGTGTAGTTTTAGAATATGTATTTTTAATTTGGCCATTAGGTGGGAAGTCATAGGATTCTAGAGCTATAGAGAGGCCTATACTTTTTGATGTGTGTCTATCAATTCATTGTGATAAAGGGCAATATTAACTTGTGAGCTTTGTAGGAACATTGTGAGCAATCAAGGCATCCAAAGCAAGCTAGCAAGGGTGGACACCAAGCTAGGGAGAAGGCTTCTGGGGCTTGTGTAGCGATCTGAGCAACAAGTGATTGGAGGTTGGAAGTTCTCTCAACCCTCCTTTGTCAATTCCTAGCTTAGGCTAAGTGCGACTTAGGTGTGGTGAGTAATTAGAGCAGCGCTAGGCACGAATCAAGTCCAAGAGAACTAATCAACTAAGTACAAGCATTAAGCACGTCTTAAGTGCAAAAACTCTAAGGGACAAAAGTAAACTTGAATCGATCAATTATCAAGTGCGAAATTCACTTAAGTGTTCCTGACGACGTGATTTCAAACAAGAGCTTAACACAATAATCAACTAAAAAGAACAAAGTGATCGATACGAACTAACCTGCAACGAGATTGTACTTGGGACTAGAGGGTAGAGAACCTAGGCATATGAACCTAAGGTCAGGAAGACACTTAGGCTAAGATAGACAAAGCCTCGGGTCTTTTGAAGCTAGTGTCAATCATATTGCTAGGTCTTGGGCCCATCAATTGAGTGATTATCCATACACTCTAAGTTCAGAAACAAGTGATTCTGATATATCCTATAACACGAAGAGACCAGTAGGTAGTTCAGGAGTGGCATACCTGGAAAAGCCAGAAGGACCTTACAAGACTCAATTGGAATATATCAGGACCAATCATCTAGGTGCTCGCATCTAAAAAGACGGCCTGAGAAGATATGTGATCCAGATTAAAAACCAAGATCAACCCCATGGACTAGAACATCCGATAGTCAAGTTCAAAAATGGAGCATATCTAGATAAAGAAGGAACGATTTATGTGGTCACCACCCTTCCAGATAGGACAGATGAGTTCGGCAATGTGATTGCAAAGGCTGACATGGGCGACATAAAGCAAGGAAACTTAGGAAGAGAGTCCAGAACTCCCCAAGGCAAATCAATCTTAACCAGAATCATTACTCCGGAGTGGGTTCCCCAAGACAATAGGAGCATAGATTTGCTTGTGAATCAAGAGACAGATGAGGGTTTTTGGAGGTATAAGCCTGAGAAGCCTAACAAAGTGGGAGCACTTACCATCTATGAATTCAAAGATCCTGACAGCCCAGACAAAGTGACCTACTTAGATGATGCTTCTGAGAGGATCTTTGTGGTCTCGGAGCATGGAAGGCACGCATACACATGGAAGGGTGAATTTTTTTTTCCCCAACCTCGATCCATGGTGTCGTATGGTCACCAAGGACCTGGAACATCTCAAGCTCATGGGACTCAAAGAGAAAGGAGTAGAGATAGACCCAAGGTGAGCTTTGCTAACCCACTAGGAAGAGAAAGAACGAGGACTAAGATGGATAGGATGGACAGAGAGACCCAAGGAATCCAAGAAATGCAGACGAACTCCCTCTGCCAAAGCCTAGAGAACACACTAGAACCTTGAGGCCTACACAATTGGTTAAATCCATGAAGAATTGCTTCGATGGCACAGGAGACTCATATGATCACGTAGCATAGTTTAGGAAAGTTTTGAGAGCTAAGCAAGTTGAAGACTTGTTCACTCAATACAATGCTTTTGGTCTAACCCTCAAGAACACTACATTGACTTGGTTTCAACCACTTCAGCAAGGTCAGTTCAGAAATATAGATCAACTTCTTGAAGCGTTCATCACTGAGTTTTCCAAGAGTGGTATTAGGCATAACACATCCTCCTTGATATACAGCTTCAAGCAAACACCTCAAGAGACAGTGAGGCCTGCAGGAAGAAGGTTCAGGCAATACCTTGAGAGATGCCCTGTTCCAGAGTTACCCACTCTAGCCAAACAAGTGGCCTTATTTCTAGACAGATTGCTAAGTACCAAACTGAGATCATATGTGTACTTGAAGGAGCCTAGATCCATAGAAGAGTGTGTACGCATGTGCATAGACATCGAAGATAATCTAGGGGAGGAATTAGAGCTCTCAAAGATCTATAAAGATTCAGATAGTTCTACTAGCCTCGCTTCCTCACAATCCACGTCGATTGAGGATCTAGCAGAAAAGGTAGCTCAGAAATTAGGCATCTCTAATAAGCAGATTCCTAGATTTGCCCCAGGGAAACGATGCTATACCTGTGGAGGAGACCATGTGGCGAGTGTATGTCCCATTATGGCCCAACCCCAAGTGAATCCTAGTATCCACTACTGCACCATAGAACGAAGGTATACCACCGCACAAGACTTCCCATATAACAAACAAATTGTCAAGCAAAATTACCGTCAGCCATATCCACAACAGGGCAGATACCAGAACTATTACCCACCACAACACTATAGTAGGCCTCAACAACCCTATCAACAACCCTATCAAGGGCAACAAAGACCTCAACCAGTTCTAGCGCAGCAACCCCCTCCTCCAACCAATGTGATTCCAGTGAAATATGCATCGGCAGAAGAAAACCTGAATAGAGCTATAGTCCCAGTAACACCATTGCTATCAAAAAGTGACCCAAGTGATCATAGTTTTGACTCCTCTCACGTTGACAGCCCACAGGCTTACTACATGCAATCACCTGAGCATAATGAGTCCTACTATTATGAAGACTCGAGTGAACCTAGTTGGGAGCCGAAGTATGCAAATGTCATGTACGCAAACCCCAACCTAGGCAGGAAAGACCTCCACTTCCTAGAGGACCATGCCACCGATGTCAGGGAGATCACCTCATTCATGATTGTCCTATGCTTGCACCTGCACAAACCCAATCGGTGACAATTCAAGGATTTTGTCAAGATTGTGGGAAGGAGCATCTCCTGCGAGACTGTACTAAGAACCCCAACAATATGCCAAAAATCACTCCCATTAATGTTATTGGGTTAGTTGTAGACTCTACAGGAAGTGTGACTTCCACTGCCCCAGTGCAAGTAGTCACCCGAGATCAAGCTTTGCAGCAAACTCAAGGTGTAGGGCAGGAAAAAAGTTCTAAGGTTAGCAAGACTGAGAGCATAACCAAGAAAAGGACAAGATCTTGGAGAGATAGCCAAAAGAGAATAAAAAGACAATGGTCGAAGAAAATGAGTGAACTTGAGGAAAACTTGAGAGAAACAAAGGCAAAGATAATTGAACTCACATCTCAAACTCACTCTCACACTACCCTGCCACCACCATTTCCATCTCCCTCCAATCCATCACCTTCCATTCCCCAACCGTCTAATCCACCACACGTAACCCACCCACCACCCAGAGTAGGATCAGTCCTAGCCGATCCCACTCCTGAGGATCTAGACAGGATGCTTAAAGCATATCAGGCCAGAATCCAAGAAGGGCCAAATGTGATAGATCATGACAAATGTTACCCTAGAGCTGATCTAGAGATAGAGAGAACAAAACTTTGTGCTAAGATGGTAGAATTGGCTCAACCCATGTTTTAGGCCAGACGCCTCTTTAACTGCTCTAGCTCCACTAGAACACCATTGCATTTTGATGGTCTATTAGATAGATTGGAGAGCTTAATCGCAAAGTCTGGAAAAGGAGCCATCTTCCAGACTCAAGAGAGGGCAAGTGATAGAATAAGCATTCCTCCTCAAGAAGCTTATTTGCCTAACTCCATCGAACCAGACACCTCTTTTTCTATGAATTGGTATTCAACAGAATTCCTACGAGAGATTCAAGAAGAGAAATGGGCTAAAGAAATTGAAGATCCTCCTCCAATTGAACTTGTGAATGACACACATGATCAATTCCCACAAGACATTCCTTCCATTTATGGAGAGCAGGAGAGTGCCCAATCTCATGAGAGATTAGACTTCGAGTCTAATTTCTTACAAGAACTACCCCATTTCACAGGCCCATGGGAAACGAAGTCTACTTGTATGAGAGCACCCATGGTCATGATAAGAAACAAAGACTCGATCATACCCAGGAATACGGAGGTAGTGAAGAATACTAAAGTGTAGTGCAACCTCACTTTAGAAGAACTACTCAAGATTAAGCCTGAATTGTGGAAACATGTAGCCAAACAAGTTCCAGACGTAACAAAACCTCGTTCCCAGGTAGGATCTCATAGAACAGTGCCAGAAATACCTTTGGACAAGATAGGGGACATGAGCGAAGGAGAGGAAGGAAACACCTATCTCCCTATTACTAATCAGGGTTACACAACCAAGGCAATTTTGGACTCAGGTGAAGGAGTTGCAATTGCTACCACTTCCCTATGGAAGCGTTGGGGCAAGCCAGCACTCAGGCCAATGAGAATGAAATTGCAGATTTCCGATGGTCACATTGAGAGACCCTTAGGACTGCTAGAAGGAATAACTCTCACTACATGTGGTGTTGAGTTTGAGCATACTTTTGCTATATGTGACTTTAGCAAGAATCAAGCCTATGAGATGATTTTGGGAAGACCATTTATGCGGCAGTTGCAAGTGGTACAGGATTGAGGAACCAATTCCTTGTATCTGCAACACTTAGGTGTTACGACCAAGTCAATCTCAAAGATTACTCTCATAGAGATGTGCCCCCTATTCAATGGAATCCCATCCATAGAGCTAAGGATGATATGGAGTCAGTGCATTCCATAGGATCAGGATCCTCATGGATGCATGAAGACACCCACTTATGGATGTGCAAAGTGGCCGTAGAAGAAGAGAAGAGAGAAAAAGCCAGAGAGGTGGGTACAAAGGAAACTCATAGATCAGTTCGAGACCCAGCTCATGCACCTATAGTATTTCCCGATCAAGAGTTTGAGCCTCATGGTTGGGCAGAAATCCTAGCAACTATGGATGTAGCCATCAATGAAGAGCAATGGACACCCCACTATGACGAGGATGGCTATGACATTTCAGTCTTCACAATAGAGCCAATCATGTGTGATCCAATGATTGAAGAATGTGAACCTAGCACGGATGCATACGAGGTTGCAAGTGACTCCAAGAGTCAATCATTATGGACCCACCCTTTGCATCAGATGAGGAATATTTTCATGAAGTAGAAGCTCACCCTCAGAGACATGAAGGAACTACAAATGAGGTGAGATTAACCACACAAGTATCCATAAGAACGAAGGCAAGAAGAGGAAGAAGAGAGAAGTCACACCAGAGCAAGCAGAATCTTTGTTTGAGGTCCTTGAAAATTTCAAGAAGTATGAAGTTGAGGACAGGAGAGTCATGATCAGGGTGCCTAAACGTGAAGCAGTCATAGGAGAGGCCTATGATAACAAAGAAACTACAAAGAAAATCATAGTGACCATAGAGGAAGGTGAAGAGCGATGCACATACATAGGACATGACCTAAGTGAGGATGAGGAGCATAAATTGATAGCCTTACTAAGAGAATAGAGGGATCTATTCGCTTGGAGCTACAAGGACTTGAAAGGTGTAGACCCCAACATATGCTCACATATGATCCCCATGATCTCAAAGGCCACACCCTCTAAACAAAAGCCATACACATACAATGACAACTATGCTGCCAAGATCAAAGAAGAGATAGATCGCTTGGTTGAAGCTGGATTTATCTACGAAATTGAGCACACTGAATGAGTATCCCCCATTGTAGTGGTGCCCAAAAAGAACGGCAAACTACATGTATGCATTAAATTGAAGAAGGTTAACGCAACCACTATTAGAGATAGTTATCCGCTTCCTATCACTGAACATCTATTAGAAAGGATAGCAGGCAAGGAAGTATACAGCTTCCTGGATGGGTTATTTGGTTATAATCAAGTATCCATTGCACCAGAAGATCAGCATAAAATGGCTTTTGCCACAAAGTGGGGCATATTTGCTTTTCGGGTAATGCCATTTGGTCTAACCAATGCACCCGCAACTTTCTAGAGACTGATGTGCCATGTGTTTAAAGAGTTCTTGAGGAAGAATTTGGAAGAGTTCCTGAGGAAGAATTTGGAAGTCTATGTTGATGATCTCCGTGCTCATTCCAACATTAGACAGACACATGTACCTGAACTCAGGCAGATCTTTGACCAATGTAGAGAATATCAAGTCTGCTTGAACCCAGAAAAGTGTGTTTTCATGGTCAGGCAAGGCAAGATTCTAGGACACATAGTGTCAAAGAACGGCATATCCACTGATGAAGAAAAGGTGAGAGCTATCACAGAACTACCAAGGCCAAAGAGTGTCAAGGAAGTGCAAGCTTTCATGGGGCATTGTGGCTATTACCGATGTTTTATACACATGTATGCCATCATTGCAAAGCCTCTATACGGACTTTTGACTAATTTTGAGTGGATTGATGAATGTGAGAAATCTTTCAATGAGCTTAAACGGCAATTGTGTTCAGCACCAATCTTGACTACACCAGATTGGAACAAGCCATTCCATGTCCATGCAGATGCATCCAATTATGCTATTGGGTGCGTACTTGCACAGTCTACGGGTGAAGGCGATTGCCTACGCTAGTAGACAGTTGAATGCAGCTCAACAAAATTATACCACCACCAAACGAGAAGGATTAGGCATGGTATATGCGGTTAAAAAGTTTAGACACTATTTGCTTGCAAATAAATTTAAATTTTTTACTGATCATCAAGCTCTATTGTACTTGGTAAACAAGCCTTGAAACACCGGTAGATTAGTAAGATGGTTCCTCTTACTAATGGAATATGACTTTGAGGTGGTGGTGAGGAAAGGCAAGACTCACTTGACAGCGGATCATCTCTCGAGGCTCACATCCGGAGAGGCCCCACAAGGAGTATCAGATGACCTTCTTGATGCTTACTTGTTTAATTTAGAGGTTGTACCACAGTGGGCCAAGAACTTAGTGCCAGTACTGACATATGGGCCTAAACATCCAGTAGTAAACACTCAAGACAGTGAGGTAGTAAAAGCCCAGAAGTACCATATCATGGCAGGGAGTATGTACAAACATACAGATCAAGGAATATTAGCTTATTGTGTGGAAGAGGATGAGCATGCAAAGTGGTTGCAATTAGCACATGTGGGTGCATTAGAGCAATACTACCCGAGACAAAGAACCTTACAGACATTGAGGAGACTTGGAGTGCACTGGTGAACTATGGAAGCAGATGTCCATAGGATGTGCAAGGATTGCCCAATCTGCCATACTAAACCACCAGTGGAACATTCCACTCTTTATCAGATGTCTCTAGTGCCAGATTGGAGCAAACCATTAGTAGCCTTTTTGAGGATGTGAACCTTTCCCCAATATATGACATTGGCTAGACAAAGGAGCTTAGAACAAGAAGCTTTAGACTATACTCTCATTGGAGATAATCTATACAGACGAGGAAAAGATGGGTATCTTAGATTATGTGTTCACGAGAGTGAATATCTTACGATCTTGGAAATCGCTCACCAAGGTGTAGCAGGAGGACACTTTGGACCAGATAGAGTGATCAAGGTAATACTATTTGCAAGTTTTTGGTGGCCCACACTTCACATGGATGCACATACCTATGTGAAGAGGTGTGAGGTTTGTCAATGAACTCAGTACCCTATACGTAAAGATGAGATGCCATTGAAACCTATGATAGGTGGATGTGCATTCTCTAAGTGGGGAATAGACTTTATCGGTCCTATTAATCCCCCAGCTAAGGGTTCCCATGTTGAATACATTATTGTGGCCACTGACTATCTAACCAAATGGGTAGAAGTAAAAGCTACAATGAAGAATGATGCCCAGACGACAGCTAAGTTCTTATTCGAGAATGTGTTCACCAGATATGGGCTGCCAATAGAGCTAGTAAGTGATAGAGGCACGCACTTCTTGAATGAAATCATAGAAAACCTTCTCCAAGAATTCTTGATGATACATAAGAAATCTCCCCCATATCATCCACAAGTTAATGGATAGGCTGAGAGCACAAATAAGATTCTATGCAATGTATTGACAAAATTGGTTAATAATAAACGCTTTGATTGGGACAAATAGCTACACCATGCTGTTTGGCCATACAGAGTTGCCTATAAAACGGTATTCCAAGCCATACCGTTTCAGATGGTGTTCGGCCAAAATGCAGTGCTACCATTGGACTTTTTGATACCTACTTTGAAAGTAGCACAAGAGCATGACTAGGCAGGCCATGAGCTCTCCTCTAGAATCTTCGATCTTGAACGATTAGGTGAAACACGATTGAGAGTTGCAGCAGGAATTTATGTAGCCAAGAAGAGACAAAAAACATATTTCGACGCACATGTGAAGGATAAGTGCTTGAAAGTAGGAGACCTAGTCCTAGTCTACACCTTGAAGCAACATGCACGGAAATTAGAGAAGAGAGGCTATGGACCAATGATTATCAATAGGATCTCCACAAGTGGAGCAGTTCAACTAGCTACTCTAGAAGACGACATCCTACCAAGTTACATCAGTGGATGCATAGTCAAATTATATCAGGAACCCCTCATGGAGGAGATGTTAAATCGACTCAATATTGCAAAGAAACATAAAGAAGAGGAAATGCGAATTTGAGAAGAAGCACAAGAAGAAGCTTTAGAACGCATCCGATGAATGAAATTGAGAAGACAAGGTAGAGATCAACCCATGCCTGACACTCAAGAAGCTCTAGGTTATCACATGGCCATGTGCAAGGCTTCAGGTGAACATTCCCATAGGATAGTCGATCGACGACCTTTTGTGACCCTAGAAGTAGAACAAGGAGGGAGTGAAAGGACTGTGAGAGCTTTAATTGACTCAAGAGCAGCCACTAGTGCAGTTTGACTTTCTTACTGCCAAGAATTGCAATTGAAGGTCAATCCTATAGAGGCATATCTCATAGGCTTGGGAGGTTTTGAAACCCCTTGCATGGTAGAGGTGGAACTTCCCCTCTACATTCAAGAGGTTCTAATGGCAGTCAAAGTGCTAGTATGTGAAGACGAGGATCTTACCAAACCTCTTGTCTTGGGCCAAGATTGGATCTATGATCATGCAATCAACCTCAACCTAAGAAGTGGACTTCTTCAGGCTTGGGTAGGCCAAAACCGCCTCACGATTGAATTAGAAAATCAAGCACTCAGGACACTAGAAAAGGCACCAAATCTTGGTCCCTCTAGGAACCCACATGAAGATAACGATGTCATTCTTGTCCAAAGTTCTGTGGTGCATAAGATTGTCACTCTTGACAAAGGTACAGAAGTCAATGAGGAGTTCCCTTCTTTTCCAAAGAGGATTCGAGGAAAGCAAGCCGGGCAACACACAACACTGAGGAGGCCGATGATCAAGAAGCATGAGCACCAACCTAGGCAATATGAAGCACCTCATGGCATGAAGCAGATTTGGATAT
Source organism: Ceratopteris richardii (assembly GCA_020310875.1). Taxonomy (NCBI): domain Eukaryota; kingdom Viridiplantae; phylum Streptophyta; class Polypodiopsida; order Polypodiales; family Pteridaceae; genus Ceratopteris; species Ceratopteris richardii. The sequence continues at coordinate 177,928,306 of CM035415.1, read as the reverse complement.
GCAAGGGTGGAAAAATCACAGCTCCAGAGACAGGTTCTCAAAGATGCAGCAAACGAGCTACACCATCAAGGATTACAACGAAGGAGTACCCTAGGCAACACTCTAGACATACCATTTCTATTTGGGTCCCGAAGTGGTCAATGAAGGTGTTGTTGTAGTATGCCCTTGGGAGCCAAGACCCACACCACCTTGCATGGAAGCAAGAAGGAAGGCCCAAGAAAGACTCTCCTTTCATCCACCCCATCCTCCACCATGTTCAAGCCATTGGCCATCAGCCCGCAGCTATGCCACATGCTTGAAAATATGGAGCAATGGGAGTCAAGGATCCTAGTCACATATGTAAAATACAAGACAATTGCAACACTCTACTTACACACAAAGGAAAATGCTAGCATGCACACACACCTCACTCTCACACTCTCCAAGACTAAATACATATATGCACAAAGCCTTAAGAGAAAGGAGAGTTCTTCCATTGAAAGGATTTTACATGAGAGCACGACCAAAAGCTCCCTTATTACAAGAAATAAGCCTCTATATATAGGCTAGAAACATTCCCCCATGTGCTCTTTTTGACTAGTCAAAAAGGAGCACATGCTTTCTAACTAACATATCAAAAAGATCTTGGGAAATATTCTTCTAACAACCATATCTCCAAGAATACGTGCGTGGGAATTTTGACGTGGGTTTTCTCCTACTTTTGCAAAAAGAAAAGATTTATTTACAAGTCTCCAAACCATAGTGTTGGAGAATTTATCAAAAAGTGCTTAGGAGGGGGTTCTTATGTGAAACTCTAGGTAGATACAAAAAAAGAAAGGGTTCCTACTCACAAATAAAGATATGTGCATATCCTATACTCAACACCCTCCTCTCCCTAGCCTTTGTCGTCCTCGACAAAGCTAAGACCAGAGGGGCATTCATTGCAGCACTGTCCAGGCTTGGGTCTTCGAGTCTTCATCTGCAGCTCTTCAAATCTTCCAATTTGCAAGTCTTCAGTCTTCAGGTCTTTAGTGTTTGAGCGACACAATCCCCCAGAAGAGACAGTTAAAAACAAAGTCACCATCGGATCTGACTGGTGCTTCTGAAGCCACCAATAGAGTGATGGGGAGCGATCTGGACCCAATCAACCTGGTGAGGAGCAGCCTGCAACATATTGACTAATAAGCACTGAAGCCGAGTAGCCGCCTTCCTCCTGTACATGATGTGCATCAACCATAAAGAGCACATTACAAATGAGAGCAACTAAGACTCCAAAATAAGGAGCTGGTCCATCAGCATAGTTTCCTTGTACTCCAGCCTGTGCTGGTACCATTTGCCAGAGGAGTCGGTCGAGTTTCGAGGATTGAGTGCCCAGATCTGCATAGGAGTCTCAGGAGGCCTGGGCAGCAATCGCAGTTTGGCAGCTTTCCAACAAAAAGTTAGTGCCAGTCTCAGGACCCAATAGAGCAATTGATTTGTGTGGGGAATATGCCTCATGATGAATAATACAGGAACCAAACCCAGCATTAGCTTCAGATGTGATCAGAGTATAAGCACAGACAATGTAGGTAGAATTGATTACAACAGTAGACTGAGATACCCCAGCTTTCATATGCATCCATAAGGGATGGCACAAGTACCTGTGTTACATTACTCACTAGGTGCATCATTCATAGCCAGCTTCAAATTGAAGCCTAGTTCTCTCTCTACACTGAAAACATAGCTGCTGCCCAAATGGCTTCATCAAACCTGGTTGCTGCAAAATGTTGTGAGAGCCCGAGAGTAAATGTTTGACATATCCGATATGGAGGATGCTGCATTTATTCCTTCTGAAGCATATTCCCGGGCATCACAGCACATCCTTCCTTTTCTGAAGCTCCGACCAACCTGACAGGAATCCTCCTAGCTGGACATATGAGAGTTATGAAATTTTATAGGCTCGAGAGATAGTAGATATAGTGCATTTGAAGTCACCAAACCCCCCAGCCTGAACAGAGTGGTTGGGAGCAACATGGATCCAAATACCCCTTTAGGAAGTTCTTGCCATTCTTTTTATGTTGTAGGCTGCAGGAGGAGGGACCAAAAAATCTGGCCTGATGTTGGCAAAGAAATGGATGACAACCTAACTGCTGTTTAGAAATCTTCACATCATGGACAGCCACCACAAGCTTTTATGTCTTTAGTCAATGTAGTAGCTACAACCTAATGCTTGGAAGACCAATAGAAGGCACTAAAGTCCAAGAGCTACCTGCATTACCCTGTAAGTGATGTGCAGCAACCACCAAGAGCACATTAAAAAGTGAGCAGAAAATTATCTTATTTAACCATAGGAGTATCTCATCAACGCCAATGAAACAACTGAAATGACTAAAATCTGGGCATGCCTCCCATCAATTGGCATTAGTCATAGTACAACCCTGCTGCATTAGTCATAATGTATCAGCAGGCCCCAAGCCACGGAGCTATCCATGGCATTCTGTGAGCTGCAGAAGCTTCTATGGATTGTGTCATCCATCTAGCCCTTCAATAGTTACAAGCAGAAGATGCGTGGCATATTCCTGGAAACCTGCCTGATGATATCATGAGCACAGGGATACTAAATAAACCACCAACATATGATATTGATTCCTTTAATGACTCATCCAGAACAGCTCACTCTAATCAGTGGGGAGTGAGGTCCCAGTTCATGTGAAAAAGGCTGGCTGGCTAGGGATCTGATGCGAGGATCTTTGTATCTGGACAGCAATGCCATACTGCCTTATCTTAGCACCAAATTCTTCAGTCTCATACCAACCATAATGACGACACAACTTTATCATGCAACACATAGATTGATAGACCAAAATCGATTGCCAGCCCCCCAAGCCTGTAGCCACCTTTTGTGATAGAAGAAGCCATCCACGAAAAATTCATCAGCTTTTCTAGCTTTGTGATGGGTCTAGCCACTGATGGCCAAACTTTGCAATTCATGAAAATTCCCAAGTGTCTTCTTTCTTGCTTCAAGCTTCAATCATGAGAAGTGAAATAAAGGATATATACACATGTCTGGCCACACATACATAGAGGAGATCATACTGTTTGGTGCTTTAGACAATCACAACAGTGATTGAATGTTTGTTTTGCAATTGTTCCACATGAAGGATTATATCATGGGGAAAGCGTCAGAGCCCTAGGTAAAACACCAAAAATTCTATCAGTAATTGCCTGCTGCTACAGGCAAGGAGGGGCATATTGAAAGTCCAGTTGTGATCTTTTGTCATTGTTTCTTTATGTGTGCAAGACTTATGTCTGCTATGCCGTTGAAAGTAGATGGAGTATCCCCTCCTAAAGAAGTTATCTACCAAAAAGGATGTATCACCCTTGTATGTCGACTGAAACCTGCTCTTTACAATATGGAGAAGTTCTTCAACTGGAGAAACTCTGGTTGAAGAAGATTAGTGCTTCCCAAAGAGGGCAGAAAAGTTCCAGGTTCTTCTTCTTCGTGTTGAAGTGACATTCTTTCGAGCTTCCTAAGATGCAATGAACCATCACTGCTCAAGAGATCTACCACCAAGAAGTGATTTAGTGGTTATATCCAGCTCATGGTCAGGGGTTTCGGACCCTATCCCTTTCAACGGGTAGTCATACATCCCAATCGATCTTTCAAGGGAAAACAACATGATGAGTCCTGGTCGCCTTACACAACTGACTAGCTCCAAATTTCCTTTCTCTCCATAGTACAAGAGTGTCTTCATATATCTGTGTCATGATGATCAGTACCTCAGAATATAAACATAGCTCTTTCGAGGTTTCAGCCACCAGTCATAGCACTGTTTGGGCAGAGATGAGAGGCCACCAACTGGGAGAAGAAGTTGACGAGAGGAGCAAAGTTCTATAGATTTGTGTGACAGAGGAACAAAATTTGCTTTATCTATGGAGTTAACTTTGCTCCACCTGAGCATCTTCGACTGAGGGAGAACCTGTGGTTGAAGGAGCTACTTACGATGAGAATGATTAGAGGCACCAAAATCCATATGCTGGAATCATTTGGGTAAGCTTTTCCCTATTGAGAAGGTATAAAACATAATAATTTTTTTATAAATGGCTCCTTCGGTGGTCTCTGCATTTCTGACATTGTTGCTTCATCATGAAGAAATCACAAAATGGAACCTGCTGGACATTCCAGTTATAAGAACCCAAGAGTTCTCACATAGATTACATGCAGAGAGCCATAGGTAGAGCATAGAGGAAGACTTTGTACAAAATACCAAAATCTAGGGGCCTCATAAAGACCTCACTACTGAGTTGCTGCAACATGAAGCATCGGGTCTGCAACAATTTTCGCCTCACAAAACTGGAGCTCAGCCTTATACTTTACTTCCGTGAGAATGTGGAACAGCATCAGTAGAGCTTGCCAGTCATTTGATCTCGATTATTTGTGTAGATACTTATACTGTGTGTTCTCTCAGAGGAGGAAGAACACCGAGCAGGAAGAAGAGCCAACCTATGATGAGTCGACCTCTATGACCCCCGATGGTCCAGCTCATCACAACTGATGTGTTTCCAAACACCATGTGATCAACTTCCACATTCACGCTTCAACTGGATGCAACAGTGAGTCGAAGAGAGATGGGCAGGAAAATAGATGCCCATCTCAGAATGGTTGTTTGAGTATGTCATGAACTTCCAAGAAGATAGTGGAAGCACTGAGGTCATTTTGCAACAGAGAGGAGCTGGGAGCATAGCTGGTCCTGCAAGTAGAATGAGAAGGAGGGAAGCCATGGAGTGAGAGAAGAGTAGTACACCCCTCCCTCCCAAGCATGAATCCTCCTCCCCAAGCGCCCGTTCATGATAGGTCGAAGATCATCTAAAAAGCAGGAGTTTTGACTCAATTGCAAGCATAGGTGACTGAGAGCATATTCTTAGCAGAAGGGCTTGAATCCAAAAGCACCCATGATCAGACAAACATCATCTGTCACTGCAAAGTATTCTGGAATCCATAAATTGATCTTGCACAGTTCAACTCATCAGCCATCCACCCAACAGTATAGTCATCAACAAGAGAATTTTGTTGGTGCATTCGAAAAGAGGTGCTTAGACATGCTCTGAGCCAAGCATCTCCAAACCCCGAGAGGGCATCACAGGGCTAGTGCTGCTGCTGAATCTTCAGTAAATTGATGGTTATGAAGGGGAAAGCGGAGCAGGAATGAGCCTGCAGAGGGTCGAAATGCCATCCCACTCGCATCTCACATAAGTAAAATGAGAGCATCAGATACGCCCGACCACAGCAACATAAGGAGCAGAGAATGGAAAAAGCCACAATGACTGTCTTCAATCCTTGCACTCAGAGAGAACACCACCACAGCCCGTCCATTGAGAAAAGCACAATCTCTTCCTTTCAGCCCAAAATTAGCATCGAACATTGCTTCAACGCATGACATTCAGATGAACATTCTCACATGAGAAGCGGTATTCAGAAGGAAAAGCCACCGTATGGATTGACTCCATAGCCATGTCCAAGAAGGGAAAGCTTTGCACGAACTCATCCATTCCGTAGGAACAAATTGGGCACGAAGTTTCACAGGTCTCCATTTTGGCGAGAAGAGAACTAGCCACAGCAGACTTCTTGTCATGAAGAGCCCAAAGACCTCTTGACTGCCTCTCTGTAGTTTGTTTACAGCAGACTCGACTCATTCAAAGTCGATACAGAGTACATAAACAGCCAAATGTGTTGCGGCTGGCAAGTTCTCGAAGATTACGGGAATCAAACACAGGGAGTTCCCAGGATTGAATCATCTTTACAGTCCTTGAACATTACAGTTCTTCTTTATAGTCAAAAAAGCCTTTCCACTTCTTCTGCATGCTGGAGGCGAAAGAGGGGAAAGTCCCTCCTGTGGGTCGTAGCTCTCATCTGAAGAAGGCACATTTCTAGCTGAGTTGTGGAGCTTTGATGGTGAGCTATTGAGCTTTGACGGTGGGCAACTCTTAGACTCGGAAGCTTCTGTGCAATACGTTCTTGGCCCTCTTCTAATGATGATGCTTGTTGTGTTGCTGCATGATGAGGAGGACGATAGTCGACGAAGGAAGTTGCCACAGATGGGAATTTGTCTCTGATATGGCAACGAATGTTCCGATGAGCTCACCCTCCTACGCAGAGGCAATAGACAAGGAGGAGCAACGAAGAGTTGCCCATTATGACAGAGATGGAGGGGTCATCAGAAAAGGGGAGCCCGAAGGCTCAACCCTGTCAGAGCATCGAGCTCATAGCAAGGAGGAAAGAATGCAAAAAGAGGGAGACAGCACACCCCCCCCCCCACTTTCCTTGCATGCGCGAGTTAGGGATCCACCTAATCCACCTAACCTTGTGGTAGTTGAATGAAGAGGGCAAGCCACTTTAAATCGTTCGTAACTTTGAATTCCAAGATCTTTCGTGAGTATTCCGAGGAGAATTCGTGGGACATAGAAATATTCAAGAGGAAGAGAGGGCTGAGATAAAGAGAGAATGTACCCCAACCCTCCATTCAAGGCTCTCACTAAAGAAAAGAGATGACAGAGATGGAGAGTGATGCCCATGTGAGTGTGTGGGGAAAACTATCCTACTAAAACAAGGAAATGGGAGCAATTGGCCCAAAGGAAGGGTGAAAGTGCCATGCCAACACACATATCCTACGTAAATAAGCAGAAAAATTGCAAATCAATATCTTACCACATGCTCTTGAGCACTCCAAGTGATGAAAGGCCGTTCTCCCCGGCAACGGCGCCAAATTTGTTGTTGTAGTATGCCCTTGGGAGCCAAGACCCACACCACCTTGCATGGAAGCAAGAAGGAAGGCCCAAGAAAGACTCTCCTTTCATCCACCCCATCCTCCACCATGTTCAAGCCATTGGCCATCAGCCCGCAGCTATGCCACATGCTTGAAAATATGGAGCAATGGGAGTCAAAGATCCTAGTCACATATGTAAAATACAAGACAATTGCAACACTCTACTTACACACAAAGGAAAATGCTAGCATGCACACACACCTCACTCTCACACTCTCCAAGACTAAATACATATATGCACAAAGCCTTAAGAGAAAGGAGAGTTCTTCCATTGAAAGGATTTTACATGAGAGCACGACCAAAAGCTCCCTTATTACAAGAAATAAGCCTCTATATATAGGCTAGAAACATTCCCCCATGTGCTCTTTTTGACTAGTCAAAAAGGAGCACATGCTTTCTAACTAACATATCAAAAAGATCTTGGGAAATATTCTTCTAACAACCATATCTCCAAGAATACGTGCGTGGGAATTTTGACGTGGGTTTTCTCCTACTTTTGCAAAAAGAAAAGATTTATTTACAAGTCTCCAAACCATAGTGTTGGAGAATTTATCAAAAAGTGCTTAGGAGGGGGTTCTTATGTGAAACTCTAGGTAGATACAAAAAAAGAAAGGGTTCCTACTCACAAATAAAGATATGTGCATATCCTATACTCAACAGAAGGCTATCCCCAATACTAGATGGATATGGGTGCCCAAGACCTGCTTACAAGCTCAAATAGCTTCACCTCCATTCACAAGAATGAATCAACACTCACAAGCACTCTTGGCAAAAATCCCAGGGCAAACACCTACACTCCACACCATTACATCTCCGGTCACACCTAGGAATATCGGGAAATGGGTACCCAAAAGGTCCCAAATCCAACACAATCTAGTCCACAATCCTTTACATGTCATCACCACTAAAAGCTACGATTCCACAAATCAAAGTTTGGAGACTTAAACCCCATATCAAACCCCCTGCCCCAATTTTGTAAATTCATCCACTCTGATGTAGGTGCATTCTGAGTACATTGCATATCGAAAAGTATGCATCTAGGATGACACTAACCTACTAACCAACATTCACACCCATCACAAACACTTCACCCCCTAACCCCTAACCACTTGGGATGTCATGTTAGTATTGTGGAGGGAACACCATAACATCCTATTTCCTATGCAACGCTAATGTGCTTCTCTTCTTCTAACAGATAAGCATCAATAGCTACAAGCAGTCTCATGACAGAAGCAGTAGGCACGAGCTCCGAGGGAGGCACTACTTCTCAAGTTGATTGGGAGACCATGCCCGTGGAGGCCCCATTGACATCTAGGCCTGAAGAGTATCTAAATGTGAGATGAATTCCCATCTTGGATCCACTGTACGGCTTAACAGAAAGAGTAAAAGGAAACTCTCATTGGTTCAATGAGATGCCAGGAGATTTGGGTGATGCAGATCACATCTGGGAGTCTAAGTTGGAATTTGGTGCAGTTTGGTGGACATTTCAGTTCTTCACGAGAGAATTTGAATCACTACAAAACACAACACCTCTTCAAGATATTTGGCAGAAAGCGGGTTTGAAAGACTACTTTAGTGCACCCCTGCCCAAGCCAGATTTCATTAGATGTTACTATTTGATTGCAACTCTCAAAGCTACAGGAGATCGTGCTCAGTCAGGCACATTCCTGGTGCCATCTCTATCAAACCGCGAAGAAATGAAAAAGTTCAAGTTGAACGTAACTCTAATTAAGGAGGCCCTCCAAATGTACGGTAGCCATGTGCCCTCTGATCGAGACTCTCTGATACCGGAATCTATGAAGAAGAGTAAGCTAAAGAAGTTGAAAGACATTTGTGCCCTCACACCAAACATTGCCATCCCATTGCGCATGTGCCTCCAGCACTTTGCATTCCTTGCTCAAGATCAATTCACGCAACCTCACAAGAAGATTTGGTTCAGTCTATACCTAGCGGAGACAGGGAGCCTACCCTTTAAAATGCAAGTATGGACTCTCGATCGATTGTATGAAGTAGGCAAACGAGGGGCAAGGAAGCCTTCCTTGAATGGCTGTTGTGCCATTACCAGAATTATATACAGATGTCTAGCATATGATGTGCCGATCGCATGGACACTTACTTACTCATACCTACAGCTATTCCAAGGAAGAAAACTAGGGGTTCAACCAGCTAAACACATGCGCAGATCGCTTTCCTATGTCCCAATCATAAAACAAATGTTCTCAACATTCTCCCCGTCAAGTTTCAAAGGGTATTTCTTTCATGCCAAGAATATAGTTGAATCTTTGAAGCTTTGGTCCATCCAAGGATTTGGTGAAGATATCTGCAACTTGATCCTTTGTTCTAATTAAAGAAACCTGCACTTCATTGTTTATGTCATTCTCTCAAACATAATAATATTGTATCTCTATATGCTTTGCTCTAGCATGAAAAATAGGATTTGATGTCATATGAATGCTACTCAAGTTGTCCCCATATATCAATGGTACATCAACCTGCACATTCAAGCCATGAAACAACTTTTTTAACCACATAACCTCAGTAGTAGCCAATGCTAAACCTCTATACTTAGCCTCTGTAGAAGATAAAGCAATGGTAGGTTGTTTCTTTGAGCTCCATGTTAATGTCTTGTTTCTTGTTATTACCACATATCCACTTGTGGATCTTTTGTCATCTTTACATCCAGCCCCATTTGCATCACTAAAGACTTTAAGAGTTAGACAAACATCATGACGATAAAATAATCCTTCTTTCATAGTACCTTTCAAATATCTAAGCACTCTTTTCACTGCATGCACTCTAGGTTCATGCATGAACTATGATAATACTCCCACTGCATAGCATATATTAGGTCTAGTTTTTGTTGCATAAATCAAAGATGCTACCATGGATCTATACACATTCGTATCATGCAACTCATCACTTTCTTTTGCACTCAACTTTACATTACATTCCATTGGAGTAGAAACAAAATTACATTCCTGCATACCAAACTTTTCAACATATCATCTACATGTTTTACATAAAGTGAAAGATCAGCATGACTTGCTATGCATCCTTGTAGCATAAGATACTTTATCAACCTTGCATTCCATGCCCTTGGTGCTTGTTTAAGACCATACAATGCCTTCTTTAACCTACATACATGATTGGGACATTTTGCATCCACACAACCATCCGGTAGTGATATATACACTTCTTCACTTAATTCACCATTCAGAAAAGCATTCTTTATGTCTACTTGATATATATTTCATCTTTTACTTATAGCTAAAGCCAACAAAGTTCTCATTGTTGCAATGTTTGCTAATGGACTAAATGGTTTCTCATAGTCTTTAAGGACCCACTTGCAACCAATTACCTTTTGTTTTGGTATCTTTGGTACTAATTTCCAAGTATTGTTATCTTTTAGTGCATCCATTTCTTCTTTCATTGCTTTCTCCCACTTTTCATCTCCTTTTGCCTATCATAAGATGTAGGTTCATTTTCCTACTCAACCTTTGTCATAAAATCATAAGGAGTATTCATAAAAGATTCATAAGTATACCTTTGAGGTTGCTTACTCACTCTTGAAGTTCTTCTTACCTCCAATGTAGGTTCTCTTGCTTTATTATTAGAAACCTTTGATGATTCTCCATTCTCATATGTACTACCAACTTCTTCTCCTTCATCATTCACTTCAATAAGTTTGAGTTTACCTTTACTTTTGACACTTGGAGGTGAATCTTGCCTTGATCTTCCATTGAAATGTAGCTTTCCTTCTCCATCCAAACCACTCTTCTCATCACTTAAACTTCTTGTGGGCTGAGGTAAGCACTCATCTCCTTCACATGTATCTTCTTCATCTCCATTTATGACCTGCAAACTTTTTTTATCTACATACCATGAAAGTGGTTCGTTGAAGTTTAAATATCTTGAAACAACCACCTTATTGGAATGAGGATTATAACATCTATATCCTCTTTGAGTATCTACATAACCACTAAATATACACTTTTCTAATTTCACATCAAGTTTTGATCTTACTTCACTAGGTACATGCACATAACATACACAACCAAATACTTTCAAATGACTTACACTTGGTTTCCTTCCATGCCATACCTCATATGGTATCAAATGATGAACTCCGGTAGTAGGTACTCTACTCATAATGTACACACTTGTGACAACTTCAGGCCAGACAGAATTAGGCAAACACATGACATTTAGCATGCTTCTAGATGCTTCTGCTATGATTCTGTTTCTTCTTTCTGCAACTCCATTTGTTATGGAGTATACCTGCATCTAACTTCTCTTTTGATACCTTCATCATACATAAAATTAGTAAAAGCTTGAGAGAAATACTCTCCCCCTCCATTAGATCTTAGCTTCTTAACATACCTTCCTATTTGCTTCTCAACAAATGATTGAAATTCTTGAAACAATCAAAGACTTCACTCTTATGTTTAATTAAATACACAAATGTCATTCTACTATGATCATCAATGAATGATACATAGTACTTATTACTAACCAAGGATGCCTCTTTAGTAGGGCTCCATATGTCTGTGTGTACAAGATCTAGCAAGCCATTGCTTACATAGCTTGAATGCTTGAAAGCTTGTCTACTCTACTTATCCATTTGACATGCTTCACAAAGATGCACCATATGTTGCTTGGTAAGATTAGGTAATCCTTCAACGATCCTCTTCTTTGATAGCTCCTTTAACCTGTGTACATTCATGTGGCCAATCCTTTTGTGCCATAGATCAAGCTTTGCTATTCTATGCATATCATAAGAGAAATAGTGTGTATGATTTGGGTTTACCTTGAATGTAAACAATCTACCTTGTTTTTTACCTCTAGAAACTAATCTCCTTTGCTTTGGATCCTCCATGAAGCAACCTGCATGATTAAATCTTACTTGCAAAACTTTTTCTACCATTTGACCAACTGATATCAAATTCTTAGTGATTGTTGGCACATAGAGTACATCCTTCAAGCAATTCATCTTGCACTTATCTTGCATAACAACATCTTTGACCAACAATGTCTAATGTGTTGTATCATCTCCTATTTCAACATAACCTTTACATGAAGGATTATGCATATTTGAAAAACATGAAGCATCATGAGGCATATGGTTAGAGCAACCATTGTCTACATACCGTACATCACTATTGCAGTTCATCTTAGTTTCTACATTCATTATAAGAAGAGAACCATAATCATCACTTTTACCTTCAACTACATAATTTCCTTGTTGTTTACCTCTTCTTGAATAGCCTTCTCTTTGATTACCACCTTGATTATTCTCATTTTGATAGCAATCTTTGGCATAGTGTCCATACCTTCCACATATGTAGCAATTGTTGTTCTCATTTGTCTTTGATTGCAGTCATAGTAGCTTCTCATACCTCTAGCACTTGATCTTCATCTTCCTCGTGTTGAAGGAGCCACTTGAAGTCCCTTGATCATTGCTTCTTCTTCCTCGACCTCTATTTGAACCTCTTCTACCTCTACTTCCTCCTCTTGATGATCCTACATAAAGAGCTTCTCCTTGAGATCCTTTTTTATTTGAAGTAGAGCCATTTATATTCATCTCCTCTGTGACTATGAGAGTAACAAGTTGATCAAAATCTGATGAACCCCATGCTCCAATAGCTTCAAATTCTTCAGCAAGGTATTAACAGCCTATGGCTTGTATTTGGCATGGTCATTTGGGCCATATATCTTGTAGTCAAATGGAAAATCTTTCTCGTTCTGGCTACTTACCTATGTTATCTTTCTCTGATTTTTCATTTTGTCAGCATTGTCAATATGGAAACCAAACCAGAAATGTGCATAGAATGCACATTGATTCTCCAATTCAGCCTTTAGATCTCGTTCATACAGATGTGTGTGGTCCTATGCCCACTAGGTCCTTACGTGGTTCTCTTTACTTTGTCACTTTCATAGATGATGCTACTAGAAAAGTCTGGGTATACCCTATCAAATCAAAGCATGAGGTATTCCCTACTTTTAGAAAATGGCTTGCTTCAGTTGAGACTGAAAAAGGAGCTAAGCTTAAGGCTTTACGTTCAGATAATTGGGGTGAGTATACCTCACATGAATTTAGCCTTTTTTGTCAGTCTAGAGGGATCCATAGAGAGTTTATAACTCCTTATACTCCAGTACAGAATGGCGTAGCTGAAAGGATGAATAGAACTATTCAAGATAGATTAGTTTCTATGTTGCATCATGCAAAACTCTCACAAAGCTTTTGGGCAGAAGAAGTATTGACTGTAGTTCATGTGATTAACCTTTCACCTAGTACTACCGAAGGTCTGAAAGGGGCACAAGATTGATGGACAGGGAAGCCAACATATTATGATCATCTTCGAGTTTTTGGGTGTGAAGCATATGTTCATATACCCAAGAGTCTTAGACAAAAGTTGGACCATAAGTCAAAGAAATGCATTTTTCTTGGATATGGTCAAGAAGGACAATTTGGATATCGCTTATGGGATCCTGAAACACGTTCAGTGATTAGAAGTACTGATGTCATTTTCAATGAGTCTAAGATGCCCATTAAGGAGGTTGAAATGAGAAGAGTGGTGTTTGAGCTATTAGTCCTCCAGTTAGTATGCATAAAAATGCAACACATAGGGACGTTAAAGAGAATGTCCGATCAGATCAATCTACACATGTTCCTGTTCAGCAACCATTGAGATGCTCTACATGTCTTTCACATCCACCTGATAGATATGTTTCCGGTTTAGATTTTGTTATGCTAACAGATGCCAGTGAGCCTTCTTGCTACAAAGAGGCTATGCAGTCAGAGGATCATGTCAAGTGGGGGTGTGCCATGAAGAGTGAGTGGGATCTACTCACAAGAATGGTACTTGGGATTTAGTACCTTTGCCAAATGGCAAGAAATCTTTACCATGTAAATGGGTATATAAGTTGAAATTCACATCAGATAGTGCTTCTCTAAAGTATAAAGCACGACTTTTTGCAAAGGGTTTTAAGCAACAACATGGTGTTGATTTTGAGGAAATTGTCTCCAGTGGTCAAGATGACTACCCTGCGCATGTTGGTTGGATTCATTGCAATGGACGACTTAGAGCTAGTCCAAATGGATGTGAAAATTGCTTTCTTGCATGGAGATCTTACAGATGAGATTTATATGGAACAACTAGAGGATTATGTAGTTCCTGGCAAGGAAAGTCTAGTTTGTAAGCTCAAGAAGAGCTTATATGGACTTAAAAAGTCCCCTAGACAATGGACCAAAAGTTTGATGCTTCTATGAAATCTCAAGGCTATTCTCGAATCAATGAGGATCATTGTCTCTACACAAAGAGATGCTCAGATGGCAGCTTGATATGCTTGATAATTTATGTCGATGATATGTTGATTGCTGGGAAGTCCTCTTATGACTTGTCAATTCTCAAAAAGAAGTTGAGTCAGACATTTGATATGAAGGATTTGGGGGAAGGCAAACATATTCTTGGCATGCACATTACTCGTGACAGGAGTAAAAGATGCATATACTTGTCTCAAAGTGAGTACATATCCAAAGTACTTCACATGTTCAATATGCAGGGTGGAAAGGCATTGAGTACACCTTTACCCCCATATGTGAAATTGAGCAAGGATGATTTCCCCAAATCAGATGAGGAAAAGTAACTCATGAAGACATTGCATTTGCAGTGGGAGTTGTGAGCAGATATATGTCTAATCTTGGCAAGAAACATTGGGAAGTGATCAAGATGATTTTGAGATATTTGAGTGGCACTAAGGACAAGTGTTTATGCTTAGGCAGAGGGAAAGCATCCATT